>CM061229.1:4385220-5017720 GCA_030844895.1 Ambrosia x helenae
TTGAGACAATATGCACCGCCGACCCTCCAAGTCGACGAGCGGGGTTGGTCACTCCCAATAGCGCTATTCACATTTCCCCGTTGTGCAAACCGCACATTCATGGTTTCCCCCGGGACTTCCAAAGATCGTGTAGTACACAATAGAAACCCATAGTATGACAGTAGTTACCAAATAATCGTTTTAACACTGTTTTCTCCCCCGAAAATGTGAAACCTTCGTAATACGAATAATCAGCAGCTATGCTAGTCCCGTAAAGCGGCGACCTAACATATGACAGTTACAAGCACTTAGACTAATAACCCGCAGTTAGTTAGTCCCTAGATGTCCAGACCATAACCAAGTTCGTTTGAAAAACACGTGACTGTTTAACTGACCCAAAGTACAAGACTCGACATCCCATTGGTGACCCGAGACTTCCCGTGTTATGTTTACGCTCTCAAACATGCAATCATGCAATCACACTTAACATACGTTAATGCACAACAAGTTATAGCACATAGCTCACGTATCACCGAATTACATCCAAACATATGTTACCAAGTTATTAGATATGTTACGGGGTTCCTAGCATGTTCCTACATGTCAAATCGGGTCTCGGAATGCTAATTTACACTTATACAAGCAGCAGTACACGCGATTAGGGAAAAGTCCAACTAGCATTTAGGTTGGTCAACTAGCATTTAGGAAAGCTAATCGCATGTAACTACTAGCATTTAGGGCTAATCGCATGTAACTACTAGCATTTAGGGCTAATCGCATGTAACTACTAGCATTTAGGGCTATACCACATGTATCTACTAGCAATTAGGGCTAATCGCATGTAACTACTACATTTTAGGTCTATACCACATGTATCTACTAGCAATTAGGGCTAATCGCATGTAATCTACTAGCAATTAGGCCCTAATCGCATGAAACATAGGCATTTAGCCTCCTAATCGCCCCTAACATAGGCGATTAGGACTGCTAATCGCCTGTAACCTTGCTGTTCCAGTTTTTCCGCGCGTTTAACGCTCCAAATCAGATCCAGAACGTGTGTAACCATCCAATATCATCCCAAACACTATCCTAAACATGTTTCAACTAAAACCCTTCGTTTTGCCTCGTATTATCAGCCCTGCATGCAATCACGTAATCCAAACACCATTCACATAGCATGCAACATCACACTAACATGCGTAACTATAACCCTAATAATCAATTACTCAGATTTCATTAACATCACATCAATATTATTCTGATCTAACATAATAACATGTCATTCATTCATCTTGAATCATAAAAAACCCTAGCTTTCTAATCATAAACACACATAACACATGTATACTAGTTAAAATCCGATTAACAACACTTATTAACGATTTTCAGAAAGCTTTTTTCGTTTAAGAACAGGTCTGGACTATTAGGGATTGAATATAAAACGTTTATAAGATTGCATGGATGGAAACCAAACCTTAGATTTGTAAAAGAATGATGGATTAAGCTTGAAACCTTGTGTTTTGATCAAAAATCGCGTTCCAGAGGTTTGTGTGTGTTGGGCGGGTTATGGGACGACTCGGGTTTGTATAATGAAGTTTAGGAGGTCAAGTATGGTATTTATAGTCGTTTTTAGTCGTCCAGCCCCGTAACTAGCGATTATGCAGCCTTTACACGCGATTAGGAAGCCTAATCGCATGTAAGTTCATGCAATTTGGGCCTAATCGCATGAACAGTCATGCATTTGGTCCCCTACTCGCCCCTAAAGGGCCTACTCGCCTCCCTTATAGGCGATTAGGCCTCCCTAATCGCCTATAGGGCTGGTTTCGGTGTGTTTTGCGCGTTAAACCCCGTTTTAACATATGTTAACACATATTCACATACCGACAAGTCACATAATGATTGTAAACACATAACACATGTAAATACACATATTCACACTCGTTTCACCAATTCCCGGGACTCGAGACTTGTATGTTCCGTATGCCCTGACGATCCTACAAATCGTCACCGTTTGTACACTTGGTTAAGGACTAAACATCTAATGAAACCTCTAGACCAACATCCAATGATCTTCTAGACTAAACCGATAGTTCCCGAACCATAACCCGACTTAACTAACCCAGTTAAGTACAATATACGCGTGACTCGCTAAGGTAGACTTTCATCTAGACAACGTTGTTAACCAGAATTTGCCGGGTGTCACATCATCCCCACGTTAAAAGAATTTTCGTCCCGAAAATTGCGCAAGTAACAAAAGAACACAAGAATAACGAAGGAAACAAACAAAAGATAGAAACCAAAAGAGAGATTTACCCGAGTTGTCACATCATCCCCACGTTAAAAGGAATCTCGCCCCGAGATTCATTCAACTGCAGAAGAGACATATCTCGACTCGAACGCTTCCTAGGAAAGAGATGAGGATACTTAGACTTCATCTGATCCTCGCGTTCCCAAGTGTACTCTGGTCCCCGTTCGAGTTCCAGCGAACCTTTACGATGCGGATCTTGCTATGACGTAGGCTACGAATCTTGTAATCCAGAATCTCCACAGGTTCTTCCACAATCCGAAGACGATCATCAACCTTGATCTCTTCCAGTGGAACGATGAGAGACTCGTCAGCCAGACACTTCTTTAAATTGGACACATGGAAGACGTTATGTACGTTACCGAGCTCCGTCGGTAAATCAAGACGATACGCCACCGGTCCAATCCGTTCCGGGATCGTAAATGGACCGACATATCGAGGGTTGAGTTTGCCACGCTTCCCAAAGCGTATGACGCCCTTCCACGGTGAAACTTTCAGAAGTACTTTGTCGCCAACTTGGAATTCCAATGGTTTGCGACGCTGATCGGCATAACTCTTTTGCCGGTCCCGTGCCGCTGCCAACCGGTTACGAATCTGTACGATCTTTTCCGAAGTTTCGTACACTAGCTCAGGCCCAGTGAGTTGACTCTCACCCACTTCAGCCCAACAAGAGGAGAACGGCATTTCCGTCCGTACAGTGCCTCGAACGGACCGCCTTGATGCTCGTGTGATAACTGTTGTTGTACGAGAATTCTACTAACGGTAGATGAGCTTCCCAACCCTTGCCAAAATCGATCACACATGCCCGCAGCATGTCTTCTAAAGTTTGAATCGTGCGCTCACTCTGACCGTCAGTCTGTGGATGATAAGCCGTACTCATGTCTAGTTGGGTACCCAAAGCCTTGTGCAAAGACTTCCAGAAGTGAGAAGTAAAATGGGAGTCACGATCCGAGATAATAGAAACTGGCACCCCATGCTTAGAAACAACTTCCTTCAAATAAAGACGAGCCAAACGATCCATGGTGTCGGTCTCCTTAATATCAAGAAAATGGGCTGATTTCGTCAACCGATCGACAATCACCCATATCTTGTCATTACCACTTGGTGATTTAGGAAGTTGCGTGACAAAATCCATGGTAATTCCGTTCCCATTTCCATTCCGGAATTTCAGGTTGTTGCAAGAGACCCGACGGTTTCTGGTATTCCACCCTTGACCTTAGCACAGGTCAAGCATTTGCTCACGTAATGAGGCTATATCCGACCTCATGTTGGGCCACCAGTAAAGCACCTTCAGATCTTGGTACATCTTATCCGAACCAGGATGAATAGAATACCGGGACTTATGAGCCTCATCTAGGACAAGCTCCCGTAGTCCCCCAAATAAAGGAACCCATATGCGTTCTGCGAAGTAGTGCAGGCCATCAGGCCTTCGCTCGAGTGCTTGTCGGCACCGTGCATAGTTTCAGCTTTAAGGTTTTCCTCCTTCAAAGCTTCTAACTGGGCAGAACGGAGTTGATCAGGTAGGGATGAATGAATGGTGAGCTGCAACGCCCGAACGCGACGAGGTTTAGTTGATTCCTTCCTGCTCAAGCGTCAGCTACTACATTCGCCTTGCCAGGATGGTACTTAATGGCACAATCATAGTCGTTCAGAAGTTCAATCCAACGACGCTGCCGTATGTTCAAATGTTGTTGATCGAAAATATGTTGGAGACTCTTGTGATCGTTGTAGATGGTGCATTTGGTACCGTACAAGTAATGTCTCCAAATTTTCAACGCGAAAACCACTGCACCCAACTCCAAGTCATGGGTGGTGTAGTTCTTCTCGTGCACCTTGAGTTGACGAGAAGCATACGCGATCACTTTTCTCGCGTTGCATCAACACGCAACGAGACCATGAATAGAAGCATCACAGTAAACACGAAATCGTCAGGGCCTTCAGGTAAAGACAAAATAGGAGCGGAACAAAGTTTAGACTTTAGAATTGCGCACCTCAGTTGGCGTCTTTAGGTGCTCCCCAGTCCTTGATCCGCTCGATCTTAGCTGGATCGACATGAATCCCTAGTTCATTAACCACATGTCCTAGGAACTGAACTTCGCGTAACCAAAAGTCACACTTTGAGAACTTGGCGTAAAGTTTTCCCGTCGCAAAAGTTCCAAAACCAAACGCAGTGTTCCTCGTGTTCGGTCTTGTTCTTGGAGTAGATCAGAATGTCATCAATAAACACAATGACGAACTTGTCCAGATATGGTTTGCAAACACGGTTCATCAAGTCCATGAAAACCGCCGTGCGTTCGTGAGACCGAAAGGCATGACCAAGAATTCGAAATGGCATAACGTGTACGAAAGGCAGTCTTTGCCACGTCAGCTTCCCTTACCGCAACTGGTGATAACCGGACCTCAAGTCAATCTTGGAATAGTAACTAGAACCCTGGAGCTGGTCGATAGATCATCAATACGTGGAAGAGGATAACGGTTCTTGACGGTCAATTTGTTCAGTTCTCTATAGTCCACACACAATCGGAAACTTCCATCCTTCTTCTTAACAAATAGAATCGGGGCTCCCCAAGGAAGAACTTGGTCTTATGAAACCCTTGTCCAAGAGTTCCTGTAACTGACTAGACAATTCCTGCATCTCGGGAGGTGCAAGACGGTAGGGGGCCCGAGCAATAGAGCAGCCCCTGGTACAAGATCAATACCGAACTCGACTTGACGATGGGGAGGAAGACCAGATAAATCATCGGGAAAAACATCAGGAAACTCGCGTACAACTGGAATATCGTCGATCTTCTTCTTCTCATCACCAGAGGGAAAACAGATAAAAGTGCCAAAACGGCTGGATACCCTTTCGAAGACACTTAAGGGCTTTCATGCTAGAGATGATTGTTTAGCGAAACACCACCCTTGATACCGTACACAGAAAGGAATTCTCCATCAGGGAGAGGAATCCGAATAACCTTATCGTAACAGGACAATCTGTAAACCGACAGCAGTCGGTGCCGGGTCGTTGGGTCGGGTTATCGGAGTTACGCAGCGGACTTCAGGATATTGACAGTCTTGACTTTTCAGGATCCACGTCATCATATCTGTTGGGTTACCTGAACACATGCCAAAAATAGTTTCTGTCAACATAAAGTTGGTGAGGTCGTGTATTTTATAAAGTGAATGGCCAGTTCGTTTATTTATAATTCTTTTATAATGTTCTTTTATAACATGCTTTACTATTCTAATTCTGGAGGGGGAATATATTCTATTATACCAATTCGATTAAATTGTACCGATTATATGTCAACCTATTATATTCTATTAGTTGCCATTCCTATCGATGGTACCACTCTGGTTGTGGTTAAACATACTTATTCCTACCCTCTACTCGGGTAAGACTGGTTATTATCCTCTAGTTCCGGTCAGTACTGTCCTTGTCGTTTCTATTATCCCCTTTCTATAACTTCTATTAGTAATCATTCTATTATGTAAAGCATTTCTATATTTTCTAATAAATGACATGTGTTTCCCCTAAAAAGTTTAATAAAATAATAAAAGAGGGGAGTTCACGATACTCACAGGTTTGCGTATAATCTTCTATAGTCTCTTTTATTACAATTATATGTCAAATATATATATTGATACGTTTTACGCGTGGGACTCGTTAGATTGTATTATTAGGATATATATCGTATATACATTTATATATATATAGAATTCGGTATATATTAGATAGTCCTAAACCCGGGTTTATTATTGACACGACACGGACATCCTAAAATCTAGCTGGCCATTACAGCTTGGCACTCATAAGCTGGCCATTACAGCTTGGCACTCGTAGCTAATAAAAGAATAGAAAATATTATGATTACCCCGAGTCTAGTATCTTTTATATATCAAATCTTATATATATAAACGTATATATTCTATATATGATTATTATTCTCTTATTATTATTACCAAGTCCGTACGTTATTCGTATTATATATATATAATCGTATAATTCTAATAATCCTCGTCTAGTCAATGGACCGGGTTCTATTCCGGGTGTTGACCGAGTCACTGAGTTGACTCGGTATCGGGTTCAACTCTCCGATTTGATTAACGGTACCTCGCAATCAATATAACCAAACAATTAATATACTAATAGTAGATTATAAGATTATCACCACTTATCAAATGGATAGATCCTTTACCGGAGGAGTGACTGGAGTATAACCGGAATCACATCGGCATACCCAGAAGTTACCGGTTTTATCAGGAATAACAGGAGAGTTCGACAGTCACCGGAGATATGATTGGATCCTGCCGGAATACAATCAAGAGCTAACCGGAGATTCACCAGAAAACATACTACCAACCGGACATACAACAGGAATCAACCGAAGGCCCCAACCCGCCTGTTATAACACACGAATACACCCACATCAACATATATGGCGGATATGAGACGACCAAAAAGGGTTCGTGGGTGGTCGCTGATGACAGTCACCGGTCAAGGTGACTGTCTGACTTCATATAACAACAGCAGAGGGGTTAGTCTGGGTGATTAACAGGTATTAATCGAGTGGGTTAGAGGATTTCACGACAGTCACCACAACTCGGTGACTGTCCGGCTAATAACAGTGGTTGTTCCGATTAATTATCGGGTATTCATCACAACAGACACAAGGTTACGGGTTGAAACTTGGTGGTTTAGAAGGATTCACAAATAACTCTCGGAGATTCGTCACACGAACAGGTTATGATTCAAAACAGAAACAAAGATGAATATTGAGGGTCGATAGTTGAAGGTTGACATCGAATAAGGCTTGGGTTTCGGGTTCGTATCAGATCGGAGGGTTAATCGGGTCGGGTTTGGTTAAACAGAGTGTTACGGGTTCGGAACAGAAAGGATCGGGTGTTGGTTAAGGGTTCAGTGGAGACAGGGAAGGATGAGGGTTGTGGTGGTTATAAGGGTAGCCGGAGAAGAAGACGCCGCCGGCAGCGGCGGGTTGTCCGGCGAAGATTTCTGTTTGCTGCTCTCTTCTACACACACATATGTGTGTGTGTGCCGTGATTTGTATACAGACAAAGAAGGCAAACAAGGTTGATAAAGGGAGATAAAATAAAGGGGTGTTTGGCTACAGGGATAATATACTGAGACGCGGGTGTTTGGTAACAGGTATAGTAATAAAATAGAAACGTTTTAATAGAAGATAAGGAGCGTTTTGTCGAGGTAATAAAAATCCAATAATTATTATTTACAAAAATCAATTAAAACGGTTAGTCGCGAGATTCGAACTTAAATAATTTATTAAATAATCGGGTGGTCGGGTACGATCCGACCCGTTTAAGAGACCCGTAACACCTCGAGGTGTTACATTCTCCCCCCCTTAGGAAATTTCGTCCCCGAAATTTGAGTGATCTTGTATTTTACACCCTTAATCGATAAGGATGTTATAATGCAAACTTGAACACTCGTCACGAGTCATGATCAGTATTTGTGGTTTGCGAGGAAATCGATCTTATATCAATTCAAACCTACGTTTTAACCTTTCTTGCTATAGTCATGTTAATACAGATACATGGACTATCTGTATTTTCTGGTATGACTGTTAAAGGTTTTCCGTATAGATTGATATTTTCTTTATACGGTAAATATTCTTCTAGTCTTGTTTCTTATTAGAATGAGAAACAGACTGAATATTATTCTCATATAAAGACGATTTAACATACTCTGAGATTCTAATCGTTTATTCTCAAAAAGATTTACAAACTTCCAGCAACCATCGCTAGAGTCTTAAATCGATACGATTTATTCATCGTTGGATTCATTTACAATGATGGATTCTAGTTGGTTCTTAAGAGATAGATACGGAAGTCCCTTCATTATCATGGCTTGAATGGGATCCGAGCTACTACCTTTTATCTTCGAACTTTAGAATCTGTCATCATTGTAATTCCGATTCTTAAGGAGTAGAAATGATTTCTTTAAATCATTAGATGTATCTTATCCGGAGTTTAAAGGTGCGGAAAAAACTAATTGAACTTGTTGAATTATACTGTTTCAACAGTTCCTTTTTATCATCTTGATTTACTGAAATCGATTATTAAGATTTCTCTTAAATCATCGATAATAGTCTTACTGACTATTTCATTGATGATTAACTGCATTGTATCTCATTACATATCATTTGACTTTTCTCATTGTATTATTGTGAATAAAATCTTTCACAATTCTACAGTCAATATATGTAACTTTATCTTTATAGTCTCGGAATCGACTGGTAACAGTCGCCGTTACGATTCTTTGACTTAGGAGTCTGATGGCAATGCATCGATTATTCTTTCTCAAAATCATGATTATCATTCAGGTTTACTGCATGAATACTTATTGCGTTAAGTATTCCTGCAGTTATTCCTTCTTGATATCACTTCGAGATTCGTTGACACTCTCGATTAGATATTCTATAATTTCTTTTTATAAAATATTCTTTTATAAAATTTCTAGTCGTTTCCTTACGACTATTATCCGTATCTAATTATTATATTTCTTGGCATATCGGATGCCTTTTAAATAATATTTGGCATTTCAAATGCCTTCTCTTGGTACCTGGCATTTCCTATGCCTTTCTTTTATTCAGACATATCGGATGTCTGTTCTAGATTATAATTCTTTTTATTTTTCGATTTATATTCTTTTATTTATCTATTTATATCCAAGCAAATACTGATAATCATTTATAGCAGACACTATAAATCCCATCACTTCTATAATATATATTTGCTGGAAATAATTCTTTCTTATTTATGTATTCGATTAAAGTCTATACTTTCAGTGTCTGACAACACTTTCCGATAAACTCATATATAGGCAATCTATCATAGATTCTTAATCCAACTTATTATAAGCAAAGCTTATTTCATCTGGATATTCGTGTAGATAGTTCTTGCCAGAACAGTGATTTCTCAATTTATCTCTCACAGCCTTTACTCGGAACAGGAATTCCATCATTCCTTTGGCGGGAGAGTTTCACTGGAAAAATGAGCATAATTCTATTCATTTTTCATTTTCACTTTGATTATACCTTGCGAATCTCTACGCGATTCCGCTTGGTATCAATTATATTTCTTTATAAATTATTTTCTTTTAATACTTCGTTGGATTCTACCATTTCTGGTTTCTGAATCCATATAAATCTATATCTGTTATATTTTAACAGTTCCTCCGTCACTTCTTGAAATTCAACTTGGTAACACTTTACTGTTTTACCAATTTGTTTGTACTACAACTCGCACGAGTTTTCATACGGAGTGACTACAAAGATTTGTTCATAGCATCATATATCCTTATAAAGAATTCTGTGACTTGGTGACAAATGTCCGGATATACCTTCTGTAAGGGTCCAGATATCATTTGCCCCGGATATTGCACAGAGGACATACAACTATCTTTGATTGGCAATCAGAAATCATTATACTGATTTCTATAATTCGTAAAAATTAACCAATCGATGGTTTTTATTCTGCGAACATATTCTTAGTCGTATTTCACGAAGAAATTCCAACTAGATTGCCGGTTTTGTGGTCGTATTCTCCACATATATTACGCTGATGGTTCGAATATATATTTCTTCTTATTATTTCTTATTATTTCTTTTAATATGTTTATGATACAAACATACTGTGATCTCGATAAACTCCTACTCGAATGTTACTGTGCCTGTGGCATTCATAATTATGTCGCGATCATAATTACTATTCCACCTCACCTAACATTCCAGTACTTATTTATTTTAATCACAATAGGTATGTGTCCTTCACATATTATTCGGATATTTTGTTCTTTATTTTCTCTTTAGTTTGAAATTATATTATTCCGGAATAAAACATATTGATCCGAGTCTAACGAAGTAGACTGTCAATCGTTCAAGAATTTAATCACGCCAAAAGATTTCCAATATAACCATCTAATCTTTTAATCTTTGACTTATTCAAGTCACAGGATTAAGACGGCACTTATATTGTCGCATAATCGAGTGAGTAAGAATTCGGTTTCTTTAGAGAGATTCCAAATTACTTGTCACGAGAATTTCGAAATAATAATATTTCTATTCAAAATATTATCTTAATTCTCGGAAGAAAAGACCGAAAATATCATCTGGCTGAGGTTTCTCTATATATATTCAAAGAGAGATTTATAGAACGTGGTAAATATTTATTGTTCATATCGAGATAAAATATCAAGGAAGTTATACGATCGGATATGAATATCATGCCAAAATAATCTTGACATATATACGGATACAAATTCAATTAAAGATCTTCACGAAAAATGGTACCGAATATGGAGTGAAATATATTCGGACAAAATGATATGGTCGTGGTTCTTTCTAAAATAAAAACTTTTAGGGAGGATTTATAATAATAATAATACTGGTTTAGTATAACATAGAAATGACCGGGAACGAATTCAGTAAACTTCGAAGTTATACCGAGAAGATTTAAAACAACTTGAGTTATCGAGGAATCTGTCCGATTTCTGATTAAATAATCGAAGGAAATTCTTTTAGAAACATAATATTAATATGTCTCTAGCATATCTGATTTTATAAAAATTTCGGAAGTTTCGGAATAAAAAATAATATTTTTGGAGACTCGATCATAGGAATGTTCAAGTCGGAGCATAATATTTGTATTCTATTTATAATATTTGAATAACCGTGAGGTTAACGATTGGAATTTCGATAGGAATAGTCATTAAGACTTGGAATATTTCCATGAATTCATACGGAATTTCTGGAATATACAACAAATGATTATTAATCAACAAGTTTTTCTAGAGAGTGAAATATAATTTCTAAACTCTCGTACAAGTCGATTAAATTATCGAGGAATAATTTTGTGATATAATTTCTATTTATATATATACTTCTATGATTTTTGTTATTTCTTTTATATCTGGATTTATTTTCTGATTTCTTTTAATATATCTGGTTTTTGTTCTGTATTTCTATCTTATTTCTTTTAATGTCGTGATTTCTATTTTATATTCTTTCGTATTTCATATGGCCTTAATATCCTGTAAGATTTCCCAGAAATTAAATGTGTATGTAAATCCAAAATTGTGTACATAATTGTCAATTTACACCACATAATCATTCTAGTAATATCCTGTAGTGGATTCGTTTTAATTTCTAATATACTGTTATGGTTCTCACCAACTTTATAATGGTTTGGCATTTAGGTACCCAAAATTTTACCTTCTAATATTCTTTTACCCTATCCATATTTCTAATCAAGATTTCTTTTAAAAGACATTTCTGGTAGATCCTGGATTAATAAATATTTCAAGACTGTCCATAAGCGCCGCTCTGATACCAACCTGTAACGACCCAGCAGTCGGTGCCGGGTCGTTGGGTCGGGTTATCGGAGTTACGCAGCGGACTTCAGGATATTGACAGTCTTGACTCTTTCAGGATCCACGTCATCATATCTGTTGGGTTACCTGAACACATGCCAAAAATAGTTTCTGTCAACATAAAGTTGGTGAGGTCGTGTATTTTATAAAGTGAATGGCCAGTTCGTTTATTTATAATTCTTTTATAATGTTCTTTTATAACATGCTTTACTATTCTAATTCTGGAGGGGGAAATATATTCTATTATACCAATTCGATTAAATTGTACCGATTATATGTCAACCTATTATATTCTATTAGTTGCCATTCCTATCGATGGTACCACTCTGGTTGTGGTAAACATACTTATTCCTACCCTCTACTCGGGTAAGACTGGTTATTATCCTCTAGTTCCGGTCAGTACTGTCCTTGTCGTTTCTATTATCCCCTTTCTATAACTTCTATTAGTAATCATTCTATTATGTAAAGCATTTCTATATTTTCTAATAAATGACATGTGTTTCCCTAAAACGTTTAATAAAATAATAAAAGAGGGGAGTTCACGATACTCACAGGTTTGCGTATAATCTTCTATAGTCTCTTTTATTACAATTATATGTCAAATATATATATTGATACGTTTTACGCGTGGGACTCGTTAGATTGTATTATTTAGGATATATATCGTATATACAATTTATATATATATAGAATTCGGTATATATTAGATAGTCCTAAACCCGGTTTATTATTGACACGACACGGACATCCTAAAATCTAGCTGGCCATTACAGCTTGGCACTCATAAGCTGGCCATTACAGCTTGGCACTCGTAGCTAATAAAAGAATAGAAAATATTATGATTACCCCGAGTCTAGTATATCTTTTATATATCAAATCTTATATATATAAACGTATATATTCTATATATGATTATTATTCTCTTATTATTATTACCAAGTCCGTACGTTATTCGTATTATATATATATAATCGTATAATTCTAATAATCCTCGTCTAGTCAATGGACCGGGTTCTATTCCGGGTGTTGACCGAGTCACTGAGTTGACTCGGTATCGGGTTCAACTCTCCGATTTGATTAACGGTACCTCGCAATCAATATAACCAACAATTAATATACTAATAGTAGATTATAAGATTATCACCACTTATCAAATGGATAGATCCTTTACCGGAGGAGTGACTGGAGTATAACCGGAATCACATCGGCATAACCAGAAGTTAACCGGTTTTATCAGGAATAACAGGAGAGTTCGACAGTCACCGGAGATATGATTGGATCCTGCCGGAATACAATCAAGAGCTAACCGGAGATTCACCAGAAAACATACTACCAACCGGACATACAACAGGAATCAACCGAAGGCCCCAACCCGCCTGTTATAACACACGAATACACCCACATCAACATATATGGCGGATATGAGACGACCAAAAAGGGGTTCGTGGGTGGTCGCTGATGACAGTCACCGGTCAAGGTGACTGTCTGACTTCATATAACAACAGCAGAGGGGTTAGTCTGGGTGATTAACAGGTATTAATCGAGTGGGTTAGAGGATTTCACGACAGTCACCACAACTCGGTGACTGTCCGGCTAATAACAGTGGGTTGTTCCGATTAATTATCGGGTATTCATCACAACAGACACAAGGTTACGGGTTGAAACTTGGTGGTTTAGAAGGATTCACAAATAACTCTCGGAGATTCGTCACACGAACAGGTTATGATTCAAAACAGAAACAAAGATGAATATTGAGGGTCGATAGTTGAAGGTTGACATCGGAATAAGGCTTGGGTTTCGGGTTCGTATCAGATCGGAGGGTTAATCGGGTCGGGTTTGGTTAAACAGAGTGTTACCGGGTTCGGAACAGAAAGGATCGGGTGTTGGTTAAGGGTTCAGTGGAGACAGGGAAGGATGAGGGTTGTGGTGGTTATAAGGGTAGCCGGAGAAGAAGACGCCGCCGGCAGCGGCGGGTTGTCCGGCGAAGATTTCTGTTTGCTGCTCTCTTCTACACACACATATGTGTGTGTGTGCCGTGATTTGTATACAGACAAAGAAGGCAAACAAGGTTGATAAAGGGAGATAAAATAAAGGGGTGTTTGGCTACAGGGATAATAACTGAGACGCGGGTGTTTGGTAACAGGTATAGTAATAAAATAAGAAACGTTTTAATAGAAGATAAGGAGCGTTTTGTCGAGGTAATAAAAATCCAATAATTATTATTTACAAAAATCAATTAAAACGGTTAGTCGCGAGATTCGAACTTAAATAATTTATTAAATAATCGGGTGGTCGGGTACGATCCGACCCGTTTAAGAGACCCGTAACACCTCGAGGTGTTACATTCTCCCCCCCTTAGGAAATTTCGTCCCCGAAATTTGAGTGATCTTGTATTTTACACCCTTAATCGATAAGGATGTTATAATGCAAACTTGAACACTCGTCACGAGTCATGATCAGTATTTGTGGTTTGCGAGGAAATCGATCTTATATCAATTCAAACCTACGTTTTAACCTTTCTTGCTATAGTCATGTTAATACAGATACATGGACTATCTGTATTTTCTGGTATGACTGTTAAAGGTTTTCCGTATAGATTGATATTTTCTTTATACGGTAAATATTCTTCTAGTCTTGTTTCTTATTAGAATGAGAAACAGACTGAATATTATTCTCATATAAAGACGATTTAACATACTCTGAGATTCTAATCGTTTATTCTCAAAAAGATTTACAAACTTCCAGCAACCATCGCTAGAGTCTTAAATCGATACGATTTATTCATCGTTGGATTCATTTACAATGATGGATTCTAGTTGGTTCTTAAGAGATAGATACGGAAGTCCCTTCATTATCATGGCTTGAATGGGATCCGAGCTACTACCTTTTATCTTCGAACTTTAGAATCTGTCATCATTGTAATTCCGATTCTTAAGGAGTAGAAATGATTTCTTTAAATCATTAGATGTATCTTATCCGGAGTTTAAAGGTGCCGGAAAAAACTAATTGAACTTGTTGAATTATACTGTTTCAACAGTTCCTTTTTATCATCTTGATTTACTGAAATCGATTATTAAGATTTCTCTTAAATCATCGATAATAGTCTTACTGACTATTTCATTGATGATTAACTGCATTGTATCTCATTACATATCATTTGACTTTTCTCATTGTATTATTGTGAATAAAATCTTTCACAATTCTACAGTCAATATATGTAACTTTATCTTTATAGTCTCGGAATCGACTGGTAACAGTCGCCGTTACGATTCTTTGACTTAGGAGTCTGATGGCAATGCATCGATTATTCTTTCTCAAAATCATGATTATCATTCAGGTTTACTGCATGAATACTTATTGCGTTAAGTATTCCTGCAGTTATTCCTTCTTGATATCACTTCGAGATTCGTTGACACTCTCGATTAGATATTCTATAATTTCTTTTTATAAAATATTCTTTTATAAAATTTCTAGTCGTTTCCTTACGACTATTATCCGTATCTAATTATTATATTTCTTGGCATATCGGATGCCTTTTAAATAATATTTGGCATTTCAAATGCCTTCTCTTGGTACCTGGCATTTCCTATGCCTTTCTTTTATTCAGACATATCGGATGTCTGTTCTAGATTATAATTCTTTTTATTTTTCGATTTATATTCTTTTATTTATCTATTTATATCCAAGCAAATACTGATAATCATTTATAGCAGACACTATAAATCCCATCACTTCTATAATATATATTTGCTGGAAATAATTCTTTCTTATTTATGTATTCGATTAAAGTCTATACTTTCAGTGTCTGACAACACTTTCCGATAAACTCATATATAGGCAATCTATCATAGATTCTTAATCCAACTTATTATAAGCAAAGCTTATTTCATCTGGATATTCGTGTAGATAGTTCTTGCCAGAACAGTGATTTCTCAATTTATCTCTCACAGCCTTTACTCGGAACAGGAATTCCATCATTCCTTTGGCGGGAGAGTTTCACTGGAAAAATGAGCATAATTCTATTCATTTTTCATTTTCACTTTGATTATACCTTGCGAATCTCTACGCGATTCCGCTTGGTATCAATTATATTTCTTTATAAATTATTTTCTTTTAATACTTCGTTGGATTCTACCATTTCTGGTTTCTGAATCCATATAAATCTATATCTGTTATATTTTAACAGTTCCTCCGTCACTTCTTGAAATTCAACTTGGTAACACTTTACTGTTTTACCAATTTGTTTATACTACAACTCGCACGAGTTTTCATACGGAGTGACTACAAAGATTTGTTCATAGCATCATATATCCTTATAAAGAATTCTGTGACTTGGTGACAAATGTCCGGATATACCTTCTGTAAGGGTCCAGATATCATTTGCCCCGGATATTGCACAGAGGACATACAACTATCTTTGATTGGCAATCAGAAATCATTATACTGATTTCTATAATTCGTAAAAATTAACCAATCGATGGTTTTTATTCTGCGAACATATTCTTAGTCGTATTTCACGAAGAAATTCCAACTAGATTGCCGGTTTTGTGGTCGTATTCTCCACATATATTACGCTGATGGTTCGAATATATATTTCTTCTTATTATTTCTTATTATTTCTTTTAATATGTTTATGATACAAACATACTGTGATCTCGATAAACTCCTACTCGAATGTTACTGTGCCTGTGGCATTCATAATTATGTCGCGATCATAATTACTATTCCACCTCACCTAACATTCCAGTACTTATTTATTTTAATCACAATAGGTATGTGTCCTTCACATATTATTCGGATATTTTGTTCTTTATTTTCTCTTAAGTTTGAAATTATATTATTCCGGAATAAAACATATTGATCCGAGTCTAACGAAGTAGACTGTCAATCGTTCAAGAATTTAATCACGCCAAAAGATTTCCAATATAACCATCTAATCTTTTAATCTTTGACTTATTCAAGTCACAGGATTAAGACGGCACTTATATTGTCGCATAATCGAGTGAGTAAGAATTCGGTTTCTTTAGAGAGATTCCAAATTACTTGTCACGAGAATTTCGAAATAATAATATTTCTATTCAAAATATTATCTTAATTCTCGGAAGAAAAGACCGAAAATATCATCTGGCTGAGGTTTCTCTATATATATTCAAAGAGAGATTTATAGAACGTGGTAAATATTTATTGTTCATATCGAGATAAAATATCAAGGAAGTTATACGATCGGATATGAATATCATGCCAAAATAATCTTGACATATATACGGATACAAATTCAATTAAAGATCTTCACGAAAAATGGTACCGAATATGGAGTGAAATATATTCGGACAAAATGATATGGTCGTGGTTCTTTCTAAAATAAAAACTTTTAGGGAGGATTTATAATAATAATAATACTGGTTTAGTATAACATAGAAATGACCGGGAACGAATTCAGTAAACTTCGAAGTTATACCGAGAAGATTTAAAACAACTTGAGTTATCGAGGAATCTGTCCGATTTCTGATTAAATAATCGAAGGAAATTCTTTTAGAAACATAATATTAATATGTCTCTAGCATATCTGATTTTATAAAAATTTCGGAAGTTTCGGAATAAAAATAATATTTTTGGAGACTCGATCATAGGAATGTTCAAGTCGGAGCATAATATTTGTATTCTATTTATAATATTTGGAATAACCGTGAGGTTAACGATTGGAATTTCGATAGGAATAGTCATTAAGACTTGGAATATTTCCATGAATTCATACGGAATTTCTGGAATATACAACAAATGATTATTAATCAACAAGTTTTTCTAGAGAGTGAAATATAATTTCTAAACTCTCGTACAAGTCGATTAAATTATCGAGGAATAATTTTGTGATATAATTTCTATTTATATATATACTTCTATGATTTTTGTTATTTCTTTTATATCTGGATTTATTTTCTGATTTCTTTTAATATATCTGGTTTTTGTTCTGTATTTCTATCTTATTTCTTTTAATGTCGTGATTTCTATTTTATATTCTTTCGTATTTCATATGGCCTTAATATCCTGTAAGATTTCCCAGAAATTAAATGTGTATGTAAATCCAAAATTGTGTACATAATTGTCAATTTACACCACATAATCATTCTAGTAATATCCTGTAGTGGATTCGTTTTAATTTCTAATATACTGTTATGGTTCTCACCAACTTTATAATGGTTTGGCATTTAGGTACCCAAAATTTTACCTTCTAATATTCTTTTACCCTATCCATATTTCTAATCAAGATTTCTTTTAAAAGACATTTCTGGTAGATCCTGGATTAATAAATATTTCAAGACTGTCCATAAGCGCCGCTCTGATACCAACCTGTAACGACCCAGCAGTCGGTGCCGGGTCGTTGGGTCGGGTTATCGGAGTTACGCAGCGGACTTCAGGATATTGACAGTCTTGACTCTTTCAGGATCCACGTCATCATATCTGTTGGGTTACCTGAACACATGCCAAAAATAGTTTCTGTCAACATAAAGTTGGTGAGGTCGTGTATTTTATAAAGTGAATGGCCAGTTCGTTTATTTATAATTCTTTTATAATGTTCTTTTATAACATGCTTTACTATTCTAATTCTGGAGGGGGAAATATATTCTATTATACCAATTCGATTAAATTGTACCGATTATATGTCAACCTATTATATTCTATTAGTTGCCATTCCTATCGATGGTACCACTCTGGTTGTGGTAAACATACTTATTCCTACCCTCTACTCGGGTAAGACTGGTTATTATCCTCTAGTTCCGGTCAGTACTGTCCTTGTCGTTTCTATTATCCCCTTTCTATAACTTCTATTAGTAATCATTCTATTATGTAAAGCATTTCTATATTTTCTAATAAATGACATGTGTTTCCCCTAAAACGTTTAATAAAATAATAAAAGAGGGGAGTTCACGATACTCACAGGTTTGCGTATAATCTTCTATAGTCTCTTTTATTACAATTATATGTCAAATATATATATTGATACGTTTTACGCGTGGGACTCGTTAGATTGTATTATTTAGGATATATATCGTATATACAATTTATATATATATAGAATTCGGTATATATTAGATAGTCCTAAACCCGGGTTTATTATTGACACGACACGGACATCCTAAAATCTAGCTGGCCATTACAGCTTGGCACTCATAAGCTGGCCATTACAGCTTGGCACTCGTAGCTAATAAAAGAATAGAAAATATTATGATTACCCCGAGTCTAGTATATCTTTTATATATCAAATCTTATATATATAAACGTATATATTCTATATATGATTATTATTCTCTTATTATTATTACCAAGTCCGTACGTTATTCGTATTATATATATATAATCGTATAATTCTAATAATCCTCGTCTAGTCAATGGACCGGGTTCTATTCCGGGTGTTGACCGAGTCACTGAGTTGACTCGGTATCGGGTTCAACTCTCCGATTTGATTAACGGTACCTCGCAATCAATATAACCAACAATTAATATACTAATAGTAGATTATAAGATTATCACCACTTATCAAATGGATAGATCCTTTACCGGAGGAGTGACTGGAGTATAACCGGAATCACATCGGCATAACCAGAAGTTAACCGGTTTTATCAGGAATAACAGGAGAGTTCGACAGTCACCGGAGATATGATTGGATCCTGCCGGAATACAATCAAGAGCTAACCGGAGATTCACCAGAAAACATACTACCAACCGGACATACAACAGGAATCAACCGAAGGCCCCAACCCGCCTGTTATAACACACGAATACACCCACATCAACATATATGGCGGATATGAGACGACCAAAAAGGGGTTCGTGGGTGGTCGCTGATGACAGTCACCGGTCAAGGTGACTGTCTGACTTCATATAACAACAGCAGAGGGGTTAGTCTGGGTGATTAACAGGTATTAATCGAGTGGGTTAGAGGATTTCACGACAGTCACCACAACTCGGTGACTGTCCGGCTAATAACAGTGGGTTGTTCCGATTAATTATCGGGTATTCATCACAACAGACACAAGGTTACGGGTTGAAACTTGGTGGTTTAGAAGGATTCACAAATAACTCTCGGAGATTCGTCACACGAACAGGTTATGATTCAAAACAGAAACAAAGATGAATATTGAGGGTCGATAGTTGAAGGTTGACATCGGAATAAGGCTTGGGTTTCGGGTTCGTATCAGATCGGAGGGTTAATCGGGTCGGGTTTGGTTAAACAGAGTGTTACCGGGTTCGGAACAGAAAGGATCGGGTGTTGGTTAAGGGTTCAGTGGAGACAGGGAAGGATGAGGGTTGTGGTGGTTATAAGGGTAGCCGGAGAAGAAGACGCCGCCGGCAGCGGCGGGTTGTCCGGCGAAGATTTCTGTTTGCTGCTCTCTTCTACACACACATATGTGTGTGTGTGCCGTGATTTGTATACAGACAAAGAAGGCAAACAAGGTTGATAAAGGGAGATAAAATAAAGGGGTGTTTGGCTACAGGGATAATAACTGAGACGCGGGTGTTTGGTAACAAGTATAGTAATAAAATAAGAAACGTTTTAATAGAAGATAAGGAGCGTTTTGTCGAGGTAATAAAAATCCAATAATTATTATTTACAAAAATCAATTAAAACGGTTAGTCGCGAGATTCGAACTTAAATAATTTATTAAATAATCGGGTGGTCGGGTACGATCCGACCCGTTTAAGAGACCCGTAACACCTCGAGGTGTTACACAATCTCTGCGCGATACAAAGACAACCAATCCATTCCTACCACAACGTCAAAACTACCCAAAGGTACCGGCATAAGGTCGATGGGGAACGATAAACCCGATAACTCTAATTGACACCCCCGAAGGATACTAGTAGCCTCAATCTTTTTACCGTCAGCCAACTCAATAATATACTTAGTCTCTAATGGTACGGGTGCTACATCTAGCAGTCGACTAACTTCCATGGATACAAAACTCTTGTCGGCACCAGAATCAAATAACACACTAACAGAACGATTATTGAGAAGGAACGTACCGGTAACTGTGTCAGGATCCTGTCTAGCCTCAGCGGCTCCAATGACGAAGGCGCGTGCATTCCTGCCACCGCCCCCGTTGTTCCCATTTCCGTTGTTTCCACCCTGCTTCAGTTTTGGGCAATCCTTCTTGTAATGCCCAGTTTCACCACAGTTGTAACATCCTTGTCTTCCCGTAGTCCCTTGAGTAGTAGGAGCTGAGTTAGTAGTCGGGGCCTGGGTCGATGGAAGTGTAACCCGACAATCTTTAGCAAAATGCCCAATTCGCTGGCAGCGATGACAACGGTTGCTGTCGCAGTTCCCTTGATGATGACGTCCACACTTGTTACATTTGGGCAGTTTCCCCGCATAACCACCCTGCTTGTTACCCGAAGAAGAAGCACCCCCATTATCAAACCTCTTACCTTGCTGTGCTGGCCCAGATCCTTTCCCTTCATTATCCCACTTGCGCTTGTTGTTCTCTGGGGCCTTGACAGTCGAACCCTTAGCAGGCAAAATACCCTCATTCACCTTTAAGTTGGTCATCCTATGAGCCGATCGGACCACCTCTGCGTATGTAGGATGATTTCCCGCAGCCACTAACCCTGCGATTTCCGGTACTAACCCCGAGACATAGTGTTCAATCCTCCTGTACTCTGGCACATGCAGATCAGGACACAGCACTGCCAACTCGTTACGCCTCACAGTATACTTCTCAATTTCAGACCCAGACATCTTGAGGTTCCACACCTCGTGCTCTAGCTTCTGCACCTCTTCCCTCGGACAGTACTCACGCTTTAGCAGCTGTACAAAATTTTCCCACGGCATAGCATACGCCTCCCCAATACCCATATTCTGGGTGATGTTATTCCACCAAGTCAATGCAACATCCTAGAATAACGCAGCAGCAAACTTAACCCGGTCTTCTGGGAGGCAGTTACACATCAGAAACACTGACTCCACTTTCTCCAGCCACCTAAGCAAGCTCACCGCACCCTCAGTGCCAGAGAATTCCTGGGGCTTACAGTCCCGAAACATTTTGTAGGTACACATGGGTGGGGGTGGGTTAACAGGACCACCTGAAATGAAATGCGTGAGGAATCACAACGAATGTAAACAAGGTTCACCAATGAGGCAAAGAAAATGGATAAATCAACTTACCACCACCGTTGTGCCCTAACTGGAAGGCAGCTTGGAGCAAGTTGTTCAGATCAGCCTGCGATAGATTAATACCTCCACGACCACCAGCACCACCGCGACCACCACCACGTCCACCATCGCGACCACCTCCACGTCCTCCTCTTACTCCAGACATGATTCTGGCAGAAAGAACGAGAAAATTTAGTTTCGCAGATAAAGATAACCACTAATGTTTACAAGATCAAAGCTAGATCCAATCCAGGACTATCCCTTCAAATCCAGAGCTCACTAGGGCTTCCATGCATTTCGGTTTATGATTTTGTGTGCACCCAAAATGATAAACCGCTCTACATGGTCCTCCAAGTGTTCTCCTAGTTCAAAGTTCAAATCACCGAACATAGACTCTTAGTTATACACCGTAATACTACGGTAGTTTATGGCAAGTGTTTCTATTGGAGTATGAAAGGGAGATGTCCGAGCCTTGGACAAATCTCAAGAGTACACGATTCACTCCAATATACTACACTGCCTAGGAAGTAAGTAACCCGACCTAAGATAGAACGGATGATGTAACGTAGAAACACCAAATGATTTAGAGACACCCCGACAAGACCATACGTAAACCACTATAATGTTTAGTACCATGTGATCGTCTAGTGTGTGCGACTCGGCTATAGACTAGACTCTACATGCAGTCCTAGTTCACTATAACCATTGGCTCTGATACCAATCTGTCACACCCTCAAAATCCACTTGCGGAGTTTTACCGCGAGGCGCATGACAAACCAGGATCCAAACCAACGATCACAATAAAACAAGTCTAAATGAATATAATGCAATCTCAAAACATAGTTTAAAATCCCCGTTTACAGCGGAAGCTTATTCAAAACAGTATTTCAAAAGTAAACCAAATGTTCAACGTTTGTAAAACCATGCAACCCTAACTAGACGCCGTGCAGACGTGTGCGCCCTAGTCCAGTCGTGCTACCTTAGCGACCTGAGAAAACATGTAAAAGTTTACGTCAGCACAAAAATGCTGGTGAATTTACAGGTTTTGAAATCCAAGTACCAAGTCAACCTGTCCATACTATAACAAATCGAAAACCAGTGTACGCTAGCTAGGCGTATGTTTTGTTACTACCACGATTGGAAAACCATTACTAACTCGCAAACCAAATGTATGCCCGATGTAGTAACCCTGTTGTTCCTGTTGTTCCTGTTTGAGACAATATGCACCCGCCGACCCTCCAAGTCGACGAGCGGGGTTGGTCACTCCCAATAGCGCTATTCACATTTCCCCGTTGTGCAAACCCGCACATTCATGGTTCCCCCCGGGACTTCCAAAGATCGTGTAGTACACAATAGAAACCCATAGTATGACAGTAGTTACCAAATAATCGTTTTAACACATGTTTTCTCCCCCGAAAATGTGAAACCAGTTTAAAAGAGGGGCCGTAAACTCACCTTAAGTTGCGTTACTTCGTAATACGAATAACTCAGCAGCTATGCTAGTCCCGTAAAGCGGCGACCTAACATATGACAGTTACAAGCACTTAGACTAATAACCCGCAGGTTAGTTAGTTCCTAGATGTCCAGACCATAACCAAGTTCGTTTGAAAACACCGTGACTGTTTAACTGACCCAAAGTACAAGACTCGACATCCCATTGGTGACCCGAGACTTCCCGTGTTATGTTTACGCTCTCAAACATGCAATCATGCAATCACACTTAACATACGTTAATGCACAACAAGTTATAGCACATAGCTCACGTATCACCGAATTACATCCAAACATATGTTACCAAGTTATTAGATATGTTACGGGGTTCCTAGCATGTTCCTACATGTCAAATCGGGTCTCGGAATGCTAATTTACACTTACAGCAGCAGTACACGCGATTAGGAAAAGTCAACTAGCATTTAGGTTGGTCAACTAGCATTTAGGAAAGCTAATCGCATGTAACTACTAGCATTTAGGGCTAATCGCATGTAACTACTAGCATTTAGGCTAATCGCATGTAACTACTAGCATTTAGGGCTATACCACATGTATCTACTAGCAATTAGGGCTAATCGCATGTAACTACTAGCATTTAGGGCTATACCACATGTATCTACTAGCAATTAGGGCTAATCGCATGTATCTACTAGCAATTAGGCCCTAATCGCATGAAACATAGGCATTTAGCCTCCTAATCGCCCCTAACATAGGCGATTAGGACTGCTAATCGCCTGTAACCTTGCTGTTCCAGTTTTTCGCGCGTTTAACGCTCCAAATCAGATCCAGAACGTGTGTAACCATCCAATATCATCCCAAACACTATCCTAAACATGTTTCAACTAAAACCCTTCGTTTTGCCTCGTATTATCAGCCCTGCATGCAATCACGTAATCCAAACACCATTCACATAGCATGCAACATCACACTAACATGCGTAACTATAACCCTAATAATCAATTACTCAGATTTCATTAACATCACATCAATATTATTCTGATCTAACATAATAACATGTCATTCATTCATCTTGAATCATAAAAACCCTAGCTTTCTAATCATAAACACACATAACACATGTATACTAGTTAAAATCCGATTAACAACACTTATTAACGATTTTCAGAAAGCTTTTTCGTTTAAGAACAGGTCTGGACTATTAGGGATTGAATAAAAACGTTTATAAGATTGCATGGATGGAAACCAAACCTTAGATTTGTAAAAGAATGATGGATTAAGCTTGAAACCTTGTGTTTTGATCAAAAATCGCGTTCCAGAGGTTGTGTGTGTGTTGGGGCGGGTTATGGGACGACTCGGGTTTGTATAATGAAGTTTAGGAGGTCAAGTATGGTATTTATAGTCGTTTTTAGTCATCCAGCCCGTAACTAGCGATTATGCAGCCTTTACACGCGATTAGGAAGCCTAATCGCATGTAAGTTCATGCAATTGGGGCCTAATCGCATGAACAGTCATGCATTTGGTCCCCTACTCGCCCCTAAAGGGCCTACTCGCCTCCCTTATAGGCGATTAGGCCTCCCTAATCGCCTATAGGGGCTGGTTTCGTGAGTTTTGCGCGTTAAACCCCGTTTTAACATATGTTAACACATATTCACATACCGACAAGTCACATAATGATTGTAAACACATAACACATGTAAATACACATATTCACACTCGTTCACCAATTCCTGGGACTCGAGACTTGTATGTTCCGTATGCCCTGACGATCCTACAAATCGTCACCGTTTGTACACTTGGTTAAGGACTGACATCTAATGAACCTCTAGACCAACATCCAATGATCTTCTAGACTAAACCGATAGTTCCCGAACCATAACCCGACTTAACTAACCCATTTAAGTACAATATACGCGTGACTCGCTAAGGTAGACTTTCATCTAGACAACGTTGTTAACCAGAATTTGCCGGGTGTCACATGACTCTTTAGTACTTTTCTATCATCATGAATTCTATGTTTTCTTTGGCAAATATCTATATATATATATATATATACTATATTATAAAGCATTTGAGAAGGATTCCAACCAAATTTAAGTAAATACTACATATTATGCTTATGGTATAACAACTTAATGAAGTTAGTAAGATGGAAAAATTGTCTTTCCTTATAAAATATTAAATTGAATAATGAATAATTATTTTATATACATTATGATCGCATTCATTTTGCATTACTTGAAATTAAGATTATTGAATTGTTTTAATTCTTTTCCTTGCTTTGTAACCGTAGAAGCTTAAGAGTTGTATGATCATTAAAACAAATTTAAAAAAAAATATCAACTTTTGAGAATACAAAAATAAACATTAATAAATATTAAGACCAAATGTAGTTTTTACATTAAACAGTAAGTTCCAAAATTATATAAAAAAGCCATTAATCTATACTATTTAAGGTAGTTACATTCTTTCTAAATTAGTAAAAAGAGTTGTGTGTTATCTAGGTAGAGTTCAAGATTATCCTTAGGGATTTTAGCACTCATTATTTATCCCAACTAGACAAGTGTGTGGGATGAAACTTTCTATGCTCGTACCTACCACTTGTTCCTAAATCTTCGCTTGGAGTAAAGATTATCACTAACCTCGAGTAAATGAGGCATTTTTTTGCTACCGCTAAGAGGATTTAGTTTATATAATTAATATTTATTTTGTTATAAACATATATATTATGGTGACTATACATATTCTAACTCTCACATACCATTAAGTTTGTATATTATTGTTATGTCTCTATAAATAGAGGCTTATTGTATTTGGTATAACTCATTGATTTAAAAAATAGTATAAAGAGTTGTGATATAATTAATCTTTCTTTGTACTAAACATATATATTATGGTGACTATTTATATTCTAACTCCCATATACCATTAAGTTTGTATTAATGTTATATCTCTATAAATATAGGCTTATTGTATTTGGTATAACTCCTTGATAAAGAGCTCTCTCATTTTTCATCTTATCTTTAACTTTATAATCTTTGTTCTTATGTTTACATACCTTGTATAGTGGTTGCTAGGAATAACCATTGAGAATACATGAAATTGTAGCATGTTGCGATAAACTTTAACAACTCATGTTCCTCATTGAGATATAGCTTAAACGAGAAACACGCAGGACGTGAAGTATAGTGTATTACAAGGGAAATTGTGGACAACGATGGAAAATTCGTGCATCATGACACATGTCAAGGACTTAACACAAATAAAAACACTCTCGTTTTGTAATATGATTAAGCTTGTTGTTTGTTTGATTTCGCATGTATGTTGGTGACAATGGACTCTAGCATCTAGGACAGTTTGTGGTAGTTTGATGTTGTAATTTGAATCTCTAATCTAATTCACATCCATTCGAACTAGAACGTCACAACACGGATGGCTTCCATGTTATTGTTAAAAAACCAAATGCATTAACTTTCCTTGTATTCATTACATTTATTACAAGTAAAAGTTACTATAATTCCTTACATACGCTCTCTTCGTCATGTACAGAGAAAAAAACAAAAGTAAGATTAATTATATTGAAGTGAACAGGTTATTAGGTTAACAAAACAACAATAATAAATACATGACAATACTAATTCTATGTAAATGCTATACACATTGCGTATCTAGGTTTAGATTACCAAATAAAATTAATATTTTATTTATATAAAGAAATGCTTAGAATGTCCACAAGTTTTACTGTATATAATATTAATATATCTTATTAACATAGTTTAAAACAACTATAACCCTCTAATTACTCTACATTTTTTCATAAATTGTTAACTCTTACAGCTTATAACTGTTTGATAATCTTCATCCTTTTTTACAACTCATAAACTATAATACTTGGTTAGATATATTATGATAAGCATAGGTAGTGGTTGCATTGTAGGTGATGGCCCAAGAGGTAACCCAACCCACGTTGGGTCAACATACAACATGGGTGGGGAAATTCAAACATCAGCCTGGATCTCTGGTAAACATACACATGCATTCAACCAAATTGGCTCAACTTCTTCTTTGTTAAATAAAAATGCAAACATCGGAGTTCATTATTTGTTTTTGACATAATTATCAACTTATGTTTGAAACAAAACATTAATAGAGATTAAAAGTTGGGTGTCGGTTTCCTCTGAAAGAGTCCGTTGGCATAAGCCCTTACAAGAGTTAATAAATTGTGTAATATACATACATGGTCCTTTGGCTAATTAAGTAAAATTTTAATTTTAGTCTTTTGGCAAGAATAATTTATATGTTTGACCCTCATGATAAATTAGTTACAAAGTCTAACCAAATCAAGTTAAGCAAGTCAACTTGATTTTTTATCAAGTCGGGCTCGAGTTTAAGATTCCAGCTTGATTTTAAATTAGAGTCAACCCAAGCCAACTCTGTATGAAGTGCAAGTCAAGCTCGAGCTAGCCTTAGCTTGACTCAACCTTTAAGTGTTGTGTTCCCGCCGCATCGTGCGGGAACCCCACTAGTGTGTGTGTATATATATATATATATACTCCATATTGTTAAACATTTATTTTAGTACTGAAATCTAAAAAAAATAGTGTTGAATAATTACGTAATTACGCAAAAAAAAAAGAAATATTATTCATCTAGTCATCTAGATATCATGTTTAAGCAGATAGGAAAAAAATTCAATAAAAGTAAAATTCCCTTTCACTTCTCATGTTTAGTAGGTTAAGCCCATGTGTATTTGATCTTTACTTATAATAAGTAAATATCTAAATATCTAATAAATAAAAATCTTATAGTTATCTCACTTTCACTCATATGAAATAATATTATTAAATCATACTTTACGTTTATCTCTTATTTATTTAATATGTATTTTCTTAACTATTTTTTTTATATTTTCGCTTATTAAAAACTGTTTGATATTTTATTAATCCAACTCATGTAATACTAAGTTTTCTAACCTAATAATAAATAAAAAGACAAAAAAATGTTATAACTCATGTGATACACAAGTTTCTAATGAATTCTATACACTAAATTCAACTATAAATGAAAGTTTTGTTCTCATCCAGAGCAGAGTTTGTCAAAACCAGTCGTTTCTAAAAAAATCTACACCTTCAAGACCACCGTCTCACTCACACCCTGCAATGGTTACTTCTGCATTTACTTTTCATCCAAACGTACATTCTCTCTTTAATATACATTTTCATTTTTATCCACATGATTAAAATTGTTGTTTTCTCATATTATAGAACATTAATTTCTATACTATATCATAACACACATTTTTTCACTTCATATTATATTTGTTTATCTCGGGGAATTTTTGGGATATAACCTAGTTAGCTTATATACCTTAGTTAAGCAGGAAAAAAAAGAATGAAAACATAAAAACTAGATGGTTTAAATGAATGATAATGTGTCAAATTATATTATATTATATACTATTAATTTTCTAACGATGATGAATAGTACTAGGGCAGTGTCGTAATTTTGTTGTTTTAGCCAGGGTATTTGCGTCTTCACAAGCCACGCGTTCGTCTCTACAAGACTCCTCAAGCCACGCGTCCCTCAGCCTTTTTCTTCCTCCTAGAAACCCTCTGCCTCTTTCTTTCTTCTTTCGTTTTTTCACAACTCCCGATCTTTTACGCCTCGATCCTCCAGCCCATGGTCCAGTACCAGCGATAGGTTTCCGTCATCCGCCACCCTTTTCAGCGGGGCTAGATGCTCCAGTCCCCCTTTTCTTTGGCCACGTTTTCTTCTTCTTTGGCCAAGTTAGAGAGAGAGTACCGACTATATGATGAAGGGAAGCCGGCAACGTTGGGTGAGATTTTCGACGCGTGAGTGTTACCAGTGGAAGGCTTAGAGCATGGTGAACCCTATGTTGATGGTCGATTGTCCAATCATGCATTTGTGGTGGTTATGCCAAGACGATAGACGACGGCAGTGGCTGTAAATTAGTTATATTGGTTTATTATAATAGAATGATTATATATATATATATATATATTGTAAGTATCCACAAGAAACTCAAGTTATTTAGTAAACCTTAGAAACCCAATATGTGGCTAGGATTAAGCCACATCACCATATTCAAAAATCATTTTAATAATATCAAAAGGGTAAAAATGTCATTATACATAGAGGATCTCTTTCCAAATCTACATCAAGTACAATAAGAAGGATATTGTACTATGCAAGCTTGCTTTTTCACGTCTCCCCATTTTTGTACCATACCACCTTTTTCACCAACCCACATATACACCATACAACCCACTCATCTTCATCCTCTTTACCATTTTTTCTTTTCCCTCCATGGATTCCCACCTTCAAGATCCACCTTTAAACATGGTTCATCCATTTTCATCTCCTCCATGTGATGTGATTCTCAACAACTTTGCAGGCGATGTGACCGTTGCAGGTTTGTAGATGAAACAATTCAATCACACCTTCATTTTTCGTATTTTTATCATTTTTTTTCTTACACATCTTGTGTTTTACTGATTTGTAAATGTATGTTTGCATATCCAGGCTTCGGTACAGGGGAACCTTCGTCATGGGAAATAAACACAACTTCAAGTGATGAAGTTGAAGGTAGGTTTTTTTTGTTTTTGTAATATTTTTTTAACGTCACAGATTTGTATGTTTTCAAAGAAAGAGTTTTGTATGTTTGCACACAGTCACTTGCAAAGAAAACAGCTCTTCATGTGTTTTTATGGTATATTTATGTGTGTGTTTTTCTCTTCTTGTCCATTTATGTTATATGTCTTTTCTTTTTCTTTTTTTTGTATATTTATGTTTCTTGAACAAGAAGAGACAAGCTTAATTGTGTGTTTTTTTATGGTATATGTATTTTTATCTTCTTGTCTTTTATGCAAACACGTTTCTTTGCAAGAAGAGCTAGCCACATTTTGCCACAATCGGTTGTCTTTTTTCCATTTTTAATTAATTACGTTTTTTTACGATTTTTAGTATAAAACTCAGTGCATTGTATTTATTAATTACGTTTTTGTATGTTATTATTTACACAATGATATTTCTTGTGTTGATATTACATGTTAGCAGTTAGGTTCTTTTTGTTATTAAACAGTTTTGTTAAAATTGTTAACATGTGTTAACATATCTTACCAACAGCTAACAAAGTTTTTATACTTCAACCTATTAACAAGTGTTAATAAAGTGCTAACAAAGTTTTATACGACAAATTTACTAAAACTGTCCTATGTGTTTAACACATGTTAAAACTTTTAATATATCAAACTTTGGTGCTTTGTTTAACACAGTCAACACCATTTAGATAACACATGTTATCACCTTTACTATTGTGACATCCGTCACCTTCATCTTTAATCAATTGTCAAATTCAGTCCCTATACTTTTCAACGTTTACGAATTTATTAAAACGTGAGTGACTTTTAAATCGAAAAATTTAAAAGCTTACTGTATGTGTGGATTTTTTTTCGAAACTTATGAAATACAAACTTAATTAATTATTTGACAAGTTAAGATAAAAAGGTTTAAGTTTTAAAAAGTTAGTTGGTTTAGTTAAGTTTATATAAGGGAATAACTAAAGAATACTAAATATAACTTAACAAGGTTAATGAGGAGGGACTAGTCTTGCCAAGTTGGAAACTTGCAAACTTGAAAAAGATGGCTACAGACCCGGTTTTCCGGCCGCCACCATTGCCGGACCGGTGGGATTTTCCGGCGAAGCTCAAAAGTCCCGAAATGCTTAAGTTTTCGGTCTTTAATGTTTTGTGTCGGTTTCCTGATGTTAAATAATCATTTGGTAACGTATAGAACAGATAATGATCGCGTTATAACAGGTTATTGAATCGAAATATTAAGCATAACTGCCGGAAACTTCAACCACCATTAATGCCGCCTATAAACGACATTTATATAAACAAATCGTCCCATTATTTTTCTGCACCTTTAAGCGTTGTAAACCCACGAAAAATACCATTCAAATCGTGTCCAGAACACCTTTAATCGGTTGCACGTCATCGGCCCTTTTTCTCCCAATTTCGACCCTTAAAACACATTGTAAGTATCAAATTTTGATGCCGTTTTAATCCTTATGTTGTGTTCTTTGAAAGCCCTTTACTTTGGTTCGGTAATCGTTGTTAATTCAGGCTATTAGTTTTGAGGGCTAGGGTTAGGGTTTGAAGGTTAAGATTGGGGAAGAAGATGAATAAGGGGTTAAAATATAAATAAAATTCTTTTTGAGATAAATCAACAAAATGAGGTTTAGTCTAGTGGATGTGTGTGTTTATGGACAACAAAAGTGTCCAAGTTCGATTCCTATTCCAAGCGAGCTGGCCCTTGTTGTTTTGTTATTTTTTTATTTTTTTTTCTTCTTTCTCTTTTTGCTTTATTTATATTTATATATATGTCGTATTAAATTCATTTTTGCTCCAAAAATTATGAAAATTTAGGTGTAGCTTCTTGACACCATAAAGAAAATTATCACACTTTTGCTTTCTGAAAATTATTAAATTTTCGTTATTTTATTAATTTAAATTGTTTTAATCATAATTAATTGATAAAAAAATTCATTTTTAATCATTTTGATCTCAAAATTTTAGGATAATTATTTTTTTAGCATTCTAATCTGAAATAAAAATTATTGGTTCAGAAAACATTTATTTTTTATTAATTTCCCTATTTTTAATCATTTAAACATGATTTAATCTCATCAAATCCGTTTTAAATATAAACAAGTTTATAAAAATTATGAGAAAATTATTTTTATTAATTTACATCAGAAATCATCCATTTTATATAAAAGTAGAATTTTTGGATCATGTCTTGTATTATTAGTCTTATTTATGTTTAACTAGATATAATAAATCATATATTTATTTATACTATTTAAACAACTATTTTATAAATATTTGTTCTTATAAAATATAAATACTCTTAAGGTTGAAAGTATTTATTATCATTTTTTGGATCATTGTGTAACTCATAATCATTTATTTATACATTTATAATTATTGTATTTATTTACAATAATTAGCTACAGTAATTAATTACGTCATTTTGTCTTAATTAGTCAAACATAATTTTTATCTAAATATTTAATTGGTAATAATTATATTACCTAAACCGTAGTTTTAAACTTTGGTATATTATTATACAACTTTATATTAATCCAATTTATCATAAAACTCTAATTCCCCAAATCGACTTAGCAAACCCTAATAATGCCTTAGACCCTAGTTACCTTAGACTTTTTAGACACTTCCTTATTAGTATTATTACATATTATAGGTTGAATTCTTCGGAATTCCCATTTCTTAGCTCACGACCGCTTAAGTGGATTTTGATCGCTTTCGTAAACTGTGAGTATATCTTTCCCCCTTTTTTACTGTTTTACTACTTTGGGGTGACTCATGTACTTATATATTAATCAAGTTTCAATTTCTTATACTTAATGCAATTCTCATGTGTGTTTGCTTTATGATAATTGGTGTGTCTATGACTTGTCAAAATCATTAACCGCTGGGCGGCCTAGCTTTTCAATGAATAGTACTATGGTATACCCCCTTGAGACTCTGTTGAAGAATCTTGGTCATTGTCTTGTTAATTCATTATTCAGTTGGTTAATCATGTGTTAGTCATTATTCTCAGGTTTGGTTTTGAACGGATATTACTTATTACATAATTGCAAATGGTACCGCACATGAATTGCTAAACACTTTTCTACTATATTTATTTAAACAGGGTATGCTCACCAATACAATTTTTGTATTGACCAAATTATTTTGTACATGTTTCAGGTTATTTTGAGATGCATTCTTTAAGCTTTCGGATTTATAATTAGATTTTTATTCATTGTATTTCAGATTAGTTGGCATTTAGAATCGTTGTATTTCATTTCAATGTAATAAACTATTTAATCAATGTATCAATATTTACACTTTTAGTCCATGAGCTATTGAACAATCGTCACTACGTGACACCCCGATGTTTCCGCCATCGGTTGGGGTGTTACAACTATCTGATGATTTCAGAAAGATTTTTCGAATTAACAAGCATTAAAGCATACAACAGCTGATCATATTCGTAACAGTGATAGAATGTTTTGTTAAAATCGTTAACATGTGTTAACATATCTTACCAACATGTGTTACTCCTGTTTAGTATGTTAGATGATGAGTTGGTCACACCGGTTAATATCTCATCTATTGTTTTGCAGTTGATAACGAAGACCCCCACTGGTTAACATATGTTAACAAATGAAGTCGAAGGAAGCCGAGAAAAATATGTATAAAAACTTTTTTTAACAACGTTTTCTTTTTGTACTCAATGTATAGAGTTACTAGATTTATTTTGTTAAAGTGGTTAATAGTTTATAATGATACTTTGTAATAACGTGTGTTAATAGTTTGTGTGTTTTATTTCTCAGTAAACTTATTATTTGAATGTCTTGGGGTAGGTTCATCTCTTGTTCAATAGTTTGTAATAACACGTGTTACCAAATAACATGTGTTAACCTAATGTGTGTTAATAGTTGTATGTTATGTTTACTTATTTCTTTTTTGTAAACTTATGAAGTGAAAACAGGAGTGGTAAGAAAGACAAAAAGGTTGACAAATGATTCATGTTTAACATATGTTACCACACCACTGATACTAACAAATGTTAGATCTTCTCATGGGTATATGGGGGCAACAGGTTTAACTTTATCAGATTAGATAACACATGTTAGCCCTTTATGACCAACTAACACATGTTACCCTTGTATGCAACATTAACACATTATTTGTACTTGCGCCATTATAATAATCTTTTCTTAAACAAAAAAGTATGAGAGAGGGTGTGACATGACCCATTATAATAATATTTTCTTAAACAAAAAGTAGGAGAGAGGAGAGAGATGGTGTGACATGACCCATTATAATAATATTTTCTTTATCAGATTAGATAACACATGTTAGCCCTTTATGATCAACTAACACATGTTAACCTTCCATGCAGTTCAATAGTTTGTAATGATACTTTTGTAATAACATGTGTTAATAGTTTGTGTGCTTTATTTTCTTAGTAAACTTTAAGAAGTGAAAACTATAGGGGTATATGGGGGCAACAGATTTAACATATGTTACCACACCACACATACTAACAAATGTTAGATCTTCTCATGGGTATATGGGGGCAACAGGTTTAACTTTTATCAGATTAGATTAACACATGTTAGCCCTTTATGACCAACTAACACATGTTAACCTTCCATGCAGTTCAATAGTTTGTAATGATAATTTGTAATAACGTGTGTTAATAGTTTGTGTGCTTTATTTTCTTAGTAAACTTAAGAAGTGAAAACTATAGGGGTATATGGGGGCAACAGGTTTAACATATGTTACCACACCACACATACTAACAAATGTTAGATCTTCTCATAGGTATACAGGGGCAACAGGTTTAACTTTTATCATATTAGATTAACACATGTTAGCCCTTTATTACCAACTAACACATGTTACCCTCGTATGCAACATTAACACATTATTTGTACTTGCCCTATTATAATAATATTTCTTAAACATGTTGTAGGAGAGAGAGTGTGACATGACTCATTATAATAATATTTTCTTAAACAAAAAGTATGAGAGAGAAGAGAGATAATAATATGTGTTAACATGTTAACACATGTTAACAGGTTTAATATCGCTAATAAGGTTTTTTTTTCTCCATAAGGCTGGTAAGATATGTTAACACATGTTAACACATGTACTTGCCACATTATAATAATATTTCTTAAACAAAAAGTAGGAGAAAGAGTGTGACATGACTTATTATAATAATATTTTCTTAAACAAAAAGTAGGAAAGAGGAGAGAGATGATGTGACATGACCTATTATAATAATATTTTCTTAAAGAAAAAGTAGGAGAGAGGAGAGAGAATGGTGATGTTGACTTTGAAAAAGTAGGAGAGAGGGTGTGACATGACCCATTATAATAATATTTTTTCAAGAAAAAGTATGAGAGAGTGTGTGACATGACCCTAGTACTTGAGAGAGAGAGAGCATTTCTTTGTGTCCCAAAAATACCCTTGAAGGTCCTTTTGTATATTAAAATATTAATATATCTAGTGAGAAGTACAATGGTTTAATCTCAACCATTGATAGTATGAGATGGATGGCTATGATAGAGTTTTCATAGTTTACCAAATAACTTGGGTTTCCTTTATATCCATTCCTTATATATATATATATATATATATATATATATATATATATATATATATATATAAAAAAACTAGCTGATTACCCCGGGAGGGTCCTGGTGTTGAAAAATCTAATTTTACGTGATAACCTATTGCAAATGGCTCAAGTTAACTAACCACAAAATCTCTCAATCATTGTGTGTTCATAATATTCTAATCAGTAATAACTCATATTCCCCACAAAATCGAATTTTACGTGATAACATGAACACTTTGTGTGTTTTTTTTCCTGTATGAACGAAACCCCACAAAAAATAGTCGATTTTTTCTCCGTTTTTTATACAGCACTATGGTACTCGTTGGAAAGATAATAAAACGCTCGTTAATTTGGTGTAATTTTTTTCTTTAAAAAATCCCGTATATAAAAGATATAAACGTTAAAAATTATGGGAGGAAATATGAGAGAGAAAATTTTAAATTTATTTTTAAATGATTTTTTCCTAAAATAACTCAATTTAATTAAAAAAAAGAAACAATTCAAAAACACCAAAAACTTTCCATTATGATGCCACGTGGCATTCTCAAGAGAAGGTTGAGGCCTCCATTGCACGTCACGTCAGCATATACATTTTCTTTTATATATATAAGATAGATAGGTCGTTATTTGCCGGATACAAATCTACACTATATCGTACCCATTTTTTACATATTTAATTCCCATCTTTGGTGACTTGGGCTTCTTACAAAGTCATTTGTGATTTGGGCTTGTAATAGTTTTCAATTGGGCTCAAACAATCTGCTAGACTTTTGTCTACTACAGAGTACAGCCCGTCGTCTTCCTCGCAATTGGCTGAATGATTGATTTCCATATTAATTTTATGACTAGTTCCAACTTTTAGTTTTGAGTTTCATTTCAACTCCATGCCTCCTTGATCTCTATCATTATTAGTCATTGAGCTCATTGAATTCAAACCCGTTCGCATTCAACTTCAGCTTAAAAAATGTCAAACCTAGATGAATCGAATTGAATAATCCGGATTACCGAAAACCAACTCCATGAACATCTCAAGTTTTTGGGGTAAGAATGTATGAATAGTGTTGTGCATTGTGCAAGTTAATAGAGATTCAACTTCATTCATTTGATTAGAAGAATGAATGCTTGACTTTATTTTTTAACCAAAACAGAAATCACGTACCTAGTCATGTCGGTAATTGGTTACACATGTAGTCAACAATTACGTGCCACTATGGTCACGTATTAACATTACCTCACAAGTCACAATCTCACATACCTTTTTCTTCATTGAAACATTGTTTAAATTTTTATCATAAACGTATCAGCTTTTCATCATTTATCACAAGATGTATGGTGGTGAAAAAATTACCCACATTGCTTGGGATTATTGTTTATGCATGAAGTTTAGACAAGCTAGAAAACAATTTCATATCACTGTCGTACGTTGAACAAACATAAGGGAAAGAAGGGGGTGGGTGGGACGGGACCCTACAACTATGGGGCATACTCAATACAAAAGGCGTATAAAATTTTGAAAATACGTATAAAATTTTGGATAAAATACGCGTAAATTTACACATTGATGAGAAAAAAAAAACAAGGGGGCATCCCGCCCCTCTTAAAAGCTCCGCCAATACTGTTAGAAAATAAAATAAAATATTGATGGACCATTTTTACATCATTTCCCTTGTTTGGTATCTCCCTAAATCAAGGCTGCTTAGACCTGTTAGTTTTCAATCAAGGAGTGCCTTCTTTTGTTTCCATTTATGGTATGTTTGACCATCTCTTTATATTGTCTCATTGGTCTTTTGTAATATGTAGAAAAACAATTTCAATCAATAAAGAAGCATTTCAATTCTCTTTCTCGAAATACTTATAAATTTAATAACACGAAGGTTGATTTCCCCTTTCACTTATTCATTTTGATTTTTGGGGACCCGTAGAAGTTATTGGAGGTCAAAATTTTTGATATTTTGTTCTTTTTATCGATGACTGCACTCGTATGACATGGATTTATTTTCTAAAAAACAAATCAGAAGTTTTTGAAAAATTTACTATTTTTTATACTATGATACAAACACAGTTTAAAACCAACATTCAAATTCTTCGATCTGATAATGGGGGGGAGTTTGTAAATGATTTAATAAAAAATTTTTGTCAAAGCAAAGGAATTATTCACCAAACAACTTGTCCACATACACCCGAACAAAACGGGACTGTCGAAAGAAAAAACCGTATTCTTTTAGAAATAGCCCATGCCCTGCTAATAGAATCTCAGGTCCCTAAGTCTTTTTGGCCAGAAGCTCTAGCTACTGCCACGTATCTTATTAATAGGCTTCCTACCAAAGCCCTGGATCTTAAAACCCCCCTAAAAACTCTATCTAATTTCACGAAACTGCCACCTATACTCACACTTGAACCACGGGTATTTGGATGTTCCGTCTTTGTCCACATACCCAAAACGGATCGAGGGAAGCTCGGTCCGTGTGCTGAAAAGTGTGTCTTTTTAGGGTATGGTATCAACCAAAAAGGATACCGTTGTTATAGCCCTAAAAGACGTCTTATGTATACCACTCTGGATTGCGACTTCCTTGAAACCGAATTTTTCTACACCGCCCAACACAGTGGTCAGGGGGAGAAAAGCATTGACACCCTGAGTTGGCTAAAATGGACTCCATCCTCACAAGAAGTTGTTCACAAAGCCCAAGACGAGTCTCTAACTTCTCAAGAACCCGATAAATCCTCACAAGAAGTTGTTCACAAAGCCCAAGACGAGTCTCTAACTTCTCAAGAACCCGATAAATCAACCAACAGTGTCATCAACCAAGATTCTCTTGTCTTGGTACCAGAGGTAAGTAACTTTCAACAACATGAAGATGATCCTCAAACATGTGAGGATTATGACCATCAAAACAATAATATCTCTAATGACCATCAAAATAATATCTCTAGTGACAATCAAAATAGTATATCTAATAACAAGGGTATACATGTAGAACAGCATGTGCAAGCAGAACCAGTACAGGAAGAGAAAGTTGAGAAATATGTTTTACCACCTAGAACCATTAGGGGTGTTCCCCAAAACATTATTCTCCAGAAAAGGAGACAAAGTCATCAAGGTACCCTATGGCAAACATCGCTAAAGGTAACTTAACCAAAGAAGCACAAGCCTTTAATTCATCTTTATATGATGAAGAAATTCCCGACTCTATAGAACAAGCCTTAAACTCACAAAACTGGAAGGAAGCAATGGAAGAAGAGATGAGAGCGCTTATGAAGAATGAAACATGGGAGAAGAGTACTCTTCCTCCAGGAAAGAAACCTGTAGGATGTCGTTGGATCTTTACAGTTAAACACAAACCAGATGGAACCGTTGAAAGGTACAAAGCTCGTCTAGTTGCAAAAGGGTACACTTAGACATATGGGATTGATTACTCAGAAACCTTCTCTCCGGTGGCAAAAATTTATACAATTCGTGTTCTCTTATCCATTGCTGCAAATCAGGGATGGCCTCTTCACCAATTTGACGTTAAGAATGCCTTCCTACACGGGGAACTAAAAGAAGAAGTGTATATGGAACCTCCGCCTGGGTTCATAGAAATTTCAAAAAACAAGAAGTATGTAGACTAAAGAAAACTCTCTATGGACTTAAACAGTCCCCTCGAGCGTGGTTTGGCAGGTTTACTATAGCAATGAAGGGATACGGCTTCCGACAAAGCAACTCCGATCACACGTTATTCCTCAAACGTAGAGGTAAGCTTATAACCTGCTTAATTATATATGTTGATGACATGATTATTACAGGGAATGACAAGGATGAAATGAACAAATTAAAAGCAAAGTTGTTCATGGAATTCGAAATGAAGGACTTAGGGAGACTAAAGTACTTCCTTGGAATTGAAGTTCTAAGGTCAAAGCAAGGGATCTTCATTTTCCAAAAGAAATATAGTCTTGATCTCCTAGCTGAAACGGGAATGATTGACTGTAAACCAGCTGACACACCGATGATAGCCAATCAAAAGCTTTGTATGGAAGATGGAGCAAAACTAGTCAACAAAGAAAGATACCAACGTCTAGTAGGGAAACTTATTTACCTTTCACATACTCGTCTGACATTGCATATGCAGTAGGAGTTGTCAGCCAATTTATGCATCAACCCGAAGCTGCCCACATGGAAGCGGTATGGAGGATTATTAAATACCTCAAAGGTACAGTAGGACACGGGTTCTCTTCCAACCCAACAAGCATCTAAAGGTTCAAGCATATACAGACGCAGATTGGGCAGGAGACAAGGAAGACCGAAGATCAACATCTGGCTATTTTACTCTAGTTGGTGGGAATCTTGTTACATGGAGAAGCAAAAAACAGAAAGTTGTGGCCCTATCTAGCGCAGAAGCAGAATTTCGAGGGATTGCATGGGGTTTGGCAGAAGTTTTGTGGATACGCAAGCTTCTTAAAGAAATTGGATTCACACAAAATAAAACCAGTTCGATAATGTGTGATAACAAAGCGGCTATACAAATTTCAGAGAACCCTGTTCAACATGATCGAACGAAGCATGTGGAAGTTGACAGACACTTCATTAAAGAGAAACTTGAAACGGGAATTATCGAGCTCTCGTTCATTAGGTCAGAAGATCAATTAGCAGATATTTTAACTAAAGCTGTTAATGGAAGAATATATAAACTTTGTCTCGGCAAGTTAAGTATCGAAGACCCCACTACTCAACTTGAGGGGGAGTGTTAGAAAATAAAATAAAATATTGATGGACCATTTTTACATCATTTCCCTTGTTTGGTATCTCCCTAAATCAAGGTTGTTTAGACCCGTTAGTCTTCAATCAAGGAGTGCCTTCTTTTGTTTCCATTTATGGTCTGTTTGACCATCTCTTTATATTGTCCCATTGGTCTTTTGTAATATGTAGAAAAACAATTTCAATCAATAAATAAGCATTTCAATTCTCTTTCTCTGTACCTTGTGATCTTTCTCTGTACCGTATGAAACAAATACCGTTTATTCTATCTAGGGTATGTTTGACAAAACTAGCTGGAAGCTTTTTTAAATATATTTTGGTGTTTGACAGAGTAGCTAGAGCTTATAATAAAATCTATAAAATGACCAAAGTGTGCATAATTAAAAACTTGTAAAGAAGGTTTTTATTTTATTTTAAAATAAAATAGGTATTTGTATCATTTACTAATTAAATGCTTAAACTTGTAGCTAGTAGAGCTTTTTCTTAAACGCTAGTACTAGTAGCTTTTCACTACCATCAACTTATCAAAACTTGAGAGCTCAACTAGCGCATCTAACACTCTAGACCAATACATGACATGACAACAATTCGCCTCGCCTTATTACAATATATTAATTTGCAAACTCATTTGAATAGTAACATTCAAATGAATAGTAATTATATTAATATTTTATTTATATTATTATTTTATTTAAAAACTTTATTATATTATATACTATTAATATATTATACCGATCCCGACAATACCGATACCGAACGGTACGGTATCGGTTCGGTATCAGTACGGTACCGGTATGGTATCGGTATTTTACCTTAAAATACCGATACCATACCGATCACGTACCGATACCGATAATACCGAAACCGAAAATCCATAAATATGGGAACCGATACCGATCCCGAAACCACTCGGTTCGGTATCGGTTCGATATGGTATCGGGATCGGGACGGGACGAGATCGGTATTCGGCCTTGTATGCTCATCCCTAATTAATATATTATATACTATTATTTTATTCAAAAACTTTTTATACCGATCCCGACAATACCGATACCGAACGGTATGGTATCGGTACGGTACCGGTATGGTATTGGTATTTTACCTTAAAATACTGATACCATACCGATCACATACCGATACCGATAACACCGAAACCGAAAATCCATAAATATGGGTACCGATACCGATCCCAAAACCACTCGGTTCGGTATCGGTTCGGTACGGTATCGGGATCGGTATTCGGTCTTGTATGCTCATCCCCTAATTAATATATTATATACTATTATTTTATTCAAAAACTTTATTATATTATACACTATTAATATATTATATACTATTATTTTATTAAAAAAATTTATTATATTATATACTATTAATATAAATAACATAATCTTATGTAATTTCGTTACAAATTTCATGTGTTCCCTTATGTGTAGATTTTTATTTTTTAACGTTTACAACCAAAATGGAATCTCGATTGTATAATTCATTGATTGATTAACACCTCATCTAAATCTCGATTGTAAAACGCGCAACGCGCATGATTTTATACGACTAGTTACATTAGAGCATCAACTTTAAACTCTCTAAAGGTGTATAACATCTTTTTAATGTTCATATTCCTAAATAAGCATTAAAACAAACCTAACTTCAAAGGATTAACATTGCAATTGCAAGAAGATTCTTATGCTTATGCACATTAAAACCAACATAATTACTTAATTACAGCATAATAATCCTATCAAATTCAATCAAGAAAACCTGTTTTTCGCCACACCGCATTCCGAACCAACCGTAAATCCCCCCCCCTTTCAGCGTCCTTCCAGCACCTTCTAGAACCGAAAACGCCGTCCACGGCGACAAACAACCTCTCGCAACAATCTCATGAGGCGGAAGCATCTCCTCATCATCATCCATAACAATATCCACGTCAGCAAGCTCACCACCACTGCAATCCTTCCAATTAAACATCGGCACATTCACCGGCGCCGATTGTTGAAACCTCACCGGAACAGACTGAGACACATCCCGATCTAACTTATCTAGCTTATTAGGCCTCGAAATCAACGAAATTAACGTGATGATGACGGAGAATCGATCGTAGGGTTTCGGTTAACCACAGGGCGGTTAGGTTTACGGTCGTGGGTTTTCGGCAGTGCGGCGAGGATTCCGAACTGGTTGCTAGGGTTCCGGTGGTTTGGTTTGACGGAGTCTAGTGATTGAAGCTTTTTCTCGGCGAAGTCGCCGGTCCAGAAGACGTCGTCGCCGGCGAGTGAGGAGTCGCTGGAGATGACGCCGGAGGATGACGGTGGAGAGAAGATGGTGAGGAAACGGTCGGAGGATGGTGAGCGACGGTGGTGACTGTGACTGTAGCGAACGACGCCGTTTGGGTCCATTAGATGTTGATATTTTGTTATTTTACAAAGAATGGATTTATTTGTCATTTATATTGTGTTGCAGTAAAGGTTATTAATTAATTATCCAATACGGCGAGGGTATCGGGAAGTATGGGATGTGTTTAATCGGACGGCTGGTATTTGGTTTGGTGAGATTACTGTGACGTGTCGGTTTGGTGTACTTGTGATTATCTTTAGTGGAATGACATGGCGGAAATATGATCTCCGAATTTTTGCGGATTTTGACTATGATGACGTGGATTTGGATTACCTTTTTTAAAGGGTCTGTCTATCCACACCCCCTTGGGTTCTATTTCAACCCCCGTGAAGTGCCTCGCTTTGGCAAATCTAGGCACTTCGCTACCTTTTCCAAGAAAGTCAGTACGAGGTCAGAAAAAGCTGAAATTTTAAAAGCGAAGCGCCTCCATTTGGCCAAAGCTAGGCGCTTCGCTTTTAACTTTATTTTTAGGTAGTTTTTTGGTGTTTTAAATTTTAAAAAGCAAAGCACCTAGCTTTGGCCTAAGAGAGGTGCTTTGGCCTTTAAAAAAAAAAAAAAAACTTAATTTGTTTTAATTCATTTTAAATACTTATTATTGATAAAAAAATAATTTTAATTCATTTTAAAATGTTTTTAGTTGTTCCCAATCCAACAAAATTCGTTTGAGGCGTTCCGGTCGTTTATTGCTCGTTTGTGTTTTTTGGTAAAAACATCCGAGTTTGTACAACTTTCATGAATCATTGTACGCGGTGCTCCGACTATACATTCGATACACGTAATTTTTTCAAACACAATTTTTCATATCTAATCGACATGCTGGACTTCTGAACTCTGTTTGACGCGTTTCGGAATGTTTAATTGATCGTTTGTGGTTTTCAGAAGTCACATCCGATGAATTAAAACGTACCCGATTAGGTCTGGTTAAGAACCATACCAGTTTCGAACTGAACGCTCGTAACGAACCGTACCAGTTTCGAACTGACCGGCCAGTTACCCACCTGGATCATATCGACCTGATCAGGTCCGGTAACAAACCGTACCGGTTTCGATCTCACCGCCGGCAACGAACCCTGCCGGTTTCGAACTGACCGGCCCGTTATCCATCCGAATCGTATCGACCCGATCAGGTCCGATAACGAACCGTACTGGTTTGAACTGACCGGCCCGTTATCCACCCAGATCGTATCGACCCGATCAGGTCCGGTAACGAACCGTACCGGTTTCGAACTGACCGGCCCGTTATCCGCCAGGATCTTATTGACCCGATCAGGTCCGGTAACGAACCGTACCGGTTTCGAACTGACCGGGCCCGTTATCCACCAGGATCGTATTGACCCGATCAGGTCCGGTAACGAACCGTAACGGTTTCGAACTGACCGCGGGTAACGAACCGTACCGGTTTTGAACTGGCGGGCCCGTTATCCACCCGGATCGTATCGACCCGATTAGGTCCGGTAACGAACCATACCGGTTCAAACTAACCGGCTCGTTATCCACACGGATCGTATCGACCCGATCAGGTCCGGTAACGTACCGTACCGGTTTCGAACTGACCGTCCGGTAACGAACCATACCGGTTTCGAACTGAACGCCCGGTAACGAACCATACCAGTTTTGAACTAACCGGCCTGTTATCCACCCGGATCATATCGACCCGATCAAGTCCGGTAACAAACCGTACGGGTTTCGAACTCACCGCCAGGCAACGAACCATACCGGTTTCGAACTGACCGGCCTGTTATCCATCCGGATCGTATTGACCCGATCAGGTCCGATAACAAACTGTACCGGTTTCGAACTCACCGCCCGGAAACAAACCGTTCCGGTTTCGAACTAACCGGCCCGTTATCCATCCGAATCGTATCGTATCGACCCAATCAGGTCCGGTAATGAACCATACTGATTTCGAACTGACCGCCCGGTAACGAACCGTACCGGTTTTCGAACTGACCGACCTGTTATCCACCCGGATCGTATCGACCCGATCAGGTCCGGTAACGAACCGTACCGGTTTCAAACTGACCGCCCCGTTTCCACCCGGATCGTATCGACCCGATCAGGTCAGGTAACGAGCCGTACCCGTTTCGAACTGACCGCCCGGTAATGAACCGTACCGGTTTCGTACTGACGGACCCGTTATCCACCCGGATCGTATCGACCTGATCAGGTCCGGTAACGAACCGTACCGGTTTTGAACTGACCAGCCCGTTAGCCACTTGGTCAGTTTCGACCCCGATCAGGTCCGGTAACGAACCGTACCGGTTTCAAACTGACCGCTCGGTAACGAGTCGTACCAGTTTCAAACTGACCGCCAGTTATCCACCCGGATCATATCGACCCGATCAGGTCCTGTAATGAACCATACCGGTTTCGAACTGACCGCCCGGTAACGAACCCTATCGGTTTCGAACTGACCGGCCCGTTATCCACCCGGATCGTATCGACCCGATCAGGTCCGGTAACGAACCGTACCGGTTTCGAACTGACCGGCCCGTGAGCCACCTGTTAGTTTCGACCCGATCAGGTCCGGTAACGAACCATACCGATTTCAAACTGACTGCTTGGTAACGAGCCGTACCGGTTTCAAACTGACCGGCCCGTTATCCGCCCGGATCGTATCGACCCTATCAGGTCCGGTAACGAACCGTACTGGTTTCGAACTGACCGGTCCATTATCCACCCGCATCGTATTGACCCGACCAGGTCCGTAACGAACCGTACCGTTTCAAACTGACCGCCCGATAACGAACCGTACCGGTTTCTAATAAACACTTTTAGGGTTAATTAATTTAATTATTTAATTAAATAAATGAAAAAAATAAAAATAAAAAACACTACAAAGTATCAAAAAAACAACTAAAATTAAATTTTTATCCAAAGCTAGGCGTTTTGGATCAAAATGTCAGCTTTTCCCTGCCACCTCGTATGATTTGACCCGAAGCGCTTAGCTTAGGCCTAAGCTAGGCGCTTTAAAAGGGGGGTTGAAATAGAAGGTGGGGTAGGAATAGAAAGGACCTTTTTAAAGTTGTTTTCATAATTTAACTGCAGTGGGTATTTTTTATTTTTTTGCTAAAGATGTTGATACTTTATGTAGCGTCACAACAATAGTATTAGTTTGAATTTCTAACCTCCCTCAGACTGACTGAGAGTGTGTGGCAGCGTCCTTATCACCTCAGCTGGATGGCGACACTCTCTCCTCCCCTTGGCAAAGGGGGTGCTAAAAGCCATCTCTGTCAACCCCTTCGTGTGTGTTAAAGCCTGAAAAGATATGGTCTATTTTTTTTTCAACCAATCAGATTTTGTTCGTTTTCTATTAAACGGGAGGCTAAACCCCCTCATCTGTCAACCCCTTCGTGTGTGTTAAAGCCTGAAAAGATGCGGTCTACTTTTTTTTTTCAACCAACCAGATTTTTTTCGTTTTCTATTAAACGGGAGGCTAAACCCCCTCATTTATGTTAAGCGGGACGCCATTGTTGCCCCAAACCTACGTGGTGCAACAAAACCTCTAAGAGCTATATCCCACACCACATAGCCTATACAATAATACTGGTTCGATTTCAATGGTATCAAACGAATGGAATGACTATTGTTCATGCATTGCTGATTGTTACTAATAGATAATCGGTACCGATCAGTATCAACCCGATCTAAATCGTCAGTTTGTATATCGGTTCCTACTCTTGTGATAAAAACTGGTTTGGACCCGAGACAATTTGAAAGCCAGTTTCAACACAACCCAAACCGATTTGTTTATGGTTCCTCGATAATCGGTTAAGATCCAAAGTGGTTTCGAATCAAACCGATATTTATCAAAGTTAACCAAACCGATTTAGTTTACGACCTGAACCAGTTTTGCCATAAATACCGAAATATACAGCTCTCTAACTGAGCCAAAACCCCTTAAGCACAATGTTTTTTTTACGATCCCTTTAGGTAATTCCTTATCCACTAAATACTCTAAAAAAATCCCTTTAGCATAACATACATGCATTCATCATGTCAAGGCAACATAAACATTATAGTAAGACATCACATTATACCTTATAACCATCCTAAACCTGCAATTATAACCTCTTACACTCACATGAATCATAAATAACTTGATATAAGCATATAATAATAGAGTATTTAATATGATACACATTTTAAAATTTCCAGACTTATATCCTACTACATTCCAAACTGAGTGATCGAGACCCCTCAAGTGTCGATCCAAAAAATGTCATCTAAAACTCGCAGAAAACGATTATATCTCTATGATGATCCACTTTATTTCCATTTATATCGCTGCTCAACCGTCATGTTACCTTCTTACATGAATTAACCACCACCATCACAAATTACTAATCGGTTTCAGGTTCAAATCAAACATCATATATAGATTCGGTCACACAAAACAATTTCAAACTGAATAACGCGGTCAAACACAAAAACAGACTGAATGAAACATCAAGCGAATCAAAACCCGTAGTATGTGTATATGCAAGACGGAGAAATAAGCATGAGTTACATATAACAAGCTTCCTAATTTAACATGCTACAAATAAATTGACCATTTGATAAACTTATTTTTTCTGCTTTCACAACCATGTCAAGGGTGAGAGGAACAAAGCTTTTGGATGGGCCATAAAAATGAGGGAAAACATTTGAACCATCCACATCTTCATAAATTAATCCATCTCCAAGCTGCATAAAAAAATGTTCACTTTAGCAAAGACAAACTAGTGGTCACCTAAAAAGTGGGTTTGTTAACCACATCAGGGCGGGTCGGGTCAGGTTGGGTGAACCCTAAACACTTTTTGCTATAAACATTTGAAAAATGATTTTGTGTCTGGTGTGATTAGTGATTAAAACAAAGCAACGGGTCGGTTTAGGTTGACCCCAAACACTTTTTGCTCAAAACTTCGGAAATAAAATTAGCGTAAAGATAGCAGCTATTACAATAATTACATAAACTTCTAAACAAAGCGGGTTGGGTCAGTTCAGTTGACCCTAACCACTTTGGTATTTCCTTTTAAGCTATTTTTTTTTAAATTGATTAGTTAATAAGCTGTTATAAAATTTCTGATTATTCAAAATACTTACAGGATAAAATGAACTGGACTAAATATCATTTAACCCTTGATAATCAAGTTTGTTGTGGCTAGTAATCAAATAACTACATCAAGAATCTATTTATCCGATCATTGGAAACTTATTATTGCGATTTCAAGCCGTTATATTCATATAATGGTTTTCAAAATACAAATCCAAATAGGTATGTATGATAGAAAAATCCGAACCTGACAGGAAAACAGAAACTCAAAACATACAGTATGAGCATAGTTGTCAAAGCGCCTAGGCGTAAAGGATTCAATCTATAATCGGGCATGGAACAAGGATTTCCAAAGTCCGTCCCATTAGCATTCCTAAATCCATACATCAGATTGTGAAATCATCGAGAATAATGAGCGTAATACCTTTTTACAATCAATCTGGAGCAGGAAAAGATCATTTGTGGTATTTGAATAAAATCTTTCTAAGGTCGACTTCACCTACAATAAAAAGTTGCAAATTGCAAAAGGAAAGAAATTAGAAAAAAAAAAATCATAGCCTTGAATTCATAGTTTCAAAATGCACCCATCAACCATTCAATGGCATTCATTACTCTCGAAAGCAATAGGCACACAAAAGAGACGGGCCTTAAAATCGAGGCGCAAAGCGCAAAAAGCAGCAGGCTTCACGTACCCGCAGCACAAGGTGATTATCTAATTTTTTTATATATCCATACGTTTTAGCTTCCTTTACCCAGAATATAGCTATAAGTAAGGCTTTTATATCATTTTACCTACATGTACAAGCTAAAAAAACCCAAGGTACAACATTTTTTACGCATAAAAACGCCTCAGGCCAGAAAGCCCCCAAAAACAACTCAAATTTTTTTTGACTTTTTGGGCGCTTCTTGTATTTACTCTAGGAGGCACTGCGCCAAAAAGGCCCAACAGTTGCGCCTGAGGCGCGCTTTATAAAACCAATTAGTTGATTATTTAACAACAATCTAATCCAATTTCATTTTAAAAATCATGCATCTGGTACGAAATGTATTATTCCAAGCTTATATAACTTCAACCTTAATTAAATAAATAATCAGATGTTACTGATGAATATATTTATTATCTAAAAGTTAGGATAATAAGGTCATAATAATATTAATCTAATTTCAATACAATAATGGAACCTGGTTGAGGTTGCTAAGATGGATATAACAAGAATCCTTATCAAGTTGTTGACCCAATGTAGATTTAGTGGTTTGTAGTTCCGACCATTCGTCGGCGGTACTGATTCTGTATACATATTCTTCGTTTTCGTTTCCAGCCATCACCTGCTTGATTTCAAATGCTAAATATAGAAAACCGAATGGAACTGATGATTCTGCCACTTTTGTGACACAGTATGAATGATCAATGAGGGTGTTTGGGATTGAGTTTGGAGATGCAAAAGTGCTTTTGGTCAAAAGTGCTTATTGGCTTATGAACTTTTGAAAAAGAATTTTAAAAAAAGTGTTGGATTAGCTTTTGGGATGAGAAACGTCAAAAAGTCAATAAATTGTTGTTTTTTTAAGTGTTTCGCTTAACTTATTGTGAATATTGGTTGTATGGGTGGTAGATTTGTAATTTTTTTTTCCAAAAGTCAAAAGCCAAAAGCCAGGATTTCTAACTTTTCAAAAACAACTTTTCCACCCTTAAAAGGCAAAAGCCAAAAGTCAAAACAGAAAGTGTTTTTGGGTTATACAAACAGCTTATTGATTTATTGGCTTTTTTGAAAAGCCAATAAGTCAATAAGTTGTTTTGATACTCAATCCCAAACACCCTCAATGTAAAAAGATAAATGATGAACGATGAGATGATTGATTAGCTATTTTAGTGGGGATATGGGCACCAAGAATTGTGGGTTTGATTTTTAAGTTAGACGGGTCTTAACGGTATTTTTACCGCCGTTTCTGCGGACGGGTTACCGGCTTTTCTTCGGAATTGGTGTTTGACAATTCGGGTTACTCTTGAAGTACTCGATTTGTCTGATGGGTGCCTCGAGAATGCTCGGATTTGATTGTTAGCCGTTTAAAAAAAAACTTTATCCACTGAAACCATTGCGGATGCAAAACTTGTTTTTGTGTGGGTAACAAGTGTGACTAGTTTTTTGTTGAGTTAATATGTTTGGGTTGTAATTTAACCGTTTCTTTTAAGAAACTATTTTTTCTCTCTAGTGAAATTAACATAGTATGCATTTTAGAGAGTTGTGGTTAACAAGAGTTTACCTAAAAAAGTGTGAAAAGTTTTTTGAATTGTGTGTTTATCTGCATATGACGATGTATTTAGTTTCGTGTGTTTTGCCCCCTTATAACGACGTGGTTGTGCCGGTGGTTAAAATGTCTTGTTTGTGTGTGATTGAGGCCTACATCATTCATCACCTCACGTACACAAACACCCTCCCATCAGAATCCACTTGTCCGACCACCCACTGTTTTAAAAACTGGTTGAACCGTCTGGTACAATCAATTGAACCGTTTGTTACAACTAGTTGAACCATTATTGGGTTCTCTCATCCGGTTGCACCTTGATCACGGTGATTATGTACTATTGACGAAAAGCTAAACTTTTAGATTTTCTCATTCGGTTGTTATAGCAAGTGCAAATATCATAACTAACCGAACTTAACTTTCACAAAATTAACCCCTTGTTTGGGATTGAGTTTCAAAGCAACTTATTGACTTATTGGCTTTTCCAAAAAGCCAATAAGTCAATAAGCTGTTTGTGTAAACCAAAAACACTTTCTGTTTTGACTTTTGGCTTTTGGCTTTTAAGGGTGGAAAAACTGTTTTTGAAAAGTTAGAAATCCTGTCTTTTGACTTTTGGAAAAAAATTACAAATTTACCACCCATACAACCAATATTTACAATAAGTTAAGCGAAACACTTAAAAACATGACAATATATTGACTTTTTGACGTTTCTCATCCCAAAAGCTAATCCAAACATTTTTTTTTTTAAAACTTCTTTTCAAAAAGTCAAAAGCCAATAAGCACTTTTAACCAACGTTTTCAAAACCGGACCGGACCGGCATCCGGAGCCTAAAACGGTCCGGTTCAGCATGTTAGACCGTTCTGCACTGGGCCGGCCGGTCGACCCGGCTTCCGGCGGTCAAACCGGGATTCACTGAAAGGGGCGGTCGGGCCGGTTGTGAAATATTTGGCTTTTAAAGTCGTTAGTCTCTAACGCAGGACTCCAAAACTCCTATATCCAAAACCTCATAGCCTCCTGCTCAACCATCGAACGGTATCCACACCTCCATCTATCGAATCCGACGACCTTAGAGCTTTAGTATGACCAGCGGTGTTGTCTTTTACTTGACACTATTGTTTCGATTTGTGTTGGTCGATAACATACGAATTTAGGGTTTTTGTTTTTGCAGAGAAGTGAAGGGTCTTGGGGAAAGGGAAAGAAAGAAACGTAAATATGAAAGGAAAGATAAATGAGTTAGAAAAGTCAATGGTGTAAATCAGATGGAGAGTTTATTGGAAAAGAAAATATGGAATTTATTATTTTGGGATTTCATAAAGGTGTTTATTTGTTTTCTAAAAAATCAGAATAAAAAACAAAATCGCATATAATACATAAATATATATATGTATGTATATATTTGTGTTCCGGTTCTTAGATCCGGTCCGACCGGTCCAACCGTCCGACCAGTGAACCGGTAAGGAGACCGGTTCGATGTCCGGTCCGGTTATAAAAACATTGCTTTTAACTAAAACAAAACACCCGGAAATCCCACAAGTCAGTCCAGTCTATGTGAAGAACTAAAATATCATCGATCTCCTCCGCTAAAAAGTAAAACCAGCGTTGAAGCAAGCAAAGATAGGCGTATCCTTCACTCTGCACACAACTCACATCCAATCACACCCAAAACCATGATCACAACGCTAACACCAATCCTCAAACATTATATATCCAATCAATTTATATAAATCCACTACCCAATCTAACAATAATAATAATAATAATAATAATAATAATAATAATAATAATAATAATAATAATAATAATAATCTTACAAACATGCAGCCAAGAAGCCCTACTACAGGAGGAGCAGGCGATATGCAAAGCCCTAGATCGCCCGCATCTTCACAGCCTCCGTTCCTATCCGTATCCGTCACCGATCCTGCTAAAATGGGCAACGGTGTCCAAGCTTATATCTCCTATAAAGTCATCACTAAGGTCATTTCATTATTAATTGCTACTTTATATAATAATACCTAATTTAGAATATTATTATAATTAATAGGTGACGTTAATTGTTAAATCATGAATTATTATTATTATTAAACTCATCACTTATGACTTGTTATGGTGCTATTGTGTTAAGTTAGTTTAGATAAAACCTAATTTAGGATGATTATTTTAATTTTTTGTAGACAAATTTACCAGAATATCAGGGCTCAGAAAAGATTGTTATTCGACGGTATACGGATTTTGTTTGGTTGCGTGATCGGCTCTTTGAGAAGTATAAAGGTGTCTTTATTCCTCCGCTCCGGAGAAGAGCACTGTAGGTAAAGATATTGTATGATTTATTGTATTTATAATTTGCTTTAAGAAACCGTGAAACTGTTTGTTATTAACATGTTTGCTGTATAATCGCCTTTTAATGACTGACTATGCCATCACTAACGCAGAGAAATTTAGATTTAGTGCTGAGTTCATTGAGATGAGGCGTCAAGCACTAGATACATTTGTCAATAGGATTGCCTTACATCATGAACTTCAACAAAGTGAGGACCTCAGAACCTTTTTGCAGGCTGATGAACAGGTAAACGTTATGGTTTTGACTTTCGTTCGCATAGTTAAAAATAGGTTAAATGCATAAGAAAGTAACCAACTCTGGTCCAATTTCTATTTCAAGTATTAAGTTATATATTTGAAAAGTGCTGTAAGGTAGTCAATTTCCGATACGACACTAACTAATTAGGGTTGGGACTAAACAGGTTTGGGTGCTAAATGGCTAAATCGTTTTAATAAACAGGCCAGGTCATTCTGACCTGACCACCCAGTTTGAAACCAAAATTTAATAAACTAAAAATACAATCCGCTAACAGCCCATTTACCCGACCAACCTGTTTACATCTCATTTATCCGTCAATCTTTTGGACTGGTTTGGATAATCTGGTTACACGGTTCGTGTTGGGGGTTGCACGTGTTCATGTTAGGGTTTAACTTTTCCACATGATTAAGTGACCGAGACCCAGTGCAGATTTCAGGGTCCTTTAATTTTCGAATCATTGAATGTTTAGAAATAAACCCTCAAAACTTTAAAAAATTTCAAAGGTATTACATAGTCTGTACAGGTTACCAGGTCACAATGATGATTTGTTCATACCTTTGACCATGTTGAATTATTTTTAAGCTGGCGTTGGGAAACCGGTGACTTCTGTTAAGGTAGAAGATTATCTAGATGTAAAATTTTAAAGCTTAAGGTTTTTTTTTTATGTTGCAAACAAAGTTGTTTACCCTAAGACTGGACCTGGACCGAATCTGGTTACCTTTCTACGCAATTAACTTTTTAAAAATCCTTACTGCTCCATAACCCCACTATGATATCATTTATTTCATACTTTTCTGTTCTCATGCATGATTTCTGTTTACCTTTTACGTAGAGTCTAGTTAGTATTTTCAATGTTTTATTTGTAAAAAAAATGTTGTTGTTTGCAGTGGTTTAGATAATTTGTTTTATGCTACATGTTTCTCTGCTTTTACAGACAATGGAAAGAGCAAGGTCACAAGATACTGGAATCTTCAAGAAGAAGCCATCTGATTTGATGCAGATTTTCTGGGTAAAATAATATTGAATTAAAAACAACTGAAAATTTATTGCTGAAATAAAAACATAACAAAGGTTCAATTGGCCACAATGTGGTTTGATAAAAAAAAATTGGGACTAGAAGATTCAATTCAAAAAACTAAATAAATCTTTTTTTTTTTTTTTGGGAAAAAAAATGATACCTTTTACTTAATTGGTTCAAGGCTGCTGTTCTTTTTTCTAAAAGTTTGGAATTCGGGTTGTGTAACCATTAGTTAGATTTCTTTTCTTTCTTTTCAACCATGATTATATGGTTTTTAATGCCAGAGTTGCATAATTTCTATATAAACTCCGATTTCAGAAAATTGGTATATTTAACTTGATTGTTGATGTTTATTTATCATGTTATGATTTACCAGGGTGTTCAATCTAAAGTTACGGATGTAGTTCTTGGGAAAGAAAAGCCAGTTGAAGAATCAAATCCAGAATATGAGAAATTTAAAAACTATATATTTGAACTTGAAGATCACTTAGCCGAAGCCCAAAAACATGCATATCGTCTAGTAAAGCGACACAGAGGTATCATTTTTTTTGTTTCATCTCTGAAGGGTCAAGTGGGTAAAATAAAAAATAAGTATAGATTAAAAAGGAAACTGGTCTAACTGGTAGAAAGTTGACCTAAGTGTACACTTTTAGTCGTCAAAATTTATTGATTTTCTTTAGATAGATTATTGTTGAAAACTGTATTTTTTTGTAATCAGACTTTGTGTTGTTATTGTTACAGAATTGGGGCAATCTCTCGCAGATTTTGGTAAGGCAATCAAGCTTCTTGGTGCTTGCGAAGGAGATGCTCTTGGGACTGCATTTTCTGAGGTTGGAGCAAAATCAGAGATGCTGTCTATCAAACTGCAAAGAGAAGTCAGTTTCTATTTATTGTTTTAGAAGTTTTACATCAGTTTTTGAATAATAAAATAAAATTTTAAACTTACGAAAATCAGATTAGTGTTGGACATACACACACACACACACATTTAATATATAATAATTAGTGTGACAAATAAGATAACAAAAGTTGTGTTATATTCATAAGAAATATTTTTCTGAACAAAATGATATTGGAATGTATATGCACTGAAAATACATTTTCGCCCACTTTTGACTGGTTGCTTAACTTCCTTTGTTTTTTTAATCTTTTATACATCTCACCAGGTAAAATATAACACGACTTGACCCATTAACAAATATCTGAATACAAATTTTTTATCTCATGATTTATTTATGTGCTCTATTGTTTAGGCCCAACATCTTTTAATGAATTTTGAAGAACCTCTGAAAGACTATGTGCGTTCTGTGCAATCAATCAAGGCAAGTGTTTAACTTACAAATCCTGTTATTGACCAAACACATTGACCCCATACGTCTATTTTTTAATTAAAATCGTTTTCTTGCTTCTGATATGTGAAACAGGGTACAATAGCAGAGAGGGCCAATGCTTTTAGGCAGCAGTGTGAATTGGCTGAAACGATAAAGCTAAAGGAAATTGATCTGTACGACTCTCATTATTTTATATTTTTATTTGTTCATCTATGCGCGAAACAGATCTCAGGGCCATTATTTTTCCTAGAAATTTAAATTATTATTACTTTTTACCCTTTTGTGGGTATTTGGGATGTTATTGCCAGATTCGGTGAAATAGGTGGGTTGAATGGGCCCGGGTCAAGACACGTAATTTTTGTATAGGTTGGGTTGACACGAAACACTGTCTACTTTTTTGAATGTAAATGTTTTGCTTGTTAAATGTGATTACAAAATATATACTATTTAAATAATAGTATGATTTCTTGAATAAAAGGATGGGGAAATGATTTTAGAGGTTCTAACTTTTATACAACTAAAATTAGGAATTTGGCATGTGATTTCCAGATTTGGTGACATAGGTGGATTGAGCGACTTTCTACCTTTGACCCAATTCCTTTTTGCTAATTTTCATTTTACCCTTTTGACCCATTAGAGATAAAACAAAATCCAAAATGACCTATTCATAATTAGATGGATTCACTTCTTTTTTTTTTTAATTCTTTCCTGATTATGTCGAAAATGTTGACTATGTTGCAATTATCAAATGATCTCTCACTAAAATAACGGCAGAAACGTTTTGCCATGTGTGTATTCCTTTACTGGATATTGATAATCGGCTTATTACTCACATATTTATTCTACCCTCAATTTTTTTATAAGCAGGTTCGTCTTAAAAGCTACATGATTTGTGTGAAATGTGTTCTTATCTTTATAAATAAGGGTCTATTTTTGTTTTTTTTTAAGATGGATTTATGAGTTCATTGTTGGATTATAAAAAAAGGTTTTTGGTCTTCCTGTGAGTGAGTGAGTGGAGGGTTGATGAAATTTATAATTTTTGTGTCTATGGAATAAGAACCATGATGAAGAATTTGTAGTGATGGTCAACATTTGTTTTACATTTATGTTTCAGCAACAAAATGAGGCTTATTCGATCCGAGAAGTTGTATGATGCAGAACATGAATATCAGGAGGTAAGTATGCTTGCTTATTTATTTCTATACTCATCATCATCATCATCATCATCATCATACTCAGTTAATCCTACCTATAGCAAAAGCTAAGGTAGGGTCTGAGGAGGGTAAGATGTAGACAGCCTTACCTCTACCCCGTGGGAATAGAGAGGCTGCTTCCAGTGAGACCCCCGGCTCAATGGTGGTTTTGTATCAAGCCTTAGACATAAGGCACATAACACTTAGCAATCGGGACAAACCCGACTGGTCATGTACCCCTTTGTCTTTTGGCTATCAACGCCACCACCTGATGCATGATTAACCGTCCGTCATTTTTAACGTTATTTTCACGAAATTAGTAAAATAATGCTAAAATTAGTGCAACTTTACTTTTGCCCCCGAGGGCCACACATATATACATTATATGCGCACAGCCGTAAGCGGGCCTATTTAAAGAGCGTATAGGTTTTTCATTTCTTCTTGATAGATATAATACCATAATATGCAAGCAAATCTGCAAAAAAACTTGCAAGCAAAAACACTAGATGTTGTTTGTGGAATCCCTGGACCCCATGTTTCTTCATGTCATCGGTGAAATGTCTTCTGGTCTGTTTACTTATAGGGAAATAGGTTATGGCCAAAGTCTATTTTTAATGGGTTGATTTGGATTGTGGTTTATCCCTTACCGGTCAATTCAGAAAAGTTATCTAATAGGGAAAAAGGTTAAGGCCAAAGTCTCTTTTTAATGCTTCCAGCCGTGCAATTTTTTTTTTATTTGAATAAATTTGATTACTGTAATAACATGGTTCTTTTATCATATTCAGTCATTAACTATTTATAAAACATGGGCAACGAATTAATTTTGCAAGTTGCAACCTGGTTACCTTGTCCAATTTGGCTCATAAAACAACCTGTCTCAGTTGACCCATTACTAAATTTGTCAAAATGCGCGTTGCAGGGTGGTTTGGTAACAGTGTAACAGGTCTATATGGGCAGGGTTGACCCAAAATATTCTCTTTCCTTTTTGCTTTTTAATGCTGGTTAGTACAATAGTTTTATAATGTTAATGTCTTGATGATAATATGACTTTTCTAACAAAAGAAGTTAAGAGGTTTCTTTTATCTGTGCGCTAAAAATACACTTTAAATGTCTTGTGAGTTTTGTCCTGTTTGATTTTAACTTTTTTGCTTAATAATAATTTTCATATTTGACCAACTAGAAATAATGTTTAACCAGAACACACTCATTCACAAATATACAGATCAAAATTGCCACCTTGACCCGTTACCTAACCCGTTTGACCTTCTCATTTTGCCACCTGCTCCAACTTATATGAATTATAAAACGAATGCAGCTGAAAGCTGACAGTCAGGAAGCTACCAAGAGATTTGAGACAATTGTACGGTTAATGAATGAAGAAACTGTACGTTTCCAAGAGCAAAAAACACAAGACATGGGTCGGGCTTTTCATGAATTTGCAAAGGGCCAAGCTCGTTTAGCCAATGCTATTGCTGATGCTTGGCGAAGTCTCCTTCCAAAACTCGAGTCTCTATCTGTCTCGTAACATGTTTCATTTCTCAAGAGTACTTGTTATGTTTTCCTTTGTATCTTAACACGCAGCCTGTTTGAAGTAGCATGTGGTGTATCTCTGCTAAACATACATACATAAGGAACATTTTATTTCTTTATTTTCCGTACATTTTTTGATTTTATATTTTTTATGTTCCAAGTATATACCAGAATTAACATTTGAGTTTAGTTGTGTTTGAAAACTTATCCTATTATCTTGTAGTTTGGTTCTTTTTTGTTGTTTATATTGTAGCATAATGTTTAAGCCTATACACTTTTGATGACATATCATTTAGACTCATGTAATAAACAATTTGAATAAGCTTAATATATTATAATCATATTTTATACGTTAATTTTATATAACTCTGAAAAGCAGACCGTCTCAATCTTCTTGGGGGCGAAAAGCGCATAGTAAAATTGCTTTTAATGCCGTGAGTTCTATATAATCTATGTGCGTATGCATAACTATATACCAAAAGCCTCAATGACAGAATTATTTTGTTGTTCAAAGGTCAACAAAAACTAAATGATCAAAATAACTGCAGTAAATGTGAATGATGTTGTATAGCAGTTTCAAATTATGAGCCTTGGAGAGGAAGGCTTTGGATATATGTCCAACCTCTTTTTTCTTTTTATAAAAAAAAAAAAAAAAAGTTTATTTGTATGGTAAAAGCATTATGAGTTATGATTTATTTAGTTTCCAAAATTAATGAAACTTGTTCTCCAAGTTGGTGTTTTCGTATAAAAGAGAACCTGGGACTTAGGGTAACTGTCTTAACTCTTTTAAGAGGTGCTTACTTGTGATTGGAAGGCATGAACAGAGCAGCCCATTTAGCCCTAATCAACTTAAACAACTCCCCTTATTACCTCAAATCAGCTCTTTTTCATGTATTATTATTATAGTTTCGTTTTAGTCATGATTAGCATTGTGAATATTGTCTTATATAAGTTTTCTCTAACTGCCCCCTCTTGATTTTTTAGCAGGCTGGACGTTTTTATAGGAGTTCATCATGGGTAAGAATATATCTTGGCCATTTTACAAATAATTTATTTATATTCAACTAGTTTTATTAATTTATTGTTGTACGAAAAGTCTCAACTGTTAAGAACACCTCCAATGCTTACAAAAAGACGGACCATACAACATGTGTTTCACCATTGAAGAGGTTGGTTTGATTTGGAATGATCTAGTTGAGCAGTCCATTGGGGTGGAGTGGGTCCCTTATTACTTTATATTATAAAATAAAAAATGTTTTTATTTTATTTTTTTTATTTTTGTGTATGTGGGGCTTAATTTAAATAAAAAGGAAAAGTATGCGATGAGGTGGATGTTTGGAATGGTTTGGGGTTGGAGGAAAAAAGTGGCATTTGATTTGGAATGGTTTGAAATGATCTGACATTATTATGACGTGACGGTTTGAAATGGTTTGTTGGGGTATGCATTGTAGATGCTCTTAGGAGGATAGTGTTGTTTGAGACTGTTGGTTTGGAAATTGTGGGGGTCGGAACGGGTGGCTCGAACTGGCTGCATTTTATTTTATTTTGTTTTCGGTTCAAAACCGTCTTCTTAGTTCTTACTTTGATCCATAGCTTCAACTCGTTTTATTAAACATAATTATTTTTTAAAACGGCGTTGAGAAAAATCTACCTAATTTTTGTAAATTCCTTGATATTGCTTAGCCGAAAACCCGTTATTTTAAGGTGTTTTGTTTCACGGCTTGCCACCCAATTCAGTATGTGAGAATCGAACCTGGGTCAAACCAAGTCCACCAACCAGTCCACACTACTATGAGTGGGTATTCAACATAATTGGTCCAGTATTGATTAGTTGTTTTTGTGATCATATTAATTATTTAATTTTTTTTTTATGAATTAATTGTTGTTATATTTACAACGTTTGATGAATGTATGTTTCCATATGTTTAGGGCTGGCATGAACATGAACGTGAGCCATCTTTAAGTCATGGAAGCTCACGGATTATAACTAATAATGGGTTATACACTAGGGTCCACAAAAGTAAGTATACTTTCTACCAGCGTCCCTGTAAAATTACTTTCTTATTGTATTTTATACGCAAAAGTTTTGATCGCACTCATTAAAAGTTTGTTTAAACCCCTCGTTTGCCCCTCGGTTTTATGAATTAAGATGATGAAGAAGTTGGATAATTTTTTTGTCTGTTTTTGGTTATAACGTTGTTAGGCTTGAAGTCCTTAACTAGTTATTGGGCTTTTTGAACAAAAATAAACTTTTTATTAACACATAATCGCGAAAAAATACATCAAAATAGCGGGCAGGCGGGCAACAAGTTGCGCCGCCACCCCTTTCTGGATGGCAAACCCTAACCTACTAAAAACGAACCCATGCCCTCCGGAGTCGAGACACTGCTATGAATAACCCGTTGGAATCTGGTCATGAAACAGATGACTTCCGGCGCCAAGGAGCCAAAGGTATCAAATGCCAGGGGAACAAAAATGTGTTGGTTCTCCTCACAATCTTTAGCATGCCCTGCTACAAAACCACTATCACTCAAACCAACCAGGGTAGATATACACCTGTTAGGTCAACGAAAGCGTGTTTCCCCCCGGCCCACCCAAAGACAAGCAGGTCTGCTGAACGTAGGGTGGATCTCCTGTCTGCGGGGTCCGAGAGGAAATTCACAGGAGCCCCCTTCTTGACTGAGATCCCAGCCCATCTTAAGATGTCCCAAAGAACGTCATGGATCCAGTCATGCCTATATTTGAAACCAGACAACTTCTTACAGTGAACTGCGTGTTCCCCGTATTTGTCCAAGCATGCTTTACGGCAAATCGGACAGACTTAATCTTCATGGTACATGGTAAATGGGGCTTTCGGTTAGAAGATTAATGATGGGCCAGTTTTATTAAAGTGATAATGATTAAGGAAAACCCTAGTTATACGTAGGTTCCCCATTGGGACCCAAACATGGAAAATTCTTGTGTCGTCCATCGTTTATTATTTATGTTCTACGTTTTTAATTAGTTTGTGCGACTGTGTGTTGATTCCGTTGCACCACTTGACACCAAACAGGGTCCCACTATTACTCAAGATCCACATCAAACAATCATGATCATAACCGAGCTTCATGGAAATGGAAAAAACAGTTTGAGAATGTTAAAGACGACGATAAGGATAACACATCAGAAACACTGGAAACTGATTTAAGGAAGGAAAGAATTGCCCTTGGTTTGAGTTGTTCGGGCCCTTTAAGCCTTGAAGATGTTAAAAATGCGTACGAGTTTCTAAATATTTTAGATAATAGTTTATAAACAGTTATTATTATTATTATTATCGCGGTTATAAATAATTTGGTATAAACATGTGTTGCAGATACCGGGCTTGTGCATTGCAATGGCATCCGGATCATCACAATGATTCTTCCAAGGTAACTTTTAAATTAAATGCGGGTCGGGTTTGAATGGTCTGCAAGCACATTTTAGCGACTGATGCGATGTTGTGTACATGAACAGGCTATTGCAGCAGAGAAATTCAAAGTTTGCAATGCTGCATATCAATGTTTATGTGACAAATTGATGACAAACAAAGAATGATTATGGATTTATGTCGATCTTCGAGAGTTCATTCGACATACAAGATCATCAAAGACACCTAATTTAACATAGATGGTTTGTTAAGTGAGTATAATATAAATATGTTGGTTTTACATATGGACTGTTGTTGGGTTTAAGAGTTGGGGATGTAATCGGATTAATCTTTATATGATATCTTCGGTTGCATTGTGTTCTCATTGAGGCATTTTCATAAACACTTGATGAGTATATCATATCTAAAACTATTCAGTATATTATCTATAGATAGCAAATTTAGTAGAGTATATATTAACCTAGTAGATGAATAGACAATCCACGACCAGCTTCATCGATAGTTAGAGCAAACGTAGTGGTGACGAAGATCCACACCCTCCACTCCAAATGGGAGAATGTGATTGGTCCTCAAAAAAAGAAGAAATTCCACGTTGTGAAAATTTTCACGCCAAAGCCAAAAAAAGAAGAAAAACGCCCCGGGGAAGGGGGGGGGGGGTGTTGGGGCCTTGTGGGGTGTTTTTGGGGCAATTCACGCCCATTTTCATTACCACTACGTACACCCGGTCTTTAGATATTTATCAATGGTGCACATGTGTTGGGAAAAGTAATGGTGTACGCCACCACTAGGCGTCCCCCACAACTGGTACCATGGCTAACATGGGAGGTATATCACGTGTTTGGTTATGACTTATGGTTCACTGACCAACTAGCCATGGAAAATTTATTCGTTAGGTTAAAAAAACAAGTTATATAAACATGCATGCGCCTACAATATAAGACAACTTTAGATAATCAAATATATAAAAAAATATCTAACAGTTTTAGAAATTAATTCCAAATTCTCCCAACATCTTCATTTGCATACAATGCATCAACATTGGTGCATTAACCACTTGCCCCTGAATAAAATACTAGTATCAAGTAAAAGGTTCTTTCTGCTGAAGATTGCAGCCAATGCCTTTAACAAACCTCTCCGTAGTAACCTTTGGGCCAACCTATATTTAGACTCCTGTAAAAACAACTTGAGTAAGCTAAATATATAATATAATCGTATTTTATACATTAACTACAGTTGAGAGGATAGAAGAGGGCAAGGGAGGTTCCCTGGCCCCCATGTTTTTTTGCTCGGTCTGTAACTTTACTAGTATTCTGTCCGAAAATTTAATACATACCCCCCCCCCTAAAAAAACCACATTTGTTCAAGCTTCACCACTGAATTTAATTATCTATATAAAAAAGAATGAACATATGTTTGTGGTAGATCCAACAAAACTCTAAAAGCAGATATACTGAAACAGTTTTGTTGTTAATCATAGCAAGTGACCAACACTTTCTTGATAAACGGCAAACCAAACTAACTGGGTTGGCTTGAGCGGCCAAACCAACCTAGGGTAACTCGGTTTGGTGGTTCAGGCCAGTTTTATCTTCAAGATAATTAGTTTAACTAATGGAACTTTTCTTAAATTGATCATAACATGATTAATCATGAATGTTACACTACATACTAAAAACTTTAACACCATTAGACAACTTTTGCAATTTAGGTTATATATACTCAATTGTTTAGTAGTGACTTTCATAACATTTATATCATCCCAATAGAAATTAAACATAATGAAGATTTAAGGCTAAACAAACTTACCTTTTCAACCTCAAAATCAAACAAATATTCTGGGAGCATACTAACATCATCATCATCATCATCATCATCATCATCATCATCATCATCATCATCATCATTCGACCCCTTGAAACCATCTTCATCAACTATGCATCTTTCCAAACAAGCCTCCTTCTTCAACAACTCACGCTCCATCGCCATTCTAAACAAAATCGGTGCTCTAATCAACGACTGAGTAACAATGGGCGGTTCATGGCGAAGAGAAGGGGGAACATGGTAACACCTATCAAAAAAAGGATGTTGAAGTGCATCCATGGCTGTAGGCCTCATGGACGGGTCCCATGAAAGAAGTGAACCAATCAGATTAACCGCATCAGGACTAGCATTTGGTACCAATGCCGAAAACTGGTACCCGAAAAGCCCAACAGGAAACTTATACTTCATCTTACTTGCAAGATCAAGACCATCGGACCATGTGGTCACAGTTGGACTGCCCAACACTTGACAAATCTTGTACATTAAATCGGCTTCAGTATGTCCTACAAACAACGGTTTGAGTGTAAACAATTCGACCATGATCACACCCATTGCCCACATATCAACCGCGGTATCATACACAGGAGATTTAAGAAAAACCTCCGGGGCACGATAAGGAGGGGTTGTAACATTATGTGTGAGCGACGAACGACCATTCGCCTCATGGGCCGAACCAAAGTCACATATCTTCATCACATTATTCTTTGAAACAAGAATATTAGACGGTTTAAGGTCGCGGTGAACGTAGCCATGGTTATGAATGTGTGCAATACCTTGAAGGATTTGAAAACACATGTCTCGAATCATGGCTTCTGAGAACAGTTTCGTTTGGTTTGCGATACGATCATAGAGGCTGCATTGCATGTATTCGAATACCATGAAGACATTACCTTGTTGGTTGACTACGTCTTTAAGTTTAACAATGTTTGGATGGTTGTTTAGGTGGATGAGTGAGTTGATTTCTATCATATTCATGCAGTCTTTCATTGAGTATGGTCTTGTGTAGAGTTGCTTGACTGCAACTGTTTCACCATTGTGAAGATTCAATGCTTTGAAAACAGCGCCGTATGATCCACAACCAACTTCATCGATCTTTTCATATTTATCCATGGTGTACGTACGAGAGAACAAACGAAAGAGTTGAACTAAATGAGTTTATATATATAGATTAGGTTTAGATATGGATAATTGTTGGGTTAGTTTTAAAAGATATGTGAATTATCTTTATACATATATAGATAGATAGATATAGATTGGTTTTAAATATGGATAATTTTTGGGTTAATTAATTAAGAGATATGTGAATTATCTTTATACATATATAGATTGGTTTTAAATATGGATACTTTTTGGGTTAATTTAAGAGATATGTGAATTATCTTTATACATATATAGATTGGTTTTAAATATGGATACTTTTTGGGTTAATTTAAGAGATATGTGAATTATCTTTATACGATTACTTTGGCTACAAGTTGTTATCCTTAAGGTACTTTCGCAAGTAGTAATTATTATAAATAATTGATAATTGATATAGATATAGATATATAGATATAGATATGATTTTTAGGGTTAGATATGATTTTCTAAAATAGTTAGCGGATAAGCTATTAGTTAGAAAATCAAATTCATTGATAAATGAAATATATTATCAAAACCAGGTAACATAAAAATAAATATCGGCATCGATATTGTTTGTTCTGTATCAGTTTGGTTTAGTACTATGGCGCTACGGTTTCATTTCTTTATTTTGAACACAACTCCGTTTTAATAAAACTTATATAAGAATGTTGATAAAACATAATTGTTTATTTAGAATTTTAAAACCCTAATGAACTCAAGTTAAGAAAACTAAATTCAATGATAAATGTAATATTATATCAATAGGGGGTGTACGTGTTAGTTTGTTAAAAAATACTCGTTAGGATTTCTATATGTATATTTTAATTAGTGCTATAAATATTGTATAACTTTTATATATGCCTCACTTACGGTGTGCGCATATAATATATATATATGTGTGACCATTGGGGGCAAAAGTAAAGTTACACTGGTTTTAACGTTATTTTACTAATTTCGTAAAAATAACGTTAAAAATGACGGACAGTTAATCATGCATCATGTGGTGGCGTGGATAGCCAAAAGACAAAGGGGTACATGCACCGATCGGGTTTGTCCCGATTGCTAAGTGTTTTGTGCCTTATGTCCAAGGCTTGTTACCAAACCATATCGAGCTGGGGGTCTCACTGGAAGCAGCCTCTCTATTCTTAGGGGTAGAGGTAAGGCTGCCTACATCTTACCATCCTCAAACCCTACCTTAGCTTTGCTATAGGTGGGATTAACTGAGTATGATGATGATCATATATATGAGCTTCATCACAGATAAACAATATTGTTATAATTTATGTATTTATATTTATAATTCTGAATCTAAAATGTAAATGGGGGTACGGGTACGCGATCCACCAGGGCGTGCACCAGCACCGGGGGCCCACTATCACCACAGTGATTATGTATCTATCTTACTTTGCAGTAGACTTTTTGCAGTTGTATTTTTTTTGGTATGTACAAAACTAATTATTATTATGCAGTTGATCTTTTGTTTATATGTTGTCTATTTTGATTGTTTATAATGCTTGTTTCGAATGTGTATCACTCGTTTGAATGTTTAATTGTCTAATAAATATTAAATTCATAAATAATAAATGAAGTAACACCAAATTATAAATGGCAAGCTAGTAAAACCAATGAGATCCAAACAATAAATATCCGATTATAAACGTTAAAAAATCACTCAACCCTTTCAATCCCAAACCAAATAAAACTTGCATGTTCTGAACCAAAACTGATTATTATTATGCTATTGATTTTCTCCGTGAATAATTTATCCACTCATAGTGACAATCGAACACTTTATTAATAGGTTACAATTAGGATTACTTGATTAATTATAGTTTGATTCGGGTTATTACGTTGTTTTTTAAATTTAAAAAAAATTACAATAATTAAATAAAAAAGTTAAAAAAAAAAACACTTCAAAACAAACACAAAAAAACCCAAACCAAACCCTCCCAACACCAACATGTCCAGGTTCATCCCCTTGTCACCAAGCACCTCACTTGTAAGACCCTAACCCGTAATCACGCGATCAACGCCCAAATTATACGGGTTTGGACCTTACTTAAACCACTCCCGATTTAAAACTTTGAAATTTTCTTTATAAGTCAACCCATTAAGATCAAATACATGTTTGGTTCAATTTTTTCTACATTTTAATAGTTAAAACATATTTTAAGATGTTGCGTTTTAACGGGAGTTCCTTAGATTCTAGTGCGGAAGCTTGTATGGGTGATCGGGTGTGTTCGGCTCTTATCGCGACTTGATCCTTGCTCCGGGACTTCCATCACATGTTTACCTAGCACCATTACACAAAGAATGGTTAGTGAGTGGTCAAATGAAACATTTAACTAGTACGATAGTCGTTACACGTCGAAACGGAACGAACCAGGCCAAACGGCCCTTTATCAGGAGAACAAACTGCTGCAACTTATGCGCATCAGCTGTTCGGATCGCTTTTACCCCTTCTAAAACCCAAAATCCGACTTCGACTTTCAAATGAGAATTGTTCTACGCTCCGAGAGCTTTCCAGGCATATAAGGAACGCCTCCTAACGATTTTTCTACGATTTTATATGCAATTTTAAAGATCGTGCTGACATGCAGGTCTATTCGCGCGGCCGGTCGGTTTATTCGCGCGGCCGCTCGAAGCTTCTGATGTAATTTTGGTGGCTTTTAAGCGTGGGAATCATGTCGCAACCGCATTTGATGATTCCCGAAGCCTAAGTAATGACTTGCCGACTAAATAAACCTTTGTTTGACTGAAATTATGGTCCGGTTTATGTCGCCATGATCCGGTTCTTAGTTTTGAATGTTTATGGCGACTTTTACCCAATTTGACCCATTAAGGCCTTAATTCAAACAAGGCACTTTTGACCACTTAAATTGCATACCGTTTGAGTTGTCAAGTCATTAGACACTTGATCAACAAAAGCGTTTGTCCGATTTGTGTCATTACGACTTAGATTCTTAGAATCAACCTTTATTAATCCTTTAAATCCCCAAAATGCCCCTCATGACCGAATCTTTCAATTTAGCCATTCGTGGCGAAACTTCTTGTTTCAAATCCAATGTTTTGACTCAATGACTTGTTTAAAAACTTCTAAGTCCATACGGACTTAGATTTTCAACATTTCTCAAGATCGTTCTAATGTGGTCGATTCTAAGCGCCTTAGCGCGCATTAGACATAGTTATGGAAATAACTTACTTGATTTGCACCCACACTTCATGTGGGTAGTTTTAGTACCCATGTTGCTTCGTCCAAAGGTGTTTAATTAGCTACGGACTTACCGGGTGCCCGTGTTCCATATTCATACCTTGTGCTCCTCCTCCATGATTCTTAGCATTAAGCAAGCATACGTGAGTGCGCTTACCTGCGTGCTTTCTAGATAGACACATTAACTTCTCGGAACTCAAATGATAATACCTTGCCATTTGATCCGTTAACCTCAAGAATCTTAATGCTTGGAAAACAAGCATCAAGTGTTGGACTCAAATGATGATGAATTCACCATATGACCCGTTTAGACCCATAGTTCATGATGCTATGTTACCCAAGTTTTTATTATGGTTCAAGTGACACTAACTTGACCCATTTAACACCATGCTTAACGGCTTCATTCAAATGCTTTCATTTAGATTAAAACATCATTTTCACATATCTTTATTTATTGACCCGTTTGATGGATTTCACCATTTGGTTATAACGCATTGTCTTGATTAAGGTCATAAACCACGTTTTATATTGAGTGCACATAAGGCGACCCATTAATAGCTTCTACCCCTTGGGGTTTATCTTTATCACACATTCAAGATTTAAGACTAATGTCACAACAATTAAGCTATGTTATAGTACATTGGTGTAAGTAAAACTTACCTCATATCCATTCTTGCTTCCATGCGCATTGAGCTTGCATCCGTTTGATCCGTTTGCATCCCTAGTTCTTGTACCTAACTTAGGGACATGTCAAACCTTGTTTTGTTAGAATACATTATATGGATTTCTTTCATTATCCATGGCATTCATGTATTCATTTTACCTCTAGCTCAACCTCACATTTCAAGTATTCATTTTCATACATGTTTACACATTTATTTCCTCATTCAAGCATTTTATCAAACACTTGGTGTGCACTCACCAATTCAATTGATTTTCATGAGTTTTAAGTTAGCCAAAGCATACCCATTTAGCTAAACATCACCATATCATGTTATCTAGACTTCTTAGTCTAATTTCTCATTATAATAACTCCTAAGAGTTATCACAACTACTAACCTTATGTAGTATCCACCTAGAGGTATAAACCCAAATTTTCACATATTACATATTCATATGAACATAGCAAGAACACATGTAAAGTGCTATTTATACTCAAATTAAACATGTTTGGGGCTCCCTAAGGTTAGGGAAACCTCCATCAACATACACATTCACGTTTTTATAAAACCCTAATTTTTCACCATGATCAAAAACGGATTTAACATCAAATTGTACCAAATAAATGATACCTTTTTGTGTAATAAGCTTGGATATTCCGGATTTTAGCTCAAGCATCGAAACCCCTTTGATTTGGCTTGGATTTGAGCTTGAATTTGAGTGTTTAGGGTTTTGGTTGTTGGAGAAGATGATCTCCTGATCATCACACGACACACACACACTTTGTGTGTGTTTTTATTGTTTTATTATTATTAATAAAACTCACTTTGTCATTTGGCAACAATGGTCCCTCAAGTTTTGGTCTCGGTTTGCTTTTAGATTATAACATTAACTAGATTAGTATCTTGTAGTGGGTTTTAGTCTCGTTTTTATCCGTTGACTAAAACATCCACCGCTAAATTCGCTTTCGATACTTTATCAATTACGCCTAATGGCGTATTTAGGTGAAACAAGATTTCGGGGTGTTACAGCTTTGGCCAAAGCGAGGCGCTTCATTCACATCGGTCAAAACGAGGCGCTTCATGAGGGGTTGAAATAGATCCCAAGCGGGTGACAATAGACGGACCCTGAAAGAAACGTAAAAACCTACTTAGGATGAGCTATATCCAAAAACCCACCAACCTTTATAAACTTGAGTTTTACTCCCTTTTTTTACTACCGAACTGGATTTACCGCACATGTGCCATCTTTGCTTTTACCTTTAACAGGATCACTAGTTTTGAAAAAAGCCCCCAAAATCTTTTTAGCGTCAGTCTTGGAGGAGATCCTAGATAGATCAAAGAGGATCTCCACAGACAGCAATATCAGGCTCAACTTTAGACCGGTATGAGGATCCACTGGTCTAAAGGAGTTGAAATCCAGAGAGATTAGATTATGTAGGCAGTTAAGGCCCAATAATTCATCTAGGCGGAAAAGGTTTAGGTCCACAAAAGATCTTTTTTTTTTTTTTTTGCCATGTGGAATGAAAGAGAGGTTAAAAGGGTTACTTTGGTTGTAACCACCTTCAGGGCTAATAGATTTCGGCCTGACCTTTTTAGTATTTGATAGGCCCACATTAAACATAACGGGCCTAATGATTTAGAAAGGGGTTGAGTCCCTTTAGTCGCCCCATCCAATGTTTGATTTGGGCTGCATGAAACTAGATGGCCATCATTAAACAAAAAGAACCTCACATTTAGAGAAACATCCAAAATGTCTAGGAGTTGAATTATCAAATTGCACATCTTGATTTTTAAAATTACACGACTTTCCAATAGGGGTCCGTCATTAATGCTACACGGTGCAATATTAGCGCCCCCTTTCACTTCAGCCATTTTTCATCAATAACGCCCCCTTTCACTTCAGCCATTTTTCATCAATAGCGCCCCTCCTGTTTCCTGGGCGCCATGAGAGGGGCAGGGGCACTATTGTTCGCCAGTGAGCAAAATAACAAGGGCCATGAGCTTGTTTGGTGGAAGTTTTAATATATTTTTAGTGATTTGGCCATTAGAAACGGTCATAAGTTTAAATAATAATAATAATGAGACTGGATGAAGCTTCTATAATTTTCTTTTTAGCCCAAAGCTTTTGAATTAGGTTGGGGGGAATTTTGTTTGCTTCTGTGTGTCACGGGTTTTTTCTATTCTTTTTGCTTTTTTTTATTTAGTAAAATTAAATGAGTAATGAGCTTTTAAACTTGTTATGGGTTATTAGTATTTGGATTATTTCATAATTTAAAAGATGTGTTTAAAAAACATATACATATAATAGGCCTGAGTTTAAATGTTTAAAGACAGTGGCGAAGCTTGGTTCATGAATCGGTGGGGACCTGACTCAATTTTTTTCGATCGGTAGTGGCCGAAAGACCAAATCGGTGGGGCCGAACTCAACCCGGACATAATTTACCTATAAAAATCGCAAAATTCCACCATTGCGTCAAAAAACGGTGGGGGCCGAGGCCCCCTCGGGCCCTCAAGAAGCTTCGCCAATGTTTAAAGATGTGTTTAAAAAACATATACAAATACATATACATATATATATGGATTTTCGGTTTCGGTATTATCGGGATCGGTAAGGTATCGGTATTTTAAGGTAAAATACCGATACCATACCGGTACCGTACCGATAACGAACCGATACCGTACCGTTGGATATCGGTATTGTCGAGATCGGTATAATATATTAATAGTATATAATATAATATATTAATAGTATATAATATAATAAAGTTTTTAAATAAAATAATAATATACATAAAATATTATTAATTTTACTATTCATTTGAAACACTATTCAAATGAGTTGTAAAATTAATATATTGTAATTCTCCATATATATATATATATATATATATATATATATATTAGGGTTGGTATATCATGTCAAACAAGACCTATTAAAACACGAACACAATAAGATACGAGCACGAAAAGGTAAACACGAACACAAAACTGTTTATAACATGTTAACACAATAAGATACGATAAGACAAGAACTTGTTTATAAACATTGACCCTAAAAACGTATCCACGAACCAATGAATGAAAGACTGAGTGGCGCCGGGGTTGAGAAATAGGACAGGTGACGATGGACGGGTGATGGGTAACAGCGGATGGGAACGGTGGACGGGTAACGAGGATGGTGGAGTTGAGAAAGAAGAGGAGCGGTGACTGAATAGTGTATATGTCCGTACTATGTGATTTGAAAACTGAATATTATGGTTCATTGATCTTTAATCCGCATATGTAAAAAGCATACCCACACCCTTTATATGACTTTTTTAAATAAAATTATTAGCGTATCTTAATGGGTGCTTAACATGTTAACAGGTCTTTAACCTGTTTAGACATGAAACCTGTTAAGATCAAACACGAAACCTGTTAAGGTCGTGTAGGTTCATGTAGGTTCGTGTCGTGTTGTCGTGTTCGTGTTTAAATTGCCAGCCCCTATATATATATTATATATATATATATATATATATATATATATATCATTTTCACCCACTTCATTTTTTAAACCAAATCACTCCACATACATTCATATTTATCATTCTTTTTATGTAATCGTTGTCAAATGGCAAAACAAAGCCCAAATCAACCCAATCCCACCCCCGCAAAACGCAAACCAGTCCGATGTTGCACAGGAAAATTTATTGCTCTGCGGACAAAGTGCACAATATTTGAGAGGTTTTTTTAGAAGTGCAATGACCCGCAATGCGGGTTTAAACGAGGAAGAGGTAATTTAGGAGGCGCGTAATCAGTGGCGAAGCTTGGTTTTGAAATCGGCGGGGACCGGACTCAATTTTTTTCGATCGGTAGTGGAAAATCGGTGGGGGCCAGACTCAACCCGGACTCAACTTACCTACGAAAATCGTAAATTTCCACTACTGCGCCAAAAAACAGGGAGGCCAGGGTTACCCCTGGCCCAAGAATCCTTCGCCACTGCGCGTAATGCGTATCGTGCACAACGATAACTATCAAAACGTTGCAGTTTAGAGAGTTATGAGACCTCGCTTTGAACAATAGTTGGGTCTTTAATATTTATTTGTGGTTTTTAATATTGATCTTATATGTTTTTTATGTGATGCTTTTTTTTATGTTATATATTTTTTTAATGCTATGTATTTTTTACGTATTTTTATTTGTTTTATGTTTTTTTTTGTTAAACTTTAACAAATAAAAAATAAAGAAATGATTGGGTTAATGATTGAGGGGCCTTTATTAGGGGAGAGGGGCACTACTAGTATGCATTTTTTTTCTTTAACTGATTTTAACCAATCCTACACTGCCAGCATTAAACTGATTCACTTCACTGAAATCTTTATTTTTTAGTTTTCTTTTTTTAATTACCGTTTTTTAAAAAAAATGACCGTTTGAAGTAAAAGAACCGTTTGTAAAACTTTAAAAAAAATAAACCGTTCCATTAAAATTAAAAAAATTACAAGAAACATCATCCTACTCGTCGTCTTCAACCCAATAACGGTCTCATTCGTATTTCGCCACGATTTATTCTTTACGTTTCAAAACCAACTCCAAAGATTTACTTTTGAGGTGGTCGTGCGGTTTTGAATACATATTCAAGTCGTGGTCATATTGTCTTTGTCTCAACAATTCGCCTTGTTGAGATTGTAGGGTGACCAATTAGTTCAGTTTCTCTTCTTTCATTGCTCGGTATGACCCAAATTCGTCAACCCACGACGTTTTGCTTGAAGACTCGGCGGCGGGGGCTTTCTTATTTTTTCGTTTGGGCCTCGTTGGGTTGGTATCATCATTGAGATCCGGCATGTGGCTAGTGGGGGTGGTATCGTCCGGTGTGGAAAAGGCAGTCGCCTAATAGTTGCCGCTTTCCGATGACTTCCATCTCTAGTCGGAATGACTGTTGGACGGTTCTTCACCCATCAACACTTGTTTTTTTTTTCACTTGTCATGGTCTTTTACAATCTCCCATGCCGCTTGATGATTAACACCGGAAGGATGAATTTTTTTTGTAATCGTTCAGTGCCGGTTGCCAGACGTTTAGATCACTACATCCACTCCCTTGTAGGCGCTCCTATATAATTAAATAAAACCGTAAATTAAATATAATTTAGAGAAACAATTTGTATAATTAAATGAAACGTCAGTTTAATATATCATAGTTGTTACTGCTTGTTGATGAAGGCCATTGAACGCATTCATTTGTGGTTTCATGGCGGTCCATTTAGAAGTAATTTGATCAACTGTTCGGGTGGAACCGCCCAACAGTGACGCATAATGTTTTTGGACCGCTTTCCAAAAACTTCCCTTGCTTCTTTGGTTATTCTTCTCTCTGTTCTCCGACACATAGCACCAAGCTTTTGCCAAAGCAACCTCTTGTGCCGTATTCCACTTCACAGCTTTTGTTCGCTTTGCATATTTCTTTCCCCCCTGCATCAACTTCTTAAACTTCAAGTTCAAGCGCGTCCTCCGCTTCATCGTCTACTTCTTCTTCTTCTCCATGTTTCTCGAACTGTGTCTCTGGCACAGATTCTTCCACATCATCGTCCCCGTTTTCTAGGTTGAGCTCGAAGTTGTCTAGTTGGTAAGTTGTTAGTTGAGGTGCCGTAAAATATTGTGGATACAGAATGGGTTGTTGAGTTTGTGGGAATTGTTGGAATTGTGTGTATTGTGAGAAAAACGGTTGTTGTTGGGGTTGGGTTTGTGGAAAATTGATCACGGGCCTATAGCCTTCAACCGTAGCCGATCTCGAACCCGAACCTCTCCCTCGACTACTAGAACCCCTAGATTTCGAGGTTCTCCTCCCACCCTTCGAAACACTCTTTGATTTCCTTGGATCCATTTGTTTTGTTTGTGCTTTAGTTAGTTAATCTAGTAGTTTGTTTATATTTTTTTATTTAAACCGTCCCCGTTTTTTATGCCATTTGAAAATAACGGTCAAAAATGTTATCGTTTTTTTATTAAATAAATTCAAAGGGTCAAAAAGGTAATAAAATTCGACCGTTACAATAATTATTTTCTATCTACCAGCCCGTTAGATAGAACCCGTATTTAGTTCACGGGACCCCTACCAGCACTGGTGGCGTGTTACCGTGCTGGTAGTTGGGTACCCGTGACCAAATCTGGTAGCACTCCGTCCCCCCTTATATTGGTGGTGGTGGTGTGTGTGTGGGGGGGGGGGGGGGGGGTATTATGACACTTTATGACGTGGCGCTGATTTGACATAATCATGTACAAAATACATATTGTTATCATTTTTCTGTATCTTCATTTTCAGTTGACACTTCTAAGACCGACTGTAATGGGGCCTTATTTATAACGCCTTATCCGAGGTGGACAAAAATGGCGCCCCCCACACCGCTACGGGGGGGCTCCATTTTTCAAAAATGTGCAAGGGCTTTATAAATATAACGCCATCCCTCTTTTTGCCCCCTCCAATCAGAGCAAGCCACATCACCCATCTCTTTATTTTATTATTATTTTAATTTAAAAGATATAATAAAATATTAATAGGGGCTTTATATATAAAGCCCCTACCACTACACCCCTTTTTCAGTTTCTCTTTCCATGCTGACTCAGCTGCCACGTGGACCAATCAGAAAGAGGGGCTTTATATATAAAGCCCCCCACTACGCATGGCCTAAAGTTTCAATCATATAAAGTTTGATGCAAAAATAACACTTGTAAAAAAGTTCAGTAGTAGAAGATGTTCGCCAAATAGTTCAACAGGAGAAAACAATCGCAAGATTAAAACTGTTAAACCTGGGGTGACTCATACTATGTGGGTTGCCAGGTTGGCGTCTTCGGATGCAAATGTTATTTAAAAAAAACTAGTTGTATAAAATCACGCGCGTTGCGCGTTTTACAATCGAGATTCAAATGAATGTGCGTTCTACAATCGTGATTTAAATGAAGTGTTGATCAATCAAATAATTATCCAATTGAGATTCCATTTCAGTTACAAACGGCACAAAAAAAAAAAAAAAGATATCTACACGTAAGCTAACATATGAAATTTGTCTCGTTTTGCTATAGGCAGGCACACCATTACAATTCTTAAAGAGAAAACGATAAAAAAAAAGTCTCAAAATGATACCGATACATGTTTTACATTAACTAAAAACCATAAATAGGAATGCCGGTATCAATATGGTTTGGTCCGTCACAACACCGTTATTACTTACAATTACCTAAAAAAAAGTTGAACTTAAATATAACCCCCTTAAAAAAAATTATATAAGAATCTTGAAAAATAAAATTAAATACACACGCATATTACTTTCTTTAATTAAAGAAAAGAGGTTAATTTTTAATGTATATAATTTTTTTAGCAATGTTCTTGCATTGCTTTATTACTCTCTCCGTCTCTCTCCCACAGTCACTCCCAAATCCATCACCAACATGACGGTGCCACAACCACTATACCACGACACCACCACATGTCGTTCCCTTCCTGCGACCACAACTCACACGGGACACAGCCACCTAACCTTTACCACCGCACAATATTTTCAGATTTCTTTCGGATATGTTGTTGTCGGTTTTCCCGATATATGTATATAGGCGATGATTGTGACAGTTAGCTACGGTGGTGACCGTTTTCTCTATCTTACTCTCTAGTCGCCCCTTTTACTCTCTGCTTGGTGATGGTGACGGTGTGCGACGGAGCGGTGCTTTGAGGATGATGATGGTGACTACGGTGGTGGTGTGTTGTGCAGTGCTGATGATGTGTTTGTGAGATAATAATGAACTCCCTCCTTGTGCATGTGTTAATACAAAAAAGGTGACATATCCTCACAAAGAACAAAAAATCCAAAAATCCACCCATGGTCAAATTTGGCAGACATGAGTGGTTCAATAGAGAAATGCCACATGGCATGGCTCACATTAGCATCAATACAATGTTCAATTCCATCGCATTTAAATATATTTGAATTTGAATTGGTAGAGATGGTATGCTAAATTTTTGCATGACCCCAGAAAAATAATTTAGTCTTTGCACCTATCCATTTTATTTTTGCTTCATGCACCTTTGTTTGTTTTCAGAAAACGTAATTTGACTCTGGATTGTCCATTTTTATTAATTCCAGGGTTTATCTGAATTTGAAAGTTATCACTTACTAAGTTTCCATACCAAGGCTCAATCCAGTTAAGTCTAGTCTGTATCATCTACCAATTTCTTCATACCCCCTGAAGAAACAACGGGTATAACTTACCAAATAAGATGAGTAAGTTGGGTTTGATACTCATGTTCGCTCAGGTTATAATCTTTCTCTCACACTAATGATCAAATCCGAACCCTAGGAGACGTGAAGAGAGTGAAGTGTGTATGTTAAATGTACGTACACGAAGATGTAGGTGGTTCGGTGTAGATGGACCTACGTCCACTGTAAAGGGAGATATCTTTTATTACTCGAGGAATACAAAGATGATTATTACAAGCATTCTAAGACTATCACCGTTTGTGCTATTCTTGCATAAGTTGTTCGACCCTTTCAAAGAAAAGGTGATCTCCTATTTATAGGGAAAGCATGGCCAGCTATCTGGCAGCAGGTTGACATGCATGCACAGTACTCTGACCTGTACTATTCATAGCAGTATGGGGGAAGCATGGAAGCAGTCATGTCGTTGTTCATTGTCAGGGGTTGTTGGACCACCCCTGACACGTGTTGGCCTACGGTTGGTGCAGAGCCGGCTCAGCGTCTGACCGGATCCTCTTCATTCTTGATCTTTCGTACATCCTCGTATCAAAAAATGATGTTAGTCGAATATTCCGCGCGTAGGTTCACGCGCGGAGATTCCTTTATGTTGATGACGTCACACAGCTGAAGCGATCTTGCGTGTAGTCATGTTATCTTGCGTAGGCGTTGTTCCGCGGATGTCACGAGATTGACGTTGCTGTTGGAATAAATTTGTCTTCCGCGGATTGGGCTTCCACGGCTGTTTTGTAGTTAATGTAATTTATGGGATAGGGTTGCAATCCGCGTAAGGATTAGGTACCCTATCTCTTCACCCCCTTTTTGAGATGAAAATCTATCTTGTTCCCCCTTTTTCCCTTTATACTGAAACCATTGAATTCATTAGATAGATGTCGATTCCTATTTTGAAAAAGTGTTTTCTCCTTATTGTCTATGATTTCTTGTCTAACTTTTTTTATCTTCTATAGGAAGTTCTTAGTCGTTTAAATCAAAAACGATTCTATCTTTTTTTTTATCCGGAATTCAATATAGGTGGGTACATACCCTATAAATATGTCTCTCTTTTACAGAGTTTCCTTTGAAATTTCAAATACTTGAACGATCGATTCTTTTTTTTCGAATATTGAATCATGATAAAAAAATCTATATCACTAGATTCATCGTTATGTTCAATAATATTTAACAGTTATATGAAATTATATATTCTATTCGATCTATAATTTATTCATAGTAATTGTAGTAATTATGAATAATATGAATAGCCAAGAATTCAAATAGTTAATAACAAAGATTCTAAGAGTTTAGTGAATTCATATATGTGACACCCTAGGAAAATCTCACATCGGTTGTGGCCAGGAGAGATCCTTGATTCATATGTAATCCAATGCTTCTTAAATCACCAATGCGTTTTGGGGCTTAATGTTAATGTGACACCCTAGGAAAATCTCACATCGGTCGTGGCCAGGAGAGATCCTTGGTTCATATGTAATCCAATGCCTCTTAAATCACCAATGCGTTTTGGGGCTTAATGTTAGTGGATGAGAGAAGAACTTCACAGTTAAACGTGCTCAGGTGGAAGCAATACCAGGATGGGTGACCTTCTGGGAAGTCACTACCAGGGCAACCAAAAACAAATCCGTGAGCTCTGGATGGGCAACCCATCGAAGCAAAGCAGACAATATTGGTGGTGAGAAGGGCTGGATGTTACAGATGGTATCAGAGCCACTCCTGTGTCGTTTGGGATGGTGGGTGCATACCTCATAAGGGACGATGAGACTCTAACGGGGGGTGAATGTGACACCTCAGGAAAATCCCACATCGGTCGTGTCAAGGAGAGATCCTTTGTTCATATGTAATCCAATGCCTCTTAAATCACCAACGCGTTTTGGGGCTTAATGTTAGTGAATGAGAGGAGAACTCCACAGTTAAGCGTGCTCAGGTGGGAGCAGTACCACGATGGGTGACTTCCTGGGAAGTCTCCAACACGGTAACCAAAAACAAATCCGTGAGCTCTAGATGGGCAACCCATCAGAAAAAAGCGGACAATATTAGTGGTGAGAGTGGCTGGATGTTACAATATACATGTCAAATTTATGTTATATGAGCCTACTTAGCTCAGATGTTTAAGCAACATGGTTATTGGTTTGTGAAGAAACAATAAGTGTACCGGAGATTAGGACTAATCACCGGGGGGTTTATACTTATGTAACTACAAGATTAATCCTTTACCCAAACCGTGATGGTGACCCGTGTGAGTGTTAGTGCAGGTGAGTATGTGTATGAAGTGTGTGAGAACACGAGAGTTAAGTGGTTCGGTCTTTAATGACCTACGCCCACTGTAAGTACACCGGAATGTTATTAATAACAAGAGAGATTACAATGAGTGAGTATAGTGGTTGTTATGGCTATTTCTGAATGAATCTACAAGGATTGCATCTAATCCTATTTATAAGCACCGAAGTGGGCTGCGTGGAAAGGCCCACAGGTGACACCATTGATCTGGGCCCAACCGAGACCCAAATCCATAGTCCTTCTGAAAATGGTGGGAAAAGGCAGGTTACTGTTGATGACGTCACGCTACAGTATGGTCGTTGTTGTAGCTGGACACGTGGCGGATTTCTGGTGGTGCGTAGTAACGTCGTACTTGCTACAGTGTTCAGGCTATCTTTGCTGTCTGATGTGACGTCTGACAGTTGGCGAGGTAATGCCTGCTGGTCACTGTTCACGACAGCATGCACAGTGTAGCCGTTCACCTTTTGTACTATCTGCCACATGTCCTTCTCCTGCTGGTGTGTACTCTGACATGGATCTTTATGAATCTTCCTTCTGCCGTTCTTTGTACTTCGTATGAAAAGTGCTAAGGGAAGATTCTGCGCGTGATTGCACGCGCGTATCAGGTGTTGTTGCTGCTTATCATTTGTCTTGGCGCGCGAGACATGTTGATTGCTTGTCCCCGCGCGGTTGCGTTCCTGCGCCATGTTCTGGCGCAGGGTTGTTGTTTCACGGGGATAGGGACGCCTTTCAGATTAGGCTCCCTATCCCTTCAAGTCCCACTAGTCTAGGACTTCTCCTGCTCGCTGATGAGGAGGTGGAGTGCTAGACTTAAAAGATGTTAGTCGCGGATGAAAGCTCATCTGCTTGTGTTGTAGAAACTCTTGGAAGTGTTGTTACGCGGATTCTTGAAAAGTTCGGCGGGGAACGTCTTTTCCCGTTTTTCGTCAAAGTTGCGCCGAGGAGGACGTGCTCCGCCTTACCTTTGCAGGCGTTGGGCGGGGAACGTCTTTTGGAAACTTACGTCAAGTTTCTGCCGTGAAGGACGTTTTCTGCCTTACTTTGCAGGAGTTGGGAGGGGAACGTCTTTTGCAAACTTATGTCAAGTTTACGCCATGAAGGACGTTTTCCGCCTTAACCTTGCAGAATTTAGGCGGGGAACGTCTTTTTCAGACTTTATGTCAACCTTTCGCCAGGGAATTAAATGCTATTGGAGTGATTTAATGCGGGTCTGGAGTTTGTGATAAATTCTAAATCATTGACATTCAATTTGTCCCTCATAAATTGGAGTGAATGCGCCTGGAATTCGAATGATCAGTTACTTCTGATGGAAGTTTAATGGTTGCTGACGTGTTCAGTGACTGTCTGGTTGTGCAGACTGAGGCACGTCACGTCGTGGTTGCAGTTACCAACTTCTCGTCTGTGTCAGGAGCGTGGGACTTCACGCGTTCACTTTACTGATATTGTGAGATCTTTCGACACGTGTCGATCATCCGGCGCGTGTGTAGCATATAACTGTCACACACTACCATCCGAGCCGTCCGTTTGTGTTATTGACACGTGTCGTCATCTGGTGCTTAGAATTTGAAAAGGTGTGACGGTTAGCGCTTCCCTGGTGGGTCCCATTGTCATTAATGCGATGAGTATATAAACCTCATCAGGTTTCATCTGAACGGTTACTCTCTCATAATTTTCTTCTCCCCTTCCTTGCTTTCATTTTTCTCTCAAACTTCCGGCCAACTTCCGTTGAAGTTTCCGTTCAATCTTCAAAGATCTTTCTGATCTTGAAGATTTATTGTTGAAACTTCAGGTTTCTTTGCTTCTGCTTCCTTTTCGTTCCTTTCTTTTCACTTGTTAATTTTTTAAATCCGTTTTTCTTTGAACTTCCGTTGAAGATTCCGGTGGATCTTCATATTTTCCAGCACATTTTCCAGATTTCTTAAGTTTTCTTGTCATCATGTCAGAAGTTCCGGTGAGTCCACCGCCATCCACCGAGGATGTTGGGATGGAACCAGCTGTGGAGGAGGTGGTGGAGGAAGAGGTTCTTGTCGAACATGGCAAGATAAAGGAAAGGAAACTGATGTCCAACACCTATTGTGTTTGGAGTCAGGAGGCCTTCAACCGGTTCTGTATTATGTATGGGATTCTGCCGGAATGGGAGCCCACTCTTCCGTCTCCGACCAGCACCGTTCTCTCTGCCGGTAGTGGTCAGTTGGCGTTGTACGAGGCCCACTTTGCTAAGTGTGGGTTATGCCTGCCCTGTACCCGCTTCCAGGTTGACACCATGGTGGCCTATGGCGTTGGGCCTACACAACTAACCGCCTTCGGGCTTCTGAGGTTAGTTCACTTTGAAGCTTCATGCCGCGCTCTAGACATTGAGCCAACCGTTGAGCGGTTCAGTGTGTTCTATTTTATGGCGCGGGACGAGATGTGGTTCTCGTTCAAGCCACGCCCAAAGGTGCCGCCCATGGCCACTCACACTCCTAAGTCCTTGCATTGGGCGAAGGAGAAGTTTTTCTTTGTGAAGAGGGGTGTGATCCCCATCAGTCTCCCCTGGAAGGTTATAGGGGATGGGCAGCATGTAGCGGACATGGCTGTGCCCAAGGATTTCAAGAAGCAGGCTTGGTTCCTTACCCTCACCTCTAATGCCACCAAGCTGGAATTCCACAATTTAACAGAAGGCATCTTTTTCCTTCTTGGGATGAGCCGCCATGGCATCCGGGCGGGTAAAGAGCCTTATATTGCGGAGGAGGGTATGTATTTTTATTTTTTCCCTTTTGTGTTTTTCTGCGCCGTTTCCCTTATTGTTTATTTTTGTAGGTGTGGACAAGTTCCAGTTTTATGCTGCCCGCAAGGAGAAGGGTATCAAGTGGAGGCCTTTGGCGGAGGGTCAGACCTCTTGTATAGATGAATTTGCTGACCGCTTCTACTATCCTGATCTCACCACCGCGCCCAAGCCTTATTATACAACCGGTGAGTCTTCGGATCCCTTCGGCACTAGCATTTTTGGAGATGATTCTACTGAGTTTTTAGTAGAGATCGTTCCGCCGGTGACCTCGTCCGCGGGGCGTGGACGTTGGAAACACGCGCCGCGGAGGCATGGGTATCGAGCAAAGGTTGCTCTTTCTGACTCGGGTTCTTCCGTTTCAGCAGGAGAGGTTGTAAAGGGGCGTCGACGGCGGAAGGATGGGCCGCCCTCGGAAGATGAAGAAGAAACTGAGTCCTCTCAGCTAGAGAAGAGGAAGAGGGCTCGTCCTGATAGCGCTGCGACCAGCAGTGCTGCTGCTGCGGAGGGTGCGTCTTCTGCCCCGGCTGGTGGGGGCGAGAGTGGGGGTGCCACTCAAATCCCTGAATCAATGGCGGCTTCAGGGACTGCTGCTGAGGGCGCTGGCACGCAGAGAGTTAGCTTTGCTGGGGAGCAAGGGAGCGCCCCTGTCTTTTCTGTAGGGATCCGCGCTGCCCCGACTAGACAGCCTCTGTTCCAGAAGCTAATAAAGAAGAAAGCGCCTGGTAAGCAATGCTCATTGTCTTTTTGAATTTTTAACTTTGAATTTTTAACTTTGAATTTTTCTCTCAATATTCTGTTTTGCTTTGATAGTGTCGCCCAAGATAACTCCTACTCCTCCTCCTGTGTCTCCAACCGCGGAGGCAGCTCAGGTAGAGGAGGAGAGGCTGTGGAGAGAGCAGGAGGTGGCTCGAGAGCAGGCGGAAGCCGATGAAGCCTTGCAAAAGGCTGAGGCCGAACGGGCCGCCGTTGCTGCAAGAAAGCAGGCGGAGGCTGATGAAGCCTTGCAAAAGGCTGAGACTGCTAAGACAGCTGCTGCCAATAAAGCCAAACAAAAGGCTGAGGCAGAGAAGAAGGCGGAAGCTGATCGCCTTCGCCTCCAAGAACAGCAATTCTTGGAGGAGCGAGCCAGGTTGGCGAAGGAGCGCGAGGCGAAGGAGCGCGCTGATGTTGAGGGCCGGGAAGTGGCCCTTGAAGGAGATGGTTTTGAGAGGGCCCTGTTCGAGCAGGGCGCTTCTGGGGCTGGTGGCTCGCGCTAGGATAGGCGCGAGTCTTCAAGGGTTGGGGAATCGTCAGGAGCCTATGATGGCTCCTGTTGGTCTGGTGGTGACGCCATTTGGCGCCCTCGCTGGGCAATCAGGGAGAATACATTGTTCTCTAACTCCCTGGCTGCTGAGAAGTTTGTCAGCGAGGTGGTGCCTCCCTACGAGCGCACTCACCAAGACATGTTGAGTCGTCAGGACCTTATTGCCGCCCTGTGCGTTAATCAGGCGACTCAACTGTCTATGATGGACTCGCTGCGCCGCCGTGATTCGGCGGTGTGGCGAGATATTGAGAGGGTGAAGGTGGAGAAGGCAGACCTTGCGGAGAAGGAGGCTGCCTTCAAGGCAGAAGTCGCCAAGTACCGCCGTCGTGCCCATGATGCGGAGGCAAAAGTCTCCAAGCTTGAGGAGGAGGCTGTTGCTGCAAAGCGTCGTTGGGCGGAATCCTGGAAGAAGGCCAACCTTGAAACAATGAAGGTCAAGGACATTCTGGCTGAGGTGCAAGAGGAGAGGCGGACGACGGTCCGCAAGTTGGAGGAGAAGAGCAAGGCCCTCACTGAGAGGACCGCTAAATACGTGGAAATGCGTAAGGAGCTGGAGTCTAAGGGCTCGGCCCTTGTTGCAGCCACAGAGCGCGTCTCTTTCTTGGAGCAGGAGAAGGTCCAGATCCTTGGCGCAAAGGAGGATCTGGAGCGGGATCTGGATTCTTCTGACCAGGCTCGCCTTGAGGCTGTCAAGGAGTGTGAGGCGGCCAAGGTCTTGTTGGAGGAGGCGGTCTCCGCCCAGACCCAGATGCAGAATTCCATCAACTGGTTGATGACAGATGGAATGAATGGGGTGAGTTCTTGCGCCTTCCTTGTTTTTGATGTTTGTCTTTCCAGCCAATATGCTAACTTTTGTTTTCTTTGTAGGTCTTTAAAAGATTTTGGCAAGAGCCCAAGTTAGGCGATCAGGTTGCCTCCATTGCTGCCGCCGCACAGGCCTTTGGATATGGCGAGGGCTATGCGGATGGTTTCCAGAAAACCCAGGGTGATGGGCGGCTTGAGAATGCGGAGCATTATGGCAAGCCGCTGAAGGAGGAATATGAGGCGGAGCTGGCCAAGTTTGAAGAGATCGACTTTCCTATCCTCCAAGTCATTGCTGAATGCAACAACAACGCGGATCCCCTTGCCGCCTTGAAATATTTTATTGACAAATCTGATGAGTTGGCAAGGGCTTCAGGCGAAGGAACCTCCGGGGCGGGTAGTGGATAGGCGTTAACCTTGTTATTTGTAATCATTTATGTAAATATAAAAGGGTTTTTAAGTCCCTTTCTTTAATGAAATTGTAAGTTTGTTATATCGTGTTGTCTCGTTCCTAACTTACTTATTTAACCAAGTCGTCACCCGGTGTGTAAGTAGAAGTTAAGACGCGCGCTCGACTAGACAATCCGGCGTTTAAGTGTTAACACTTTTTTGCCTTGACGACCGTAGCGGAGATCGACTTGTGCCATTGAGTCCGACCTAGGCGCGTGATAGCCTTGCCTAGAAGACCTTTTACCGCGTTTCGCGCTGCGCGTTGTTCTCTTGTCCGAGTTGCAACGACTCTAGAAGGCAAGAGTTTATGCGCGTGGCGTTGTTATGCGGGGTTATAGGTCCGGCAAGTAAATCCGTCTTGAAGACCATGCGCTGTGTAAGGAGTGTAAGCCCGACGGGCACGCGGCGCATCTTGAAGGCACACCTTGCTTTATTAGCTAGCGGCTTTGGTCCGACATGATTTTGCCCAAGTCTTGAAGACTTTGGCGTGGAAAATACAAGTAGAAACACAGATATAGGAAACGTTTTCATTGATAGTGTGGCATGAGTAGCCATGTTACATGATTACAAATAACAACGCCGCAGCTGTGCACCGTTCCATGATCGCGGAATGGGAGTGCCATCTAACCTTTCTAGCGCGTAGGCGCCTTTGCCTAACACTTCTTGTATCTTGTAAGGACCTTCCCAAGTTGGGGCGAGTTTCCCCGGCTTTTCAGCGTTGGAAGCTTCGTTGTTGCGGAAGACGTAATCCCCAATCTTGAAGGTTTGTTCTTTGACGCGCTTGTTATAATATTGTTCCAGTTGAGTCTTGTAGCTGGCTTCCTTTATTGCAGCGAGGTCGCGGCGCTCTTCTAGTAGATCGAGGTTCATGCGGAGCTCTTTATCGTTATCGGTTGTGTCGGCCATCAATACCCTTGCCGTGGGGCAAGTAATTTCTGCGGGAATCACTGCTTCGGAACCGTATGTTAGGCTGAACGGTGTTTCTCCGTTACTTGTTTTTGTGAGGGTGCGGTAGGCCCACAAAACGTGTGGAAGTTCGTCTACCCACCCTGTTCTTTTGGTTCCCAGCCTTGTCTTGATGCCTTCTACAATTGTGCGGTTGGCCCTTTCCACTTGGCCGTTGCCTTGCGGGTGCGCAACGGATGTGAATATTTGTTTGACTCCCATCTGAGCCAACCATTGTTGAAGGGATTGGTCTTCGAATTGTGTTCCGTTGTCGCTGACCAATTGCATCGGTAAGCCGAACCGACAGATGATGAACTCCCAGAGAAACTTCTTTACGTGCGCGCCGTCGATCTTGGCTAGAGGCTTGGCCTCGACCCATTTAGTAAAGTAGTCGATGGCAGCAATTAAGTATTTCACATTACCTGGCGCCGTCGGGAATGGCCCCACCAGGTCGATGGCCCAAGTTTTGGAACGGCCAAGCCGCTGTGACCGGCACCAGGTTGTTCTTGGGGCGCAGGGTATTTGGGGCGTGGCGCTGGCAGCTGTCACATTTGCGTAATTCGTTGACCGCGTCGACATGCATGCCAGGCCAGTAATACCCTGCGTTCATCAGCTTCGCTACCACCATCCTTGGGCCTGCGTGTAGCCCGCAGGTTCCCTCATGTACGTCCTTGAGGAGAAAGGAGGCTTCTGCAGGGTCTACGCAGCGCAAAAGCGGCCCTAGGTAAGAGCGGTGATACAGGGTGTCTCCTGCCAGTTGATATTGTAAAGCCTTGTTCTTTATCTTCCGGGCTTCTAACTTATCGTCAGGTAAGGTTCCGGAGGATAGAAAGGCTTTGATTGGCGTCATCCATGACGCGTTGCCCGTTTGGGTGACATTGACTTGGCGCGGGGGGACGGACGGTTTGTCTCGGACCTCGATTCGGACCTCTTTGGCCATGTGCTCGAAGACTGTGGACGCCATTTTGCTCAGCGCATCGGCTGGTTTGTTCTCGCTGCGCCTGATGTGTTCGACTGTGCATGTGTCGAATCGGCGCATGAGTTGCTTGGCTTGTTCCAGGTACAGAGCCATGGTCTCGTCTTTTGCGTCGTAGGTCCCGTTGATCTGTCGCGCTACTAACAGTGAGTCCACTAGCGCCTCCACGTGCCTGGCCCCCATTTTTTCCGCTATGCGGAGGCCTGCCAGCAACGCTTCGTATTCCGCCTCATTATTTGTACTTTTGAATTCTAGGCGGATGGCATATGTGAACTCGTGTTTATCTGGGCTGATAAGGCGCAATCCGGCGCCAGCGCCATCTCCGTTGGAGGCCCCGTCAGTGTATAGGGACCATTTTTGTGACAGATCGTGCGCTGGCGCGGGTGATTCTTCTTCGAGGCACTCTTGTATTTTGCCGGTAGGAATCTCAGTGACGAAGTCTGCTAGTACTTGACCTTTGATTGCGGGCCGGGGCTTGTAACTGATTGTGTGCTTTCCCAGCTCGATAGCCCATTTCGCCAGTCTTCCTGACAACTTGGGTTTGGCCAGGATATCGTTTATCCGATAGTCCGTGAGGACGTTTATCGAGTGACCTTGAAAGTACCTGCGCAGTCTTCGGGATGCATGAATGAGGGCGATGACCAGCTTTTCCATTATTGTGTATCGAGTTTCCGCATCTAACAGCGTGCGGCTAATATAGTAGATTGGCGTTTGCACGCCTTTACGATCAACCATCAGGATTGCGCCTATTGCCCGCTCGGTGACTGAGAGATAGAGCGTGAGCGGCTCTTTAGGGAGCGGAGCTGTTAGTGTGGGAAGATTCATTAGGCATTGTTTCATTTGCTGGAATGATGATTCCGCCTCTGGAGTCCAGCGGAAATTGCTCTTCTTTAGGCAGTTCTTCAAAGTGTCCACGAATGGGAATGACTTTGAAGCATAATTGGATAGGAAGCGGTTTAGGGCGACTAAACGGCCCATCAGCGTTTGCACCTCCTTGACGGAGGCAGGTGATGGCATCCTTTCGATTGCCTGTACCTTCTCCGGGTTAGCGCGGAAACCATCCCGCGTGACAATGACGCCCAAAAACTTTCCTTCTTCCATCCCGAACGAGCACTTGCTGGGGTTCAACTTCATGCGCACTTTGCGCAATTGGCTGAACGTTTGTTGGATGTCCCGCAGCATGTCACTTTCTTCCTTGCTTTTAATCACCAAATCATCGACGTACACTTCAAGTCGTACGCCGATTTCCTTCACAAAGGCCGTGTCCATCAGACGCTGGTATGTTGCACCCGCGTTTTTCAGACCGAAAGGCATCTTTGTGTAACAAAAGATACCCGCGTCTGTGCGGAACGCTGTCTTGTCTTCATCCTCTTTGGCCATCTGTATCTGGTGGTACCCCTTGTAAGCGTCCATGAAACACTTGAACCGGTAAGGGGCGAGAGAATCCACCTTTAAGTCGATTTCAGGTAGAGGATAACAATCTTTTGGGCACGCCTTGTTGATGTCTTTGTAGTCAACGCACATGCGCCATCCCCCATTCGCCTTGGCGACCATGACAGGATTGGCTACCCAGGTCTGGTATCTGATGGGGCGGAGGATGCCCGCATTGAGCAGCTCGGTGACTTGTTCATTCATGGCCTTTGTTTTCTCCGGGCCTATACTTCGTTTCTTCTGCATTATTGGCTCCGTGGAGCGATAGACATTAAGCTTGTGTTCCGCTATTTCTCGGGGAACACCCACCATGTCCGCTGGTTGCCATGCGAAAATATCCATGTTATTGATCAAGAGTTGTTTCAGGTGATTGTGTATGGTCTCGGAGATTTCATGGCCAATGGTCACCGTTTGCTCTGGAAATTTAGGGTTGAGTACCCATTTTTTCGGCTCTGTGCGGGCGTTTGTTTTGACCATTTTTGGCGGTTTGGCTGTATCCGCGACATGGCAATCCTTGTTTCCCCGGATGAAGGCAACGCCTGTTTTGGTGGGGAAGCCCACCATTGCATGTGCCGTGGAGGCGTTGGCGTTGAAGCGTGTGATGCCTTCTCTTCCCAGGAGTATGTCATGATTTGATGTGGCTGGTAAGACCATGAAATCACATATTTCTGTGCGCTCATGGGTGCCATCGGTCCAAGTTACGGGCAAGGAGAGCATGCCGCGGGGCATGATGGTCTCATGGATGAAACCAGAGATGGGCTCGTTGACTGGAATGAGCTTTGCTTTGTCTTCCTCATCAAGTTGCTGAAAGCACTGGTCATACATAATATCCGTGCTGCTGCCGCCGTCTAGGAACATATACCGCGTGCGGTAATGTCCGAAGACAGCGGTTATCATGAGTGGAGCTGTACAAGAGGCGCCGCTTCTGACCCTTGGCATGAGGATGTCAGCCTCTTTCCAAGAGTCGTCCAAAGGTTGTACCCGGGTGCGCTTCCCATGTTGGGTGTTGTTCCCCCGCCTTGTCATGTTGCATTGGTGGCGGGGAATTAGCGTGGCTGCATGGGTATTGAGGTCTCGGATTTTTTTCCGTGACCCCTCGCCTTGGGTTTCCTCGTTAGCTTGGCCCTTGCCAGCTCGGTGAACGTTTTTGACCAAGTGGCCCAGCTGGCCTGACTTCAGCGCGGCTTCAATCTCCATCTTTAGACTGTAGCAGTTGTCAGTGAGGTGACCGTAGTCGTTGTGGTACTCACAGAACTTGCTACGGTCCACGTTTTGCCGCTTTCCCAAAGGGTTGGGCTCCTTCAGCGTGACCTGCTCGGTTTTCAGAACTTGGGACGGTGTTTTGGTCAGCGGGGTCTAATCGTGGTTTTTCTTGGAGTGTCCACGTTGGTCCCGTGTTTGCTTTGAGCTGATGATTTGGCGGGCATCACCGGCGGGTGAATATTTCCCCTCGTCGGTGGTGCCAGTGATGCGGCTCCAAACGGATTTGTTTTTGTGCTTATTATTATTATTATTATGGTGTTGTGGTTAGAAGCCGTGCAGCTGGTTGAAAGATTTTTCGGAGGAAGCGTATATTTTTGCTGAGCGGATGAGTTCATCCCAAGACTCTGGGATACCATCCTTGCCGGTCAGACATTTCATGAGGTCTGGACTGCGCACATTGTGGATGAACGCAGCCCGCGTGAGCTCCTCTCCGCAGCCTATTTGCAAGGCTTCTTTGTTAAACCGAACAATGTAGTCCTCAATTGTTTCATGGTCGTATCGACGACATAGCAAAATGTGTGCTTTGTCCTTTTTATGTTTGCGCAAGTGCGAGAAATGACTGCCAAACTTGTCTGTGAGGTCGTCGAAATCTTTTACGCTTCCCGCCGGGAGGTTGTCGAACCATACCCTGGCGGCACCCATAAGGGTTTGAGCAAAAAGGTGGCACCATACTTGGACAGGCCAGTCCACAAACATACCTGCGCACTCAAAGTCGTGCACATGGTCGTCGGGATCACACAGGCCATCGTATCTACCGATGCTGCTTGGGAGCTTGGCCTTTCTTAGGATTTTGGCAGCCGCTATGCGGGCGACAAACTTGGACTTCTCGGCAAAAGCTTTTGGTCGAAACGGTTTGACCAAGTCATCATCTATCTCACTGTCTCGCGACGCGTGAGTATGTTTCTTTCCTTTGTAGCCTGAGTCGCTACTTGATGATTCATAACCATCCGGCTCCTCACGTGGTTTGGCGTAGCCCCGAGCTCTGACGTTTCCGCCGAGCTCCCCGCTACGACCATCACCATGATCGGCCATGCCTTTCTTTTTGTGCCTTGCTTTTGACGGTGTATCGAAAGCAGGGGTCTTGCCTTTCTTAGCTTGCTGCAGGAGCTTCCGTTGGTAGATTGCAACACTCTTGGCGTTCTGACGGAGGAGCCATTGGTCCGGGTCCTCCTCAGAGATATCTTGGCTGTCGTCGTCTGACTCGACGTTACGGATCTCAACAGCTGACCTGTCGAGTCGTGAAGTCGTTTGTTTGACGACGGTGTTGGGTGTGGTTTGGTCCTCCGGCTGTTGGAGGTCATCTTCTCCGGCTCGATGCATGCCGGAGGTGTTAGGGTTGGGTTCAGCCATGGGTGGGTTAAAAGATGGGTGAAAAAAGTTGTTCTAACCGTTGGATGGCGCCAATGAAGAAACAATAAGTGTACCGGAGATTAGGACTAATCACCGGGGGGTTTATACTTATGTAACTACAAGATTAATCCTTTACCCAAACCGTGATGGTGACCCGTGTGAGTGTTAGTGCAGGTGAGTATGTGTATGAAGTGTGTGAGAACACGAGAGTTAAGTGGTTCGGTCTTTAATGACCTACGTCCACTGTAAGTACACCGGAATGTTATTAATAACAAGAGAGATTACAATGAGTGAGTATAGTGGTTGTTATGGCTATTTCTGAATGAATCTACAAGGATTGCATCTAATCCTATTTATAAGCACCGAAGTGGGCTGTGTGAAGAGGCCCACTGGTGACACCATTGATCTGGGCCCAACCGAGGCCCAAATCCATAGTCCTTCTGAAAATGGCGGGAAAAGGCAGGTTACCGTTGATGACGTCACGCTACAGTATGGTCGTTGTTGTAGCTGGACACGTGGCGGATTTCTGGTGGTGCGTAGTAACGTCGTACTTGCTACAGTGTTCAGGCTATTTTTGCTGTCTGATGTGACGTCTGACAGTTGGCGAGGTAATGCCTGCTGGTCACTGTTCACGACAGCATGCACAGTGTAGCCGTTCACCTTTTGTACTATCTGCCACATGTCCTTCTCCTGCTGGTGTGTACTCTGACATGGATCTTTATGAATCTTCCTTCTGCCGTTCTTTGTACTTCGTATGAAAAGTGCTAATGGAAGATTCCGCGCGTGATTGCACGCGCGTATCAGGTGTTGTTGCTGCTTATCATTTGTCTTGGCGCGCGAGACATGTTGATTGCTTGTCCCCGCGCGGTTGCGTTCCTGCGCCATGTTCTGGCGCAGGGTTGTTGTTTCACGGGGATAGGGACGCCTTTCAGATTAGGCTCCCTATCCCTTCAGTTTGATTATGATGGTTAGAACCCATGGTGACAAGATTATGATTAGTGTAGTGATGAGTCCAAATCTTCTAACTAAAAGTTCATAGGTTCAAATCTAATTATACCTTTTTTTTTTCATTTTTTTCCCAAATACAATTCTTTGGATTTAAAACTCTAACAGTCTTAACCTTGCTTGTCTTCCATTTTATAATAAAATAAAAAGAGGTGTTTGGGATTGAGTTTTAAAACAACTTATTGACTTATTGGCGTTTTCAAAAAGCCAATAAATCAATAAGTTGTTTCTGTAACCAAAAAAACACTTTCTGTTTTGACTTTTGGTTTTTGCCTTTTAAGGGTGGAAAAACTGTTTTTGAAAAGTTAGAAATTCTGGCTTCTGGCTTTTGACTTTTGGAAAAAAGTTACAAATTTACCACCCATACAACTAATATTCACAATAAGTTAAACGGTACATTTAAAAAAAAGACAATCTTTTTGACGTTTCTCATCCCAAAAGCTAATTCAAACACTTTTTTTAAAACTCCTTTTCAAAAAGTAATAAGCCAATAAGCACTTTTGACCAAAAGAACTTTTACATTTCCAAACTCAATCCCAAACACCCTCTAAAACAATAAAATTTCTAGTTACTCGACTTAATCGATTCAGTTTATTTGAATTTTATAATTTTGAATTTGATTTCGAATTAACAACTTAACCGAATTTTAAACTCGAATTGATTTTTGGTTATTTCGATTCGAGTTGATAAAAAAAATATTCTTGGGTCCATCACTAGTTAAACCGGTCGCAAAACTGTCATATACAACCGTTTTAAGTAGTGTGGTAGGGTTCATGGTTTTGTTCAATCGGTTTCTAATGAAAGCTTTGTGTCAAACAGCTGCGTATATATGGTTTTAGAAAAAGAAAAACCAACCAACCTTTTTTTACGATTTTGCTATTTGTTGTTTTAACTATATTTTACTGTCTGTTTGAAAGGGGCATGTTATTCACACAATGAAGGTTTTTATTTGTATAACCCTATATGGGCCATAGAAACCTTTACGGTCCATAACGACCTTTATGGGGCATAGATGGGCATAAAATACAAGATACGAGGTTCAATTACAAGTCAGCCTAACATCCAATGATTGTGAGCACCTCTATGGCCCGTAGAGATCTTTATGGGACATAGAAATGCCCCATCTGTGGCCCATTAATCCCTTTTACGACCTCTTAATTAGTTGGGTTTTAAAAAAAAAATAATTTCTTTTTATACCTCATCGGATCAGAACCCCCTTTATGACCTCTCAATTATTTGAGTTAAAAAAAAAATCATTTATTTTTCTGCCCGGTAAAGCCCTCTACAGGACATAGAATTTGACCTTCTATGCCCCATAAGACTCTTTTATGACCCCTCCCCAGTAAATATATGGGTCGTAAAACCCTTTATGGCCCATAGTTTTACCCATTCTATGCCCCATAAAGGCCTCTACGGCCTATATATTTGTTGTTTTTTTATTTATTAGTTTTAAACATGTTATTTGAGTTTTTATAAAAAAAATATTCATTTCTTATTATAAAAGGTAAAATAACATAAACAATTTTTTTTTCACTTAAGAAATCAGTATACATTATTAAACAACGTTTATATTGGACTACTAGTTAAGTCGATACAGGGGATGAAGCCAATGGGCCATCGAGGTGCTCACAATCATTGGGTGTCAGACTGACTTGCAACTGAACCTCATACCTTGTATTTTATGCCCATCTATGTGGGTTTGAATAGAGAGAATTCTGATAAACTTGCTATATTAACGAAATGTCGAAATCATCCAAATACAAATGAAAAGGGTTCGGTTCTATTTATAGGTGGTGAAGGGGCGTGATACCCATTGGTGAACCGACATCTTGGTTCAGTAATAACCACCATAACCGCCCATACTTTAGGTTATACAATAATAATACTAATTACATTCTAAACTTAGGATAATCAAATATTATGTCTAACATTCTCCCCCTACTTTTGATTTATCCTTTCTTGCTTCAGAGTAGGGTTGGATCTTCTTCTTCATGAACGAGAAGGGATACTTGCTCGTTCATATCTTTCTTCTTGTCTTTCCATTTTGTGCATTCATACGATAAGTGACCATAGTTACCATGTGATACCCACAATTTTAGGTTAACACTTTAACTAAACTCTAGATAACTTATACATATATTTGTAGCATTTTAGTTGACTAGAGTTAGTTAAGTGAGTCACACAATACACGGTTATAGGTGAACAACTGCATACACGAGTCTTGGACCCTGAACGTTGGTGAAGCAACAAAAAAAAAAATAATAATAATAATTGTGAAATAGTTCTTTTGATATTATTTGCAATTATGTGCTTATGTGAATTTATTTGTGAACTTATGTGACGTTACATGTTATTATGCGAAAACACGGTACCGAGCTCATAACCGACACTTGACAAACTAAGGATCATATATAAGTTATAAAATATTGGGTTAAATATTTTATAGATTAACTATTATATATATTACTTTATATATACATATATATATATATATAATACTTGATAAAAAAAATAATAAATAAATAAGTGATCAGACTTGGCGAAAACCAAGTCAAAACACAATTGAGGTGAGCACTAAAAGTTAAAAGGAATGGCAAATTGTCAAGCATAACGACAAAAAAAAAATAAATAAATAATATGGAACCTCAAAATAAAATATTAGGCGGGGAAAACTGAAAAGACATGGAAGCATATTACATGTGGGGACAAAACAATGCTGACTGCAAACTTGAACCAGGCCAACGCCTGGGCTGACCCAGCTACGGCCCAACTGGTGCTCCCAAGGCCCACTTCGCTGATACCTTTTATAAAAACGTTTTTTATCACATCTAATCATAATCACTCAACCCTAATTCGACCCTACAGCCCTAATTACGAAATTTTAACCCTTACCCTCTGCCATTAGCATACTCTAAAAATCCTAGGAGCTTGAGAAGGTGTAGGACCAAGAGGATTAAAGGCATAAGGTATACAACAACTCTACATGTGTTTTAATCTCTTTTCTATATTTTAATTATGTTATAAAACACCATAAAAAGGTTTGTCCAGGTCTGATATAACTTCATAATAATCAAAACAAGAGTTTTACAAAAGATTAACATGGTAAACATTGAGCTTTTGTGATTATTATTTGATATGTTTCATGTTAATGCATGTTAATGATACATAAACATATAGGGTTAATAGATGTTAATGTTTGTGATAAAACTTGTATGTTTGGACTGCTACATAATATTATCTTGATGTATTACGTGTTTAGGATGTTCTTGAATGATAATATGCGACTAGGTTTTCTTATAGTTAAGATTATTGCATGTTTAAAATTGGACAGATTGCATGTAACGATTGGTAGGGTCTGTAACGTGGCTTTAAATTATTTGTTTTGATGGGTTCTTTATATGAACATGTTGTACATGGTCTTAGCTTTTCATAATGGGTAAGATCGAGTGATTTGGGCATCGTTTGAGTCGTTTTTGGAATTTTCTTTGAAAATGGGTCACATCAGAATTTCGGGTTAACAAACGGAGTCGACTTTAAACCGTCATAACTCGAGTTTTATAAAGAATTAAGTTACGAAATTTTTACAGAAGATTAACATTGGAATAATTTGGGTTTTTCAAGTGGATTCATCCCGTTTGGATGAATACACAAATTTTGGGAATTTTTCTACTAAACTGACCTGTTGTGAAAGTTTTCTGAACATAGCTGTGTTGAACGAATTTTAATAATTTTTGTGTTTGGTTTTGAGACAAAACAAAAATAAGGGTTGTTAAATGAATCCTATAGAATATTCAGTAAAAATTTGGGAGTTAACTCACTGATTTAGTATTTTAAATAAATTAGTTTTGGTGACGCACAATCTGTCCTAAAAACGCAGATTGTGTATTATGTGTTTACGTGACTAATTGAAGTCCTAGGTGGTATGTAATTGAATGGGCACTTGTATGAGATGCATATGGAGTTTAAAACTAATTGTAACCAACATATTCACCAACGGGTCCGTAGGATTTACTTATGCATGTAGAATCACTAGGTGTCACCTACACGGTTTTGAACATTTAAACGTCTTGGACAAACGGGTTATATGGTGTAATGGTATTACACATATACTTACTTAGTGACACTTATAATAGGGAGTCGGTAGTGCACCCTACTTGGAGTTTGGATTTACTTGCTTGCATACTAAGGTGAGTTTCACTACTCTTTTTCTCAAAAGCATGCGTCTCGGGTTGAGATAACTTACTTAACTTTTCTAGTCCAGTTTGGGACTACTCGGGTTTTGACTCCTTGTGCGGGTCGGGTTTTGACTCCTTGTGTGGGTCGGGTTTACGATTCCTTGTGTGGATCGGGTTTTTGATCAGTTTAAAACTTATTGGTCCTTTGTGAACTAAACACTCTATCATTTGGAAAGTCCTTGCATATTATTGGGTTAATCGCTGGAGGCGAGCGGGGTATTAGTTGATAGCGCTATTAGGTTGTGCAGCAACCTCATGTCTGAGGTGCTTGAGGCACGAGCATGAACTTCTGACCACAATTGAGAACTGGTGTTGATAGACACCAGTTATTGAGGCAAATTACTATTTTACTGAAGGTGTCCCAATAATCCTGTTTAGTTACATTGAGTGGGCTAGCTACCCCTGACACGCTTAAACTGATAACTCTTGAACATTTTGGTCTGGAGGACCTACGCTTTTACTTGGTTACGTGGTTTTGGAAACCAGCGCATTTACTTACTCATGTTCTTTACTTAGTGAACTCACCAACAGTGTTTGTTGACCCACGATTTACATGCTTTTGCAGGTAGTTAGCTTCCGGTGCCAAGATTAGAAAGCACTGCACACTTCACTGCATTTGGGGTCTTGGGCATACACCTAAATTATATATCATGCTTTTACATTTTCTTTCATATAGTCTTAATCTGGGCGCGTTGTTTTGCGCATGGTTTTTAAAAGGTTTAAATTTGGTTTACGCTTCCGCAGCTTAACTAAACTTGGTTTTTGAAAACGAACTAAATGGTTTGGGCATTTAGAGTTCGTTCATATGACTTATGGCTATGGGATCCTGGTATGTCATGCGCCTCGCGGTATAAACCCCGCAATGGAAATTTGAGGGTGTGACATACCACATTCGAAGCATCTGAATTTGCTTTTGTCCTTGTTTCCTTGACTCATATTTCTCTCATACTCTTTCATTTCTTCGCTAAAGTTTCTTCATTGTCCGTTGTTAAAGATTCTTCCATGACCTCTACCACGGTTATGATTACCACGTCCTCTACCATAGTGCAAACTTCCATAATGATAATTACTTGAGGTTGCCATTAGGAGTTTCGTTTGATGATTTTCCTCTGGTTATTCTTGACTTTTGATACGTTCTTCAAATGCTCCAAGGTATCGAACTTTGAGAGTTGTGCCAAGGCTTTTGAATTTGGCTCTTATGTTGGCTAACTTGCTTGCAAAGTCACTTACTGGTTCATTTTATTTCATATTTAGAGTTTCTAACTAACTTGTCAATGTTTGTAGTCGTGCTTTCTGAACCATATCTGCTCCAAGGTATCGAACTTTGATTCATTCCCAAACTTCTTTTGCATTTTGACATTGTGCTACTTGCATTAATATATCTTCTGGTAATGTTTGGAGAATCATTGCTTTCGTAGTATTTACTTTCTTTTTATCTGCTGCTTCTGTTCCTTCTTTCGCGTCAATTGTTTCCCAAAGACCATAAGCCTTTAAGATTGTTTCCATTAATAGTGCCCATGAGGTGTAATTTGTCTCTGTCAATTTCGGGCATTGTGGTGATACATTTCCTTGCTCACGAGTTGATATTAAACTGCTAGACGTGTTTTTGTCTTCTTTCCCTGCCATGCTTTTTTGCTTTACTTTCTTGGACTTTTCCTCTCCAATATTGCTTTAAACTTACTTCTTTTTTACTTGCTTAGTTTGAAGCAAAGGTTTTCTTTCTTGATTTGCCACACAGGTCTAACTTGCCACGAAAGTCTAATTTGTCACGAAGGTATAACTTGCCACAAAGGTCTAACATTTTCTTACTATACTCAACGAGTCACGAAGTCTCGGAGTTACTTGCTATTTCTCAACAAACCAAAAAGTTCGGAGTATCTTGCTATTCGAATCGTATATAATTCGATTTGACTTGCTTTCAATTAAATATGTTTGACTTAAAAAAGATCAAACTAAAGTCTGATTATTGACTTTTTCTTTTAAAACACTTTCTATTTGACTTCTTAAAGTCAATTGTTTTTTATAAACTTCCTCAACACAAACGTGCCCTTCTTTCTTTCTTTCTTTCTTTTTTTTATAAAACTACTAATCTTTGACTTTTGAAAAGTCAAAACCTTCCTACTAAACTCTCTGCCACAAAAAATCCACGCACCCTTCCTATCGTTTTAGTTTTAAAATGAAATTCACTTTCTTTTTCTTGATTCGTTTTCAGAGAATTAACTTGAATTACTTTGAATCTAACAACTTTCGATCGAATACGTTTTTTTTTTCAAAAAAAACTTGATTTGCTTACGGGTTATTTTTCCGAAATCTTAATCCACTGTTTTTATTTTAAAGATCATGTATAAGAAATCAAATCGTTTGAAGTTTGATGTTCATATTAAAACGTTTCACGAACTGTTTTGGATCCTTTGTCTGAAAAAAAAAATTGGCGGGAAAAAAATCTTTGGTTCCAAAAACACGGGATAAACAAAAAATTGTTTGATTTCTTTGATTGGATTAAGATTATTGTATTCGTTTCGTTCTGTCTTGTCGGATCGTCGTCGGAATTCTCTTCTGGTTTGTTTCTTTCTTCAATTAACGGTTATAATCTTCAAATAACGATCTTCCTTATCGTCTGGAATGGAAAAATCGTTATGTGAATCGATATTAAACGATTCCGTAACTATCTCTGTTTTTTTTTTTTTTTTTTTTGAAAATACAGGGGATGAATCTTTTATGTGATTCTCTCTTCTTTCCCTGTGATGGATCGATGAAAACCAATGCTCTGATACCAAATGTGGGTTTGAATAGAGAGAATTCTAATAAACTTGCTATATTAACGAAATCATCCAAAATACAAATGAAAAAGGGTTCGGTTCTATTTATAGGTGGTGAAGGGGTGTGATACCCATTGGTGAACCGACATGTTGGTTCAGTAATAACCATCATAACCGCCCATACTTTAGGTTATACAATAATAATACTAATTACATACTAAACTTAGAATAATCAAATATTATGTCTAACAATCTATACCTCATAAAGATCTCTATGGGGCATAGTTTTGTCTTTATGAGTTGTAAATGTCTCTATAGCCATATAGAATTGTGCAAATAAAATCTATCATTCTGAATAACAAAAGCATAATATTTTCAAGGAAAGCGCATAAAACTATAAAAGGTTCCATATCTTTAGTACTGCTTTTGTCTTATTATGCTACATAATGTTCCCAAATTATTGCAGAACCTAGTTCTATACCAAATATTTTGCGAGAATGTTGGGCTTTATTGATGACGACTCGCCTTTATCATATGTGTATGTACACATAAAATACATATAAATTTATGTATTATAATATCCCGACATGGCAATACTAATTTTTCGTGTGAGTTCTTTTGCCTTTCAGAGTGTTGGTGAAACAATATGGCAATACTAGTTTTTCGTGTGAGTTCTTTTGCCTTTCAGAGTGTTGGGGAAACAACATGGCAATACTAGTTTTTCGTGTGAGTTCTTATGCCTTTCAGAGTGTTGATGGCGAAAAAAAGGGACAATTAATACCCTAAGATTTTGCGTGGATTATCGAGCACTCCATGCCATCACCAATTCACCATAAAAGAAAAATTTGTCATTTTTAACGGCTAATTACACTCCATTATATTTACACCAAATACACCCTTACCGAGATTTAAAACTATGACCTCCCCTTTAAAAGACATAAGCCTCTACCAAGTGAGCTGCCACCACATTAGCATAAATTCGTCATTAATTTACTTATTTTATAGTCAAGTGACACTGATATACCGAAATTTCTAAATATTTACACCAATAAAATCCAGCTGGTCCTGCATGTATCTATAATTCATTTGAACTATGTTATGATACACGCATTTATATATTAAGTCCACTCAAGAATCCACTTTTCTAGAGAGAAAGAAATTTCCTAGCAAATGTTTCCTTCACTAGATCCATTTACATGATAGTTCCACACACACCTACATCTCTATGTATAAATATGCATGAAATATATAGATAGTTCTCTCTATTTGAGTCTTCTTAGCTAGCACGTTTTATTATAAAAAAAAGAAAAGAAATAGAATTATAAAGATATATCGTGATCGATGACACCAGGGTTTAGGTTTTACCCAACCGAAGAAGAGTTGATAACATTCTATTTAAAACACAAGATACAAGGCACGAATACTAGGGATGTATCGCGAGATATCGATCGTGTCATACCACAACTTCATGTTTATGATTTCTATCCATGGGATCTGCCTCGTTAGTCCTTCATTTCTTCTTTATTTTTCAATACCATGCATGCCGTTTTAAAGTTCTTTTTTTCTTGTGTTTGTAATTGGTTTTTAAGCATTCAAGAACACACTTGATCAAAAAATTATTTAAAGTAATGCAAATCATAATAAAAGATTTGAAGAATCTTCTTTTTTGTATATCCATATTCCATAATCCATGCAACTTATGATACATTATTTGAATTACTATATTTTATGTTTAGTGTAGTAAAATTTAATCCGGGTGTCTCACTGGAAGCAGCCTCTCTATTCTTAGGGGTAGAGGTAAGGCTGTCTACATCTTACCCTACTCAGACCCTACCTTAGCTTTGCTATAGGTGGGATTAACTGAGTCATCATCATCATCAGTTAATCCCACCTATAGCAAAGCTAAGGTACAAAGCACTTAACAATCGGGACAAACCCGATCGGTGCATGTACCCCTTTGTCGTTTGGCTATCCACGCCACCACATGATGCATGATTAACCGTCCGTCGTTTTTAACGTTATTTACACGAAATTAGTAAAATAACGTTAAATCTAGTGCAACTTTACTTTTGCCCCCCAAGGGCAACACATATATACATTATATGCGCACACCGTAGGTGAGATTAACTGAGTATGTAGTAAAATTTAATAAAAGGAATTTAATTTAACTTTATATATGAATTTTAAACATGTTAGATATGTCGTATAAGATCTAAAGTATCGACGTATCGTTACTTAAGACTATGCTTTCACGATTCATATTTATTAATGTTGTCGTGAAAGTTAGGCAAATATAACGTACGTAGGGGTGTTCAAAAAAATCCGAATTCGAAAATCCTTATTATCCAAAATTCTGGATAATTCGATTTTTGGATATCCGAAAATCGGATAATCCAAAATTTCAGATTCCGATCCTATTTTTTAAAAATTTTGGATAATCGGATTATCCGAATCCGAAATATTAAAAAATATCAAAATTATATATGTAATATAATATTATTTATATTTAATGCATTCCAAGTTAACCCTAACATTAAACTAACATAGTAAGTCTTTCTCAAATCTGGAATATTAATATATATTGAATGTTTGTTTTAAATGGGTTCGGTTTTAGACTTTTAGCATAAGAGGAATTGATTTTTTTATGTTTCGGATTATCCATTAAGTTATTTGAATCCGGATCCAAAATTTTGGATATTCGATTTAGATCCCAATATTGACTGACTGAAATTTCGGATTATCTGAAAATCGGATAATCCGACTTTGAACACCCTAATTATAAGCGTGTGAAAGTAATGCACAAGGCATGTGAAAATATAGAATTGCTACCTAGCTAGTCTAATGATAAGGGTTTTTATTTATTATTTTTTTCAAAAAATGGCAGAACATGCAGGCGAGGTTTGTCGAGGAGATCCTGAGCAATGGTTCTTTTTCATTCCTAGACAAGAAAAAGAAGCCCGAGGGGGTCGACCCTCTCGTCGCACAAGTTCCGGCTACTGGAAGGCCACCGGATCTTCAAGTGTCGTGTACTCATCAAGTAATCGAGTGATTGGGATCAAAAGAAGCATGGTGTTCTACAATGGTAGAGCTCCTACCGGGAAGAAGACTAAATGGAAAATGAATGAGTACAAGGCTTTCCAACAAGAATACTCCTCAAACACCAACACTACACCTAAGGTATACATTTTATAAAATCAGTCTATAAACTCCTTAAATGTATAAGAAATTAATTGCAAATTTTACCAATGGTATGGACAAATCTCTCGCTTCATCTAAATGTGTAAAAGATCCTAGCAGCACTTAAAAGCCGAGTACTTTACCGTTAAGTAGTGATCGCAAAGGGTGTTATATATAAGCAAGCAAAGCCAGACTCAAGCTCGTCTAGGTCATGTTTACTCGTCATTTAATATATTTAAAGCTCGAGCACAACTACTAAGGGCGTGTTTGGATAAACTTATTTCAGTTCAAAAGGACTTTTGATTAAAAGAACTTATTAACTTATGACTTTCTAAAAAAGAATTTTTAGATAAGTATTTGGATTAGCTTATGTGGTGGAGAAAAACAATAAGTCAATATAGGTTATTTTGTAAAAAGTGTTTAGTTTAACTTATTCAAGTAAAATGACTAAAAATGATATAAGGAGAGTATGTATAAAGATATAAGGAGGGCATGTAGGTAAATATTCATCAATAAGTTATAAGGAGGTTCAAAAAGTCACACATTTCTTACTTTTCCAAAATAACTTGTTATAGGCAAATGAAAAGTTAAAACATTAAGGGCATGTTTGGTAGCTTCTTAATGAAGCTCTAAACCATTCATCTCTGAATGGTTCAACATTCAGACTGTTTGTTTCAACATAAAAAATGCTCTGAATGGAATGTTTAATAGCTGAATCATTCAGACTTGGTGCATAGCTGAACCATTCAGCACTTAATCATTCAGAGCCTCTTAACCATTCAGATATCTTAATTAGTCATCACTTAATCAACCAAACAACCCTTAAGTCCTTATCATTTTCCAAGCACTTTTTTTTTACTTTTTAAAAAAACAATAAGTTATAAGAGGTGGAAATAAGAAGAGCCAAACATGCTCTAAAATATATATTTTTTTTTTTCAAAATGAGCATGACTTGGCTTTGGCTAGTTCATCATTTATTAATTGTTTAATCAATTTGTTTACAAACTCATGTACAATGTAAAAATCAAATACAAATGAGTTTAACTTATTAAATATGATAAGTGAAAAGGGATTTTTTTTTTTTGAAATTTTTTTCCATTTAAACACGCTTTCTAGAAAAAATAATATAAAAAATAATTTTAGCGTAATTACAGTCATTTACACTAGAGTAATTATGTAATTACTCTATTAGAGAAATTACACTATTTTTTTTTAGATTTCAGTACTAAAATACATATTTAACAAGATGAGGAAAAAAATTCCTCCTCACTTTTCACATTAAGGCCCCATTTGTAGGATAAAACGATTTGCATAAGAACCTTTCTGCTTATATATAATAACTTTTTATATATAACACAATAGGGGATGTATATTATAAAAACCCACTCTTAGAGCGAAAACCGTGGAAACTCTAACTTCCCGAGCTTTTAGGGCCTGAAAATTTTAGGACATGTAATATACATAATTCTAAGCATTTTGAGCCAAAAAAAATCAAAAAAGAGCCGAGCGGTTTTTTTTTTTTTTTAAAATAAAGTTTTCGGGTAACACATGTTACACGAAAGTTACACATGTTATTTCTGTAACATGTGTTACCCAGAAACGGTTTTTTTTTTTAAAAAAAAAAACCGCTCGGCGCTTTTTTGGTTTTTTTGGCTCAAAATGCTTAAAATCATGTATATTACATGCCCTAAAATTTTCATTAAAAAAAAAACCTCAAAAAGTTAGAGTTTCCACAGTTTTCACTCTAAAATAGGTTTTCTCTATATACTTACACTAACACAATATATATTATATTTAGTTAATACGTATTTTCATGATATTTATTATACTAAATAAAAAATTATTGTATTTATTTTAAATACATGCTTGTAAGCCGAGTCAAGCTAGGTGCATGAAGTTTGAACTCCTTTTTAAAAGGGGTTCTAGTTTAGACTCGGTCGCTCAGATGCACCCTTGAGCTCAATTTGCCCGACCCTAACTAAATTTTGCTTATTCGAGTTTTTAGCAAGTAAATTTTGTATAGTTCACAAGCAGCTTTACTCAGTTGCGATCATCACAACTTTGTTTCTCTTTCCGATCTATAATCTATAACTTATAATAAAATAATTGAATTTCTATGAGGTGGCATTCAATGGAGGGTGTCATGTGGCACTTTAAGGTGATAGTATTGAATTTATTATTTTAAATAAAAGATAAATTTTTAAAATTTTTATTTTTATTTTTTAAAATAAAATCCATATGACTATATCTATATTATCTTAAAATTTCAAATATGTTAATTAATATCTTTTTCTTATTTTCCTCTCACATTTTTAAATGTTAATTATTATTTTTAAATTTCAAATATTTTAATTAATATTTTTATCTTTATTTTTTCCTTATTTTTCACTCACAATTTTTAAACGTTAGTAACTTTTATGTATGACATTTTTTTGAAAAAAAAAATTATACCAAATTAACGATCGCTTTATTATCTTTCCAACGAGCACCATAGTGCTATACAAAAAACAAAAAAAAATGTTTTTTTAGTGAGTTTTTGTTCATGCAGAAAAAAACCACATGTGTTTAGGTGATTTATTAATCATATATAGGCAAGTACTAATCGTGTTATGATAGTATATATGTTTTTAAACCTACTATTACATATATGAATTGTCCATGTTCATGTGCTATAACGATATGCTTAGCATTAAAAGAGGTTGAGATTTTTTTTAATCTGCTGAGAACGTAGCATGGAAGCCCTTTTTCGTAGTATAAACATTAGAACAACTTTCTTTAGCATTAAAAGTGGTTGAGACTGTGTACTTCTTTTATCCTTTTTTATTAAGTCATATTAGATTTTTCAACCCCGGTACACTCCCGGGTAATCAGCTAGTTATTAATAGTTCAATTTGATGATATGAAACTCGGGCTCAGTCTCATTTATTAAATTAGCTCTAATCGAGACTCGGACACATTTATGCTTCGCTCGGTTAGTGTTTTTACCGAGCCGATCTTTAGTGGCTCACGAGTAGCTCAGCTCATTTAACCCCTACTCTTTGAGATTATTATTACTCTATTTCTCTTTTTGATTAGTAATAAGTTCAATTTGATGATTATATACATATATATAATGCAGCTGATGCAAGAAGTGAGTTTGTGCCGAGTATATATAAAATCAAATTGTTTGAGGGCCTTCGACAGACGGCCATCAGCTGATCACCAAACTCTTGAAAACAACAACCATCATGCAACCACGTCGACTGATCAGTTAATTACCGGTCAACCAATGACACAGATGATTGCTAGCCCATTTGATCTTAGCCATACTTCACTGAAGGATCAGCCTTTGTGGGAGTGGGAGGATAATCATAACTGGTTGTAACTTTTTAATTAGCAAAGTTAGAAAAAGGCTGCTTTAATAAATAATGCAAATGCAAATTAACCCTAGCAAGAATTATGTATTATGTGAACTATGTAATGATATGTTGATGTTCAAGTAGACTCATTAGCTATTTATAGTTAATTTGCAATTATCGGCGGGGGCCGGACTCAACCCGAACTCAATTTACCTATGAAAATCGCAAATTTTCACTATTGCGCCAAAAAACAGGGGGGGCAAGGGCCACCCCTGGCCCTTCAAATACTTCGTCCCTGGATTTAATTAATTTTGTTTGATTGTTGTTCACTGCTCACTATCCTTTTTGGATGTTTATTCGGTGTGTTTGTGCATATAACTTGTTATATCATGAGAAAGTTTAGTGTAAAAAGTAGTTTAACTTAAAAAGTATAAGAAGTATTTTGGGTCTTTTATCAAAATAAATCAATAGATGAGATTAAAAGGGGAAAAATATACGTTGAGTTTCTAAAAGAGGAGGAGAATGTCAAAATAGGTATAACCCACAATAGTTGAGTTGTCACACCCTCAAATTCCACGTGCGGGGTTTTACCGCGAGGCGCGTGACAAACCAGGATCTAAGTCAACGGTCACAATAAACGACACTATATGATACGTAAAATGAAATAAACAACCATCAAGTTTTCATAAATCCATTCGCTGCGGAAGCGTAACTTTATTACAACCCAAAATGCAAAAGTACGTAAGTCTGAAAAAGATAAGAAAATGCATATGAATCCTAGACGTCGTGTGACTCCGTACGCCTATGATAAGCTGCTACCTCAACGACCTGAGACAAACATGCTAAAAACGTCAGGAAATAATGCCGGTGAGTTCACAGGTTTTATGTTAAACGTTTAAGTAATGAAAGCCATCATGTTATCACTATGTCAGAAATGATAGCGTTAGCTAGACGCATGAGTAATACTACTACGACCGGAAACCATTACAGACAACGATATATGATTTTGCCCGAAACTATTATGCACTACCATCCCTGGAAGCGTTATGACCGAGACAATATGCACCCGCCCGGCTCCCAGCCGACGGGTGGGGTCTGTCAGTCCCAATAGATCTATCCACATTTCCCCGTTATGCTATCCAGCATATTCATGGTTTCCCCGGGACTTTACGTATCGTATAGTATGTAAATGAATTAACACTAGTATAACATGATAATTTATGAAATAAGTATGAGCATGTGTCTCCCCCGAAATGTAAAACGTAAAGTGGGGCCGTGAAACTCACCTGATGCTGCTCCTCGCACTAAGACAAGTAAACCTGCTCAATAGACGGCACCAAATACCGGTGACCTATCATGACGAGCGTATAAGGTGTTAGACTAACAACCCGTAGGTTGATTAGTCCCTAGTAGTTCAGACCATAACCGTGTACATGTGAAATGATGTTTAAACGTTTAACCGACCACACCAGACAAGGCCCGACGTCCCATTGGTGACCCGACATCTCTCATGTTAGCCGAAAGCAAGATATCATGCAACATATGCAATTAAACACTTAATGCGCGCAAGAGTTCACCTAATCCAACATAACAGTTAATTAACGCATAACAAGGTCCGAACACGTGTTACCAAGTCATTGGACATGTCCTGGGGTTCCTAACATGCTCCTAGTCGTCAATCCGTGTTTCGGGATGTTAAAATGCACATACATCAGCATTACACGCGATTAGGAATCAAACTAGCATTTAGGATTGTAATCACTAGTAAAAGTGGTGATTAGGATTGTATTCGCTAGTTGTTGAGGTGAATAGGGCTCTATTCGCATATATATAGGCGATTAGGACTTGTACTCGCATGAACATCAGGCAATTAGGAGTTAATCGCCTATAACACTGGCGATTAGGCTCCTACTCGCTAGTACAGAGCTGTTACATCCTTTTTGCGCGTTTAACCCTCCAAATCAGATCCGAAACATGCGTAAACACCCAATACCCAACCCAAAACATTAACCTAACTATTTCAAGCAAAAACCCCTAATTTATCATCACCCTAGCTGTCCCGAATGCACGCGGTTTCCCAAAATAGCATAACTTGCATGTAAGCATTACATCAACATGTAAAACTTACCCTAAATAGCAAATACTCAGATTTCATCACATAACAACGTTATCCGACATTATCCTCTGTTCTAGCATCATCCTAGAGTAAACCATATCCTCAAATAATCAACAAAACACAACATATCATCATCAATCCACCATATTCGCCCGAACGGTCAAAACGCCTAATATCAATATTACACATCTATGAACCTTCAAATCTCTAGATTATCATCATATTAACTTATCTAGATAAGAAACATATCAATAACACAAGAACAATCACGTTTAAACGATAAAGATCCTATCTTGCATGAATACATCACATAAAACAAGTATAGATGTGTGGGTTTGTTTTGAAACTGATTTTAATAAGTTTTCAAAGACACAAACGTTTATAAATCAGGTCTGGACCTTTAGGGATCAAAACAATACTATTATAAAGGTTTGGAATGAAGAACTCACCTTGAAATGGTGAGATTATGGGTTGTAAGACTTGAAAATATGATTTCTTGCTCAAAAACGAGTTACAGAGGTTGGATAAGGTGTGGGGTGGCTTTGGGGTGTGTTAGGGTTTCACAAATAATGTTTTGAAACATAAGGGTGGTATTTATAGGCGTTTTTAGTCGTGACCTGCAGTATAGGCGAGTACGGTGTTGTGACTGGCGAGTAGGGATCCTATTCGCTAGTAACAACTAGCATTTAGGCCCTATTCGCTAGTAACACTAGCATTTAGCCCCTACTCACTAGTAACAACTAGCATTTAGCCCTACTCACTAGTAACAACTAGCATTTAGCCCCTAATCACCCCAAGGGGCTTCCTACTCGCCTATAGCCTAAGTACCCGAGTTTTTGGCGCGTTAAACCCTATTTTAACATATATAAACACGTTTTCACATACCGACAAGTCACATAATGATTACCAACATATAATGCACGATAAATAACACGTTCCCACCCGATCACCAATTCCCGGGACCCGAGACTTGCGTGTGTGCGTTAACCTGGCGATTCCACGAATCACCGATCCTTGTACACATGGTTATGGACCGACACCCAATGGTCCCTCGGACCATTGTAACGACTCCCGATGATTCCCGAATCATCGATACGACTCGACCGACCTAGTCAAGTATGATATTAAGTAGTTGTTTTCAATGTTTTCGTTGAGGTAGACTCGTATGTATGCAAAGTATGAAACGCATGTATGTAGAGTACGAAACGTATGTATGTAAAGTATGAAAAGTATTAACCTGAATATGCCGGGTGTCACATCATCCCCCAGTTGAAAGAATTTTCGTCTCGAAATTTTTCCGAAGTCAAAGAGAACGAAACGATAAAAAGAAAAAAAAAATTTCCCCAAAAATTTCCCGGTCGTCACATCATCCCCTTGTTGAAAGGAATCTCGCCCCGAGATTCACTCTTCGACAGTGATGAGTGTCGACCTAACCCAAGTAACGTTTCCCAGAATGTAAACGAAAGGATAACAGCGAACGAAGAATGATAGCAACGGTTACTCTATGCCGGGGAACCGCCCTCCCCAAAGTGAATACAAAACAATGAATCCTCCTGATCGAAGGCCTACCAGAGACTACTGTGATCGGTATAAATGATACACCGGTACCGTCCAAGTAGCATCTCTAAAGGACCCACATCAGACTGATGAATGCAAAACGATGATCGAATACCAAACTAAATGCACACAATGAATACGAATCGCCAAGCAATGTGAATGAAAATGAATACAAGTATAACGAGAATCAAGAAAAGAATACTCACCAGTAACAGTATCAGGATCCTCCTGGTTCTCCCTAGCACCGATGACATAAGCACGAGCCGGAGCAGTTCGACCGCCACCCTCGCCTTGCTTCACCTTGGGACAGTCCCGCCTGAAGTGCCTAGTGTCGCCACAGTGATAGCATCCCTGATTTCCACTGGGTGCAGCAGTGGTAGTAGTAGCAGTAGTAGGGGCAACCACCTGTTGTTGAGCCTGAAGATTCACCCTGCAGCTCTGGGCCTAATGCCCGTTCCTCTTACATCGGGTACAATAACTACAATCCCCAAGATGATGGTACCCACAACGATCACACCTAGGCAGCCTCCCGGTATACCCACTCTACCTCTGCTCAGAAGATGCACCCGTAGCCTCAAATTTCCTCGGCTGCTACTGCTGAGGCTGAACTGTACCCTTTCCCGCGCTCTCCCATTTCCTCTTGTTGCCATTAGAGGTCTTCACCACAGTACCCTTAGGAGGCAAAACACCCTCCTGAACCTTCTGCTTAGTCAGCCTATGAGCCAACCGAATGGTATCCCGAAGTATAGTAGCATCATTCGCGGTCACCAACCGCGAACCTCAGGCACCAACCCACTAATGTAGAACTCAATAGCCTTATATTCAGGCGTCACAGAATCTGGGCACAAAAGTGCCAACTCATGGTAGCGAGTGGTATACTCCTCTATCTCAGATCCCACCATCTGATGATTCCACAGCTCATGCTCCAAACTCTTGATCTCATCCCTAGGGCAATACTCCCTCTTCAAACGAAACACAAACTCGGTCCATGGCAACGCATGGGCCTCCAGTAAACCAATAGTCTGCACCGTCGAATTCCACCAAGTCAAGGCACGTCCCTCGAATGTCCCTGAAGCATACTTCACACGATACTCCTCTGGGCAGTTACACATGGAGAAAGCAGACTCGACCTTCTCCAACCAACGAAGTAGTCCCACAGCTCCCTCAGTCCCACTGAAGTTATGGGGCTTACAGTCCTGAAACATCTTGTAAGTACAGTGGACTGGAGTAGGTGGAGGTGGTGGAGGATGAAAAGCACCCCCTGTTACAACAAGCAACACGGGTCAGAAAACGAACATCACACGACCAAGGATAAGGAATGAGGGTAGGGGTAATTAAATTACCACCATGGCCCTGCTGGGCGGCCTGCTGCGCAGCAATAGCAGCTGCCACGTGCTCCTGGATCAGATTATTCAGCTCCGCCTGGGTCAAGCTGATGTTACCACGACCCCCATTACGTCCACCGCCATTTCGGCCACCAACACGACCACCAACGCGACCACCACGACGTCCTGCCATCTTCTGTCAAGGTCAAAGACAAGACATCAGATTCCAGAACAGATAACAAGAAATCTTAAGTAACAAGGTCAACCAGAGAACTGGATTCCATCATGATCATCAGATGAAACACAGAGTCCACCAGGATTTCCATGCATTTCAACTTATTATTTCGTGTGCACCCGAAATGATAAGTCGCTCTACATGGTCCTCGAGGCGTGCTCCTAGCTTGACTTTCAGACCACAAGGCACCCACATTCAAGAATAGATAAGAACTCCTAGGTGATACAACACCCAAGATGTAGAACAACAAGTACAAGTGTGAGATGATGTGTGCAAGCAAGTGTGTCCATTGGAGTATAGAAAGGGGAGATGTCCGAATCTTGGACAAATCTCCGAAGGGTGCCGAAGCCACTCCAATGTATGCCACCGCCGTGCAAGGATAGTAAACCTCTTCGTCTTTAGTACGAAGATGAAGGATAGAATAAGAAATAAGAATAATAGATAGATGATGTAAGCGTAAATGATAACAACGAATGTAATATTAACACCTCGGCAAATCCCCATATGGCATGACTTATATGAATGTGACCGTCTAGTGTGTGCGACTCGGCTATAGACTTGACTCAACATGCAGTCCTAGTTCACTATAACCATTGGCTCTGATACCAATCTGTCACACCCTCAAATTCCACGTGCGGGGTTTTACCGCGAGGCGTGTGACAAACCAGGATCTAAGTCAACGATCACAATAAACGACACTATATGATACGTAAAATGAAATAAACAACCATCAAGTTTTCATAAATCCATTCGCTGCGGAAGCGTAACTTTATTACAACCCAAAATGCAAAAGTACGTAAGTCTGAAAAAGATAAGAAAATGCATATGAATCCTAGACGCCGTGTGACTCCGTGCGCCTATGATAAGCTGCTACTTCAACGACCTGAGACAAGCATGCTAAAAACGTCAGCAAATAATGCCGGTGAGTTCACAGGTTTTATGTTAAACGTTTAAGTAATGAAAGCCATCATGTTATCACTATGTCAGAAATGATAGCGTTAGCTAGACGCATGAGTAATACTACTACGACCGGAAACCATTACAGACAACGATATATGATTTTGCCCGAAACGATTATGCACTACCATCCCTGGTAGCGTTATGACCGAGACAATATGCACCCGCCTGGCTCCCAGCCGACGGGTGGGGTCTGTCAGTCCCAATAGATCTATCCACATTTCCCCCGTTATGCTATCCAGCATATTCATGGTTTCCCCGGGACTTTACGTATCGTATAGTATGAAATGAATTAACACTAGTATAACATGATAATTTATGAAATAAGTATGAGCATGTGTCTCCCCCGAAATGTAAAACGTAAAGTGGGGCCGTGAAACTCACCTGATGCTGCTCCTCCCACTAAGACAAGTAAACCTTCTCAATAGACGGCACCAAATACCGGTGACCTATCATGACGAGCGTATAAGGTGTTAGACTAACAACCCGTAGGTTGATTAGTCCCTAGCAGTCCAGACCATAACTGTGTACATGTGAAATGATGTTTAAACGTTTAACCGACCACACCAGACAAGGCCCGACGTCCCATTGGTGACCCGACATCTCTCATGTTAGCCGAAAGCAAGATATCATGCAACATATGCAATTAAACACTTAATGCGTGCAAGAGTTCACCTAATCTAACATAATAGTTAATTAACGCATAACAAGGTCCGAACACGTGTTACCAAGTCATTGGACATGTCCTGGGGTTCCTAACATGTTCCTAGTCGTCAATCCGTGTTTCGGGATGTTAAAATGCACATACAGCAGCATTACACGCGATTAGGAATCAAACTAGCATTTAGGATTGTAATCACTAGTAAAAGTGGTGATTAGGATTGTATTCGCTAGTTGTTGAGGTGAATAGGGCTCTATTCGCATATATATAGGCGATTAGGACTTGTACTCGCATGAACATCAGGCAATTAGGAGCTAATCGCCTATAACACTGGCGATTAGGCTCCTACTCGCTAGTATAGAGCTGTTACATCCCTTTTGCGCGTTTAACCTTCAAATCAGATCCGAAACATGCGTAAACACCCAATACCCAACCCAAAACATTAACCTAACTATTTCAAGCAAAAACCCCATAATTTATCATCACCCTAGCCGTCCCAAATGCACGCGGTTTCCCAAAATAGCATAACTTGCATGTAAGCATCACATCAACATGTAAAACTTACCCTAAATAGCAAATACTCAGATTTCATCACATAACAACGTTATCCGACATTATCCTACTGTTCTAGCATCATCCTAGAGTAAACCCTATCCTCAAATAATCAACAAAACACAACATATCATCATCAATCCACCATATTCGCCCGAACGGGTCAAAACGCCTAATATCAATATTACACATCTATGAACCTTCAAATCCCTAGATTATCATCATATTAACTTATCTAGATCAGAAACATATCAATAACACAAGAACAATCACGTTTAAACGATAAAGATCCTATCTTGCATGAATACATCACATAAAACAAGTATAGATGTGTGGGTTTGTTTTCAATGTTTTCGTTGAGGTAGACTCGTATGTATGCAAAGTATGAAATGCATGTATGTAGAGTACGAAACGTATGTATGTAAAGTATGAAAAGTATTAACCTGAATATGCCGCGTGTCACATCATCCCCCAGTTGAAAGAATTTTCGTCCCGAAAATTTCCCGAAGTCAAAAAGAACGAAACGATAAAAAGAAAAAAAAAATTTCCCCAAAAATTTCCCGGTCGTCACATGAGTTGTGACACCCGGCAAATTCTGGTTAACAACGTTGTCTAGATGAAAGTCTACCTTAGCGAGTCACGCGTATATTGTACTCAACTGGGTTAGTTAAGTCGGGTTATAGTTCGGGAACTATTGGTTTAGTCTAGAGGATCATTGGATGTTGGTCTAGAGGTTCATTAGATGTCGGTCCTTAACCAAGTGTACAAACGGTGACGATCGGTAGGATCGTCAGGGCATACGGAACGTACGAGTCTCGAGTCCCGGGAATTGGTGAACGAGTGTAAATATGTGTATTTACTTGTGTTATGTGTTTACAATCATTATATGACTTGTCGGTACGTGAATATGCATTAACATATGTTAAAACGGGGTTTAACGCGCAAAACGCACCAAACCAACCCCTACAGGCGATTAGGAAGCCTAATCACCTGTAGGGGAGGCGAGTAGAGGACCTTAGGGGCGATTAGAGCCCTACTCGTGTGTATGTAGGGGCGATTAGGCCCAATCACCTGCACAATCATGCGATTAGCAGCCCTAATCGCATGAAACTGCTGCATACTCGCCTATAACGTGCTGGACGACTAGAAACGCCTATAAATACAATGCTTAACCTCCTAAACTTCCTAATATCAACCCTAGTCGTCCCATAACCGCCCCAAACACATAAACAACCTCTGGAAGGCGATTTTGATCAAAAACACAAGGTTTCAAGGTCTAACCATCATTCTTTCATAATCCTAAGGTTTGATTCTCATCCATAACACTTTGTAAACGTTTTTAATCAATCCCTAATGGTCCAGACCTGTTCATAAACGAAAAAGCTTTCTGTAAATCGTCAATAAGGGTTGTTAATCGGATTATAACTAATATACGTGCGTTATGGGTGTGTATGATTAGAAAGATAGGATTTTTATGATTCATGATGATGATTTGACATGTTATTATGATAGATCAGTATTGGTATTGATATTATGATAATAGGAATCTCAGTAATTGGATATTAGGGTTATGAGTACACGTGTTAGTATGATGTTGCATGCTATGTGAATTGGTGTTTGGATTACTTGGTTGCATGCAGGACTGATTATACGAGGTTGAACGAAGGATTTTGGGTTAAACATGTTTAGGATAGTGTTTGGGATGATATTGGGTGGTTACACACGTTCTGGATCTGATTTGGAGCGTTAAACGCGCGAAAAACCGGAACAGCAAGGTTACAGGCGAGTAGCATTCCTAATCGCCTATGTTATAGGCGAGTAGGGTGCTAATCGCCCATATTATAGGCGAGTAGAGGTCTACTCTTGTGTAAGATCAGGTGATTAGCCCTAATCACTAGTAAGTTCAGGTGATTAGCCCTAATCACTAGAAAGTTCAGGGGAGTAGCCCCTAATCGCCTATAATAGAGGGGAGTAGCCCCTAATCGCCTATAATAGGGGCGAATAGGACTCCTAATTGCTAGTTGACCAACCTAAATGCTAGTTGACTTTTCCTAATCGCGTGTACTGCTGCTGTAAGTGTAAATTAGCATTCCGAGACCCGATTTAACATGTAGTAACATGCTAGGAACCCCGTAACATGTCTAACAACTTGGTAACATATATTTGGATGTATTTCGGTGATACGTGAACTATGTGCTATAACTTGTTGTGCGTTAACGTATGTTAAGTGTACTTGCGTTATTGTACGTTTTGGAGCGTAAACATAACACGGGGAGTCTCGGGTCACCAATGGGATGTCGAGTCTTGTACTTTGGGTCGGTTAAACAGTTACGGTGTTTTCAAACGAACTTGGTTATGGTCTGGACATCTAGGGACTAATTAACCTGCGGGTTATTAGTCTAAGTACTTGTAACTGTCGTATGTTAGGTCGCCGCTTACGGGACTAGCATAGCAGCTGGGTTTACTCGGGTTAAGGAGTAACGCAACTTAAGGTGAGTTTACGGCCCCTCTTTTAAACTGGTTTTATACTTTCGGGGGAGAAAACATGTGTTAAAACGATTATTTGGTAACTACTGTCATACTATGGGTTTCTATTGTGTACTACACGATCTTTGGAAGTCTCGGGGGGAACCATGAATGTGCGGGTTTGCACAACGGGGAAATGTGAATAGCGCTATTGGGAGTGACCAACCCCGCTCGTCGACTTGGAGGGTCGGCGGGTGCATATTGTCTCAAACAGGAACAACAGGAACAACAGGAACTACATCGGGCATACTTTTGGTATTCGCGTTAGTAATGGTTTTCCAATCGTGGTAGTAACAAAACGTACGCCTAGCTAGCGTATACTGGTTTTCGATTATTATAGTATGGACAGGTGGACTTGGTACTTGGATACAAAACCTGTAAACTCACCAGCATTTTTGTGCTGACGTAAACTTTTACATGTTTTCTCAGGTCGCTAAGGTAGCACGACTGGACTAGGGCGCACGCGTCTGCACGGCGTCTAACTAGGGTTGCATGGTCATTTGAACGTTGAACTATTGTTTTATGGTTGAGATACTGTTTTTGAATAAGCTTCCGCTGTAAACGGGGATTTTAAACTATGTACTGAAATTGCATTTATGTTCATTTAGACTTGTTTATTGTGATCGTTGGTTTGGATCCTGGTTTGTCATGCGCCTCGCGGTAAAACTCCGCAAGTGGATTTTGAGGGTGTGACAGATTGGTATCAGAGCCAATGGTTATAGTGAACTAGGACTGCATGTAGAGTCTAGTCTATAGCCGAGTCGCACACACTAGACGATCACATGGTACTAAACGTTATAGTGGTTTACGTATGGTCTTGTCGGGGTGTCTCTAAATCGTTGGTCTTTCTACGTTACATCATCCGTTCTATCTTAGGTTGGGTTACTTACTATCTAGGCAGTGTAGTCTATTGGAGTAACTCGTGTACTCTTGAGATTTGTCCAAGGCTCGGACATCTCCCTTTCGCACCCCAATAGAAACACATGTCATAAACTACCGTAGTATTACGGTGTGTAGCTAAGAGTCTATGTTCGGTGATTTGATCTTTGAACTAGGAGAACACTGGGAGGACCATGTAGAGCGTTTTATCATTTTGGGTGCACACAAAATCATAAAACGAAATGCATGGAAGCCCTAGTGAGCTCTGGGTTTGAGGGGATAGTCCTGGATTGGATCTGGCTTTGATCTTGTGAACATTAGTGGTTATCTTTAACTGCGAAACTAAATTTTCTCGTTCTTTCTACCAGAATCATGTCTGGAGTGCGTGGAGGACGTGGAGGTGGTCGCAATGGTGGACGTGGTGGTGGTCGCGGTGGTGCTGGTGGTCGTGGTGGAGGAATTAATCTATCACAGGCTGATCTGAACAACTTGCTCCAAGCTGCCTTTCAGTTAGGGCACAACGGTGGTGGTAAGTTGTTTTATCCATTTTCTTTGCCTCATTGGTGAGCCTTGTTTACGTTATTCGTGGTTTCTCATACGTTTCATTTCAGGTGGTCCTGTTGACCCACCCCCACCCATGTGCACCTACAAGATGTTCCGGGACTGTAAGCCCCAGGAATTCTCTGGCACTGAGGGTGCGGTTAGCTTGCTTAGGTGGTTGGAGAAAGTGGAGTCGGTATTTCTGATGTGTAACTGTCTTCCGGAAGATCGGGTGAAGTATTCTGCTGCGTTGTTTCAGGACGTGGCATTGACTTGGTGGAATGGCATCACCCAGAACATGGGTATTGGGGAGGCATATGCTATGCCATGGGAGAACTTTGTACAGTTGCTGAAGCGTGAGTATTGTCCGAGGGAAGAGGTACAGAAGCTGGAGCATGAGGTGTGGAACCTCAAGATGACTGGGTCGGAAATCGAGAAGTATACTGTGAGGAGGAATGAGTTGGCAGTGCTGTGTCCCGATCTGCACGTGCCAGAGTATCGTAAGATTGAACATTATGTCTCAGGGTTAGTGCCGGAAATTGCAGGGTTGGTGGCTGCTGGAAATCATCCTACGTATGCAGAGGTAGTTCGATCGGCCCATAGGATGACTAACTTAAAGGTGAATGAGGGGATTTTGCCTGCGAAAGGTTCGACTGTTAAGGCTCCAGAGAACAACAAGCGCAAGTGGGAAAATGACGGGAAAGGATCTGGGTCTGCACAGCAGGGTAAAAGGTTTGATAATGGGGGTTCATCTTCTTCGGGTAACAAGCAGGGTGGTTATGCGGGAAAACTGCCCAAATGTAACAAGTGTGGACGCCATCACCAGGGAACTGCGACAGTAACCGTTGTCACCGCTGCCAGCGAACAGGCCACTATGCTAAGGATTGTCGGGCTACACTTCCATCGACTCAGGCTCCGACTAACAGCTCAGCTCCGACTACTCAGGGGACTACAGGGAAACAAGGATGCTACAACTGTGGCGACACCGGGCATTACAAGAAGGATTGCCCAAAACTGAAGCAGGGTGGGAACAACGGGAATGGGAACAACGGGGGCGGCGGCAGAAATACACGTGCCTTCGTCATTGGAGCCGCTGAGGCTAGGCAGGACCCTGACACAGTCACCGGTACGTTTCTTCTCAATAATCGTTCTGTTAGCGTGTTATTTGATTCTGGTGCCGACAAGAGTTTTGTATCCATGGATGTTAGTCGACTGCTAGATGTAGTACCCGTACCATTAGAAACCAAGTATATTATTGAGTTAGCTGACGGTAAAACGATTGAAGCTACTAGTGTTCTTCGGGAGTGTCAATTAGAATTGTCGGGTATATCGTTTCCCATCGACCTTATGCCGGTACCATTGGGTAGTTTTGACGTTGTGGTAGGAATGGATTGGTTATCTTTGTATCGCGCGGAGATCGTCTGTTACGATAAGGTTATTCGGATTCCTCTCCCTGATGGAGAATTTCTTTCTGTGTACGGTATCAAGGGTGGTGTTCCGCTAAACATCATCTCTAGCATGAAAGCCCTTAAGTGTCTTCGAAAGGGTTATCCAGCTGTTTTGGCACTTTTATCTGTTTCCTCTGTGGATGAAAAGAAGATCGATGACATTCCGGTGGTACGCGAGTTTCCTGATGTTTTTCCCGATGATTTATCTGGTCTTCCTCCTCATCGTCAAGTCGAGTTTGGTATTGATCTTGTACCAGGGGCTGCTCCTATTGCTCGGGCCCCCTACCGTCTTGCACCTCCCGAGATGCAGGAATTGTCTAGTCAGTTACAAGAACTCTTGGACAAGGGTTTCATCCGGCCAAGTTCTTCCCCTTGGGGAGCCCGATTTTATTTGTTAAGAAGAAGGATGGGAGTTTCCGATTGTGCGTAGACTACAGAGAACTGAACAAATTGACCGTCAAGAACCGTTATCCTCTTCGACGTATTGATGATCTATTCGACCAGCTTCAGGGTTCTAGTTACTATTCCAAGATCGATTTGAGGTCCGGTTATCACCAGCTGCGCGTCAGGGAGGCTGACGTTGCAAAGACTGCTTTTCGAACACGTTATGGCCATTTCGAATTCTTGGTCATGCCTTTCGGTCTTACGAACGCACCGGCGGTTTTCATGGACTTGATGAACCGCGTCTGTAAACCATATCTGGATAAGTTCGTCATTGTGTTTATTGATGACATTCTGATCTACTCCAAGAACGAGACCGAACACGGGGAACATCTGCGGTTAGTTTTGGAACTTTTGCGACGGGAGCAACTTTACGCCAAGTTCTCAAAGTGTGACTTTTGGTTACGCGAAGTTCAATTCCTAGGACATGTGGTTAATGAACTAGGGATTCATGTCGATCCAGCTAAAATCGAAGCGATCAAGGACTGGGGAGCACCTAAGACGCCAACTGAGGTGCGGCAATTCCAAGGCCTTGCGGGCTACTATCGTCGTTTCATTCAGGGGTTCTCGAAGATTGCTCAACCCCTCACCACTCTCACGCAGAAGGATAGGAAGTTCGACTGGGGTGAACCACAAGAGTCAGCGTTTGAAGAACTGAAGTCCAAACTGTGTTCTGCTCCTATTTTGTCTTTACCTGAGGGTCCTGATGATTTTGTTGTTTACTGTGATGCTTCCATTCATGGACTCGGTTGCGTGTTGATGCAACGCGAGAAAGTGATTGCGTATGCTTCTCGTCAACTCAAAGTGCACGAGAAGAACTACACAACTCATGACTTGGAATTGGGTGCCGTGGTATTCGCGTTGAAAATTTGGAGACATTACTTGTACGGTACCAAATGCACCATCTACACCGATCACAAGAGTCTCCAACACATTTTCGACCAACAACACTTGAACATACGGCAGCGTCGCTGGATCGAACTTTTGAACGACTATGATTGTGCTATTAAGTACCATCCTGGCAAGGCGAATGTTGTAGCAGACGCCTTGAGCAGGAAGGAATCTACTAAACCTCGTCGCGTTCGGGCGTTGCAGCTCACTATTCATTCGTCGTTACCTGATCAACTCCGTTCTGCCCAATTGGAAGCTTTGAAGGAGGAAAACCTTAAAGCTGAAACTATGCACGGTGCCGACAAGCACCTAGAGCGAAGGTCTGATGGCCTGCACTATTTCGCAGAACGTATATGGGTTCCTTTGTTCGGGGGACTACGGGAGCTTGTCCTTGATGAGGCTCATAAGTCCCGGTATTCTATTCATCCTGGTTCGGATAAGATGTACCAAGATCTGAAGGTGCTTTACTGGTGGCCAAACATGAGGTCGGACATAGCCTCATACGTGAGCAAATGCTTGACCTGTGCTAAGGTCAAGGTGGAATACCAGAAACCGTCGGGTCTCCTGCAACAACCTGAAATTCCGGAATGGAAATGGGAACGGATTACTATGGATTTTGTCACACAACTTCCTAAATCACCAAGCGGGAACGACAAGATATGGGTGATTGTCGATCGGTTGACGAAATCAGCTCATTTTCTTGCCATTAAGGAGACCGACACCATGGATCGTTTGGCTCGTCTTTACTTGAAAGAAGTTGTTTCTAAGCACGGGGTACCAGTTTCTATTATCTCGGATCGTGACTCCCATTTTACTTCTCACTTCTGGAAGTCTTTGCACAAGGCTTTGGGTACCCAACTAGACATGAGTACGGCTTACCATCCACAGACTGACGGTCAGAGTGAGCGTACGATTCAAACTTTAGAAGACATGCTGCGGGCATGTGTGATCGATTTTGGCAAGGGTTGGGAAGCTCATCTACCGTTAGTAGAATTCTCGTACAATAACAGTTATCACACGAGCATCAAGGCTGCTCCGTTCGAAGCACTGTACGGACGGAAATGCCGTTCTCCTCTTTGTTGGGCTGAAGTGGGTGAGAGTCAACTCACTGGGCCTGAACTAGTGTACGAAACTTCGGAAAAGATCGTACAGATTCGTAATCGGTTGGCGGCGGCACGGGACCGGCAAAAGAGTTATGCTGATCAGCGTCGCAAACCACTGGAATTCCAAGTCAATGACAAGGTACTTCTAAAAGTCTCACCGTGGAAGGGCGTCATACGCTTTGGGAAGCGTGGCAAACTCAATCGCGATATGTCGGCCCATTTACGATCCTGGAACGGATTGGGCCGGTGGCATATCGACTTGATCTACCGACGGAGCTCGGTAACGTACATAACGTCTTTCACGTGTCAAACTTGAAGAAGTGTCTGGCTGACGAGTCTCTCATCGTTCCACTGGAAGAGATCAAGGTTGATGATCGTCTTCGGATTGTGGAAGAACCTGTAGAGATCCTTGATTACAAGATTCGCAGCCTGCGTCACAGCAAGATTCGTATCGTTAAGGTTCGGTGGAACTCGGACCGGGGACCGGAATATACATGGGAACGGGAGGATCAGATGAAGTCTAAGTATCCTCATCTTTTTCCTAAGGAAGCGTTCGAGTCGAGACATGTCTCTTCGGCAGCTGAATGAATCTCGGGTCGAGATTCCTTTTAACGTGGGGATGATGTGACAACTCGGGTAAATCTCTCTTTTGGTTTCTATCTTTTTGTTTGTTTCCTTCGTTATTTCTTTTGTTCTTTTGGTGCTTGTGCAATTTTCGGGACGAAAATTCTTTTAACGTGGGGATGATGTGACACCCGGCAAATTCTGGTTAACAACGTTGTCTAGATGAAAGTCTACCTTAGCGAGTCACGCGTATATTGTACTCAACTGGGTTAGTTAAGTCGGGTTATAGTTCGGGAACTATTGGTTTAGTCTAGAGGATCATTGGATGTTGGTCTAGAGGTTCATTAGATGTCGGTCCTTAACCAAGTGTACAAACGGTGACGATCGGTAGGATCGTCAGGGCATACGGAACGTACGAGTCTCGAGTCCCGGGAATTGGTGAACGAGTGTAAATATGTGTATTTACTTGTGTTATGTGTTTACAATCATTATATGACTTGTCGGTACGTGAATATGCATTAACATATGTTAAAACGGGGTTTAACGCGCAAAACGCACCAAACCAACCCTACAGGCGATTAGGAAGCCTAATCACCTGTAGGGGAGGCGAGTAGAGGACCTTAGGGGCGATTAGAGCCCTACTCGTGTGTATGTAGGGGCGATTAGGCCCAATCACCTGCACAATCATGCGATTAGCAGCCCTAATCGCATGAAACTGCTGCATACTCGCCTATAACGTGCTGGACGACTAGAAACGCCTATAAATACAATGCTTAACCTCCTAAACTTCCTAATATCAACCCTAGTCGTCCCATAACCGCCCCAAACACATAAACAACCTCTGGAAGGCGATTTTGATCAAAAACACAAGGTTTCAAGGTCTAACCATCATTCTTTCATAATCCTAAGGTTTGATTCTCATCCATAACACTTTGTAAACGTTTTTAATCAATCCCTAATGGTCCAGACCTGTTCATAAACGAAAAAGCTTTCTGTAAATCGTCAATAAGGGTTGTTAATCGGATTATAACTAATATACGTGCGTTATGGGTGTGTATGATTAGAAAGATAGGATTTTTATGATTCATGATGATGATTTGACATGTTATTATGATAGATCAGTATTGGTATTGATATTATGATAATAGGAATCTCAGTAATTGGATATTAGGGTTATGAGTACACGTGTTAGTATGATGTTGCATGCTATGTGAATTGGTGTTTGGATTACTTGGTTGCATGCAGGACTGATTATACGAGGTTGAACGAAGGATTTTGGGTTAAACATGTTTAGGATAGTGTTTGGGATGATATTGGGTGGTTACACACGTTCTGGATCTGATTTGGAGCGTTAAACGCGCGAAAAACCGGAACAGCAAGGTTACAGCCGAGTAGCATTCCTAATCGCCTATGTTATAGGCGAGTAGGGTGCTAATCGCCCATATTATAGGCGAGTAGAGGTCTACTCTTGTGTAAGATCAGGTGATTAGCCCTAATCACTAGTAAGTTCAGGTGATTAGCCCTAATCACTAGAAAGTTCAGGGGAGTAGCCCCTAATCGCCTATAATAGAGGGGAGTAGCCCCTAATCGCCTATAATAGGGGCGAATAGGACTCCTAATTGCTAGTTGACCAACCTAAATGCTAGTTGACTTTTCCTAATCGCGTGTACTGCTGCTGTAAGTGTAAATTAGCATTCCGAGACCCGATTTAACATGTAGTAACATGCTAGGAACCCCGTAACATGTCTAATAACTTGGTAACATATATTTGGATGTATTTCGGTGATACGTGAACTATGTGCTATAACTTGTTGTGCGTTAACGTATGTTAAGTGTACTTGCGTTATTGTACGTTTTGGAGCGTAAACATAACACGGGGAGTCTCGGGTCACCAATGGGATGTCGAGTCTTGTACTTTGGGTCGGTTAAACAGTTACGGTGTTTTCAAACGAACTTGGTTATGGTCTGGACATCTAGGGACTAATTAACCTGCGGGTTATTAGTCTAAGTACTTGTAACTGTCGTATGTTAGGTCGCCGCTTACGGGACTAGCATAGCAGCTGGGTTTACTCGGGTTAAGGAGTAACGCAACTTAAGGTGAGTTTACGGCCCCTCTTTTAAACTGGTTTTATACTTTCGGGGGAGAAAACATGTGTTAAAACGATTATTTGGTAACTACTGTCATACTATGGGTTTCTATTGTGTACTACACGATCTTTGGAAGTCCCGGGGGGAACCATGAATGTGCGGGTTTGCACAACGGGGAAATGTGAATAGCGCTATTGGGAGTGACCAACCCCGCTCGTCGACTTGGAGGGTCGGCGGGTGCATATTGTCTCAAACAGGAACAACAGGAACAACAGGAACTACATCGGGCATACTTTTGGTATTCGCGTTAGTAATGGTTTTCCAATCGTGGTAGTAACAAAACGTACGCCTAGCTAGCGTATACTGGTTTTCGATTATTATAGTATGGACAGGTGGACTTGGTACTTGGATACAAAACCTGTAAACTCACCAGCATTTTTGTGCTGACGTAAACTTTTACATGTTTTCTCAGGTCGCTAAGGTAGCACGACTGGACTAGGGCGCACGCGTCTGCACGGCGTCTAACTAGGGTTGCATGGTCATTTGAACGTTGAACTATTGTTTTATGGTTGAGATACTGTTTTTGAATAAGCTTCCGCTGTAAACGGGGATTTTAAACTATGTATTGAAATTGCATTTATGTTCATTTAGACTTGTTTATTGTGATCGTTGGTTTGGATCCTGGTTTGTCATGCGCCTCGCGGTAAAACTCCGCAAGTGGATTTTGAGGGTGTGACATGAGTTCCACCCCCATTTTTTTAACGTCCATAACTTTTTCATACGGCATTATTTTTTTTTAAAAAAGACCATTAAAACAAACATTTTATCTTCTTTCATTTGCATACCATATTGCTATACTTTAAAAAAAATTGTTGGGTTGATAGTACTTGCGTCTAAATGTAAACAGTTGATATTATTACTTGCGTTTAAAAATTCTGAATGTAATAATAGCTTTTTTGTTTTTTAGTTTGTTTCTAATATCATGGGAAAAACAAAACACAATTCACACAAGAGTATAAACGGAATCATCAATGTACGAACAATATACGTTCGTACATTGATTAATGCATGAATCAGCAAATGCCACTTTATTCCTTTAGCAAAATCAGCAAACGCCACTTGTAATTTCGTAAGAGCATTCACAATAGAGACCCTATTTTTTTGTGACAAAACCCTATAATTTTTTAGGGGGTTGGAAGTGGTTGTGAGTGAAGAAAATAGGGAATCTACAGTGTGTCTGTATATATTGGGTTCTTTAGGAATCTTTTAGGGAAAACAGGAAAACTGTATTTATTTTTTAATATTTGTTGAAAGTGGTTGTGAGTGGAGGAGAGAGAAACTTTAATAGAGTTTAGTATAATATGTGATTGTGATTGGTTGTGGGTGGATGGGGGATGAGGATTCCATTGTGAATGCTCTAAGCTTATATTCACCACCATGATGATGATGATGTAATTTCGTAAGCTTATATTCATCATCTTTTAGCTCTTGTTGCTTTTGCTCTTGTTGTGTTTCTACTCTGTTATTCCTCAAAAGGCTACTAAACAATAACAAACTTGATATGTATGTAAAACTCGATATTAACTACTTGCGTTTAAACAATAATAATTTGCGTCTAAATGTAAAAACTTACGAAATTACTTACTTGCGTTTTAGCATGTATGACTTGCATTTTAGCATGTATAACTTGCGTTTTATTATTTATAACTTGCGTTTGATCAGGTCGTTTTACAAGGTCGTCTTATCAGATATAACTTCCGTTTCTAAAACGCAATTATACCCTCAATAAAACGCAAGTTATCAACCCAGCAAATTTTTTTTTTTTTTTTAAAGTATAGCAATATGGTATGGAAATGAAAGAGGGTGAAAAAACTTGTTTTTATGGTGTAATTTTTTTTTAAAAAAAACAATGTCATATGAAAACGTTATGGCCGTTTTAAAAATGGGGGTATAACTTTAATGACTCTAAGACATTACCATCGTGCCCCTGATTATCATATTTAATCTCACGCTCCATATTGTTTCTTACACTTTTTACAATAAGTGACTTTTTACGTTAGTCTCTCATCATTTCTAAATATAAGTTTATGATTATATGAAACCAAACAATATAATTATTTGTAAGTAGGAGATAGCGATAGAGAATTTAAAATGAAAGGTTGTTAAAAACAAACAAATGTAAGAGAAAAAAAGTGTATTTTATTTAAATTATAGTGATAGAGATTGAGGAAATAGGGTTAAAAATTAAACAAAGTTCAGATAAAAAAATCTAGCATGTGTAACTTAGGGACTGTTTGGTAGCTTATTAATGGGGCTCTGAACCATTCAGCGCTGAATGATTCAGTATTCAACGTGTTTGTTTCAGCTTCTGAATTGAATAGTTAAGGCCGAATATATCATTAAGACTTGGGATGTAGGTGAACCATTAAGCACTGAACTAGGCTAAACCTTAATGAGGCTCTTCTACCAATGTGGGACAACAAAACTAACCATTAAGAGATTCAACTTAATGATTCAGCACTTACTCAACCAAACAGCCTCTTATTATTGTTATCCGCACACATTCTAACTTTCAGTTAATTACAAGTATGTTTAGCCTCAAATTTTATACCATCAATGTAGTAGGTTCCTTCCTACGTTTTCATAGAGTATCCACAACATGAAGTCTGGAATAGTGGTCCAGAATCCAAACAAGGGGCAAACTAGACGGGCAGCGTTAGAGGTGATAAAAAAACGGTTCCCAAATCGGGACCGGTAAAACCGGACCGAACTGGTTCGTCAAAAAACCGGTTCCTACACGAACCGGTGCAATTTCATATACAGACCGTAGGTTCGATCATCGTTCCCCATCTGTTCTAGAAAAATGAACCGAACCGGTTCCTAGGCCGAACCAAAAAACCGGTTCGAAACCGTTGGGACGATTTGAAGTTAGAAATTAGTCGTTAGGCTCGTTTTTGCTGTTTTTGACCGTTAACTTTGCTCCTAAATCACCATTTTGCCATCCCAACTTAGTATAAATACGTTTTAGATGTTTTGGGTTGTTCAACACTCTAAAACGCAAAAAATGAACCCGAAAAAAAAAAAAAAAGTGATTGTAATATTTCGAATTATGTGTTTATGTATTTCATTTTCCTAGTTTCTTAAGTCGAAAACATTAAAAAATAATAAAATTCGTATTTTTAGGTTTATTTTTTTCTTATCGGCCTAAATTTTTTTTCTAATTGCGAGCGAAAAAATCGATTAAGAACCGAAACCAAAAAAAACCGAGTCGGTTTGGAACCAAAAACGGTTCGACCGGGAACCAACACTGTAGCGAACCGGTTTGGCAAAAAAAAAACCAATTTGATCACCTCTAGGAAGTGTTGAAGGAGCGGTCTAGAATAGGGGTGGTTCTATCTAGCGGACTCGTCCGAAAGGGTGAGGAAGGGTCCCAAGTGAATTAAATAAATAAAAGTGAGGTATGGTGGATAATGAGGTAGAAGTTTGGAGTGGTTTAGTATTCCAGGAAAAAGTAGGGTTTAAAATGTTTATAGTTTAAAATGATGTAGCAAATCTAAATTTTGGATGAGTCCATACGTTATGGATGCTCTTATAGATGGCAAAAGAACATAACCTAACGCAAACAGTGGCGGATCCAGGATTTTTTTTCTATGGGTTTTTTTTTTGTTGATCAAAATTCTCACGACCAAATTTTAGAATTTTCGGGTCGGGTCGGGTCGGGTCAGAAAAAGTTGAATAACTTTAAACGTTTAACATCTACTTCATGTGAATGATTAAAAAACAACAAAAGCTAACCAAAGATGTGAATAAGAACGAAAAGTGACTAACCAAAGATGGTGTTGGTGCGATTATAAGCAGCTTGGTATCACTGACCAAACGTCCAGTTTCGTTGAAAGCAACATATGAGGGGGTGGTCCGCTTCCCTTGATTGTTTGCAATGATCTCAACTCGGTCGTGCTTCCAAACAGCCAGACACGAGTAAGTGGTACCAAGTTCAATACCAATGGCTTGGAACTCTTCATCTCACTGACATTTTATAAAAAGATATTCTAATCAAGATTGCAATGAAAAGATCTTAGTCATCATGGACAAACGCTTTTATGCATACAACATACCTATACTTAATAGCTTTTTTTTTTTTTTTTGAAGATTTAATACCTATACTTAATAGCTATGTGTGAACTTTTTAAAAGCAAACTATTAACCCTCTACTAATCCAACTGATTAACTGATTTTTGTGACATATAAAAACCCTATCTAATCATCAGTACTAGCCTCCAGTATTAGTGTGTAACACCCAACCGATGGCGGAAACATCGAGGTGTCACGTAAGAATGAGTATACAGTAGCACATGGTAATCCAAATTTTAATTGAAATAAATTTAAATTGCAAATATCCAAAAATAGAAATATATAAAAGTTTTAAATGTGAAAATCTAATACATCACACAAGAATCAAGCAAGCATAGACTCCTTATTGTCTTCATAAAACCCTCTAATCTTCATGCATCATTATTTCCTGTTGAGTTGTAAAAATGGGGGGGGGGGGGTCAACTAGAAGTTGGTGAGAATACATAATCCATATTAAGCAAATAGTTTAAGTATAAAAGTCTAGCAATTCGTATGTCTATCGTAAATTTAAGTCTACATGAATAGTATAATATGTTGAATCGACATAATCAAACCTCCGACTAGTTTAGGTCCATCCCGTCATCCACGATTCACCATAGTAATATGTTGGAACGATAACAATCACCCACGCTACCTATGTAGGAGGTACGCGTATCCGGGTGGGGTTGTCAATCCAATAGATCTATTATTGAGTATAGCCGGCTTGGCCATAGCTAATGATTATGTAATGTTGAAACTCGTTGAAACTCGTTGAAACTGTTGAGTAATTCATGAGGCAATAAAGTTTACTACTAGACATGCATGTTGAATTGCTTAAAATGTTGCAAGTATAAAGAATCGCATAAACAAGGTTACGTAAACTCACCTTGGTATAGTATTAGGTATTGAGGAATAGTATAAGTGTAGCCCAATAGGTTGCCAAGTATTACCCTATGTATAAGGCAACAAATAAGTCTAAGTCTATCTAGTCTATAAGTATATTCTAGGGTTTCGATTTGGGGATATCCAATTGTTGAATTTATAATAAAATGTTAATTAAATAAAGGGAAATTTGATAATTAAATAAATGAAAGTCTTTTTATAAAGTTTGAATTTAGGATGTTCACAATAATGTGTTTGAAGTATAAAAATAATTTTTATAAAATTATTTTCTTTAAAATAGATTATTAAATCTATTTATTACAAATTGCCAAAATTAAACTTTAATATTTAAAAATACTAAAATTAAAGAATTATTGGTTTAAAAATTATATTTCTGTTCTAAATATTCAGAAATAAATTGTATAAAATTTTGGTGCAAAAATAATAAACATTGAATTTATTATGATTTAATTATGATTAAAACTAACAAAAATTGATTAAAAATATAAAATAAATGATTTTTCAAAATTAAAAATCATTTCAGTAAAGTTTATCATTGTACAAACATAGGATAATTTTTGTGGGAATTTATAAAATTGTTTTGATATTTTAATGGATTTTTATAAATATAATAGCATAAAATTGATTTAATTATTATATATATTAAATAAATTAATTTCAGAAAACTAAAAATTGTGGGTAAAACTTTTACATCAGATTTGTTAAAAATAATTTTTTTAGAATATATAAAAAGGTTTTAATAATTAAAAATGAATTTACAAGATTAAAGGTATAATATATATATATATATATATATAATTGGTTGGTTTTTAAAAATGAAAAATAAAAGAAAAGGGGCGCCATGGCCGGGACTCAAACCCGGGTGGCTGGGGTTAATACCATCAGTCACAACCACTTGGCCTAGGCCAGTGGTTGTGATTAACTCTGTTTTAATTAAATTAAATACACAATGTTGAAATCAATTTATCCCCAAATCAATACTCACGAACCCTAGTTTCTGCAATAGCTTGATTCACTCATCAATAGCCCATTTAATCATGGGGCTATTGGTGAGTGATCGCCGATGAACAAAACCCACAGAAAATGTTAGACTTACAATGTTGTATCGTGTTCGATTGAATGGTCAATCAAAAAGTCAAACGTACGATCGTGAATAAGAACAGAGTGTTTATTGTGGAGAATTGGAGGTTGAGAAATGATTATTGGCGAGTTGTGAAGACTCGCTGATGACCAATTTATAGTGTGGATCAAAGGATCGAAGAAATGGTAAGGTTGACCAAGGATTGAAGTTTATACGCGTATTGTGGTTTAATTGGTATCAATTGATTGATGTTAATCGTGTATCTTAGTCAGACAAGGTCGGTAATCACGTATAGTTGCCAAAAGTGAAACAATTACGAGTTAATTCGATGGATTATGGCAAGTCGCGTCCACAGTTGACTTTTCAAGTCAACTGTGAAGGATTTAACTCAAACATATAATTATATCGCGCTGGGATTCAATCAGATGTGTTGGCCAGCCCAGCTGGTTAGTGCTTTGGTGTGGTTTGGGCCGGCCTTGGGCGCGGGTTTGATTCCCGACCCAAGCAGTTTTTTTTTTTTTGTATTTATTCAAGGTTTAACCATATAATATTAATAATATATATAGTATTAGGGTTTCAAATATGCGACAAAATAATTATTACACACGAGAATATCGAAACTTGACGTTTTATTAATTATGGTGATGTAACGTACAAGTTTAAATGCGAAATGTTACAGTCTCCCCTACTTTTAGGAACTTCGTCCCGAAGTTGGAGTTGGAGAGTCTGGTGGAAAAAGATGTGGATACTTCGACTTCATCTGGTCTTTACGTTCCCAAGTGAACTCTGGGCCTCGTTTAGATTCCCAACGAACCTTAACGATCGGAATGCGACTGCGCTTGAGTTTCTTGACTCCAGTATCAACAATCTCGACGGGTTTCTCGATAATGTGCATGCTTTCATCAATTTGCACATCCTCAAGAGGAACATGAAGGTTCTCATCCGCTAAGCATTTCTTGAGATTCGAAACATGGAAGGTCGGATGAACATTGCTTAGCTCAGGTGGAAGATCAAGTCTGTAAGCCACTTTTCCAACTCTGTCAAGAATTTTGAAGGGGCCTACGTATCGAGGAGCTAGTTTTCCCTTTCTACCGAAACGAATTACTCCTTTCCAAGGGGATACCTTAAGTAGTACAAGGTCCCCAACTTGAAATTCCAAGGGTTTACGACGTCTATCAGCATAACTCTTCTGACGACTTCTAGCCTTGAGAAGATTATCATGAATAAGCTGAATTTTGTCTGTGGTTTCCTGGATTAGTTCGGGTCCAGTGATACGAGTTTCACCAACCTCAGTCCAACAGACAGGTGAACGACATTTACGACCATAGAGTGCCTCAAAAGGAGCCATGTTAATGCTGGTGTGATAACTGTTGTTGTATGAAAACTCAACCAAAGGAAGATGAGAATCCCATGCGCCACCAAAATCGATGATACATGCCCTAAGCATATCCTCAAGTGTCTGGATGGTCCGTTCAGTCTGACCATCTGTTTGAGGGTGATAAGCAGTACTCAGGTTCAACTTGGTACCCAAAGCATCTTGTAGAGAATCCCAATAGTGAGAGGTGAAACGACCATCGCGATCAGAGATAATGTCCAAAGGTATACCATGACGACATACGATTTCACTTACGTACATCTTTGCCAACCTTTCCACAGAATACTTCTCACGAATAGGTAAGAAGTGAGCTGACTTGGTCAAACGATCGACGATTACCCAAATACTATCAAAACCTTTGGGTGTACGAGGGAGTTTGGTGATGAAGTCCATAGCTATGCTCTCCCATTTCCATACAGGAACCTCTGGTTGTTCAAGCATACCAGATGGTCGTTGATGTTCAGCCTTGACCTTGGAACAAGTGAGGCATTTTGCAACGAAAAGAGCAATGTCTTTCTTCATACCAGGCCACCAATAAGAATAACGGAGATCTTGGTACATCTTGTCAACTCCAGGATGAATAGAATAACGAGACTTATGAGCCTCGTTTATGAGGAAAGTACGAAGATCATCACGGTCGGGAATCCACAGTCGATTACGAAAATAGAGGAGACCATCAGGTTTGGTTTCAAGTTGAGTTTCAGCACCACAAGACATTTCATCGTACATGTTACCTTGGGTGACTGATGTGTGTTGAGCCTGGAGGATGCGATCTTGAAGATCAGTACGAACTCTCGCACATTGGAGTTTGATACGCTCTTTACGACTAAGTGCGTCAGCCACTACATTCGCCTTGCCAGGATGGTAGCGAATTTCGCAATCGTAGTCGTTAAGTAATTCAACCCAACGTCGTTGCCTAATGTTAAGATTCTTTTGGTCGAATACATGTTGGAGACTTTTGTGGTCTGTGAACACCACACATTTGGTCCCATAAAGATAATGTCTCCAAATCTTGAGAGCAAAGACAACTGCGCCCAATTCAAGATCATGGGTGGTATAATTCTTTTCGTGAGTCTTGAGTTGTCGAGACGCATAAGCAATAACCTTTCCTCGTTGCATGAGAACACAACCAAGACCTTGGTTCGATGCATCACAGTAGACCACGAAATCATCATTACCATCAGGTAGAGACAAGATAGGAGCTTCACAGAGTTTCAGCTTAAGAGTTTCAAATGCTTCTTCTCGCTTTGGTCCCCACTCATAGGGTTTACCCTTGTGAGTTAAGGTAGTGAGAGGAACAGCGATCTTTGAGAAATTGGCGATGAATCGACGATAATAACCAGCCAAACCAAGGAAAGAACGGACCTCAGTTGGAGTTTGAGGAACACTCTAATTTTTCACAGCTTCGATCTTTGCGGGATCAACATGAATCCCGTTCATATCAATGACATGTCCCAAAAATTGAACTTCCTTAAGCCAAAATTCCCATTTTGAGAACTTGGCATACAGTTGTTCCTTCTTTAGGAGATTCAAGATGGAGTGAAGATGTTGCTCGTGATCGGATTTTGATTTAGAGTAAATCAAAATATCATCGATGAAGACGATCACGAATTTGTCGAGGTAGGGTCTACAAACCCGATTCATCAAATCCATAAATACTGCGGGAGCGTTGGTCAATCCAAAAGGCATAACCATGAATTCATAGTGACCATAGCGTGTGCGAAAAGCTGTCTTGGGAATATCTTCATCGTGGACTCTAAGCTGATGATAACCAGAACGGAGATCAATCTTTGAGAAGTGGGTTGCTCCTTGAAGTTGATCGAAGAGATCGTCAATCCTAGGCAGTGGATAACGATTCTTGATGGTGAGTTTGTTGAGTTCACGATAGTCAATACACATTCTAAGAGAACCATCCTTCTTTTTAACGAACAAGACGGGGGCTCCCCATGGAGAAGAACTAGGGCGAATGAACCCTTTATCAGAAAGTTCCTATAATTGACTGGCGAGTTCTTGCATCTCAGAGGGTGCAAGACGATAAGGAGCTTTAGCGACAGGATTAGCACCAGGAACAAGATCAATTCTAAATTCCACTTGTCGAGCAGGAGGCAAACCAGGTAAATCCTCTGGGAAGACTTCAGGATAGTCTCGAATAATAGGAATGTCTTGTATACTTTTGCCTTTGTCCTTCTTCTCTATCACGTTAGCTAAGAAGGCCGTATACCCCTTTCGTAAGTACTTTTGGGCAGTAGTACAAGACATGAGCTTAAGTTCGCCACAGGGTTTCTCACCATAGATCTTCAAAATCTCACCAGATTCGAGAGGAATGCGTATGACTTTCTCGAAGCACAGAATTTCGGGACGATGAGTTGACAACCAGTCCATGCCTACTATAACATCAAAACTTCCAAGATGCATGGGGATGAGATCGATAGAGAAGGTATGATCGTCGAGGTTCAACAAGCAGTTACGAATAATAGAGTCGATGGAAATAGACTTCCCGTTAGCTACCTCTACTACTAAAGGTTCCTCTAGATTAGTGTGGGGTAAGTTAAGTAAAGGTTCAAACTTTAGTGATACAAATGACTTATCAGCTCCCGAATCAAATAATATGGATGCATAGTGGTTATTAATGAGGAACGTACCATTCACCACTTCGTTGTTGTCACGAGCCTGGTTAGCGTTGAGATTGTAGGCGCGACCTCGAGCACCTTGGTTTTGGTTGCGGTTCTGGTTTTGGTTTTGGTTTCGGTTTTGGTTCTGGTTACGATTAGGGCAGTTGTTGATGTAGTGATCAGGGCTGCCACACTCGTAGCATTGACCACGAGTAGGCCTGTTGTTTTGTTGGTTGGGAGCTGGGTTGTTTCTGGCTGGGTTGTTTTGGTTGTTTTGGTTGTTTTGGGCAGCAGGGGCTTGACAGGCGTTGGTGTAATGTCCATACCGTTTACAGTTATTACACTGGCGGCACGGTCTACCAGGAAGATGATGGAACTGACAGGTGTTGCAAAGAGGGTGAGTCCCGCCATATGGCTTCTTGGCTGGGTTTTGGGCAGTAGGTGGAGTAGCAGCAACCATGTAGTTTCTAGCCTTGCGCTTTTTGTTGCTTGAGGTCTCAGGCTTGACTTCAATTGCAGGCTGTGGAGTGTCTTTGGCAATCGTCTTCTTAGTGCCCTTGCGGAAGAGAGTACCGTTCTTCACGTGATTATCAGTAAGAGTGGCCACTAGACGTTTGGCCTCTTCCAAAGTTGCAGGATTTCTTCCCCAAACGGTGTCCTGGATTTGCATGGGCAGACCACCGATGTACTTCTCGATGGCTACCAGCAGGGGAGTGACTTTGTGAGGCAACAATAAGCTAAGCTCGTGAAAGCGGGTGTTGTAGGCAAGGTTTTCCCCACTATCTTGAGTTAGGGTGTGGAACTCATCCTCAAGCTTCTTAACCTCATTGCGAGGACAAAACTCTTCCTTCATGACCTCCTTGACTTGGTCCCATGTCATAGCAAGAGCAACTTCGGCCCCATGAGTGCGCTTTTCTTCATTCCACCAAGTGAGTGCTCGTTTGTGGAGAACACTCATGGCGTAACGAACCTTGAAGTTGTCGGGGCACTCACTGTTGATGAAGGTATTCTTAATGCCCTCGAACCATTGGAGGAGTCCTGTAGCTCCTTCTTCACCACTAAACTTTGGAGGGTTACAAGAATTGAAATGCTTAAGGGTGCAGGCTGGGGGTCCATTTCCATTACCATTGCCGTTCCCGTTCCCGTTGCCGTGACCGTTCCCGTTACCGTTCATTTGGATGACCTGAGCGAGTAAATTGGGAACCAGAGTTGCGATTTGCTGCGCCATTTGTTGAGAAATGATCGCAGCCAGTTGGGCATCGACACCATTGTTGTTGTGGTTAGGACCTTGGTCATGGTTATGGTTGTCACCACCTTCTTCGTGGTTCTCACCATTGCTGTTGCGAGTGCTGCGACGTGGAGGCATGATCTGTAATAGACACAATGAAATGAATGAGATTATATAAGGAATGTAATCATTTATTCATTAATTAAAACGAATAAACGAAAACGTTGACTTATCAAAGATTCTAAATTTTAATAACATATGAAGACATGCTTTAGCCTATAAGTGAACACTCATCCCGAGAATTCCCAGGTAGGCATCCAGGTCCCTCGTCTGATTGGGATATATGCGCAATGCCAGCCTAGACAGAAGACTCAGAATACAGGCGTTCACCCTTCCAGATTGCACGTGTTCGTTATTAAAATCTAGAACTTCGACGAGATCTCAAGGGGGTTCAGGTTAAACCTGAGGATTTTGTCCTATTAATCTAATGGTGGATCAGGATTGCAGCAGACGAATAAGATTAGTCACATGTAGGTTTAGGGTTATATAAGGTATAGGATAAGGATAGGATTAGGGAAGCAATTAGGGTTACAAGTAAGAGAAGCAAGTACTATTTAAGTCCCTAAGGTTATAGTCTAGATTATTTTCTAATAACCTAATTCCCTATAACCAAGGCTCTGATACCAATCTGTAACACCCCAACCGATGGCGGAAACATCGAGGTGTCACATAAGAATGAGTATACAGTAGCACATGGTAATCCAAATTTTAATTGAAATAAATTTAAATTGCAAATATCCAAAAATAGAAATACATAAGAGTTTTAAATGTGAAAATCTAATACATCACACAAGAATCAAGCAAGCATAGACTCCTTATTGTCTTCATAAAACCCTCTAATCTTCATGAATCATTATTTCCTGTTGAGTTGTAAAAATGGGGGGGGGGGGTCAACTAGAAGTTGGTGAGAATACATAATCCATATTAAGCAAATAGTTTAAGTATAAAAGTCTAGCAATTCGTATGTCTATCGTAAATTTAAGTCTACATGAATAGTATAATATGTTGAATCGACATAATCAAACCTCCGACTAGTTTAGGTCCATCCCGTCATCCACGATTCACCTTAGTAATATGTTGGAACGATAACAATCACCCACGCTACCTATGTAGGAGGTACGCGTATCCGGGTGGGCTTGTCAATCCAATAGATCTATTATTGAGTATCGCCGGCTTGGCCATAGCTAATGATTATGTAATGTTGAAACTCGTTGAAACTCGTTGAAACTGTTGACTAATTCATGAGGCAATAAAGTTTACTACTAGACATGCATGTTGAATTGCTTAAAATGTTGCAAGTATAAAGAATCGCATAAACATGGTTACGTAAACTCACCTTGGTATAGTATTAGGTATTGAGGAATAGTATAAGTGTAGCCCAATAGGTTGCCAAGTATTACCCTATGTATAAGGCAACAAATAAGTCTAAGTCTATCTAGTCTATAAGTATATTCTAGGGTTTCGATTTGGGGATATCCAATTGTTGAATTTATAATAAAATGTTAATTAAATAAAGGGAAATTTGATAATTAAATAAATGAAAGTCTTTTTATAAAGTTTGAATTTAGGATATTCACAATAATGTGTTTGAAGTAAAAAAATAATTTTTATAAAATTATTTTCTTTAAAATAGATTATTAAATCTATTTATTACAAATTGCCAAAATTAAACTTTAATATTTAAAAATACTAAAATTAAAGAATTATTGGTTTAAAAATTATATTTCTGTTCTTAATATTCAGAAATAAATTGTATAAAATTTTGGTGCAAAAATAATAAAAATTGAATTTATTATGATTTAATTATGATTAAAACTAACAAAAATTGATTAAAAATACAAAATAAATGATTTTTCAAAATTAAAAAATCATTTCAGTAAAGCTTATCATTGTACAAACATAGGATAATTTTTGTGGGAATTTATAAAATTGTTTTGATATTTTAATGGATTTTTATAAATATAATAGCATAAAATTGATTTAATTATTATATATATTAAATAAATTAATTTCAGAAAACTAAAAATTGTGGGTAAAACTTTTACATCAGATTTGTTAAAAATAATTTTTTTAAAATTTATAAAAAGGTTTTAATAATTAAAAATGAATTTACAAGATTAAAGGTATAATATATATATATATATATATAATTGGTTGGTTTTTAAAAATGAAAAATAAAAGAAAAGGGGCGCCATGGCCGGGACTCGAACCCGGGTGGCTGGGGTTAATACCATCAGTCACAACCACTTGGCCTAGGCCAGTGGTTGTGATTAACTCTGTTTTAATTAAATTAAATACACAATGTTGAAATCAATTTATCCCCAAATCAATACTCACGAACCCTAGTTTCTGCAATAGCTTGATTCACTCATCAATAGCCCAATTAATCATGGGGCTATTGGTGAGTGATCGCCGATGAACAAAACCCACAGAAAATGTTAGACTTACAATGTTGTATCGTGTTCGATTGAATGGTCAATCAAAAAGTCAAACGTACGATCGTGAATAAGAACAGAGTGTTTATTGTGGAGAATTGGAGGTTGAGAAATGATTATTGGCGAGTTGTGAAGACTCGCTGATGACCAATTTATAGTGTGGATCAAAGGATCGAAGAAATGGTAAGGTTGACCAAGGATTGAAGTTTATACGCGTATTGTGGTTTAATTGGTATCAATTGATTGATGTTAATCGTGTATCTTAGTCAGACAAGGCCGGTAATCACGTATAGTTGCCAAAAGTGAAACAATTACGAGTTAATTCGATGGATTATGGCAAGTCGCGTCCACAGTTGACTTTTCAAGTCAACTGTGAAGGATTTAACTCAAACATATAATTATATCGCGCTGGGATTCAATCAGATGCGTTGGCCAGCCCAGCTGGTTAGTGCTTTGGTGTGGTTTGGGCCGGCCTTGGGCGCGGGTTCGATTCCCGGCCCAAGCAGTTTATTTTTTTTGTATTTATTCAAGGTTTAACCATATAATATTAATAATATATATATAGTATTAGGGTTTCAAATATGCGACAAAATAATTATTACACACGAGAATATCGAAACTTGACGTTTTATTAATTATGGTGATGTAACATACAAGTTTAAATGTGAAATGTTACATAGTGTTTGTACCAAAGTAAATCAACAATACATTAACAAAATAAGTTATAAAAGAAGATACATAAAAATCACAAAAGGTAAAATTAACAGGGTACTAGTAGCAAACATAATTAACAGAAGTTGTAGACTACCTGAGGTGGAGTACGGCGGTGGCATGGAGGAGAGGGGGCAGGGGCGGCCGGAGGACGGGAGGAGAGGTGGGGTTTTGCAGCCGCAGGCTGAGGACGGCTGGAAAAAAAGGGACGAGGGTGGATGTGGCCTATGGCGTGTGAGGAGGAGGGCAAGAGGCGGAGCAGACGCGGAGGAGGAGGGCAGGAAGCGGAGCAGAGGTCGTGGGGAGGAGGATTCGGGGGGCTTGTTGTATGTTTTTGTTTGGAGTTGGGTTTGGTAAAACCCCAGGTTTGACTAAAAAAGGAAAAAGAAAAAAGAAAAAAAATTGTAAACAAAAAATTAACGCTTGTAACAGGTATCGAACCCGAAACCTTGTGCACGTAATGAAGGGTTCCTTCCACTACACCACCTCCAACTTTTATTAATGGGTTCCTTTTGTTATTTTCTTATGGGTTCCTTTCCAATTTTATATATACATTAACACTTAAAATTACAAATCGAGTGGGTTCCGGGAACCCGTTCGGTAAAGCCTAGATCCGCCCCTGAACGCAAAACCCTAAAACACTTTTTGGGCTGCTATTCAAGAACGTGATCGGATATTTTTTGAACAAAATATTCACTTATTAGTAAATAAAAAACATTACAAATTACATCAAGATAGCGGGAAAGCGGGCAACAAGCTACGCCGCCACCCCTTTCTGAATGGCAAACCCTAAATGACTTAAAACATAACATTGTCCACCCGGAGCCGAGACACTACTATGAATAACTCGCTGGACCCTGGTCAGGAAACGGGTAGCCTCCGATGCCAATGAGCCAAATGTATCAAAAGCTAGGGGTACAAGGGTTGGGATCAAATACACAAGACAGTTTTTCTAGGAAGTGTGAGAAGGATTGTTGTCCATTGATCTTATATTTGAAGGGTTGATATTAGTTTATTGAAAAAAAATAAATAATAAATTAGAGGAATGGCATAAAAGGAAAACCACATTTGTTGACTTTCTCTCTCCACATGCAATGCACATGTCAATTCTCCCATCATTTTAAAACGTCTATAACCTTTTCATACGATATTCACTTTTTAAAAAAATCACCATATTAACGAGCGTTTTTTATCTTTAATATGAGTACCACATTGCTATATTAAAATTGAAAAAAAAAATCGAGTTAAATAGGTTTTCTTCTTCATTGTGTCTTCTGCTAGTTCATTGTGTTATAATATGTATTTGTGCTTTATATATATGTTATTTATGTTTGTTTGGTCTACACATGATTTAACTTTATCCATTATGTTTTTAGTATGCTTTACGTTGTGTTTTACGCAATTGGATTTTGTATTTATTGTGTACATTGTGTTTTATTATGTTGTTCATTATGTTTAAGTCTACTATTCATTGTGTTTTAGTTTTGTGTTCATTGTGTCTTTAGTATGTCGTCCATTGTGTTTTATACCATATTGTTCATTGCATATTTAATTAGTACTTATTGTGTTTTACGTTATCTCCATTGTGTCATACGCAACTGAGTTTTTGACTTTTTTTTGTTCAAAAGTGTTCATTGTGTTTTAGTTTTCTATTCATTCTGTCTTAAATATATCGTCCATTGTCTTTTATTAGACTGTTCGTTGTGTTTTATACTCTACTGTTCATCGCATATTTAATTTGTACCCATTGTGTTTTATGTTATCTCCATTGTGTCTTACACAACTGGGTTTTCGACTTTTTTTTTCAAAAGTATAACAATGTGGTACTCATATTAAAGAGAAAAAAACGTTCAATTTTATCGTTAGAAATGTAATTATAGGTATTATGTTTCAAATTAGTTTTGCGTTAGTTTAAGATCAGATTTCACTAAGGTTGTTCACGAGCCTAGTCTAGCCAAGCTAGGGTAAGCTCGAGCTCGACTTATTTATAAACCGATCCAGCTTAGCTTGGATTTGAGCCCAAGTGAAAAATCTAAGCTAGAGCTTGGATTTAAAAAGAAACCTTAATACATGCTTTCAAAATTCAGTTATTTATAATATCATCCAACTAGCTGATTACCCCGGGAGTGTCTCGTGGTTAAAAAATCTAATGTGACTTAATAAAAAAGGATAAAAGAAGTAAACAGTCTCAACCACTTTTAATGCTAAAGAAAGTTGTTCTAATATTTATACTACGAAAAGGGGCTCTCATGTTGCGTTCCCAGCAGATTAAAAAAAATCTCAACCTCTTTTAATGCTAAGCATATAGTTATAGCATGGGCAATTCATATATGTAATAGTAGGTTTAAAAACATATATACTATCATAACACGATTAGTACTTGCCTATATATGATTAATAAATCACCTAAACACATGTGTTTTTTTTCTACATGAACAAAAACTCACTAAAAAACATTTTTTTTTTCGTTTTTTGTATAGCACTATGGTGCTCATTGGAAAGATAATAAAGCGATCGTTAATTTGGTGTAATTTTTTTTTTCAAAAAAAAATGTCATACATAAAAGTTACTATCGTTTAAAAATTGTGAGTGAAAAATAAGGAAAAAATAAAGATAAAAATATTAATTAAAATATTTGAAATTTAAAAATAATAATTAACATTTAATAATGTGAGAGGAAAATAAGGAAAGATATTAATTAACATATTTGAAATTTTAAGATAATATAGATATAGATTTTATTTAAAAAAAGAAAATAAAAATTTTAAAAATTTATCTTTTATTTAAAATAATAAATTCAATACTATCACCTCAAAGTGTCACATGGCACCCTCCATTGAATGTCACCTTATAGAAATTCAATTCTTTTATTATAAGTTATAGATACTTCAAAAGAACACATTCAGAATAAGTTCAACTTAATAAATTAGAGGGAAAAAAAAATCAAATTCAGTCATGTACAAAATAAGTTTCAAATTCAAGGGATACTTTATATTTTCATTAGCATCTTAGAGGGTGTTTGGGATTGATTTTTGAAACTGATTATGTGTTTTGTTGTAGTAGAGGTGGGGCTGCTTTTAGATTATTGCATTTTGGTAGCCTATAAATCCATTTCAAAACTCAACCCAAACACTAAAAAACTGATTATTTGCGTTTTCAAAACGCAATAATCTAAAAATCCGTTTCAAAACTCAACCCCGAACACCTTCTTAATCAACGCACAAATATGTCCTAAATATCCATCGACATTTTTAAGTACTTGAAATTATAAACATTTTTATAATGTATTATAATGGTATAAAAATAAAATATAATATAAGTAAAATTAGACAGTCTTACCTCTACCTCGTGGGAATAGAGAGGCTGTTTCCAGTGAGACCCTCGGCTCGATAGTGGTTTTGTATGAAGCCTTGGACATAAGGCACATAACACTTAGCAATCGGGACAAGCCCGATTGGTGCATATAACCCTTGTCTTTTGGCTATCAACGCCACGACATGATGCATGATTAACCATCCGTCATTTTTAACGTTATTTTCACGAAATTAGTATAATAACATTAAAATTAGTGCAACTTTAATTTTGCCCCCGAAAGCCACACACACACACACACACACACACATATATATATATATATATATATATATTGGATTGGGTTCATATGAGAACCCCCTTGAGTTGAGAGAACTTGAGAACTAGGATGGTCCAATAGAAATCTGCCACATATGCTTCTATTGTGTAATTTATTAAGGGGCATTTTTGTCTAAACACTATGTTTATCTCTTATATAAGTACAATCAGGTGTGTTAATCAAGATTTTTTTGTTGAATTAGTGTCCAATGTGTCAGTAATTATACACATCCCTATGTGGAATTTTTCCCGCCCACAAGTTTCTCTCACCAAACTCCATACAAATATATACACATCACACATACACATATTTTTCAGACATGCAAAACACTCAAAAAGCTGATCAACTCTCCCCCAACTATCAAAACACAAGAAACCCTAAAAAAACACAAGGTGCCCTCGTGAGTATGGACGATGAGGATCATGCCAGTCGTGGGATTGGAATTTTTTCCGAATAAGAAATAGAGGATGTTGCAGTTTTCCTCACCCAAAAAGATTAAGGTAGTGCTGAACAAGACAATGGAAGGGAGGAGAGTAGTGTGCGATCGATTCAAGACAAGGGGAAAAGGGTCGTCGTTGAGGATGAAGAAAGGGGGAATGTGTTTCAGAAGTTTATCGATGGTGGAGTTTTCTCGTCGGATGATGGTGGTTCCTTTGCTGATCCTTACAACGTTTCCCCTGTGAGCCAACCGGCTGTAGTTGATGATGATGGTAAAATGTGCATTATACCTTTTTTATTCCTTTTTTTTGTTTTTGGTTTTTCGTGCGTTTTTAGTTTTTGTTGGTGTGTTTTTTTGGGGGCTTTTTTTGGGGGTACTCGTCTCCAAGATTGTTTGTGAATGGAAATTTCAGTAGGTGTATGTTTGAACATAAAAACACAGGGGAAAAAAAAGCAAATGATTTGTGGTTAGGGAAGCTATTTTTTTGGTGCATAACAGTAGGTCTATGTTATAAAACATACTCCTACCTTTTTTAAATATATAACACGGTAAAGAAACAAGAAAAAAAAAATATGGTCAAGGGGGGGATGTAACACCCCAAAATCATTTGTTTCGCTTAATTACGCCATTAGGCGTGATTAAGCGAAATAATAAAAACGAGGCTAAAATCACTACTAGAAACTATTCTAGTTAATGTTATAATATAAAATGAACTCGAGATTAAACTTGAGGGACCATAGTAGCCAATATGTCAAAGTGGGTTTTATAAATAAAACAATAAAACAATAAAACACACACATTGTGTGTGTGTGTGTCGTATGAATGATCAGGAGATCATTCTCCTTCAACCTTCAACCCTAAACACTCAAGAACATGCTTGAATCCAAGCCAAATCAAAGGGCTTTTCAGTGCATGATCAAGAAACGGGTCATCTAGGGCCTAAAGAACATCAAGGTACCTTTTATTTGGTAGAAATTGATGTTACATTCGTTTTTTATTCTTATGAAAATCTAGGGTTTTGATAAAAACGTGGAATTGATGGTTAATATGGGTTGCTCTAGTCTTGGGGAGCCTTAAACATGTATAATCCGGTTGCAAATTACACTTAGTATGTGTATTTGATTTTGATCATATGCTTATGTTAATGTGTAGATTTTGGGGTTTAACCTTTAGGTTGAATCCACTCATATCTAGTAATCTTTGTGGCTCTTAGAAGTTGTTACATGAGGAATTTAGGTAAAAAGGGCCTAAACAACATGTTATGATGTCAATTGGACAATCGGTTAAACTTAGAATGTTGAAAACTAAGTATTTTGATGGATGCACACCAAATGTTTGATGAAATGCCTAGATGAGTTAATCTCAACTAGACATGTAAGAAAATGGCTATGGATTTAGCTAGAAATGATAATGAATACATGATGTTATGGATAGTGAACAAAGTTCCATATTATGTATTCTAATAGACAAGTTTGACTCATCCCTAAGTTAGGTACAACAAAGAGGGAGCAAACGGGTCAAACGGATGCAAGGCGAATGCTTATGGAAACAAGAATGGATGCGAGGTAATGACCTAAACCTTGATAAGGGATAAAGGTAGGACCCCGAGGGGTGAAACCTATTTAAACAGACGATTTATGTGAATCCATGCCAAAACATGATTTATGGTAATAAACGAATCAAGAGTGTGATCATATGATGGAAATCATCAATTGGGTCAAATAATAAGGCTATGTGGTAAGTCTAAACTCAAGTCTTGATAATAAAATCACTTGAATAAGAAAGCTATACAATTTAGGTGAATGGGTCAAGTGGGATTGCCACTTCCTCCTAGTTAAAATTTGGAATGTCGTAAGGTTATGAACCAAGAGACTTAATGGGTCAAATGGTGATTTTCTCACCATTCGAACCCGATAATCAAAGTCAATAATCCAAGTCTTAAGAATCTTGGGGATAACGGGTCAATGGAAAATGCATCACAATTGAGTCTTGAGGGACTAATGTGGTTAATCTAGAAAGGGTGCAGGAAAACACTTGGAAATCGGGCACATGATGCCTAAGTAAACAACGTGGGTGCAAGTATGGATCAACGCCACTCGGTAAGTGGTAGTTAGATAAACACCTTCGAGCGAAGGAATAAGGTTACTAAAACTACCCACAAGAAATGTGGGTGCAAATCAAGTAAGTTATTTCCATAACTATGTCTAATGCGCGCTAATGCGCTTAGAATCTACTAAACAAGTGAAAACTTGAGAAAGGATGAAAATCTAAGTCCGGAAGGACTTAGAGGTTTTTAAACAAGTCAATGAGTCAAAAACATTGGGATTGAAACAAGAAGTTTCGCCACGAATGGCTAAATTGAAAGATTTGGTCATAAGGGGCATTTTGGGGATTTAAAGGATTAATAAAGGTTGATTCTGAGAATCTAAGTCGTAATGAAACAAATCGGACAAACGCTTTTGTTGATCAAGTGTCTAATGACTTGACAACTCAAACGGTATGCAATTTAAGTGGTCAAAAGTGCCTTGTTTGATTTAAGGCCTTAATGGGTCAAATTGGGTAAAAGTCGCCATAAACATTCAAAACTAAGAACCGGATCATGGCGACATAAACCGGACCATAATTTCAGTCAAACAAAGGTTTATTTAGTCGGCAAGTCATTACTTAGGCTTAGGGAATCATCAAATGCAGTTGCGATATGATTCCCATGCTTAAAAATTACCAAACAAGCAACAGAAGCAATGACCGGCCGGTCGGGCTGAGTGACCGGCCGCGCGGCCTTCACAGAGGGCTCAGAAATGTGAGCGTTGAAGCGACCGGCTGCGCGGTTTGAGTGACCGGCCCCGCGTATTGACAGCCTGACAACCTGATTTTCAAAATTTCATATAAAATCGTAGAAAAATCGTTAGGAGACGTTCTTTATATGCCTGAAAAGCTCTCGGAGCGTAGAACAATTCTTATTTGAAAGTCGAAGTCGAAATTTGGGTTTTAGAAGGGGTAAAAGCGATCTGAACAGCTGCTGCGCAAAAGTCGCAGTAGTTTGTTCTCCTGAATATGGGCCGTTTGGCCTGGTTCGTTCCGTTTCGACGTGTAACGACTCCCATACTAGTTTAATTGTATTATTGACAGCCCACTAACCATTCTTTGTGTGGTGGTGCTAGGTAAACATTTGATGGACGTCCCGGAGCAAGGATCAAGTCACGAGAAGAACCGAACACGCCCGAACACTCATCAAGCTTCGGCAATAGAATTCAAGAGTCTCCCGTGAAATTGCGAAATCTCATCATATGTTGTAATAGTTAAAGTGTAGAAATCAAAAAGTATTTATCACGATAATTTAAGTTTTTCTTAAATATCTAAGTTTTAATCGGGAGTGGTTTAAGTAAGGTCAAAACCCGTATGATTTGGGCGTTGATCGCGTGATTACGGGTTAGGGTCTTACAAGTGGTATCAGAGCCATAGGTTTGAGGGATCCGAGTGTCGGGAAAGATACTTGGACTCAAACCGTGCGCTCAAAGTGTTGAAGGGTGTTCGGTTCGAGACTTGATCGAGGAATTCGGTAAGTAATACCTATAATAAACACCCGTTTTGATCGGAAATTATTATAGGTAATCAATAGTGATATCGTGTAGATACACGCTATCTCAAAAGCTTGATAAGGAAATGGTTAGGTACTCATGGGGCCTATCCAAAAGATTGATTCGGGCAATGAAAATCTCGTATAACAAGAATTCTAACATCACTATTGCAGTGATGCATACTAATACTGAAATGTCATGTTACTAATTAATTGAAATTATAAATGTGACAGGGATGATAACATCTTATTTGATCAAGAGAGGATCAAATGATTCACCAAACGAGGTTGTAGATGTTTCGGGAGCACGGCTGATAGCATGCTCACTAAGGACCAAGTCAAGTAACGAATCGAGCTAATGGATCAGTAACGAAAGGGAACACGGGAGCAAGTATCAAACAGGTACATGCTCGAAATCATAGTAGGTGCATTAGTATGCAATTATCACCTGAAGAGTGGTAATTGCATATGCAAGCAATAAGCAAAATGTGAAAGGTGCATAGTTCACGATAATGAACGATCAATGCACAAGCTTAACTTGAACATCGAGACCGGGTTGGGGGTAATCATCCCAAACTAATGTTTAGAAAGGCGTTGTGATCATACCAATGAGTGTGATCACACAAAGCTTATTAAATTGAAAACACATCGCTTTTTCTTAATGAATAAAGGTAAAAACCTAACATTGAATAATTTATCAAGGAAGGGTTTTACCAAATAAAACAAGGGACACAAGCATGAACTGAAGCTTTGCTTACATAGGATGTGATGTACTAATTATAACAAGTCCATATGTACCATATGCGGATTGCTTACCCTGGCCAGGTAAGTGTTAAACATATGATACCATGGGTTTCTTACAATTGATACATATACAACCTATGTAACAAAGGCTTAGTAAGTGTGAGGTGCCGGGGGATTTTGGACATAGTCCACTGTCTAACACGGCAGGGATGCGAACCATGCATGACCTTAAGCGAGGCACCAGCTAGAATACGATGGGCTAGAAAGAGGACAACAAACTGGAGCGTTTGGACGTAGTCCACTGTCTAACACGGAAGGGATGCGAACCATGCAAGACCCTGAGCGAGGCACCAGCTAGAATACGCTGGGCTAGCAAAGAGGACAACAAACTGGAGCGTTTGGATGTAGTCCACTGTCTAAAACGGCAGGGATGCGAACCATGCAAGACCTTGAGCTAGCAAAACGAGCAATATACAATACGAGTTATCCTGGGTTGATACAAAGTTTGACTTGAACCTTAATCAAGGTTTAGTCATAAATAGATTCAGTTCGGAAATAAACTTGAACCTTAATCAAGGTTAAGTCATAATTAAACTCAAACTTTTATAGAAGGTTAAATTCCTAAAGAGGAACTTGAACCTTAATCAAGGGTTGAGTCATAATCACATTCGGGTAAGTCCTGAATCTTGGGATTAATGACCTAAAGCAGCGGATTGGGGCCGTGATAAATCAGTAAATCATTCAACCCTTGGGTTAAGGATGAAAAGAGTAAACTGCAATAACATTAGATTGTATCGCTGGTACAATTTAATACAAATTATGATAACCGTTTGATAGTTATTTCAATCAGATGCACACCGTGACAACAGGAGATTAGTCGATACAATACGTTGTAATGACCAATCTACATCGTGTTTTATGAAAAGAAAACAGACCCCAATTTATATTGAGATCGGTAAATCAGAAAAAGGGACTTTTAGAAACTAAGCGTTCTAAATATATAAACAATTTGAAATATGAAACTCAAAAGTTTTAAACGAGTCGGTTGGGGGCAATGACCACCAACCGAGTTAGCAAAACGGGAATTTGAGGGAAAACCCAAGTTAAAATTGTCAGACATGAATTAGATATGTTACGGGTGAGCCCAAGCATACTAAACCGGACAACTCACTTGGTGTGAGGTTAAAAAGCAGGGTGAGCCATAATGGGTCATGCCTTAGAATGTGATACTTGAAATATGGAGTTTAGCAACCGGTTGGGTAAAAAGTGGAAATCGGTAACGATTCCCACAACAAACACGAAGGGTAAGGGAAACCCAATAAATGGCAAATTCTTAAAATAAGGATAAGCCAAAGAAAGGAAAATGTTACTGTAAAGCAAGGTTTGTTTATAACATTATAGCAAACCAAGAAGAAACGAGGGTTGGATTCGGGGATGAACCCAAGAAGCTAGAAAACGGCTATGTTAAAAAGTCGGGTTAGTCTTGAAAACCAAGACAAATTACTTGTTAGTAATAGACACATAGACATGTATGCATATGCATGTCACAATCATGGTGTCACAGTAGATGCCCTAAGGTGCATGATGGAATGGACCCTTAAACCATTATACCCTTCGGGATAATGGTAGACGGGGATAGTCTGCGGTTCTAAAGCGGATCTATGGAAAATATATGAGTAGCTAGAATACCTTGTTAAGGTATGTAAATAGATGTTATGCAAAGAAATAACGTCTAGTTAAACAAATGAGTAGTGTGACTCAAAGTAGTGATATAAGGCCGAGGCCTTTACAAAAAAAAAAAATCGAAAGGTAAGGAGGCCGAAAAAAGAGAAATCGCCCTAAGTTTATAGTACTATTTGTTAGACTATATAATATCAAGGGATTGAACGGTGCTCAAATTTGATTATAGACACTAAGGTTCTTTGGTGTGACCAAAACAACAAAACAAGAAAGGTTTCGGGGACGAAACCTCTTTAAGGGGGGTAGACTTGTAACACCCCAAAATCATTTGTTTCGCTTAATTACGCCATTAGGCGTGATTAAGAAAAATAATAAAAACGAGGCTAAAATCACTACTAGAAACTATTCTAATTAATGTTATAATATAAAATTGAACTCGACATTAAACTTGAGGGACCATAGTAGCCAATATGTCAAAGTGGGTTTTATAAATAAAACAATAAAACAATAAAACACACACATGTGTGTGTGTGTGTGTCGTATGAATGATCAGGAGATCATTCTCCTTCAACCTCCAACCCTAAACACTCAAGAACATGCTTGAATCCAAGCCAAATCAAAGGGCTTTTCAGTGCATGATCAAGAAACAGGTCATCTAGGGCCTAAAGAACATCAAGGTACCTTTTATTTGGTAGAAATTGATGTTACATTCGTTTTTTATTCTTATGAAAATCTATGGTTTTGATAAAAACGTGGAATTGATGGTTAATATGGGTTGCTCTAGTCTTGGGGAGCCTTAAACATGTATAATCCGGTTGCAAATTACACTTAGTATGTGTATTTGGTTTTGATCATATGCTTATGTTAATGTGTAGAATTTGGGGTTTAACCTTTAGGTTGAATCCACTCATATCTAGTAATCTTTGTGGCTCTTAGAAGTTGTTACATGAGGAATTTAGGTAAAAAGGGCCTAAACAACATGTTATGATGTCAATTGGACAATCGGCTAAACTTAGAATGTTGAAAACTAAGTATTTTGATGGATGCACACCAAATGTTTGATGAAATGCCTAGAAGAGTTAATCTCAACTAGACATGTAAGAAAATGGCTATGGATTTAGCTAGAAATGATAATGAATACATGATGTTATGGATAGTGAACAAAGTTCCATATTATGTATTCTAATAGACAAGTTTGACTCATCCCCAAGTTAGGTACAACAAAGAGGGAGCAAACGGGTCAAACGGATGCAAGGCGAATGCTTATGGAAACAAGAATGGATGCGAGGTAAGTAATACTTACATTCACTAGATCACAAATATATCTTTTGTATTGATGTAATGACCTAAACCTTGATAAGGGATAAAGGTAGGACCCCGAGGGGTGAAACCTATTTAAACAGACGATTTATGTGAATCCATGCCAAAACATGATTTATGGTAATAAACGAATCAAGAGTGTGATCATATGATGGAAATCATCAATTGGGTCAAATAATAAGGCTATGTGGTAAGTCTAAACTCAAGTCTTGATAATAAAATCACTTGAATAAGAAAGCTATACAATTTGGGTGAATGGGTCAAGTGGGATTGCCACTTCCTCCTAGTTAAAATTTGGAATGTCGTAAGGTTATGAACCAAGAGACTTAATGGGTCAAATGGTGATTTTCTCACCATTCAAACCCGATAATCAAAGTCAATAATCCAAGTCTTAAGAACCTTGGGGATAACGGGTCAATGGAAAATGCATCACAATTGAGTCTTGAGGGACTAATGTGGTTAATCTAGAAAGGGTGCAGGAAAACACTTGGAAATCGGGCACATGATGCCTAAGTAAACAACGTGGGTGCAAGTATGGATCAACGCCACTCGGTAAGTGGTAGTTAGATAAACGCCTTCGAGCGAAGGAATAAGATTACTAAAACTACCCACAAGAAATGTGGGTGCAAATCAAGTAAGTTATTTCCATAACTATGTCTAATGCGCGCTAATGCGCTTAGAATCTACTAAACAAGTGAAAACTTGAGAAAGGATGAAAATCTAAGTCCAGAAGGACTTAGAGGTTTTAAACAAGTCAGTGATTCAAAAACATTGGGATTGAAACAAGAAGTTTCGCCACGAATGGCTAAATTGAAAGATTTGGTCATGAGGGGCATTTTGGGGATTTAAAGGATTAATAAAGGTTGATTCTGAGAATCTAAGTCGTAATGAAACAAATCGGACAAACGCTTTTGTTGATCAAGTGTCTAATGACTTGACAACTCAAACGGTATGCAATTTAAGTGGTCAAAAGTGCCTTGTTTGATTTAAGGCCTTAATGGGTCAAATTGGGTAAAAGTCGCCATAAACATTCAAAACTAAGAACCGGATCATGGCGACATAAGCCGGACCATAATTTCAGTCAAACAAAGGTTTATTTAGTCGGCAAGTCATTACTTAGGCTTAGGGAATCATCAAATGCAGTTGCGATATGATTCCCATGCTTAAAAATTACCAAACAAGCAACAGAAGCAATGACCGGCCGGTCGGGCTGAGTGACCGGCCGCGCGGCCTTCACAGAGGGCTCAGAAATGTGAGCGTTGAAGCGACCGGCCGCGCGGTTTGAGTGACCGGCCCCGCGTATTGACAGCCTGACAACCTGATTTTCAAAATTTCATATAAAATCGTAGAAAAATCGTTAGGAGACGTTCTTTATATGCTTGAAAAGATCTCGGAGCGTAGAACAATTCTTATTTGAAAGTCGAAGTCGAAATTTGGGTTTTAGAAGGGGTAAAAGCGATCCGAACAGCTGCTGCGCAAAAGTCGCAGTAGTTTGTTCTCCTGAATATGGGCCGTTTGGCCTGGTTCGTTCCGTTTCGACGTGTAACGACTCTCATACTAGTTTAATTGTATTATTGACAGCCCACTAACCATTCTTTGTGTGGTGGTGCTAGGTAAACATTTGATGGACGTCCCGGAGCAAGGATCAAGTCACGAGAAGAACCGAACACGCCCGAACACTCATCAAGCTTCCGCAATAGAATTCAAGAGTCTCCCGTGAAATTGCGAAATCTCATCATATGTTGTAATAGTTAAAGTGTAGAAATCAAAAGGTGTTTATCACGATAATTTAAGTTTTTCTTAAATATCTAAGTTTTAATCGGGAATGGTTTAAGTAAGGTCAAAACCCGTATGATTTGGGCGTTGATCGTGTGATTACGGGTTAGGGTCTTACAGGGGATAAAGATTAGTGTGTACTAGTTTTACACCAGCGTAAAGGTTAGCCTTACAGCAAAAAATATGGTCAAGGGGGGGGGATAAAGATTAGTGTGTACTAGTTTTACACCAGCGTAAAGGTTAGTCTTAACCAGCGTTTTTTACACCAACGTAAGAGTTTTAGTGTTTTTTAAGGTAAAAAACAGTTTTTTAATGCATTTTTGCGTTTTTTTTTGTTTGTAGGGGCTGGGTGTGCTTACTGGTTTACGCCCAATGGTACACGCTACTGGAAACCCATAGTAGACGACAGTGTAAAACCGAACATGAACGCTAGGTACAGGGAGTGGCAAGATGTTGTTAAAATGTACGAGTCATATGCGGAGAAGTGCGGTTTTTTTGGGTGTTTTTTGTCCTCACCAGGTATAATATGATTTTTGTCCCCTTCACCGGAGTGGACAACAACAAGCGATGTGTTACGTTTGGGGCAGGCCTGTTGTTTAATGAGACAATCGAGTCCTATTGTTGGTTGCTTAACACTTTCCTTGGAGCGCATGGGAAGCAACCTAAGTTGGTCTTAACGGATCAGGATCCAGCGATGAAGCAAGCGGTGGCTGCGATTTTTACTGAGGCTAGGCATCGGCTCTGTATGTGGCACATTATGAAGAAGCTGCCAGCCAAGGTACCGCAATTGTTATTTGTTTTGTTTTTTGTGTTTACAGCAGTGTTTTTTTTTTCCTGGCTGAAATGTGGTGTGTTCTTTTGTATTTTCCCCTTGAAAAAAATTAGCTTGCTGGAGGGGATGTTGACAATTCAGAAGTACGGGCTGCAATCCATAAGCTCGTTTGGAACGTCTACGTAAAACCGTCCACATTTGAAAGCAGGTGGGGAAAGTTACTTGACAAGTATGGGCTGACTGAGAACGACTGGTTAGGAGACATGTTCAATATCAGGGAGCTTTGGTCCCAGTATACTTCCGCGAAATCCCCATGTCTTGTTTAATGAAGACTACATCGGGTTGCGAAAGTTCGAATGCAGCATTCAAAGTTAACTCTAGCTGGGCTAATACACTTGTGCAGTTTTTGTTGTGTTTTGATACCACCATGGACCCCTATACAAGCATAGGGTTGCGGAGTTCAAAACTGATAGTCGGGTGCCTGAATTAAAAACTGGGTTGGAGGTCGAAAAGCAGTGTGTTGTGGTTTATTCGCAAACGATATTCCACGAAGTTCGTAAGGAAATTCAGAAAGCGATGTTGTGGTGTTTCATTACAAACCAAGCCGAGGTTGACGGTATGAAGGTGTACACCGTTACGCATCTTGACAAACGGACAGACCCGGTGAACGACTACACGGTATGATTTTTTAATATAAGTTTTGTTATTTTTTTTGGTGTGTATATATTTTTTTTAATGTTTGTTCTGTTTTTTTTCCTGTAAAATGTGACGTTTACATGTTAAGGTCGATTCTGCCAACAGGGACGTAACATATTCGTGCAATTCGTGGACGCGAATCGGATACTTGTGTCGCCACATATTCTCTATTTTTAGGTACACCAAGGTTGAGGAAATCCCTGACAAGTACATCATGGACCGGTGGAGGCGTGATGCGCTCCCAAAATCTGTGTTCTCCATCGATTCTTGTTACGGGGTCGACCACAGTGATAGCGCAGTCAGGCGCAATGAGTTGCTAGAGATGTTCAACCAATGCGTTGATCGCTTAAGTCTTTCACCTGAGCGCTTAACTATGTTTTCAGAGCAATTGAAGGGGTTGAAGGATGATCTGGTGGTTAAGGTCGTTGAGGCAGCGGAACCAGAGGGTTCGAACCAGAATGTAATCGCCAACTTGTTAGGTGTTCCAGAAGAAGTCGAAGTTTCGTGCAGCAATCCACATGGCATTAGGAACAAGGGATGCGGTACCAATCGTCGATTAGTGGTCCAGGCGAGAAAGCTGTGACTAAAAACAAGAAGCATCCGCGCCAATGCAAGACCTGTCTAGAGTTCGTGACTGGCCACGATTCCAGGAACTGCCCCATGAAGAATAAGGATGCAGAACCGTAGGTGTGGTATGAAATGGGGCCCCAGTAGTTTCTTTCTATTTTACCCCCTCCCTTGTTTATTTATGTTTTATGGTATGTAAGTAAACATATACTGCTTGGGAAAGTCGCCGCCCGTAAGTTGTTTTTTGGTGGGGTGGGTTTTTTATATTTTCTTGGCATGGTGTAAATGTTTTCGTCCGCATGTACGTAGTACTTTTGTGGAACGGGCATTTTTTTGTAAACCATGACAATGTCTAGGAAAAGGTTGGGGCGTAGGGGTGGTGTGTAGGTTTGTATGGGGTTCCCTCTTTTATTTTATAGGTATCGTGTTTTGTGGTTTACATGTGGTTTTTTATGTTTTTACATGTTTCTGTATATTTGTTTGTTACACAGCAGACTGCATCAGAGGGGAAAAGGAAGTAAATTACACCAGTGTAATTCACACCAGTTTTATGGAAACACACTAGATGCATAGATACCAAAATAAGAGTACAGCATAGATACCAAACTAAGATACTTCAACATGGGGGGGTGGGTAATTTACACCAGTGTAAAATACCTCCACCGAGCACACACAAGATTCAGCATACATAAACACGGACAGGAAACGCAGCCAAAATCTACATTATTTTTTTTACACACACAGACTGCACCAGATCGAAAACGCAGGACACTGGTGTTAGTAACGCCCTTTCGGCGACATGACTGCATCTGAATCTGTTTCATCCTCAGATGGCCAGTCGAAACCCACCACGTAGTCGTCAATGTCCTTGTACGCATCTGAATCTGTTTCGTCCTCGGGAACGTTTTTTGAGTTGTAGTTGACGGCTTTTGGTGCAGGGGTCGCGACCTGTTTCCCGCGGCTGGGTTTGCCAGAACCACCACCGATGTTACGACTAGTCACCGGTACTTCAGGTTGCGCGTTGACATCCAATGGTTGTCCATACCCAAGGTCTAGCAGCTTTACTTCAGTCCCTCCCCTATGCTCGCGGTAGCTTGCACGCTCACGTGGACCCTGTGGAAATGCGTTTCGTTGACCGGGGTACACCGGCAGCGGACCGTAGCCTGGTCTGGCCCCGTACGCATCGTATGCAAGCGATTTGCCCTTGTCATTAGTAAACACTGGCGTTGCGCCGTAGCCTTGCCTCGGGCCTTGACTGGGGTACACCGGCAGCTGCCCGTAGCCTGGTCTGGGGCCGTACGCATCGTATGCGAGCGACTTCCCCCTATCATTAGTGCGTGGAACGTTGAAAACAGGGGGGTAGTCGGCCGCTGCATTGGTGGAGGGCTAATCAGTACACCTTGGTTTGGTCGAGGATCGGGGCTGTTGTACGTTATACCCATTTGCGAACGATCCCATACTTGGACTAGCTTCCCTGTCCTTTCGTTACGTGGAAATTTGTGTGGTCGTTCGTCACCGCCACCCATTCCTTTTTTCTAGGCTTTCCTTGTGTTTATTTTTTAACAAGCGAAAAATTGTAAGTAATAGAAAAAAAAAGTATAGTAAAATAAATAACAAACAACAAGTAAACAAAACACAACCACTCTTTGTAGAGGTATCTTTTTACACCAAGGACAAGGGTATGTTTTTTGTATTTTTATCTAAAATACCTTTTTTTTGTGAAGAAAAGGTTTGCAAACTGTTTTTTTCCCTTTTTCTTTCTCACCCCCCTGAGTATCGATGAGTGACCTCCCCCCCCCCCCCCCCCCATAATTTTAATGATGATATAATTAGACAAAAAGCAAGTGACCAATGCCATGCATAGAATCATGTATGTAGTTGAAAAAAACACCAACGACCCATGTGAAAATGTAAGGAATAAATCAGGGTTCCTATTTTTTTCCTTTTTTTTGTGGTTTACACCAGTGTAAATACTTTTATAACAATAACCAATGTAAATCAAAGTGGGCCACCTTGCGCTCCTATCATCTCAAACTGTTTGTTTTTTGTGTTTCTTCACCAGTGGATACATGTGTAAAAGAATAACCATTTACTGGATTTGGGGTTTACACCACTGTAAAATACGAGAAACAATAACCAATGGGAATAAAGTGGGCCACGTTTGTCCCCTATCGTATCAAGTTTTTGTCTTTTTTTATCCCTCACTAGTTTGCAAATGTGCCAGGAAACAACTTGATTTTTTTGGGAATCAAGTGGGCCACGCTACAACCAGTTACACGTAACATCAATCATAAGCTTTCTCATTTACACCGATGTAAAAACAAAGTCAGGCGATGTAAACAGTTTTTTCCATTTTTTTATGATTTGAATAAAATCACACAGATGTAAAACATACTTAAAAAAACATACCACCAAAGTGTTAATAATACAACCAAACATATGTTAACACAACATCAAAAAACATCAAACTAGAGTGTTAAGTTTTACACCAATGTTATCCTAAGCCCACCATCCCATTAACCTACATAAATACCATTAATGCGCAAATTTGACTAAACTGTTTTATAACACACACTATTTAAAGCATGATCAAAATAAGACTTGTCTTTTTTAAAACCCGGCCCCCAAAATAACAAACATAAGGCAGCTTTTTTGCACTGGGTCCGTCAAACATTGTTAGCGTCGCGCCAAACCCGATCTGTGTAGATGTTGGCGCTTGACAACAGGATGGTCGACGCGTACCGTTTCCTCAATGCGTCCAACTGTGATTGCTTTCTTTTACCATTCAGGCTAAATCCACATCTGAAAGGAGCCGACACCCCACAGTAGTTCTCCATGTGGCACATAACGAAAACCCCGCAGTCTTGAGTGCTCTTCGAGGTAGCCCATGGCAAAGGAACCCTTCTTATGGTGCATTCACTCATTGAAGCTGCCTTAGGGTGATTAACTGTAACAAGGTAGTCCATGAAGATTTGTTTCTACGGGACAAATTTTTGGGAAATCAGCGTTTTTTCCCCAAGAGTATGCATACTAGTAATAATAGTAACCCTAGCTACACACACACACATGAACATACGGCGAGACAACAAATGGTTTCTTACCACTTTGAAAAGCGTGCTCTTAAGCCAGTACACGTTGCTGTCTGATAGCACCACAGGGGACTTCCTAGGAACAATGTTATCTATGTAGCAGATGTCCTGATGCTTAAAATCGAATACAACCACATAATAGTGTTCCAACTCTAGCACGGGCACGAAAACCAGGTCGAATGACTGCAGATCCAGCTTTGTGTCATTGCCGCATAGCGCGCCCAAAAGACCATTCTTTAAAGACGCAACTCGGCTACCGCCGGGTCATCATGCAATGCCAACATCCACTCAACCTGATAAAAAGCAGAGGAAATAGCATGATCAAAGCAGTTCAAAAATAGGACGTCAAAATAAATAAATAAAAAATAATAATAATAAAATAAACTAAAATAAACTTTTTTTTTATTTCTAAACAAGTGCCCTGCACGTTTTTACTCACAATTGCAGTAGTTGGAAGAAACAAGCGACGCAACCCCCCAGGAGACTCGTACAGGCGATCGTTGTTAAGGACATTTACCCACGCATCTACCACCGACTCGTAGAGCCGCCTACCAACCGCCAGAGATTATAGCAGTGGGGCTTCAGATCGAAAACCATATCTGGTCTCAAACAGTACGTAACTAACCAAGGAGGGGGGTTAGATCCCTTTTTTTAATCGACATAAATGTAAAATAAAAATCCGCACACTAGGTAATTTTTTTAACTTACGGGTAATGCTCGGTGGGGTCAATGTCTACTACATCCACAGAAGATCCAGCGCCCTGTTTTCTACAGCCCCACACAATAAAAAGTATTTTTAAATTACGTTTGTTTACAATAAAAAAAAGTATGTTTTTTTGACGGCTTACTGTTTCATAGCCTCAAGCGTTGCCCGTTCCATCAGTTCTGTCTTATCAGCAGTCCTGAAAAGCAAACCCCACACAAGCATCTCCTTTCTTGTATTGTGTATGCTTATGTCAATTTAGTTGTTTAAGATGACGGGCAACCTTGCTACCATATCCCTTTACACACGCCGGTACACAGCCGCGTTGTTTCCTGTGTTACACCAACGTCAGACAAAATTTATGCAAATAAAGTTTTACACTGGTGTAAAACACCCCCGCATACACACCCGCAACATCCCCAAAACAAGAAGATCTGCTTTAAATAATACAGTGAAACTGTTCATGCCCCAAAAAACAAAACAAAAAAAAAAAACAAACCTTGCTCTTGCTTTTTTGGCTGTCCATGTGGTTTTGCTTTTTTCGCAACTAACTGGGGCACGTCACGGACCTCTATGTCAGTCACACAAACGTTGCCCCCCCGGGTTCTCGCGCCCCCCCCCCCCCTCGCCCCCTAGGGGATCCCTAAGCTGTAACTGGGTTGGCTCAGACCTGCAACTGCAAATGCAAAAACAATTTACCCCGGTGTAAAACCACCCCACACACAGAACCCCCCCGTACACAACCCCTAAGACTACAAAACTTGTTAAAAATACACAAAAAGTTAAAAATACCCTGATCTTGATCTGCAGGCACTGCATGTGGCTTTGCTGTATTTGCCACTAACTCAGTCACCCCACGGATCTCACGCCCAGTACCAGAAACATCGCCCCCCGCGCCATCGGAATCCTTCGCACTGCCTAAGCCGAAAGTGGGCTGGTTCAGACTCGCAGGTTGCTCCTGCGTCATGCCAAGGCTAAAACTTGGGATGTCAACGGCTGGCGCCACAGTCCGCGGCATGTCCTGCGTAAGCCCCAGGCTAAAACTTGGCTAACTAAACAGTGTGTCCCCCCGACTCGATGTGTCTGCCACATTTTAATATCATTTTTTTAGCAAAAGCATGCAGTAGGGGGGTGGGGGGTATATAGCCATGTTTTGTAAAATAGTGTTTTCCAAAAAGGTAGAAGGCACTCACATTCATTGCTGGTCCATAGTGTCACAAGTCCAAATCTCCGCCTATGTGCATCCATTTATTTCTCTATAGAACTCGGCCCTTGCCCAGTCACCTTTACCACTTTGCCAGTTTCTATGTTTTTGACGTCAGGCGTCAAGCATGCACTGGGTGCGACCTTTTCTGTCGCAGCACTTGTAACCACTCCTATTTTCATGTTGACATACCAGGGAGGGGGAAGAAAAAGTCAACCATGATGATTTTAAAAAAAAAATAAATAAATAAATAAAGGAAATTCCACAAAAAAAAACACATCAATACTAGCTGTTTTACCGTCACGGGGAAGTGCATCATCACCAGCGAGTGTCACTGTGGTCATACCAGCATCTGTCGGCACACGATCAGCGGTCCGAGGTGAAACCCGGGCAATCACCCAGTCACCATCTTCTGATGACTCACACGAGTCTGATAGGCCTCCAGCACCGCCAATACAGCCTGAACGCAAAACCACTGTTTTAATAGGGTTTTTTTTTTCACCAAGGCATCCAAAAATTTTAACGCGGTTTTTCACCTTTTTTTGTATCAAGTGTACCTTCAAAACTGTCCATTGCATCCTTTGATGGCGCCTTGTTGTGTTGCGCAGCCAAATCTTTAACAACCTCGTTTATCGCCTTCGACGGCGTTACAAACTGATTTGGTTCCTCAATGCCGACAGCCGCCTGGTGACGTAACATGCTATAGTACTCTGCGTCGAGTCCAGCCACGGTACTATTATTCGGATAGCGCGTACCCAATGATGCTAAAATCCCCTCAACTCGCAACTTTGACGCTTTAAAAGCAAACAAACTTTCATGCGCCGTACGCAACTCTGCCTGCAATAAAAATTGGTTACGCCATTTTTTTCCAAGGAACACACACAAAAAAAAAAGAAAGAATTCTAAATTATACCTCCAGGTCATCATTCCTTCCACCAGGTGAAACGTATGTGAAATCAGCAACCCGACCAGCTTGAAATGCGTCAGTTGTCCCTTCCTTTAACTTCCCCAACCCAAAGCCGCCATGTTGTATCTCATAATCCTGACGTCTGCTTAGCAGTTCAAGCGACCAGTAACACGTAGGGCGGACCCCTGCTGGAGTGTTCATACTCCCAACCGCAAAACTATCAACATATAGTAACTGAACGAAAATTTAAAAAAAAAACAGTTAGACAGCAATAACAAACCAAAACTATATAAAATGTATAACTTCATCTAAGCCACTTACCGTCAAGAAAGTCAACGGCCTAGTGAAGGCGCACCCTGGATCACTGCGTCTCCATTTTTGCTTACAAGTTTCCAGGAGCTTATCATGTAATCACATCAATCTATACTATCAAACTTCGTGTTGCTAGTAAAGCACTTTGCAATCTCTTCCCTACAAAGCCCATTCCCATGTGAAGAGATCATTGTTGTCACAAACAACATAATGAAGTCAACCTTGAAGAAGAACAAGTCATCATAGTCATCATCTTGTATCTTACTAACAATCAACGATGGTGAAACATAATTGGGCAGTGGGTAACGATTGCGCCAGACTTTTAATTTTGGACCCCACTCTTCGGGCTCAGCAAGAGATGAAAACTTCACACCGCCAGTTGGGATACCAAACACCCTATGAACAACAGCAGCATCTATTGCCACCTCCTGTTGACGGCATTTCAGTCTCATTCGTTCTGGCTGGAAAACATCAACCACATAGTGCGCTAGCTTTACCGGGATACCATCGACAATGAAGCCCAACAACGTTCCAAAGCCCGTCTCCTTAACTACATCACGCTGTCTGCTGCTATGTTTCGACAGTGCCAAAAAAAGCTGTCTTGGGGATGACCGTGTTTTCAAGCTCCCCCATGATTGTTTGTGGAGGGCATTAGGCAGAATCCTATGCGGAGGTGTATCGGACACATACTCGTCGTCTGATTGTAAACTTAGCTTAACCCTTCGCCGCTTGTTTTTCTTTTGATCTATGGGACCCAATGATGTACCCTATGTGCCTGTAGACGATCCTATGTAAATTGGATCATTTATATGTTGTCCGGTACTAGGTCCCGGCGCGCCATCCCCTTCACACCAACTCATTTTAAGGATCCAGAAATAGCAAAAGTTTCAACAACATAAAAACCAAAAAAAACAGTGGGAAACTAACCCCGTAGTCCGGAAGTGAGGCAAGCAACTTCCACAAGTGTCGAAAGTTCCCCACGCCCTCGTTTAGAGCTTCGTGTACTGGCGACCATTTTCCTTTTCCTTTTATCAAAACAATCAACCAACAATTTCAAAACCCTAAAACGCATCATCATACATAACAAGCACAAATACAGTTTAACAAACTTTTTTTTTTACCCCAATGTAAGAAACTAAAACATATCATCATACATAACAAACAACACAAAACATATCATCATACATAACTGCATTTTTGCAAGACAGAGAAACTAGGGTTTTTTTAATAAACTTTTTAATCATGCTTAACTAAAAAATATCATCATGCTTAACAAAACACGAATACAATTTTTCAAGAACTAGGGTCTTTTACTAACGATTGATCCACCGAAGCAGAAAAACATTTACAAGAAACATACCTGTTTACTAAAAAACAGACGCTTCGTTTTTTGATGATCGGAATTTTCTTATCTAGCACAGTGATCTCCGATGGTCACCGAACGGTTTTTTATCAACGAGGGTGGTTTTCTGAGTAACAAAGTGAATTTTTATGAGAGAGAATCAATTTTTCGAAATCTTTTTAAAATGGTGAAAGGGACAGTTGTCAGTCAGAGGGAAATGAGGAGAGAGGTTGTGCTTGTGTGAAATGTCCAAACCACCCTTCCTGTGTACTTTTTAATAATAAAATATCACTTTGCAAGTGGGTGCATTGGTACAAGACAAAAGAGCAAAACTTTTAATCTCAACATTTGATTGCCCAAGATCAATGGCTTATAATGGTTTCTATGGTTCTCTCAACTCACTATGGTTCTCAAAATAACCAACCCTATATATATTAACTACATATAACATCCTAAATTGATAAACTTGAGACCCGCACGTATACCTGGGGTCGGTATTTGGCAACGGATACATGCATGAGAGATGTCTACGCGTTTGAAAAAACATGTTTCACACTAGTTAGGCCAATTTCATTTGACCTCGACAACAAAGAAAGTTGTCTGTCAAGCTTTCATGTTGTTCCTATTCAACTTTTCTTCCTGTTTTGTTAAAAGACCAAGAAAGTCTACGTCAAATAATGTGCCCCTGTTAACTTAATGAAACACTTTAAATACAGGATCTAAATGAGAAAATGATAATAAAGCAAACACTTAAGAGTGTAAATCATGTCATGATATATCAACTCTAACTTGACACACTAAAATCGTGTCGTGTTTTTGGTAGACCCATTTAAATTTCAGATAATGTTGGTGACTTTGTAACAATTTAAACAACTAATAGCTTCAGCTCGAATGGACATTTTAATCATTTATCTTTTTAATCGTCATGTTTCTAATATACTTCACTAACAAATTAACAAACTTGGATTACATATTTAGCTCGATATAACATATCCGAATAGAAAAGATTACGCAATGAGAAAGTGAAAATTGTTAGTTACAAGTGATAAATAAATCATATTGAAAATTAAGAGTTGGTGACACGTTCAAGAGTTAATTTCACTTCCAAAAATAAATAGTAAACCATATGATAAAAAGTATAGTTTTCAAGTTTGATGTATTTAACACGCTTATTAAAACCACCTCTAAAATCGAAATATAACATAAAAAACTTTAAACTTAAACGGGTTGACAATTAAACCGTCGATTATATGAGTCTTGTTCCGGTTGACATATGTATTAAATATGTTGTGTTCGGCTTGGCCTAGTTTGTTAAATGAGTTAATGTTAACTAGTTAACACATCCTTGAGTTTTTTTGTGTTGTGTTCATGTTAGGAATTATCCTCATTACAAATAATACATGGTATACTTAATATCCTTTCGTTTTAATGAAATTCGCCTTTCAAAAAAAACTTAATATCCTTTCATTTTGTTAGGTGTGTGTGAGAGAAGAAAAGATGGAGTATAAAGTTTAGGAATGTAAGCATTACTTGATGAAGGGTGTAAATGAGCTCAAAATAAGAACAATCTAAAACCGATCTTAACTCTATGACTAAAGATAAGATACATTGAACATCATTTTTTGACTTTTTGTAATTTCTATATATAAAGCAATTATTCCTTCAAGTCAAGAAGTCATGAAGAATATAAGTGCGAATAAGACCTCTTAGAACAAAGTCATTAGTATGTTTTCAAGGTCTAAAATTTGAAATACACATGGAATAAAGTGGACAAATCCAAGGGGACAAGATACCATTTCCATGTAACCTTCAGGCAATTTTGGTTACAATTATTGATGCAATTTGGGTACAATTATTTGATGTAGAAGAAATAAATTTAACATAAAAGAAATATGGATTTAATTATCTTTAAAAAATGTTCACGTGTTTAGTAATGCCGCTTAAATGAATTCAATTATAGTCCCTTTGAAATACCCTTCCTACGACTTCTTTTTTTTTTTCACTTTGTATTTAATCATAACTCAAACATAGATTGATTTTCTATTTTAGTTAACTTTTTATGATACAATATCAATGTTTCTTTTTGGTTTTCTTAATCTTTTACGCTTGAGTGTAAATGTTATAACAGTCTTACTGGATCTTCTAGTAACATAAACAAAAGAATCACTTATAAAGCAAATATGAAAGGAATATTGGTCAAGTTTCCACTATAAATCAAACTTGCACGTGGAAATTTTAAGCTCACTTTTGATCATTTCGAGCTTGCATCCATAAGAAATTTAGAACTTGTACCTTATGCAACAAATAACTCACTTTCCTCTCCATCAATATCGGTCAACATATAATTTTTCAATTCGTTGAAACATGCAAGTTATCTTATTCACCAAGCTTTGATGACAATCTATAGATATACTAAAGTAATCGACTATAAAAAGCTAACAATGTGTATCATATAAACTAATTTGAAGAATACATTTCATCTAAAAATACGTATAATCATTACTCAGTTAATCCCGTCAATAGCAAAGTTATGGTAGAGTCTGAATAGGTAAGATGTAATGATGTATATAATCTTACCTCTACCCCATGGGAATAAAGAGACTAATTCTAGTGAGACCTCCGCTCAATAGTGGTTTTACATCAAGCCTTGACATAAGGCACATATCTGTAATGTATTTGATGCATGTATTTTAGCATATGTAAAATTAAGAGTTTTTCATAATTTAATACATATGATACAGGGTTGGGTTATTCTACAAAGGCTACAAAAAATGAGAAGGGTGAGAAGCCACTAGAAAATGACATGTGTCCAAAGGATTAACAAGTGGGAGGGGTAATTTTGTCAAAAACATATGCACATGCAAGTCACATGTCATTTCCACCTTCATTTTTAAATGTCCGTAACTTTTTTATACGTCATCCGTTTTTTAAAAAAATTGTACCATAAAATTGAGCGTCTTTTTATCTTTAATATGAGTACCATATTGCTATACTTTTGAAAAAAAATTTCAAAACCCACTTGCGTAAGACACAATGGAATGTAAAACACAATGAACACCAATTAAATATATGGTATAAAACACAATCAAGAGTCTAGTAAAACACAATGGACGACATACTAAAGATACAATGAATAGAAGACTAAAACACAATGAATACTTTTGAAAAAAAAAAAGTTGAAAACCATTGCATAAGACACAATGGATGACATACGAAAGACACAATGAACAAAAGACTAAAATACAATTAATACTTTTGAAAAAAAAAAAGTTAAAAACTCAATTGTGTAAAACACAATGGACGACATAATAAAGACACAATGAACAGAAGATTAAAACACAATGAATACTTTTGTAAAAAAAAGTTGAAAACCCAGTTGCGTAAGACACAATGGAGATAACGTAAAACACAATGAGTACCAATTAAATATGCAATGAACAATAGGGTATAAAACACAATGAACAGTAGAATAAAACACAATGGACGACATTCTAAAGACACAATGAACAGAAGACTAAAACACAATGAATAATAGATTTAAACACAATGAACAACATAATAAAACACAATGTACACCTAAATACAAAACTCATTTGCGTAAAACACAATTAAAATCATACTAAAAACACAATGGACAAAGTTAAATCATGTGTAGACTAAAAAAACATAAATAATATATTTATAAAGCACACATGCATACTATAACACAATGAACGTGCAGAAGACACAACGGAGAAAAAAACCCATTTAGCACGAATTTTTTTTTCAATTTTAATGTAGCAATGTGGTACTCATATTAAAGATAAAAAACACTCGTTAATATGGTGAAAATTTTTTGAAAAAAAAATGTCGTATGAAAAAGTTATAGACGTTTTAAAATGATGGGGGAATTGACATGTGCATTGCATGTGGAGAGAGAAAGTCAACAAATGTTGTTTTCCTTTTATGCCCTTTCTCTAATTTATTATTTATTTTTTTTCAAACAAACTAATCTCAACCCTTCAAATATATGATCAATGGATCACAATCCTTCTCACCCTTCCTAGAAAAAGTGTCTTGTGTATTTGATCCTAACCCATAAGATACAACTTTAAAATAATGATGAATTAGTCTTTAAATGATAATTAATTAATAGGAAAATTTTATTCTACACGTATTTTAAACAGCCATAACTTTTTAATCTATTAATACTTTTTAAAAACCATTACACATAAAAACAAACATTTTATTATCTTTAATTTGATTATAGGATTGCTATAATATTTTTGAATCTAAAAAAAATGACATGCTACGTAATTAACAACGTCTAGTGATGAACAACAACTTTTCGTTGAAAGAATATCAAACTGAAATCAACGAAAAACCTAGTTAACTAAAAATTGAATTAACCAAAAATCAACGTAGCATTTTATCTCTTTGATTTAGTATATCATTGCTATATTTTTTAAAGTTAAAAATGGTATGTTACATGATTAATGGTGTCTGGTGAGCAATAATTGAACCCTTAAAAGAAAATCAAACCGAAATCAATAAAAAAAACCGAGTTAACCAAAAGTTGTATTAACTAAAATTCAAACAGCCATAAATTTTTCTTTTGTTAATAATCTTATAAAAATATCACACCTTAAAACGAGAGTTTTATTCTCGTTGATTTAAGTTTAGTTTTTAGCTTGAAAATTTTGATATGTTTATACACGATTAACGGCGTCTAATGTTGAGCAATAACTAAACCGGTAAAGGATACTTAACTGAAATCAACCAAAAGCCGAATTAACCAAAAATCGGTTGTCAAAATTTTTTGGTACTCCCGTTAACTGAAATTAACATAATCGAACAATTTATTTTTGTTTTAAATATTTCTAACTTTTTTACATCCACTCATGTCTTATATCTTCATTTCATATTTTATACCTCCATTTCATGTATTTATAAAAAACTTTAACCCAAGTTTCGTTTTGGTTATTTACTAAAACTAAACCGAGCAGAAAGCCAAGAATCTAACCAAATAAATCAAACCGATTAACCAAAAACGGATTAGTTGATACAAATAGATTAACTGATGATTTTGATTTGGTTAAGGCTAATAACCGAACCAAATATGAAAAACGACATGAATTAGATTAACACAACTTTCGTGTTCATTAAATACGCATGTCACTACAAGGAACGGGACCTTTAGCGGCGACGCCCGTTGTTCGATAGAAAATAAGAAGTGCCAATATATAATTTTAAGTTAAAAGTTAAATTACAACACACATTGCTGGTGAAGTTGGTAATGATATTACTCTTGAAATACGTACACAATTATTTACATTCGACACGTGGATATACACAAAGTTGATGGTTCAAACTTTCTATATGTACACTTATTCTAAATGAATTCTATGTACATCAAAATTCTAACGAAACACCTTCACCAAAATTCTTTTCTTCAGCCTTACGTATAATCTTATTATTCAAACTTCAAAATAACTATGAATTTCTTTTTTGCAAGCAACCATATCTATAGTGAATTATTCAACCTTCTTCAAGTAGTCAATCAATTGAACTAATTAACATCTAGTAGATCCATTATGAATGTAATCAAGAATCGCAATCACGCCTATCACAAACGCTTGATCAATCCCCGGTTTCACCACCACATGATATAAATCTTTGTTCTCCGCCAATTCCTTCATCTCCTTACTCACCCCGACCTGTATGCCACATCATTCAAATCAATATTTTTTTATTGTCATAATGACAAAACTACGCGTACAATAAAAAAATGCATGCATACCTGAGCTATGACATTGCCTCCTGAATCGACGATAGTGCATTCTTTATCTTGGAAGTAACCCTTTATCCAAATGTTCTTACAGTAGATGTTTGCATCATTTTGTTCGATTGAAACCCTAATGGGCCGATTGTTTGCAAAGCATGATTTTGGATCTTTCAATGTAAAAACTAACTTTTGTGATCCTACATAATCTTGAGTGTAACCTCCCCATTGTTTATAGAGGCTTAAAGCTTCAACTATACCTCCCTTGTATGTATAAAAAATATCACGAGTTGAAAAATGTTAAATGATAATAATAGAATTAAGATATATAAGTATATAACCATTATATTGTCATGTGTGCAATGTGGGTGGGGGCTAGGGTAGGGGGCTAATAAATAAGTAAAGATTAGCCAACCAAACAGTGTCACATCACGTGACACTACTCATAGAGACATTTATCTTTAATAGTACATGTATGTGTTACCTTACGACGAATGAGAAGCAAAGGGGTTTGGTCTGCGCCCATGAGAGTCATCTCGTCCTTTTTGCCAAGAACACCACAACCATCCACCCTGAACACCACCGCATGGCTATGCAAATCAGTGACAACAAAGCCACCACCACCAACAATGCGTGGTCGTGTTCTAACCCCTAGAACCACCTGATTTGATGAACAAAACATCTTGCTTACCACAGCATCTCCTTTATTTTTGTACCCATTTTGCCTTATCACCTTTGGTTTTCTTTTCAAAATAAATATGATAGTATGTATAAAAGAAGAAATTATGTGTGTATTTATAGAAATCAGATATGTTTGGCAAGTCTTGATCTAATAATTATATTGAAATACATGCATGGTGATCATTATATGTATGAAAAGAATACTAGTTTAGACAAGTTAGTTTGTGTGTGCTAAAAGCTTAAAACTCTAATAAGTTAATATTAAAATATGCATAATATGACGTGGAAGCTTTGTTAATTTACAGAAGCAAGATAGGATTAGTTGTCCACTTAAAATTGGCAGCCTAAGAGTAATAATCAAGATGAATGGTATCAATTTTTCGTTGAATATATCATGCACGGTATCCATTGACTAGTTTTGTATAATTCAAATTTCTTCATTATATAGCTCCTTACGTAACGAATATATCTATTATCTGCCAAGATCGGCATAAGACCCACCGTAGTGGTGGCGTGAAGGGGCGCTATTTTGAAAAATAAAGCCCCCCACACCGTTACGGGGGGACTTTATATTTGAAAAACATGTTTTGGCGTTAAACATATAGCGCCGGAAATAAATTGTCCCACCCAATCACAGGTTGCCACCTCATCCTCTCTCTCTTTTATTATTATTTTATTATTTTTTTAATTTAAAAGATAAAATAAAATATTAACAGGGGCTTTATAAATAAAGCCCCTACCACTACACCCATTTATCACTTTATTTCTCCATGCTAACTCAGTTGTCACGTGGACCAATCAGAAACAGGGGCTTTATAAATAAAGCCCCCCACTACACATGGTCTAAATGGGACCGGAATAAAGCTAGGGTCTCGAAACTCTAAAAAATAAATAAACTATATATAAGTAATTTTGGGTCTTCGGGTTGTTGCATTGAGACTTGTGGTACGTATATAATTATGGATACATACATAGGACGTATAGGAATCATGGTATCAAAAGCTTTTTTTTTCACAAAAAGGGCCCTAGTTTTGTTAAGCGATTTATGCCCTCGTGAAGCTTGAGACGGCCTGTTATCTCTTACACTCTGTTCCAGAGTTTCATTAAAGGATGGAAGAAAAAAGATTGAGAAGGAAGTGGAGAAAAAATGTGTTTCGGAGTTTTTTGTAGGAGGGAATGAGAGGGATAGTAAAGAGGTTTTTAGGGTGATTTTCAATCTTTCCAATTTGGAAGAATTAGAGAGAAAGGAAGAGGAGGGAGATCATTTCTCTTCTATCCTTTAATGAAACTCTGAAACAGAGTGTTACAGAGTGTTAATGATAAAATAAAAAATATATATTAAGTGCTTTTTATAGTAATTTGATGTTTTTGACAAAGGAGTTAATACATACCATTATTATTATAGTGTTAAGATCAAATACACAGTGAAAGAAAAATAGAAAGTCGAATGAAGGGTATCAAACGGACTTCGATTGAACTCATTCAAGCGGCATTGGAATCGTCTTATCAAACCCTACGACGTTAGTTGTTAGGTCTTCGTTTTTTGGGGTTTTAGCTTGTAGTTTTTAAAATATGTGTTATATCATTGTGTCTTTTATATACCATTGTGTCTTTTTCTTATTTTCATCATTGTGTCATTTTTTCAATTCATTGTGTCTTTTTTCTTCAGCATTGTGTTATATTTTTTGACACTGTGTTATATTTTGTGGCTCATTGTGTCATATTTCATGATCTATTGTGTTTTTTGTATCCTTCTTACCTTTCTTATTTTTTGTAGTCTTTGTAGAATAACTCAACCCTATTATTATAAGTTGAATTATTATGTGTTCTACATAACAATTCGGAATGGCAAATTATTTTTTAACAACCAAGAACCGGACCGAACGACGAACCGAAGTCCCCGGCGGTTCACCGTTCCGACCGGGCCAATGAACCAGCCCCAAAAACAAGCCACCCCCCCCCCCCCCAAAAAAATAATTAAAAAAACGGTCCGACCTCTTAACTCCCGATCCGACCGGGTCCTCGGGTCAACTCCGGTCCAGTGCACTAGTGCTTCAATATAGCAAACCGGACCGGCCGGTGGTCCGTTTCCTGGTTGGACCGGCCGGTCCGGTCCGGTCCGGTTTTCAAAACCATGTTAACAACACATCTAAATATTACATAACTTTGTATTTGAAAGGATAAATAGTTGAACCCGAACAAATGGCATCTGAAGGGCATGTTTGAGATGCGACATCAGTTTCGTCCAGTAACAATTATTTGATATCAAACGCATTTTCATTCAACGAAAATGAAGTTTTTTTACTAACATGAAGAAATTAATGTATCAATCATTATAATAATACTAACGGAGTGTATGTGCGATGCGACGCACGCAGTAGGGAATACAAACATTTCTAGAAGTGCGCATGGTTTGCTTAATAGTCTCAACTAAAACCAAAGTCATTAATTGATTGATCTTACTAACCAATCGGTAATTGGTTCAGATTATTTTGTAAGATTGTCGATTTTATTGTAAGATTGTGGGTTTTTAGTTCAGTTAAGTTAATATTTGTTAATAACCAAAACCAAACTTTGGCTAAAAATTTTGCTTAGAAGTCATGAAATGATGGTATAAATACATAAAATGATGGTATAAATGCTAAGAATATGTGCAGGGCCGTCCCTGAAAATCTCTGAAAATTTACATATCATATCCGAACCGTTAAAAAATATGTCCCTTAGGCCAAGTTTAAGTGTTAAATGAGTTATATAAAAAAATATATACATATATAGGAATTTTTTTTAAAAAAAATTATGCCCTCAAGATTTATGGACCCTGTCCAGTTGGTCTCCTCGGGCCTCCCCAAAGACGCCCCTAAATATGTGAATATATATAAAGTGTTCGGTTTCGGTTTGGTTAATTCTGGTTAACTAAGGGTAAAAAAAGGATAACTGATTTTAAGTTAATTCGGTTTTTTTCTTAATTCAGTTTTCATTGATTTAGTCTAGTTTCATCTTGTTTTTTCATCTGTTTTAAGTTATTGCTCACCCCAAGATTTTTCGGTTTCATTTGTTTTCAAGTTTCAAATGGGTTACACTAATCTTGTTCGAGTTATGATTATAAGTGTATTTAGGTAAGGGTTTACTGTATGTAACACGAATAACTATAAGGCTATGGGGTGTGGAACCCTTCTCCCTTTCCTCCCCTTTGTCCATATCAGCGTCACGTCATTTACCCCATTCCCCTCTCCCAAACCAGGGAAATGGTTCCCCCTTCCCCTTTCCTTTTTATAATAATTTTTTAAACAGAAAAAGACAAAAAAAATATATAATATTAATATCATTGGTCGGTGCCATCGGGGGATTTTCCCCGTTCTTGCCGAAATCAAACCGGGGTACCTCGTTACCACAAATTATTTGAGGATTCAATATTACCTAGTTAAGGTGAAATGGAGGGACTTAGGGGTGCAAACGAGCCGAGTAGCTCGTGAGCTACTCGAGCTCGGCTCGGTAAAAAGCTCGAAACGAGCCGAGCTTGAGCCTAAAACAAAGCTCGTTTATTTATCGAGCTCGAGCCTAGTGTAATGTTAGTTTTTTTTAATATTTAATAATATTTACCACTCCTTTAAGGTTGTTTAGTAAACGAGCCCCGAGCTCGAGCTTCACTTATCGAGCTCACGAGCCTAAATGACTATTATTTATATTATTTTTATTTAACATGTTAACTAATAAATACTAAACGAGCCGAGCCCGATCCGAGCTCGAGCTTGAGAAATTACAAACGAGCCGAGCTCGAGCTCTTATAACTTAATCGAGCTCGAGTTCGAGCCTGATCAAGCTTGGGCTCAGCTCGGATCGTTTGCACCCCTAGAGGGAGCCACTCTACATCTTTAGGCATCATAATTCTTAATTAGTGATAAAAAGGAGTATCCCAAACTTTAGGGAGTGGCATCATAAGGAGATCCATGTGATATGCCAGCGAGTTCTGCTCTTGTGGCGATACGACTGTTAATTGGAAGCCGGCGGTATAGTTTCTTGGAGGAACTTTCAAGCCAAAATTTGAAGTAAGCGTGGACCCGACTAAGACAACATAGTCTAGCCAAAGTGGGGCAATGGTTCTCTCCAATTTAAGAGTGCAGTGGCAAAACACAAAGAAAGTCATTTCAAAAAAATGTAAAGATGTCACGTGATTGGATGATTTGGATGCTAATTATTTATTATTTTTGGCTTTCACTAGCAAGTGAATAAATTGAGTGAGAGTTGATGAATAAAGTGCATCAGCTTCAGTCATATATCGCATCTCTTGTTTATCCTTTAATACAACAATCAACTACTCATACATGTGATCTGCTTCTTCAAATATATATGTCATACATGCCAACTATTCTTCTTATCAAGGCTCAACCAAGTTGGTACGAAACCAAAACATACACCGATACAATTATTGGAGCGTTTATTCTACAACGGGGCGAAATAATATAACCATTCCCGCATTTGCTTTTGAATGTGATTTATTATTCAGAATCACAAAATACTACATTACAAGTCATAGATAATCATAAAAACCACCCTTGTGTATCAGTTGCTGCTGCTCATAGTCTTGTGTACAAAACCTTTGATGTCAAACAACTCATTCCCAATCTTTGTAATGACACCCTAAAAGAAACACAAACATTTAATTCACTTACAATCACATATATATATGTATATATGTATGTATGTATGTATCACAAAGAAAGAGAAAGTTACCTTCTCAGTTATGATTCCAGTTATAAGATCAGCTGGTGTAACATCAAAAGCTGGATTCCAAACCGATATTCCTGAAGCTGCAATTTGTTCCCCAAGACCTCCATGGGTATTTAGCAATTCTTTGGGTGATCTTTCTTCGATAACAATCTCATCTCCGGAAGACAATGACAAATCAACTGAAGTCAATGGTGCAGCAACATAAAACAAAACACCATGATGCTTGGCGGATAAGGCAAGGCTATATGTTCCAATCTTGTTGGCAGTGTCACCTGCAGTCGCAATTGCAATTACGTTCACTACATTACATTACAATACATCATATAACAAAAGGAATAGTAAAGGCTTGCCCTCGTCCGACCCTCCTCAGACCCTCCCATATGACAGTACGGGTAAGAAGCAGCTACTTATGGTGATTAGTAAAGTACCATTTGCAGCAACACGATCAGCTCCAACAATGACGGCATGCACACGCCCAGTTTTCATTAAAGCAGCAGCCGCAGAATCCGCTATAAGAGTGGCTGGTATTTTCTCATGCACCAACTCAAAAGCCGTCAATCTTGATCCCTACGCTTGCATATATATGTCATAGTTAAGGACAACAAAGCGAACGTAGCTCAAAACTAAACACGAATAAAAATAAATTGCTTACTTGGTTAAAAGGACGGGTTTCTGTGCAGTAAGCCCTCTCTAGTACTCCATCAGCCTGAAGTGCACGGATTACTCCAAGAGCAGTTCCATATCCAGCAGTTGCGAGACTATTGAAACAAAATACTAAATCATCAGGATATAATACAAGATTACTAAGGGTGTGCACGAAAGCGAAATAACCGACATAACCAAACCAAACTAATTATACCTAACCCGAAACCCACGGTTTGGTTTTATGTTTTCTCAAAAACTGAATGTCCAGTCTAGTTTCAGTTTTGCATTTAACTTATAACCAAATCCATAACTTAAGGATTATAATTTTATAACAAATTGTACAGCCAAAAATTTTAGTCTGAAATATCTAATAATCAATTATTCATTGACTAACAAAAATATTTAATTTCAAGCCAAAATAAACTATTTTGGGCTATTTATTTTTGGCCCAAAAAATTCAAGTCAAATGGCAAAACCAAAAAGACCAAAATGGAAAAGAACCCGTCGTGAAAATCAAATTTTGAAAACTGAAAAAGCCATAAGGTTCTCAGAAACTTTACGGTTTTTTGTTTGGTTTGAGCCCAAACCGACCCTTACATACCCCTAAAGATGATGATGATTGATGTCATGAGGGAGGATGGGGTTACTAGCCTGCCAGTATTGCAATGCGTTAAAACAGATAGTTTCTTAATATCCTTTTTTTGATTCTGAATGACAGATGATCCATACGACCCTATTGCTTTATTGGAAGCAACATCATCCTTTAGCATTATTTCAGCCGCTTCAATGTAAGCCTGTTTAAGCAAGAAACAGTGCATAACTACACTACTCATGATTACAATGCACTCTTAAAAAAACTACAAAGTGTAGTGTTTTACATATCTATACGCAAAGAATGAATGATTACTTGGAAAACTTGATTGGGGTCTGTGGCAGTCGCAGCATGGTTCATTACAATCTCTGTAAGCTTAGTTGCAGCATCAGAAAGATTCACCGCTGTTGGACGACTAATGAATAGTGCATCAAACAAATAAATTGTTAAATACAAAACAAATATGTGTTTCAATTAATTAAGCAGTAATGAGCAGTTCACCTTGAGACAAGATACTCCAATTTCTTTTCAAGAAAAGACGCTGCGTCCTTCGGTGTACCACTAAATCCCTCCAGTTTAGATATTTCCACAGCCAAAGAAAGCGCTGCAGCTATGGCGATCGCAGGTGCCCCACGAACCACCATCTCTCTTATTGCTTCCCTGGATAAACATAAACATATATGAACAGTGGCGAAGCTTGAACTTTTAGATGGCGGGGGCCGAAAGTCATGAGACCCATTTTTTTTCAAATCGGTGGGGGCCAGACTCAAAAAATACAAAAATTTTTAATAAAAACGGAGAAATTTACACTACTGAGAGCATGTTTGGATAACCATTTGTGAGCTCCTTATGACTTATTAACTTAATCAAGAAGGAGATAAGGAGAAAAAGTGTTTGGGTAATTTGTTTGAAAGGGACTTTTTGAAAGATTTTGGCTTTGGAAAAGGAGAAATTAGAGCAAAAGTCATAAGTTACAATTTCTTACTTTTGGGATTAAGTAACTTTTGAGGTTGAAGAAGGAAAAAGGAGAAATGGATAAGGAGAGCCAAACACACTCTGAGCCAAAAATCGATGAGGGCACCCCCTGGCCCTCACTAAGCTTCGCCCTTGCATATGAATACTCAACCACACGAAACAAATATCAAAAAGCGTTGAAATTTCATCGTGCAGAGACATTACCGACAACTCCATATGATTGTAAAGTAACAAAGAAACGTGCCACAAAACCTAAAGCGAACAAAACGACATTACAAGTGCAAGCATTTAGCATTAAAAAGTTACCAGCCTTGGACGGCATCTGGAATATCCAAATAGATGGTATCAAGAGGAAGTTTTCTCTGCTCAAAACAAACAAACTAAAGTCACACACATAGCTTTATTCACTAAATTAAACAGTCAAGTATCCTTAAAATCAAACAAAAACATAACTCCAAATATAATTAATCAATTATACTCCATTGGCACTATAAATAGCACTTAAAACTACCAGACCAACACAAATTACAAATTCTAATCAAGAGCTATTAAATAAATATTGAAGTTAATGGTTTAAGGCTGACCTGATCAAGTAACTGAAGTGAGCCACGCTGATAACGGATTGATTGCAGAGACGAGTCCTCTTGAGATCCCATCGATTGCAACTGTAATAATTATAAGTGATAGAAAGAGGGATAGAGACACGATTAGGGCAAAGATGAAACTTACCTGAGGAGATGGAGGTTATTAGAGACGGCACAATGATAATGATGATATTATTAATATTATTATTATTATTCCCACCAGCTTTTGAGAAAGTAATATATGCCGTTAAGAAAAAGTAATATATTATTATTCTGTTACTATTTTAGTAACAGGAACTCATGAATCATGTTGATAAACAGAAACTGATATTTTGGGCCGGCTCTTGGGTAAGCCAAGTAAAGCCAATGCTTTGGGCCTTCATGATTTTGGGCCCCCAATTTTATAATATATTCTTATATACTAGTCAGGTGCTCGCGCGTTTCGACGAGAAACAACATTTAGTTAATATGTGTATTGTGTGTTGTACTTTAAGCAATTATACTGTAAAATTTAAATTTAAGTGGTTAATAAGAAATGTATTATAATATAGTATAGATGATTTCGGTTATTTTTTTTTTTTGTTAATCATTTCGGTTATTACTTAACCGTTACATATCATTTATAAATTAAAAAAACTATAGCAATATTATACTCAAATTAAAGAGAAAAAAATGTTCGTTTATACGGTGTAATAATCATAGGAAAAATATTAACATATAAAAAAATTATGGACGTTTAAAATTGGTTAAAATAAGGGTGAAAAGTGTAATTGTTATTTAAATAAAAAAAAATTAGTAAAATTGAGGGGGAAAATATGTAAGTATTGTATAAAAAGACATATTTGCTTTCAAAAAATAGTTAACATATGCATTGTGTGTTGTATTATAAGGAATTATACTTGTAAAACTTAAATTTTAAAATTTTAAGAGGTCCTTATGAAATGTATTATAAGATAGTATAGATAGATACATGTAATTTGGGCTTAAAATAGATGTGCTCTCTAGTGAATTGAGAAAGATAGAAACGTTAAATGCTTAATAATACTTAGCCCTGAAGTTTTTGATATACTCAAAAGCAACATGAAACAAACAAATAATCAATGGAAAATATCTATATCTGAGCTACAATAACTATACCATTTTTTTTTTTTTTTTGAAAGGTGAACTTCATTGAAAAAACGCACCACCGGTCCTCAAAACAAGGACCGGGGGCCGGAAACTACAACATATACATCGGGTTTACCCGCCAATCATTCCACACAATCTTTTTGAACTTGGACCTAGTTCTAACCCACAAAAAGGACAAGGACTTGATTTTAGCCACTATCTCGCCGACTTTAACCTCTTTATTGTGAAAAATCTTGTCATTCCTAGCGATCCAAAGAGCCCACATCGAGACCATAATTATGCCTTGAATAATCTTCTTTTCATCCTTTTTTCTTCTGCCGGAGGGAAGTTTTAAAAGATCTTGGATATCAAAAACAAAAAACGGACTAATATTACACCAAGCACCGATAGCCGTCCACACACCATACGAAGCACCACACCCAGTGAACAAGTGGGATGACGTCTCGTCGTCCAACTCACAAAGGCCACAAGACACATCTTGTATATTTATAGCTCGCCTACGAAGAGCTATCCTAGTCGGAATACGGTCCATCTCGAGGCGCCACACGAAAATCTTAATTTTAGGGGGAACCCATGTGATCCACTTCATAGAAAAGGAGCGCTGCTGCACACGATCAGCCATAAACAATCTTTTAACCTCGGCAACAGTGAAGGAACCATCTTTGCTAGAGGACCAAATCCATCGGTCCTTAACAGACGATAATAATACACCTGCAATGTCGTTTTCCAACAGCCGAACCATGTCTGTTTCAGCATCAGTTAGAGTCCTCTGCCATTCGAAAATAAAGGAGAGCAGATCTGCGTTCCAGAGAGAAGACAGAACAGCATGTTTAGAAGCAGAGATACGAAACAGAACAGGATATTTGTCTTTAAACGAAACGTCCCCACGCCAAATATCTAACCAAAAACGGACGTCGTTTCCATTGCCAACCACACCCCTAAAAAAGGAGTTCAAAGAGGAAGAATGAATCAGAACTCTGTTCAAAGAAGTAACCATATTTTTCCATCCTCCTGAAATGTTTCTATTAACTGGAAGCATATCCCAATTCCTGTTCTTTCCATGGTATAGATTGATGACTTTTCGCCATAAAGAGGAGTCTTCATTTTTAAACCTCCAAGCCCATTTAGTCAAGAGAGCTAGATTAACCTCCGAAAGTTTCGACACCCCCAATCCACCAAACTTTTTAGGCGTTGTAACAATGTCCCAAGCCACCCAATGAATTTTCTTGACATTTTCATCCCCGGCCCATAAAAATCGCTTCATAATTCTCTCCATGTCTTCCACCACTTTCACAGGGGCTTTGTAAAGCGAGAAGTAATAGATGGGTAAGCTCGAAAGAACCGACTTGATTAAAACAAGACGGCCACCAATAGAAAGAGTTTTGGCCTTCCAAAGTTTCAACCTAGACTTACATTTGTTAACAACTGTATCCCAACTCTTCACTCGGTTCATATTTCCTCCCACCTTGATACCGAGGTAATCAAAAGGAAGGGTATCACGTTTGCAGCCACACAACGCTGCCATAGAGACAATCTCATGTTCCGAGCAATTTATACCTAAAAGGCTGGACTTATGCAAATTAATCTTTAATCCGGAACAAAGGTGGAAGACGCGTAAAATACGGATCAAATTCTGAAAATTATTCGTGGACCATTTACCAACAATAAGGGCATCGTCGGCGTAAAGAAGATGCGAAATATTTAAGCTATCATCTCCGACCCGTAAACCTTCAAAAACCCCAACCTCCGAGGCTTTATTAATAAGACACGTTAAAGCTTCCATGACCACTAAAAAAAGAAAAGGAGATAAAGGGTCGCCTTGTCTCAAGCCTTTACCGCATTGAAACATATAAGTAGGCGACCCGTTAACTAGAATGGATGATCTTGCCGATTTCAAGACACCTTCGATCCACATACACCATCTAGTCGGGAAGCCCATTTGTTTTAAAATTGAAAGCAAAAAGTCCCAATGAACATTGTCGTAGGCCTTTTGAAAATCAATTTTAAATAAAAACGCTTTCTCACCTTTTCTCTTTAACCAAGAAATCATCTCGTTTATGATAAGCGGGCCGTCAAGAATAAATCTTTCCGAAAGGAAGCCGCTTTGATTCTCGGAAATAATACTATGCATCACCCTCTTGATCCTATTAGCCAAAATTTTTGAAATAACTTTGGATAATATACCAATCAAAGTGATGGGCCTGTAGTCTTTAAGATCCACCGGATTCTTGATTTTAGGGATGAGCGTAATGAAAGCCGCGCTATACCCATGATTAATATTACCCGTGTTGAAGAAATCAGCCATAAGATTCACGAAATCATCTTCAAAGAACGACCAGAAATGCTTCAGAAAAAAGAAATTAAAACCGTCCGGGCCCGGCGCTTTGTCGCTGCCACAATCAAAAACCGCCATCTTAATTTCTTCTCTGGAGAATTCAGCAACTAAATCAATTTTATCAGCATCAGACAACTTCTTTATATTACTACACTCCAGGTTGGGCCTGCAAAAATGATTAGAAGCAAAAAGGGAGCGATAAAACTGAAAAACATGTTTTTTCACCAGGGATGGTTTCGAAACCCAAGACCCATTAACCATGAGCCCAGGTATGTGGTTTTTAGCTTTTCGGCCATTAACCACACGATGAAAAAAGCCCGTATTCTCGTCCCCGTTAATCGCCCATTGAACACGCGATTTTTGTTGGATGTCAAGAGCTTTGTAGTGTTCAATTAAACCCACCGAATTTTTCAACTCCTCATAAATCCACAAATCCGTTTCTTCCAAATCATGGCTTTCCATTAAAGATTCATACTTATTAATCTCTTCTTGCATTTCTTGTAACTGTTGCCCTTCTTTCTCATGATTATCAACCCGCCACGCCTTTAAGACTTCACGAACAGCCTTTAATTTAGCTGCTATAATATCATCAGATCTCCCCACATAATCGTCCCTGTCAAGAACATCAACTATAATATCTTCGCACCCGTCCTTTTCTAACCACGAGTTGTACCACCTAAACGGTTTGGGACCGAAATTCGAATTAACAAGGGATAAGAGGAGGGGAGTGTGATCGGATTTTTCTCTTGGAAGGACCCGGCCCGATGCTTGAGGCCATTTCTCAAGAAAATTTTGACAAACGAGAATCCGATCTATCTTACTGAATTTGAAGCCGTTATCACTTCCAACCATGTAGGTATATTTGTACCCACGAAGTTTATACTCTGTAAGGCCCAAAGAATCAATGAAACTATTAAGATCCCCCGCACTCACCGGATTAAAAACAGAATTTTTCCGGTCTTCAGGAAACCGGACAGCATTGAAATCTCCAATCAACATCCAAAGCCCAGAATAATCTTGGATGATACCTGAAAGTTGCTCCCATAATCTCCTCTTTCGGACAACGTTTTGAGGCCCATAAATATTAATAATATTAATGGGAGTATTATCCGAAATCAAAACACCACCAGTGACAAGAAAATTTGGATTTGCAATGGAAAAAGTTTTTGAAAAAACTGTCTCATCCCACATACTAAACAAACCACCCGAGCGCCCTTCCGCATTTACCAAATCATACCCGAAATTACCAGAACCCCACATACGACTAAAATCAAAAGTAGCCGACGAAGCCATCTGCGTCTCTTGAATAGCCAGAAACGAAACCTCGTGTTTAACCTTCAAACGATTAACCCAACCAACCTTTCCTTCTGCCCCAATCCCTTTAACATTTATCGATAAAAAATTCATAGATTACCTCGTTGTGAGCCTTCTTCCACAACCGCCTCGCGGACCATATTATCGAAGCCATTCAAATCAGCTCCTAACTTGCCACCAACGTCCATAGTACTATCGATTTCTGCATCAACAGCCGTGTTATCAGTTACCTTCAGGTTATTATCAGGGCCTTCAATCATGCTTTCACTCCTTTCAGGTTGGGTATTTAAGTCGAACCGATCTTTAGCCTCTTGTTCCTTGTCCAAATCATCCTCTGTCTCCATTGACATCCTATCAGAGTTGTATGAGGGATTAGCAGGGGCCTTAGAACTAGTTAAACCAAGCATCTCATTCAACCCAAAAGGATCCGACCCGGCTGGATCGAAATCAAGTCTGGGTCTTTTAGAGCTTTTGGGCCTTTCATCCACTGAAAGCATTTTAGCTTTATAAAAAATGGGCCTATTCTTCTTGTGCTTAACATTGTCTTTCTTTTTATTGGGCCGCCCCAAATTAATGTCAGCTGGAACAGAGTGGGCCTCCACCGTATACTTATCACTCTTTTGCCTATTCACAAAGTCATCCCAGGATGGAAAATCATTAAAAATTCTAGTCAACCCATCATTATTGAGTAATGATTGGGTGAGCAAATCATTCTTATTTCTAGAAGGTGTACTATTATTATCATTATTGTTTTGAGTGTCCATATTATTATCATTATGAGAAGATCCCGAAACATTCTCCATATTCAAATTTTGTACGGTTATATTATTATCATTATTGTTATTTAAGGAAATATTATTATTATTATGATTAGGATTTGAAACATTCTCCTCGACAATAGGAAAGTGTAAATCCTCATCAATGCCATCATTACCTTCCATAGCATGACCTGTCACCGGAATATGACCTTGACTACTGATGTCGACCGGAGTTTCGACGGAATTTTTGAAGAGAAAATCCGGGATCCAATCTCCGATTTCCTCCATCACCCACACACGGAACCGACGTCGTCTCCACTGAAGAACAACTTCGTCCATGATCCGGCGACCTTCTCCGACCAAGACGCCGACGTACTCAAACGATAAATCGCTATCATTCTGATTAACGTTGGCTTTGTGAATGATCTTCCCGAACTTAGAACCAATCGCATCAATCGTCTCATTACATCTAACATTTAAAGGGACCCCTTGGATCTTCAACCAAGCTACCCTTTCAAAGGCAAAGGATTGCCCTTTCCAGATTTCAATATCCTTGAAAACATCGGCCCAAACCATAGCTTGAGTACTGAAGACGGCTGCTTCTTCTTCTGACTGAAACGATAAAAATACAGAAAGCCCCCCCATGAACTGTATAACACACCTCCCCTGAACAACTTCCTTAACAATAGCCGGAACTTTCTTCAAAGCATCAATATCATACACCGTGGCCACCACAGCCTTACCATGATCTTCACTATACTCGTTGGTGACGTCCGGAATAACAACCAAAGTTTCTTCTTTACGTGTATCTTTGATGCCAGTAAGCATTTCTTTAAACGAACTAGAATCAGCCGTGTGAGAGAACTTACGAACATCAATGTTCCTTTGTTCTACCAATGGAACAGTAGCCTCCTTCAAAATAGGATCAGTTTGACGTTGTTCCTCTAATCCTGTAAATAAAGCGATATTCGCTCTAATCTTATAAGATCCCAACCATACATTCTTCATCCTCTCTTTCAGTTCTTCAGTGTCTTTGATTCTCTGGAACGTTACAAAACCAAATCGTCGACCCATTTTATCTCGTTTACGAGCTATATAAATTTTCGAGATCGCTCCAAAATCCTTCATCAATCTCTCTAGATCATTACCGCTGCATCCATCCGGTAGGTTAGTGACGTAGAACCTGACTTCTCCTGCTAAGTTTTGATTTTGTGAGGCATGGTTAGCGTCCAATTGTTTCCCTGGTCGTCGGTTGTCCACGGTCTTCGGTCGCCCATGTAGAGAGAGTTTTTTGTTGTTAAGTAGTTATATATCCAAGTTCATTTTTTTTTTTTTTTTTTTTTTTTTTTTTTTTTTTTTTTTTTTTTTTTTTTTTTTTTTTTTTTTTTTTTTTTTTTTTTTTTTTTTTTTTTTTTTTTTTTTTTTTTTTTTAACTATACCATTTTTTTAACAAAACGAACAAGGTGATTATCTGTTGAGTAGGCGTTCATCATTAATGCTTGCTCTTTTTGTTTTAATTGTAATTAACTAGATAAAGATATATGGTACTTTTGTATTTGCACTAAAGCAAACATTGTATCTCGGTTTATTAAGATAAGCAAAAGAAAATTTTTAAGGGGCCCAAATTTTGAAACTCGCTTTAGGCCTTTAATATGGTTGAGCCGGCTCAAACTGATGACTTGAGACGACAACACAGGGATAGATAGGGCTGTTAAAATCGTTCGCCGCGGCTCGTTCGGAAAATGCTCGAAAAACGCTCGCTCGATCTTCCGCTCGGTTGTAAATGAGCAGATCGGCTCGGTTCGGTTTGTAAACGAGCCAAGCATGAGCAAATGTCCGCTTGGCTTGGTTCGGCTCGAATAAATTTTTATTTATTTATTATATATTAATTATAAATATAGACACAAATAACAGATATATTTATAGCTTTATACGTAACATTCTATTGGATTTGGCTTAAATATATGCAAACAAAATATAACTAGCCCACTTAACACAATAAAAAATTTAACACTAAGTTTAATAGTAAAACCATAAGTCATGAGGTGACAGTCTTGACTCCTCTATGTTATTAGTCGTCCATCACTGATCGTCGCTTGATATCACCCCACGTCACAATGCAACAACTATTCTCTGCAGTATGCTCATTACCTCACCAGCCTCAACCTAAGCCTCATCCTCGGACACTCGGATTTCAAAATTAGTGTTATCATCGGACAGTTCGGCCTTAGTTGTCACCCGAAAATGAAAACATCAAACGAAACATCCTAATTTTATAGTTGTCCAAATGCTCGATTCTCGCTCGACGCTCGCTCAGAAATATTAACGCTCGAAAAATGCTCGCTCAGTTTTTGGCTCGATTGCAAATGAACCGCTCCGCTCGGTTCGATTTGTAAACGAGCCAAGCACGAGCAAAGCTCCGATCGGATCGGCTCGGCTCATGACCAGCCCTAGGGATAGATATAAAAATAATTAAAAATTCTTATGTAGTGTTTTCGGTCGGTAGGATATGTTTGGCAATGAGATTTTTTTATGTTTTTATGCTTTTTTATGTTTATTAATTAATAAAAAAAACTAATAATTAATAAACTAATAAACTACTAGTTGTTTTGCTCCTCTTTGAATTTCTTTACGAGACGCTCATGTTTTCGTTCAAGTATCACTCGACAAGGCATTGGGAGGTTGCTAAAGGGTCCATGTTCCTCAATCTTATTTTATCCACTTTAGCTCCCGCCGTCATCTCCATGGTACTTCTTATTTTGCTAATGTCACACCACGACAATGGCGGAAACACGTGGCGCGACGGTTCAAAGCATAAAGTCAAGGTCATTGCTAAACACAAGTAATTTAAGAAAATGGGTCATTTATTATGACGTCAAATCTTGTTCAAACATTACACCAAAGTAAATTGTTTTTAAGTTAATCATAGAGGTTTCTCATATATATCCCAAATGCCTTGGGAAATAAAAGTGAAACCCCGCAAAAGTTTGACGCCGCATTGGAGGATTCCTTGACCCAGCTTGCCCGGTGCTCCTTCATCTAGTTACCTGAAAGATATGTTTAAAAGTTTCGTCAATATAAAATATATTGGTGAGTTCACAGGTTTTTAGTTTCCAAAACTTGATTTCTTGGGAAATACCATGTTATGACAATATATAGGAGTTGCAAATTCCTATAACTCTACTTGAGACTATAATCAAACCAAGACGTATAAATAAATATGCCCCGCTCCAAGTCGTTACTCGGTTTCCCACGACTTAAGTTCAGAATATATGCACCCCAGGCATAACCTAATGCATAATCGACGCTATCGATTAGGGGTGGGCCTTGTCAGGCACCAATAGTACTATTCAATATTCCTCCGGTTTCATTTCCCTGAATAAATGATTATAGAGGCGAGGACTCAACCCCGAGTGGCGGTCACACCTCAAGTAATAAATCCGTCATACATTTTCCCTAACATATCTTTTCCCCGGAAAACGTAAAAATAGTTTAAAATGGGGCCGTGAAACTCACCTGAAACTCTGTCTGGCTTACTAGGCGGATAGCAAAGATGGTCTCGCACCTACAAACGTCCTAGACGTATAAGTCACTATTCCTATAGTGCATGTGCCTTGGCAAGTTGTACACCCAACTCCCGACCACAAGTTATTCCAAATCCCGTTTAATTAAGCGCGTATCCTAGGTTTCGTTGGCGTTACATTACCCTTTGTGTTACAAGTTATATATTACTCTTGTTAATATTTCCTTAACTTGTATCTTATTATCATCGGCTCGACGTCACTTAACATATAATTATTTTCCCATTTAAATAATTATACTTAAGATCGCATCGCTCGATATAATATATATTTCAACACTCGACCCGACTCACTTTGCCGCACATTTGTTTTCCCATTCAAACAAATATACTAAGATCTTGTCGTTCGATTGTATATTCTTAACGTCCAATTCAACTCACCATACCGTATATTTATTTTCCCATTCAAATAAATATACTAGGATCTCGTTGGTACGGCATACACATATATATATATCTTTGTCTTCTCGTCGCGGCTTTCCTTCCCACATATCTACTTTCCCATTAAGTAGATACACTAGAATTTTGCCGAGACGAGCGTACGTATATATAAATGTGTAATTTTTCTTGTTAAGTATATACGTTTGTTTAACGTCTCATTTGTTTATGTCATGTGTTTTCTCCCACGAATGATTCCTCCAACACTTAGGAAAGTGTTTATTAGTCTTCACCCATAATGTATATATATTTTACTTCTTAAAATATATATTTTTCTTATCTTGCCGCAATGGCAGTTTTCTCATGATTTGTCCGTGTACGGTTTGTTAACGCGTCTTAGTTCGATATCTTAACTCGATTAGTTAATTTTTCCAAGTTTTTCCCAACATGTATTTTATAGAAATATTATCCATATTTCTTCCTCTTTTCACATGTTACTTGGATGGTTTAAAATACTTATGTATTTTTAACCCAACTTGTTAACTTAACTACAAAAATGTTTCCAACACTTTTATATTCCCATTTATATAAAAGTATTCATTTTTGTATAAGTTTCTCAAGTTTGTTTAATATTTTTATAAGATCTCTATTTTATAAAAATCCTTATGTTAAAAACCCTCTATATTTTTATAACTTTCAAAAATACACTTTTATACAAAATACCCAAGTATACCTACTAGTATTTACCAAAATCATCCTTAGAATTTATTACTTACATTTTTGACACCAAACTTTCCATACTTGTATTTTTGGACATAGTTTCTAAAATATCCATTTTAGCCCTCTAACTTTCAAAGTTACAACTTTAGTCCCTTAACTTCCAAAAGTTGCATTTTTCCACTCTAACTTCCAAAGTTAACATTTTTCACTCAAAATAATAGACTTTGAAGATTCAACTTTTTATTGGTAAGTTATTTTTGTATCAAAACACTTTTGTTAGTCTTGTATTCCATATGGAAGACTACTTGTATGTGTGTTTTGTGTATTTCTTCAACATAACCAAATTTCATTCACCTAAGTAAGCTACTTTAATTTTTCATCTTCTTTATTTATGAACTTTTAGCATGTTCCACCATATATTATACCATGTATGATCATAATAAGATGATTTAAAGTTACTTTTAACATATTCAAGTTCATTCCATAATCTTAACCAAAGGATCATCCTACTTAGTTTTAAATGTAAACTTTATACATTTCCAAGATTATTACATTATCATCATCAAATCCTTGATTTATTTTCATATCTTTAATCATCCATTTTACACATGTAAAACCTATTAAAGATTATGTTCAAACCACCTTTTAAACCCTTCATGTACAACTTGCTTCTAAGAACACATACATGAATAATAATAATCAAAAACAAGGTTAAGAAGCTTACTACTAGCACAAGGCTAGGGAAGACAAAACCTTTGATTTTGGGAGGGGTTTAGTGTGTTCTTCCTTAATGGTTAAGCTCCAAGCTTGAAACACACAATAGGGGTTTGGATGATGGATTGTTTTAAGTGTTTTGGAGATGTAAAAACTTGAAAGAATGATGTGTGGGGATGGTGAGAAACTCACGGCCACAAGAACAAGAAGAAGAGGAGTTGTTTTGCTTTGATATTCAATCTCTAACACATGTTATTTATAAAGCCTTATCACATGTAATCATTCCAAGGATTCAAGAAATCTTATGAAGGATTGAGTTGTGTACTTGGGATATTTTTGAAAGATATGATATGTGTGTGTGTGAATGTTGCCGTGTATGTATGTATGTATAGGTAGGATTGCTTGTAAATCTTGGTTAATCTTGGTAATCTATCATGATCTTTATACAAGACCCATCACCATGCATGCATACTAGTGTAATGATGGTTTGATTTGTGTCTTGGCTTATTAGGGCCTCTTGGCCGAAATTTTCATCAAGGGGGACAAGGATTGCATGCTTTTTGTACTTGTGTTTACTTACACCTTTTGTCTTTACACAAGCATGCTTTATCTTAGACTTAGGTTATTATTATTAGCACTTGAATGAACATAATCTTGGCCATTAGGCCGGCCCCCAAGTGGGTTTAAGTGGGGTCCACAACTTCAAATATTTACCCATTGTTTGTTATGTTTAATCCCCCGTCGTTCGGGTGTCGTTCGGGTATTTTTCGGGTTTTAATCACGCGTTATCCGGACATTAAAAATACCTTTAATAACCCTTAAATATAGTCTAATTTAAGCGTTGATTGGTTATTTAGGCCTTTGCCGGGTGAAATTATGAGTTATACGCGTATCGGGTGCGGTACGCGCGTTTTATTCGTTACCGGGAGATTTGTACAAGACGTTTTCATTTATGGTTTTGGAGTTCCAAAACTCATTATATCTTATGAAAATACCCTTTATTTTATATCCTGGGTGTCGGGATCCTTTTCGTTTATTTAATTATTACCGGGTAATTGCCAACGTCCATACCGGATAGCTTATTCGCACATGATCCAATCATGTTTTATCATTAAACGTATGCATTCCTATGCACTATTTGGAAATTGCTATCCCCTAAGGCCTTGATAATTAAATCACACATAATCGCATTTAATTACGTTAATCATATATTAATTAATTTGTACGGAATTACCTTATTTTTGCCGGTTGTTACAGCTAATCTCCCCCGAGAATTCGTTATCGGCTTCATTAGCAACTTGTTTTTTTCCCCTGTCCCTTCCAACTGGTCTACCTAGGGGAGTCGGGGTAAGACTATCCTCAGAGTTTAAGTCGATTCCTATGTGAGCATCCGAGCTTGTGGAGGAGACGAACCCACCCGAATAAGTAGTTTTTGTCCGCTTTGATGAGCCTCATTTACTCATTTCTTCAACCGTAATTAGCTCGACCCATTTGGAGCAATTACGAAGGATTCTCCGCAAGTAGTCCTCATCCTACGTTTTCGTGGTCTTGTACTTGCGAAAAACCTCATCCTTCCACTCGTCACAAGTGAACTTGTAGATATCAAGATCGCTACTCCCACTTGCTCTCATTCGATTAGCGTTCCTGCTATGAATATTTGTAAATAAGCCCACGTATTTTCTAATTTTGGCCCACCGGCCGAAAATCATATCGGGGAACGCGTTTCACTCCCCCACTTGTGCGTAGAAAGTTTCTCAGATTCGTTTCCAAAAAAACCTTCGCCCGTTGATAGTCGGCAACAAAAGTAATAACAATTTTTTTTTTAAAAAAGTCTTTAAGTAACAACATTAATATATATTTACATAAATTAATATACCGGCTTGTCGATCTTCGGAAACCTCATCCCACGCACGACAAAGGGATATTTTTTCATCTTTCGTCCACGGCGTCACTTGCCATTTTGGACGTGCATTTTGTTCGGGCGGTTCACCACCTCTACCACCACTACCCTTGTAGTTGTGCCACCTCTCCCACCACCCCTCCTTTGCCCTTGCTTTTTTTGAGGTTACATATTGTGTATCCGGAATAACAAAATCCAGAGACATGGGTGGCATTTGGCTAAGGTTTTCTTCGATTTTGCTATTAGTGCCAAACCTGTCTTCATTTAGGAACTCCATCGCCGACGTGTAACATCCTTCCTATTGCGTGTGATCCATTTCGATGTGTATTTTGAAGGTTTTAAGATTGTATTGTTTGTGAATTTGTTTGATTTTGTTGTAAGGAAATAAGTATCCTGCATGTTATTTAAAGTATTACTAATAGAATATGTATCTAATTTTTTTTTACCTTTTTTAACAGAATCTACCTGGACGTTACAAAGATCTACACTTGGAACATAATTTCCCTGTCGGTCGTGTGGTCCTGACTACTGATCAAGCTTCTTCATGGAATGCAAGGGTGACAGTCTCAGACAATGTATACTCTTTAACAAATGGATGGAAGAACTTTGTGAAAGATCATGGAATAGGTTTTTTAGACACATTGGTGTTTGAATTGGTGGCTGCTCAAACTTTTAAAATAACACATATTAAGTTTGACCAATCAGTTTCAATTACAAACTTCTGTTACCATGTCTATGTAACACTAGATAAGACAGACTTGGTAAACATCTTAGTTTATTTTATTTTATTGTGTATTATGTGGTTTTAGTGTTACATTTGTTTCAACAGATATATTTATTTGCAGAGTTTCCCAACAGCTTACGTCAATCATCATTTCAACGGTGAAGCTCTCAACCATCCTATCATCATTGATTTCAATAATAAACATAGGTGGATTGTTGAAATAAAAAAAAAACTTTCGGGAGCATATCATATTACTGATGGTTGGACCGCTGTAAAAGAAGATCTTAAATTACTGCCTAGAGCTTATATTGTTTTTGAAAAAGTCAAACAATATGTGTTTAACTTGATAGTTTTCAAGCCGAATGGAATGCAGGTTGTTGAGGAACCAAAAGAAACTGAAGTCAATGAAGGCTCAGAAATGCAACAACAGCAACCTAAAGATAAACCTGATATTGAAATCATCCGGATATTGACTGACCGCTTTGTAATGTTTCTATTTGACCTTCCTTTGTTTTAAAAAAAATGGTGTGGCTATATAAAACAGTCGTTTGTGATGTAGCGCTTTCCAATAAACTTCACCGACGAGGCGAATTTTGACCAACTAAAGGAAATTGATGTGAAGATCGAGAATGGGTTGTTTGTGAAGATGTCGTTACGCTGTGAATTAGGCAACAATAAAAACCGGTACATATGATTTGATTATGTTTATTAATATTAATTTATGAAAACAATATATTAGTCAACAATTGTATTGTACGGTGTTCAATACAACATGATATACGCTTAATTAGCGACAAATTTGTTAAAATGATAAAACACATTGTTCTTCCAAGGTATGTTATTAAAGGCTGGGCCAAGTTCATGACGACTGCTAGTATAGCGGATGGTTGCGAGTATAAGCTGAATTCGTAAGCAATGACTCATTATTAGTGATTTCAAGACTTTAGGATTGCATGAATGATGAATGTTTTAGGAAAGAAACAATTATTTTCATCGTTTTGGGGTTAACTATGATGTTTTCTTTTGGACATTTGGTTGTATAGATGATGTGTCTATACGTTAGGTGATGGCTAGGATGCGTCTTGCCAGGAACCAAAACTTTACTTAGCATGCGTGTTTTAAAAGATGTTTGCTATGTGTAAATTTATGTTTTTTGTAAACATCTGTGTTCTAACTTCTGAAAATGAAGTTGTTGGCCACATCAGATGTCTTTCCCTTTGTCATGTCTCAATCTTTAATTTGTTTATTGTTATTGTGATGTGTTAGTATAGAAGACAACGTATGGATTATGTGTACACTAACAGTCGTTACACTGCTTCAATTTTACCACTTTCATAGGGTTTAGATTATTGAAAACAAATCTACGTTGCTAAATTCTTGACATAAGCATAACCTGCAAATTCAAATGGCCAGCTTTTAACACATACATGCATGTATTTGCAGCCACATATATTTATACACTTGACATGGAAATTTAACATGAGGGTAACATATTTAGCATTCATTTAATTTTTTATATGTAACCTTTGTATGAAAATTGCTTTAGGGTTGATTTGGAATTTGAAGTGTCGCAACGCTACGTCATAACTTAATTATTTTTTTTATCAGATTGTCGTCGCCGCAACGCGCGGCTGGATAAAAACCTAGTTTTATTTATGTACAAAGACTATTTTACCCTCTTACTAACTTCAGTAAATTGTTGTACCATAAACATAAATTGTTGTAATTACTTAAATTTTGTTGGAATCATTCTCAAATTTTGCTGAAATTAAAGACAACCATAACTCTATTATGTATCTTTTGATTGTTAATCATAGAGATGACAAATTTCGTATTGAATACCGGTCTTGGGTGAACACATACTGACATACGGTACAATATTCGGCTTTGCATTTAGCTTAATCTATGTAGCGTACTATGCGGTACGATACGAGTTTAGATACCCTACAATATTCGATTTTGGTTGTAGCTAACTTTCAGTATATGTATTATGCCAAACGATCCCGGTTCAATCTAGTACCAATACCATGTTTATCATATACTAGTATATTACCCGTCGCCGCGCTATGCGCGGCGTCGAATCATACAATAGATCGAATTTTTCCCTGCACGTTGCAGAGGGAATTTAGTTGTTATTTACGTTTTCGGCAGCTACTAAACCAACCAGCCGATTCAACTAAAAACGGTCGCAACATCCTTGTCTCAGGTCAAACTGTTGTCGCCAGCTAAACGTTGAACCACCTTCACGACCGTTATAACCGTGGATGTTAACCCAACATAACGACGGTATACCTGAACGCGGTAAAGCCATTTACACCGCTAATGCAGCTGTGAACTCACCTCCATCGAGCAGGTGTCAGCGCAACGACGTTGACCACCATATGGAAGCGGTGGCTGTAGTGAACCAGTGCACTTTACTCGACGTATAGTAAAACAAATGGCATTAACGTAAATAACTTGTAAATAAAAGATTATTTAAGTGGTATTTTTGTAATTAGACTGAAAATAAAAGCTTCTAATGATGGCAGTTTCATAAATACCTTGCAAATACAAGGTCCTTTATTTGGCACATGCTTTTCCTAATTATTACGCTAGAAAATAAAGTTTTTTACAATGGCTATATCGTAAATACCTTGCAAGTAGATGACTCTTTATTTGGCAGCCCTTGCAATTACATGACTCTTTATTTGCCAGAGGTGTTGACTGTTAGCATGTTTGTGACTCAAAGGAAGTAACCTTAGCAGTTACTGTAGCTAAGGATAAAAAATGTTATATATATAATATGTTAAACACTACCTATAAGTAATAATTAAATTATTATTATTAGGGTCTGCAATAATCTTGATTGTCGATTTCAATACCTTAATCATAAACAACGCTTCAATCTAGGGATGACAACGAGTCAGGTATGGGTTGAGTTTGGTTAATACCATACTCATACCCATACCGGTTATAAAATCTCATCTTATACCCATCCCATTACCCATCGAGTATTTGTCGGGTATAGAGCATACCCGCGGGTATCGGGTATACCCATTGGGATTTACATATGTATATATTTTTTCTTTCTTTTATAGTTTTAAGTTTTAGAGATTTATAATATATTAAATTGTAATAAATAACATACGTATAATCGTCATCATAATAATCTTTGAAAATTTTAAAATGTAAATATATATCATAATATGTAAATGAATCTATTAAAACGAAACATTAGTAAAAAAATAGTTAAGGAAAAATATATATAAAACTAAAAAAATTAGTGGGTATATGTTTCGGGTGAATAAGGCTGTTTGGTATGGAGTTGGGGAAGGACTCGGTGGTGGGGGGGGGGGGTGAGGTGGCACCTCCCCCGATCGGGAACACCGCCCCCTGGAGTATTTTCGGTGCCTTTGGTAGATTTTCCCCTTCCCCACCGAATGAAAATGCAAGGTTTTGATTAGATCGTTTGGGATTTTATATTTATATTTTCTTCTAATCAAATCTATATAAAGCTATATATATCTCACTGGTGGTGATGGAGATTATCCAGCAGTGGCGGAGATTATCCAGTGATGAATATGAAGATGATCTACAGTGGGCAATGGTAAGAGGTTATGTGGGTCGGAGGTCAAGGGGTCGGAGGTTTCAGGGTGTGGAGATGGAGGAAGATGAAGATGAAAATGGAGATGAAAATGATGTAAGTGTGTGTGTTTGATATAGTGATATATATATATATATATATATGTGTGTGTGTGTGTGTAATACTAGGTTATCTCCCGTGTTATACACGGGTTGAACAATTTGATTTGTATAAGACATAAAAATATAATACAAATAAATATTTGGGGTGTGTGACATTAATGCAAATAAAAATATAATGCATCTACTTTTTGGAAGACTGTACTATGATTGTTTACGTTCTTTTAGGCCAATTAACTATTATTATTAAAATAAAAGAAGAAAATACTCATAGATCTTACAGGAGCATTGTTAATGCTACAACATTCTTTTTGAGATGTTTTTTATGTATTCGGCCAATTTGGGGCATCCCGCAGACGGTAGATATCCCATAAAGCACCATTATATTTTTTTTTGTTAAGTAAGGCACCGTTATATTCATATCATATTCTTGATAATCCCTTTGAGAAATATCTTCATATTCATCTTTGTTTTCTTAGCAATGATTAACGAAACCATATTGTTACAACAATAATCTATATGCATTAAAGTCAACTATTATAGTAATAATGCATTAAAGTCATATTGTTACAACAATAATCCATGCATTAAAATCCAAAATTAATAGTTTTACCAACATGAATAGAACGATCATGCAGTAACAACGAAACAACCGACATTAGGCTTTGTGAAGAAGAAAAGAGAATGGAAAGGAAAGTGATGGTAATCAATTTGGGTGTAGGTCCAAGGTAAAATGGGTTTAGATTATTTAGGTGTAACACAATCTCTATAAAAACCGAGGGTTGGTTTGAAAAATAGCAAAAAAAGTGGATCTAAACAAATGAGCGGGAAAACCAAATGAGAAGCCCCCACATCTTGACAAGTGTCCCTCAAAGAGTTTTATTTATATATTATGGTAGAATGATCATGCAGTAACAACGAAACAACCGACATTAGGCTTTGTGAAGAAGAAAAGAGAATGGAAAGGAAAGTGATGGTAATCAATTTGGGTATAGGTCCAAGGTAAAATGAGTTTAGATTATTTAGGTGTAACACAATCTCTATAAAAACTGAGGGTTGGTTTGGAAAATAACAAAAAAAGTGGATCTAAACAAATGAGCGGGAAACCAAATGAGAAGCCCCCACATCTTGACAAGTGTCCCTCAAAAAGTTTTATTTATATATTATGGTAGATGGTAGATTTTTAAAAATATAAAATATATATTAAATAGATTAAATAAAATAATAAAAAAGAAATGGGGAGGGGGGAGAGGGGGAAATCATTTTCTTGGTCTGAAGGAGAGAATAGGGGGAAAATGATATGGCATTTGGGGAGTTGGGAGAAAATGATACCACACCATATAGCGATTGTAGCCTAAGTATTTAGTTTCAGGTAATCATGTCGGGTATCACCTAATACAATACTTGTCCCATACTCGCGAAATATATATTTTTTCAATCTCAAACCTGTCAGGTATCGAATATACCTGTCTCAAAATGCTTTGAATTTCAGATATACCCGTCAGGCTCGGCTTTTTTACGATCCCTGCTCCAAACTCTTTGAATAATCTGCATGATTGACTCAATAAAAAAAAAAAAAAAAATCTTTCTCTTCTCTTTACAATAAACCCAACACACGATCACAAAAAAATTTAAAAAAATAAAAAAATTGCATCATCTTCTTCATTTTTTGTTTGTAAAACCCTAACAAAATAACACCCAAAATCAAACCTTTCTGTTTCTCTCCATCAATTCAATCTTTACTAAATCAAACCCTTTTTCCTTCATCTCCCAATCAATCAATTCGATTGTATTTTGTAATAATAATTTCCAATTTCTAATATTTTTTTTTAATAATAATAATACCCCACTTTCCAAGATCTTATCTTGTATTATAGTGTCAAATCTTTATTAAAAAAAGGTTCTTAATTTTGTCTTTAATCTTGATTTTGAATTAGATTACAATTTCAATCTTTATTTTGCTGTCAATAATTTTTTTTTTAAAAAAAAATTGGGGGAAACTGGCGGGAATTGAGGGTATGTTAGTTTCTTGTTTGTTGATAAATATTGAATTGGGGTTAGGGTTAGGGTATTGGTGTGATTAAAAGCATGCTGAGTGTGCTTAGGGTACACCTTCCGTCCGATATTCCGATTGTGGGCTGCGAGCTTTCGCCTTATGTTCTTTTACGGCGGCCTGATCAGTCGATTTTCGCGGATGATGTACCGGAGTCTTCGCCTGTTGAGGATCATTTTTTGAGATATAAGTGGTTAGTTATTGGTTGTTTATATCAGTACTGTATGTTGCTCATTTAAAAGATATTAGGTTTTGTTTTAGGATTTTGCCTTAGGAGCTTCGGCTTTGCAGTTTATTATCTGGCGTTAGCCCTTAGCTTGCTATCGTTACTTTACATGTCCACATTGTGTTTTATTTCTCGCTATTATGCGTTTTTAGACCCTATGTTTTAAGGATGTGCGGTTCATGAGTAGCTATGTATATTTTATTTGAATTTATGGTTGGATATTGCTCTCACTGGAAGTAGGCTCTCTATCCTTTGGGGTAGAGGTAAGGTTTGCCAACATCTCACCTTCCCAGACCTTGTCAATAGCCTTACTATGGGTGGACCGTAATTTGATTTTATTATATTTTGTTAAGTACTGCATATAATGTCTTTCAATGCATATCCAAACATGGCTATATGTATAGGAATGTTAAGTTATGCCTATATTTCTTTGTTATTAGTGATTGGTGAATCGTTCTCTTATGTCAAATTGGGAATTCAATCTTAGTATACGATTATGTAAATTTTTCCTTAGATTACTTACTTCATAGTTCATATGTGTTATTAACTATCTGATACATAGAAGTCACCATATGAAAACAGGTCTCGTTAATTACCCCCTAAGAATCCCCCCCCCCCCCCAAATCATTATTAATCCGCGTACATTATTGTCATTTATGTAGGTATCGTATACAAAGTGATAAAAGAGTTGCAATTTGCAGCATACATCCATCAGAACAAGCCACTTTACAATGTGTAGGTTGTGTTAAAGCCAAAATACCTGTTGCCAAAAGCTACCATTGTTCCCCTAAATGTTTTTTCTGATGCATGGCAACACCACCGTGTTCTTCATGAACGTGCTGCAAGTGCTGTTGCGGAAAATGGAAACGAAGAAGATGAAATGTTTGGCCGGTTTGATAGCAACAATAATAATCAGACCTTATCTACTTTATCTAGTTCACAATCTCTCCCAAACCTTACAAACGGTGCATCCGCACCGTTATATCCTCCAGCTGTGACACAGAGGAACGGTGATGAAACATGGTTTGAAGTTGGGCGGTCTAAAACCTACACACCAACGGCCGATGATATCGGCCATGTTTTGAAATTTGAATGTGTGGTTGTTGATGTAGAATCGAAATCACCTGTTGGATCAGTGAATACTATATTGACATCACGGGTTATCCCAGCTCCATCCCCGAGCCCACGGCAATTGATTTCTATTAGTAATTCTGACGTGGCAGCAGGGAATTTGGATTTGGATGGGCGGGTTTCATCCATGGGGAATTTTACAGTGTTGTCATATAATATTTTGTCTGAAACGTATGCTACAAGTGATTTATACGGTTATTGCCCTTCGTGGGCCCTTTCTTGGCCCTATCGTAGACAAAACTTGTTACGGGAAATTGTTGGATATCAAGCAGATATTGTTTGTCTTCAAGAGGTAGTATTATATTATCTAATAATCAGTTTATAAATGTTTGGATAAACGATTGTTTGATTATTTAGGGAATTAGGGATTTAGGGGTCGTAGTCATTTTGGATAATCAATCTCATATCGACATTTAAAATCCGAAATTGCCAAATACTTGTACCGGCGATAAACTGATTGCTACAACTCAACAACAAAAGCACGTTTTAACGCAATCTTTAATGACATAATCAAGTTCAATTTGCATATTCAAGCCCCCCTCTAAAACTTGAGCTAAAATACTTTAGCTTTCGTTCAGGTTCAAAGCAATCATTTTGAGGAATTTTTTGCTCCCGAGCTTGACAAACATGGCTATCAGGCTCTATATAAGAAGAAAACCTCTGAGGTTTGTTTCACGTTTCTATCATTGTTTTGATTTTGTTAAGATTTACAGTTGCCAGTTTTGAATCAGTCTTCTTACAAATGCGTTGATATGGATTATGTAATAATATATTTGACGGGTTAAAACAGAAATGGATAATAAGTTTTAAAAGTTAGTTGTTTTTATAATAATCTAGCATCCGTTAAGAGAAGTTTCTAGGTTAGTGCAAACGGCTTGACCCGTTACTCACCCCGTCAAGTTGTCACCTTTATTAAGACCCTATTTATTCATTATAGTGTGTTTGGTTGGTAACAGGTTTTCAATGGCAGTATTATGACTATCGACGGATGTGCTACATTTTTCAGGCGAGATAGGTTTTCACATGTCAAAAAATACGAGGTATAAAATATATCATCGGTGTATTTAATAACGTCTTAATACGGTCATTTTTCTAACTATACATTAGTATGAACATGTAGGTAGAGTTTAATAAAGCCGCCCAATCTTTAACGGATGCTTTAGTTCCTAGTGCTCAGAAAAAAACCGCTCTTAATCGGTTGGTTAAGGTATCTTGCATATGGTTGCTTTTTATTTCTGTTATGTTTTTGCTTTTGTTTAGTTAATTTAATGTGTTGATTTGTGTACAAATTTTATGGTTCGGAACAGGATAATGTTGCATTAATTGTTGTTCTAGAAGCAAAGTTCGGTGACCTTGGTGTTGATAATCCAGGAAAGCGACAACTTGTTTGTGTGGTATGCTATAGCAATCTGTCAACACTCGAAACGACTTACTATTACAACCTCAAATAACAAACTTTATCACAATGCATCTTGAAAGACATATATGGAATTACTTATTTATTTCAAAATAAATATTAATTATTTGTATTTCAACCTTTGTTACTTTTATGGCGTGTAGGCAAATACACACGTGAACGTTCAACAAGATCTAAAGGATGTCAAACTATGGGAGGTCATTCCCTTGAACCCTAATCATGAAAGTTATAAGTTTCAATTAGTTTTACATCTTTTGTTGAAAATCTGGTGATATTTCAGGTTCATACTCTGTTAAAAGGATTGGAAAAGATAGCTGCCAGCGCAGATATACCAATGTTAGTTTGCGGGGATTTTAGTTCGGTTCCTGGAAGGTTTGTTGTTTATATCTTTTGTCATAAATAATAATTTTATTTTAAGTTCTTTTAAGGCGTTTCAGTTTCATTGTAATTCAGTTCTTTAAATTTTACTGCAGTGCTCCTCATGCACTTCTAGCGTTCGGGAAAGTTGACCCTCTCCATCCAGATTTAGCGGTTGACCCTCTTGGAATTCTTCGGCCAGCCACTAAATTGACACACACACTGCCCTTGGTAATATAATTATATTTTATTATGTCTCAATGTTTTCCCACAAAGAACTATGTGCATTCTTTTTGCAAAGTTAGCATCTTGATGATGGTTTTGTGTTTAACAGGTGAGTGCATACTCGTCTTTTGCAAGAATTGGGGGTAGTCTTGGTTATGAACAACAAAAGAGGAGAGTGGACCCTGCTACAAATGAACCGTTATTTACAAATTGCACACGGGATTTCATTGGTACCCTTGATTACATATTTTACTCAGGTATGTTTTCAACTGTTAGTAAATTGTACTTTTCCTAATAATCGTATAAAAAAAATTTGTTCAGCTACTTAAATTATTTATTTTGAAAAAGCAATGAGATTTGTTGTTTTTTCATTGTTTATATATCATATATGGTGGTTTTCAGCTGACAGCTTGACCGTGGAATCCTTATTGGAGCTTTTGGATGAAGATAGCTTAAGGAAAGATACAGCGCTTCCTTCCCCAGAGTGGTCTTCTGATCACATTGCATTAATGGCTGAATTTCGTTGCAAACCTCGAATTAGACGTTAATTGCATTTTAGGCAAGTATTCACCCACTTCGATGTCATACTTAATTACTTTATGATTCTTATTAACAGGCCGGAAAATGGGCGATTTGGGCCGGGGGGGGGGGGGGGGGTAATGGGTTGTGGTCAAATCAGGTCTGGTCTGGTTGAATTGGTCAAAACACTTTTATGTTCAGAAGTCTACTTTGTCTAGTGATTATTAGTAATTATGATTACAAAACTGGTATTATTATTATTCAGAATTAAAATAGTTTTTTAATACTAAAAAAAATATTAAATGGGTCGGTAGGGTCAGGAAACAGGTCCTGATTGAAGTGGGAGGGATCATGTTTATGGAAATGGGTCCGGGTCAAGATTCTTGAAGACAACACAATGGGTGGGTCGACGGGTTAGGTTGACCAGAACAGTTTTTTCCATTACTTAACCTTTATTAATTTGTGTGTCAAAATGATTACAAAAAATTGTTATTTCTGTATTAAAATTATCTTGTCTCAATTAAACCATTTAGAGGTGTTTATGCATTAAATTACACTTGCGACCAGCGACCTTATAACCATCCAACTCATTCGGCTGTTCGGCTCATTTAACATGTTTGCTTTAAGCCATTATTTTTAATGCCTGTTAAGATTAAACTAAAACTGAATCGGCCCATTCATAGGTAAACAGGTCAAAATTGCCATGTCTACAAGTTCTCCGTGACTCCATTGAGTCATTGACACACTTTTGGTAATTTACCTTATGCGGATGAATTTTAGTACGGTCCAAAACAGTCTGGATAAATTTATATGTTATTACAACTTTATCTCTTCTTTGGGTTTTTAATTTTTTAGAGATGTTTAATGTGATAAATTAGGATTATGAAACATATTACCTCAGTCACAGTTTAAAAGGTTTTATGCATTTAAATATATATGGGGACAAGGATGGTAATAAATTTATATATTATTTCAAACATCTTGACCCGTTTCCGTTTCATTTTGTCAAAAATGAAATACAGCGAAATCGACCCGTTTCTTGCTTTCCGTACAATTGCTTGTATTTTTTGTGCACTTTATATGGTTGTAATTTATTTGAATGTTGCAGGTTTTGGTCAGAAAACAAAATCTTGGAGATAGAAGTTGGAAAAGAAGGAAAGAGAGAGAAATGAAGAAAAGGAAAGAATGTAAAGAAGAGTAGATGTACTATTGTATCATGTTTATATTACTATTACCATCATTGTCCCCATATATATCTTATCTATGTTTGATAGAAAGATAATTTAAATGATATCCGGGTTCAATTAATATCCTTGTGTATATTTTTCTTTTCATTAGAATATGATGTTTATTACAACTGCAGTTTTGAGTAAGTAATTGAATTTTTTTTTTCAAGCTGAATTTTCTGAACCATTTATACAACTAAAATATTACTGTGCAATTGTTTTTTAAAAGCATAGTTCAATCGTGAAATTCTAGTCCTAACAATCTTCGGGTCACAAGTTCGACTCCTCTCACACGTCGGGCCCTTTCAACCTTAATGGGTATGATTTTTCGATGGACAAGGCTCGAACCTGTGACCAACCCCGGACGGAAACCCTCTGAAGAGGTAAACCCTCTCACCTCAAACTAGCTGGGCTGGAGATCATTTGTGCAATTGTGACTAGTTAAAATTCTTCAAGTTGGAGTTTGTATCCTTTGTTATTTGTAAAATATTTTTTATTTTTTATTCTATTTATGTACATATACAATTGTTTTTATCTATTTACTACAATTGTAGTTTTTATATATAAGAAAATCTATACTATTTAGTTAACTTCACTATAATATGATCTATAATTATATTTATTATGTAATTGTATAAATAATGAAATCGTTTAGACTCTCGAGCCTACTTGAAGCGTAGGTTTTTTGTTTGTTTATTGAAAGAGGTCTACTATTGGCCCGGGCTTAGGTTTGGTTTGTTTATATTCAAGCTTTTAGCGAGCGTATCTCAAGTAGCTTATGTAAGGCTCATTTACGCCCCCATGTTCTCATACATAAATACTGATGAATTCAAAACATTTTAGTATTAAACCAATAATAAATTGTCACAAATCAATCAATGTCATCACTAAAATCACACAAAACTCAGGAAAACTTAAACAAATTACAACTGGACTCTATCTTACCAGTTCTACTTTAGGATCATGATACAAAATACAATTTCACAATTAGTTTCTAGCATATTTCAAACTAGGTTTTCTAGATAATAATCAAATAATTTTTCTAGAAATTTACTTAGAAGCTTGAGGTTCCGAGACTGCTGGTTTCGCGTTGTAAAGTGGCTGCAACGCCTTAACAACAATTGTCATATTTGGCCTGAAATCTGCTTCATATTGAACACATAATGCTGCAACTGCTGCCATCTGAGTATGACCACAAACAAAAACACTTTAATTTTTACTCGTTTGACCCGTTTGAGACAAAACACTACCCTAATAAAATCATAAAAATAAAAGAAAATAGAATGGACCTTTGCAACCGCTTTTGGAGGGTAGTCACTGTTTAACTTCGGATCGATGCATTGCTTTACCTTGTCTTCACTTAATTTTGGTGTTGCCTGTAGCATACACACAATGTGTCCAAGTGTGTGTAATATAACGAATTAATAAACTCCATCCGACCCATTAAAAATATTCATTTTCAGAAAACACAGAAAAGCTAATATTATGTAATAATAACGATTATTATTAACGAGATCAAATACATACCCATGTAACAAGACTTTGTTGTCCTTTTGGCATTGTGTGGTCAACCGGTTTTCTTCCGGTCAAAAGCTCTAACAGAACAACTCCAAAACTATAAACGTCACTTTTTGAAGTTATCTGCCCTGTCATTGCATACCTGAACAAAAAAATGTATACATTATCTCAGTACACCACATAGTTGTCAAAGCTCCTAGGCGCAAGGCGCATAAAAAATGAGGGCTTTTTATAATTAGGCGCATAGTATAAAATACATATTTTAGGGATTTTAGAGATGTTTTAGGCTTGTTTAGGGCTACATTATGATGTTTTAGGGTTGTTTAGGACTTGTTCATAACTCATTTAGGATGTTTTAGAGGTTTAGGAAACTTTTAACCTGAATTTGGCCGGAAATCAGCCTGAAAACAACCCCGATAGTGCGCCTCAGTGCCTAGGCGCGCACCTCACAAGGCGCAGCGCACTTGGTGCGCCTGGTTGCGCCTAGGCGCGCTTTTGACAACTATGATGCACCAACATATTTCATGCGTTTATGTTACTTGAAATGATGCAGAACGATATTATGTTGGTCGTATATCAACTACTGCGAATTGTTAATGCATACAACCTCTTAATCGCTTAATTTAAAGATTATTATTATTATTATTATTATTATTATTATAAATTATTATTATTATTATTATTATTATTATTATTATTATTATTATTATTATTATTATTATTATTATTATTATTATTATTAAAGAAAGGCTTACTCTGGAGCATGGTAGCCAAAAGTTCCCAAAACTCTAGTCGAATGCAACCGGGCTGCAGTATCAGAAGCCTGACTGCTCAAATTAAAATCAGCTATCTTGGTTTCACAATCATTGTATAACAAAACATTGCTGGACCGAACATCACGATGTACAATTGAAGGTTGAACCTTCTCATGTAAATATTCAAGCCCTCTCGCCGCACCATATGCAATTCTAACTCTCTGTGTCCAGTTCAGCACTGGGCCTGGTTCTGCCCCTTGTACACCCTTTCTCCCTATAACCGAAACAGACACCAAATTTATCATAAAGTTTTGGCGTCGCAGGTACAAAATTCTAAGTAAAATGAAAAACATGTACCATGTAATACGTCATGCAAAGAACCCATGCTTGCGTACTGATAAACCAATATTCGATTGTTTCTTTCCAAGCAATAACCAAGCAACTCAACAAAATACTCATTCTTAAGCCTTGAAACGGCAGATAACTGCATATTATTCGTAAATGGTGAAACGTGCATATTAGTAACGCTCTTAAACCAAAAATTTGCATAGTGCATAAGTAACATAATGCTAGAGGTGGCATGATGAGCCGTTGGTGAACAGGTTGAAATCGGATCAGGTTTATATGGGTCAACAATCTGAGTCAGGTTGGTTTGACCCATGTAAACTTTTTTTTTTTTTTTTTTATTTAGTAATTTTTCATAAATAACTAATTTGTTAATTATGATTACAGAAACAGTTTTATTTTTTTATTTTTTTTATTTTTTTTTTATTTTTTTTTATTATAATCATAATTCACTATTTGGCCTAGTATCCTTTAAGCTCATTTCTTTAATCTGACCCGTTTGAAACAATACACAAACGAAATAGACCCATTCGTAACTAAACAGGCTTCACTGCAACATTTTCATTGCAGCTGTTACCTTATATTCTTATTCTGATTATTCAATATTTTCTTTTTTCACATTTTATATGATTAGGTTATGAAAATTGTTAACCTGGGCTACAAAATCATTGTCGTGCTCGGTTGATGAGCTTGTATCCAGCTTTTTGACTGCTACTTCTTCTCCAGTACTTAACTTTCCATAAAAGACGCGACCATAAGAACCTTCCCCAACCAAAGATTTTGTACCAAAATTACTTGTCATCTTATTTAACTCGTTTAATGATAATGCCGGTTTGTCAATGGGCATCGCTTTCTGAGAGGCACCATTTCTTGCGGCCCCTGTACTCCTCGGCTCTCCTCTATTACTTCCTTAAAAAAAAAAAAAAAAAAAAAAAAATCAAAAAATCAAAAAATAAATAATTATATTCAAAATACCCTATAAAATCATCATATCAGCATCATATGCATGTATGTTGTTAATTACCTCCTCCATAAGGCGGTCCTCGTGGTGCTGCTGTGGCGACATTGTTCGCGGGTCCACCATCATAGGTGTCCTCTTCAGAACCTCCACAGCAAGACATCCTCCAATCAGAAGGTACGACAATTCACCAAAAAAAAAAAAAAAAAATACCAAGGTTTTAACAAACCATATACTTTTGTTTGTGTTTTTTACCTGAAACAATAACATTTCAAACAATGTTAATCAATAAGCCCAAAACAACGTGACAACGTGTGATATGAAGGTATCATGATTAAAAAAAACGTTACAACACATACCTTAAACTCAAGATTTTCGCGCCAACAACAACAAGAAGATATTATTATATTATAGGATCAAAACAAAACAATATAACAATAAAAAAGATTTGTAATCAAAAGGCGAAGGAAGGACGGGAGGAGAAGATTGAAACAAATTTGATAGAAAATTTTTGTGGGTTTGAATGTTTGGGATTTTTCTATCTTCTCACTCTCCCTTATTTGGAAAGACACAAAGTCAAAACAAAAGATTATGTTTGGGATACGCGGGAAATTCGGTTATGTTCTTGTATGTTGATTAACCGAACATATATATAGATACACATATATACGTGTGTATATGTGTAATGTGTGTGTATAGCTTTCATGCTTGCACGTTCATGGAATCATTGATTTGTTATTAGTTAGTTGGTTGATGATGATGGGCCACTTGTCGTACTTTCAAAATGATTGATCCATGTAACTTGTTATAATGACTACCGTAGCTTAATATATATAAGCTAGTGGGACGCGCGCTTCGCAGCGGGTTTGAAACGTAACATAGATAAAAATAAGCAAATTGTGAACGTGAAGATAAGAAAATCTTATGTCGTGACGGTATGTTTGAAAGTCACGGGAAAATATTGTTGTATACGAAAGTCAAGTTATCGGAACCAAAGTTACACTAAAACGTTTATAAAGATAAACACAACGGTTGTGCGTTGTAACGGGTGGGTTTAAATGTATACAAAAAACACGTCGCAATAGTGTATCTAGAGATGAGCGATAGGTAGGTTAAAAACCGAATGGTTTAGAAAAATTGTTTAAAACAACCGGTCAGTTTGAAAACAATGCTACGAAAATTCGCGTCGAAACGTACATAAAAATAACTCATGTGGAGCATTGACATAAAAACAAAACACGCAAAAATCACGTGACGGAAAATTTATTAAAGACTCAAAAGTGCTGACGTTTATTAAATTGGTTGAAGTGTAAATCGGTTAAAGAAAATGAAAAAAAAAAAATCAACCAACTAACCTGCAGCAGTGTTAAAAATAAATGGGTATTGGATTTTAATAATCCAAACTTTCACTCATTGACCGGTAATAATCCGTACTTCAAAAATTCCCAACAACGATCCCAACTTTCAACGTATTGGCCGACAATAAATCTTTGTTAACTGAGAACTAACTCAGTTAGTGGATGTTGACATGGCATGCCCACACTGACGTGGACGCTAACGTGGCATGTTAATGCTGACAATGTCAGCGTCCACTAACTTGATTAGTCATCAGTTAAAAAAAGTTCACCAGAGGATAAATGTCTGAAAATTGGGATCGTTGTTAAGAATTTTTGAAGTAGGGATTATTACCAATCAATGGGTGAAAGGTTAGATTATTAAAATCCAATACCCCAAAATAAATTTATTAAAAGTAAGGGTAAGTATGAAATATGTAGTAAACAACAATTACAACAACAACACTCACAAAGTTCACAACATAACAATACTAAACAACAAGATCACCAACATGACAACATCCATGTGTCGACCGTTGAGCCCGATCATTAGCCAGACCACCAACTATACAAGCTTGGCCTGTGTTACTACTCACTGCTCTCTCCATATACGCCCGCTAACTCTTAGTTTGAGTTCTTGTCGATCTCCACCGGAGAAAAACAGGGCCAAGTTTCTTGGAAGTACTAGCCCGTCTTGACTGTCACGAACTTTTCTATGACTATCGCGGATGCTTCGTGGGACCCCTTGCCATGTGCATTTACGCCCGTACCCTCCCACTTCTAATGAATAGCTAAACTTCTTAGCTTCATCGTCCTCACCCATGAAGCGTAAAAAAGATATGTAAACGGGTGCCATCCCAAGCTGAAATGCCTCGAAATGCAAACAGAACTGTCTTCCATAGCAGTTGAATACCTACATTGTAAAGAAACCGAATTTATTTCCCAAAATACCCCTTTCTAACCAAGAACGGCTAGCGGTGACATGTTTGTTATGGATTAATGTTCTTGAGTCGAGTATTAGCTTGAGGGTGTCAACAAGCCAAGCCGCTTGTGAGACCAGCTCACTAAAAACTCAAATCGAGCCGAGTTTAAATGAGCTTAAGCTATTTAAGGTCGTTTAAGAAACGAGCTTAAGCCCAAGCTTCAAATATCGAGCTTGACTATGCTTGTGAGCTTAAACGAGCCTTCTATTTATGTAACTATTATTTAGTATATTAATAATATGTTTGAATGATAATAGAAGTGTATATTGTGGAAAAACTAAACTTACAACTATATATAAAAATAACTACAGTACTATACATGTCATCATCATCATCCGTCATTTTTAACGCTATTTTTCACAAAATTAGTAAAATAACGTTAAAATTAGTGCAACTTTACTTTTGCCCCCTGAGAGCCACACATATATACATTATATGCGCACAGCCGTAAAATAATTAAATGACTTATAAACAGTAAACGAGCAGAGCCCGAGATGAGCTCGGCTCGTTTACACCCCTACAGTGATACTAAATTATTAGAAACCAATAGTCCATTGTAATAAAACGAGTTGTAGGAAATAGTGTTCGGATGTGCTTATGTTATTTTAAGGTTGTAATAATGAATAGTCAGATAATCAAATGTTGGAGTGTTAGCAACTTACCGTTAGCATCCATGTGGCGTTTTCAACTTCATGCGGATTAGATTTAACATATCTATGGTTAAAAGTGCATCCATCATGCATATCCACATTATGATCATCCTTCAAATGCGTCACAAGAAACGGGATGTCCCCATTGACTGAACACTCGGACCCTGCATAAGGACAATTGTAGGGACGAAACTGACAGTTTTGCTCGTGTTTTAGCTTGCTGTAATAAGGAAAGATGTCATGGCATCCATAATTTTGGTGTCTACATGGAAGTTCCAAAGATTCTGCTATTTTTTCCAAAGCCAAACACCTTATATTTCCCATTTCAAGACGACATGTAGGACAACAATTGTGCACTCGAAGTTTGCAATCCGCGCATAATGTGTGGCCATTTGGACACTACAAGAAAATGGGATCAAATAGTTAACTAAATTGGTCCGAATATTGAGCAAAAGCGTCTATTATGAAATAATTAGCAACTAAATATAAACTAACAGAAAGAATTAATACATACTTAAAGCAAGCTCCATGTGACAGTTTTCTTTATATTTGTTGCATATAAGAACACAAAATAACATTTTTGTGTGTGTGTGAGAGTGGGGGGGGGGGGGGGGGGGGGTAAAAATGGGACATCATGGCTTATGCATTTACTTTTGACAGGCCAATTTGAATAAGTTTTATCTCAAACGGGTCAAACAAAAAATTAGCTTAAAGAACACGTCAAATTGGTCAAGGGGGTCCAAAGCATATTCTTAAAACATATCGCGTAATTGATTATATTCATAGGTTTAGATTATTATTGTAACAATATTGTTATAATCATTATTAAGGTAATAGTTATTTATCAAATAGAACAATGGACAAAAAGTGTTTGCGGGTCAACTCAGGACACTTTGACCCGTTATTCACCTTCCAACACGCCCATCAGCTATTATATACATCTAGTTATCTAAACCCTACACGGTATCACAAACTTTACATGTAAAGTTTTCTTGACGTACCCAATGTCGCTTTAGAAATTTAAAAATAAATAAATAGTGAATTCCTCTAAAACCAAAGCAAAATATTCTAAAACTGTCAATTAGATGGTTCTGTGAATAAAGGCAAAAATAGGAGGGTTATATCATATCTTATATAGCTTTAAAATTCAAGAAAACAGTGGAACTAAGGATAGTGAACTAGACGATTATAATAACATATGTGAAGACAAAAAAAATAAAAATTATAATCAAATACCTGATTTATCTTTAAAATTTGCAGGAAGTACTAAGTAGTAAGATCATCATAACGTTATCTCCTCTTTCGCTATACAAGTTTAAAAGATAGCGGTTGCTTCTAAATCTAAGCAAAGTTAACATCTGATTTGATGATTTATATCCATAAAACGATATACTATATAGTAAACTAGACGGTTATATCCAAAAATGAAGACCAATAGAGGGGTACCTTTAGAATATTATATCCGATTTAGCTTTAGTGATTTGCAGAAAATAGTGAAGTCCTTTAAAAACAACGAGAAATATTCTAACAGTCTGCTAGACGGACTAAAGATCGCAAATGAAGGCAGCAAATGATTTAGCAGACTTTAGTGATTTCATATATTAATTTATGCAAAGTTAACACGTAAATTTATCATTCATGTCTATCAAATTATATAAGTGTAAACAAACCTGATGAATTGGCGGATACATTAAAGTAGTGCAAACAGGGCATTCTAGAAGTTCATGAACACCATTTGTTGATTGCATTCCATGTTTTCCGGTTGCAATCCTTGTAAGACTTTTATCGGTTTTTGTTGTTGCCACATCATACTTCAAAGTTTTTGGGTGAGACTCGATAACATCTTTACAAGCACTGCCACCTGGCGCCATTGGAATCCCGATAATATTTTTGTTGATTTAACTGAAACCTTCCTTTAACACATGATCAAAGCTCCAATATTGTTGTTCTTGAAAGACACAGGCAACGTCTGTTATAACACGATTTGTAAAGCAAAATATGAGAACATATGGAGTTAGGATTCAAGATTAAAGTTTCTAAATATTGACCAAATGTGCATAATATAACGATCAAAGTGAAGCCGGCAAGTCAAAGTCAAATAACGATAGCTTATTTAATTACAAACTCAATTATTCTAAGACTTAAACATACAGACAATTCAAAGACTATTTAAAAGATCATAAATAGTTAAAAGATCATAACCATACATTCATACGCATTATTACCAAACACTCGAAACTAATTATTCATCAATGTAAACGCATATTCAAACAGCGAGAGTTTTACATCCTAAGCTAGACATCAAACTTACATTTTGATACTAAAAGACGAAAACTTTAGAAATTAAAACACTAATTAACAGATATTTAGCAATATATAGATTCTGCACACCAACCATTTTCAATAATATCAGGCATAACATTGACTTCGACGCTTCGTTTATAACGAGTTCGCTAATATTCAAGAAGCTACAAATAAATCAAAGTAGTTCTAACTTCTAAGCATATAATAATCAATCCAAACACATTTTATATTTGCATAAATAAGATGTGATTGGAGGTAAGCAACTAATTGATCATTAATTTTAGTCATCCCCTTTAAAGATTAGTTATCTACTTTTAGTACCAATGGTTGGTACTAATACTAATAGATATAAGCACAAAAAAACAAGCAAACAATATGATGGTCCAACAAGATCAATTTTCATACATCAAATTCCTAGCATCAATTAACCTAATATTATATGCATTTGACAAGAAAGTAGGTGAAAATAATAATAATAATAATAATAATAATAATAATAATAATAATAATAACAAAAAAACAAAAGAAAAAAGAACCTAAAGCAATTCTTGATTTCCATTTAAAAACATGATCAAAACCCTAAATTGCAACATTGAACACAAAAAAAAGCCCAAAATTATAAATTTAATAAATTTTCAAGATTTGGGGTTTCATCACAAAAAAAAAAAAAAAAAACAAAAACCTATTTAATTTAATTTAATGAAACGCTCATATGAGAATCCAATGCAAGAAAGTGAAAGAATATCAACAAAAAGAAATCACATTTCAAGTAATTCGGCCATCAATAAAAGAATCCGAGAGAAAAAATACAAAAAAAATAAATAAATAATATATAAATAAATCAAACAGTTAACAAGAAAACAAACCCAGTTCAAGAATTTGAATAAACTAATGAAAAAACAAAACTTTATTATAAAAATAGTAAGAAGAGACAAAATAGAGAGATACCCAGTTGAGATTATCGAGTGCATTGTGCAAATCTCCAATAATATCGTAGAAACGAGTGGAGTATTTATTTATTTATATTAGAAATGTAAAATTAACTGAGGGTAAAAAAGACTGTAGAAAAGACGCAAATGAAAGAGATTTCAAAGGATAAAAGTCGCCATTTTCTTTCCGTAATATTTGAAATTGTGTTTTTCTTGGATTTCCTTGGTTTTATTTTGTAGTATTTTAGATGATGTATTATGATGATAGGTTGTTGGAATATTTGGCAAGCTTGGAATCGGAGAGTATTCGAAGGCGGGGATCCTAAAGTGTGTGACGTTATAGCGTCGATAAAGTCTATGTCGTTTTTATGGTTTAAGAGTCAGTCTTTGTTGTCGTCTCTTATTTGGAAGAACTAGGCTAAGTACCCGTTGTATATGATGTAATGGTGTTTTGGCGGTCCTCGCTTTGAGGACGCGTTTGTGTTAATGAAATTTACGGTTCAAAAAAAGGTATACGTTTTCACTTGTTTTTTTCGCTTTTAAAGTAGTGTGTAATTAGTAATGTATTCGTTATCCACCACACGTTAAAATAATATTTATATTAAGTGCATGTTTGGGTGTCTATTTTGGAGCTCCTTTTAACTTATTGACTTAATCTACAAGTTAATAATGAGAAAATAGTGTTTGGGTAATGAGTTGAAAAGGAGATAAGTTATAAGTTAGAAATTTGTGGCTTTTTGATTTAGGAGAAAATAAGGTGGAAGAATGAGATAAGGAGATGGACACCTAAACATGTCTTAAGTAAATTTAGAAAGTACAAATATAAAGGGAAGAGTGGATTTCATTGGTTAAGAGCCTTGGGCCACCACTCCTTCTCCCTTCATCGGCCTTGCTTCGTCACGCCCAGCCCCTTTCACATTGTCACGGTTCGCTTAGAGCAGTGTTTCACAACACTAAAATAACGCATGTATCAATGAATCAGATGATGGAGAAAGAAAGAATCATATGCGTCTGTTGGTGATTGAAAAAACGCGTGTTATAAATGAATAAAAACGCACGTTATAAATGAATAAAAACGCATGCTATAAATGAAAAAAAAAACGCATGCTATAAATGAAAAAAAAAAACGCACGTTATTAAACAAAGCCTTTACAATCTGGTTCTAAATACGATTTACATGTTGGCGGTGGAGGGAACTTACATCGAATTTACAGTTTTGATAACAATTTACATGTTGTGTTGTCTAAATAGCAACAAATTAACAAAATTCATGGCGTTGTTGATTTCCAATGTCGGGTTGCATGTTGGCGGTGGATGGAGATTGAAAGTGGTGGATGATTTTGATTGTTGGGTTGCGGGTGGTGATTGATGATCTTCAGTGGTAAAAGGTATTTGTTAATTAAACAAAGCATGAAACCTGGATCTCCAAATAATTAAGATCATGTTCGTACGCGCGCTGCTAAATGTCTACATTATTACCCTTGACAGTAAAAACAACTAAACCACATGGCACTCTCTTTCTACATTTTGTAGGTTAAGGATCCTTTGTACCAAACACTTTCTATAAAATTATAACTAATTTAAAGAAGGCGAAAGAAAAATTAAATTAATCATCATAAATAATAAATGAAAAAATATTACTTTCACCACAACTTGTTTATCAAACGTCATATTCTCACAACCAATATTGACCGTTGCCTAAGTCTACCATGAATTTCATAACATTAAATTAAATGAAATTACGTAACAACGAAAGGTGTTAATCGAGTGAATGTCATGGACAATTTCCTTGAGGTCACACCTTTCTTCATTTTCTCACTTGGAGGGAAGTTAGTGGACTAAATCTCAAGAAGATCTTTCATTGATTGAAGAGGGGTGACTCAATTCCTAAATCGGGTGTAAAAGGTCGTGCATAATAGTTTTCCGTCCTCTAAGAATCAATGTTTTGTTTTTAATATGGTAGATTTTACAATTCAAAAAAGTGTTGTGGCGCAAATTTTTAACCGTTCATCTGTTATACTCTTGTAATTGGTTTTGGTTTTCTAATAAAAAAAAAACTTCTTTATCATAAAAATTAGCATAACCACCCGAAACCACCACCCTATGTAGGTTTGTTACTAACAATTTGTAGTCATCGGAGTTTAACAACTATAGGTATCCATTTATATGAATCCACATATATCTAAATGAAATTTTAGATGTAAACTTCGAATATTTAAAAAAAAAAAAAAAAAAAAACCTCTTACTCCACATTTATAAGAAAAATGGTGGTTACAAAATAAAATGAAACATGCACCAAACAATGTCACATTGTTAAGGAATAAAAATGATATCAACTACATTGTTTTTTTTTTTTTTCTAAAACAGACCCCAAACTATATTTTACAACTAACGTATCAAACGTTTGAAATCCACAACCAAAGTTTACCTTTGTAATGAATTCATATACTTTAGATGAAAGTAGTCCAATGAACATGTAAGGGCAAGAGAAAATCATGGATCATTATCCTATCTATTCTATCTATATAATAAATGAAAACACTAGGGTTGAATTCTAGATTTTTAGAGGGTCTTGAAGGATCCAAATTTTAAATGGGGCTCCAAGACTAAGTCTTATATAAACCTCTTTTTATTTAGTTTTGTCAACATCCATTTGTATGTTACAACATCTTCCTCCTTCCTATCCTACTAATTCCTTTCTCATTCCTCATTCCTCTCTCATTGTCATTTTTGCAAGGTATGTTCTTCATCAATCTTAGATGAATCTAGAAAATGTTTTTGAATCTTTTTCTGCATTTTTATTATATTGATACATAATGTTTGCAATCATCTTACATAAAAGATAAAAACAATAGGATTGTATCGTTATTTTTATACAAAGACAAATGACAATCCTATATCTATCAACCTTCTACAAAATATGTGATTATCAACAAGTTTTCGATTATGTTTCTGACCCTTTATAAAATCCCAAAAGTAAATGTTTGAAACCATCTTACATAAAATATAAATACAATCGGTTTCTTATTAAAATAACTTTCTAATCCTATTGTTTGTCGATTATGTTTCTGACAAATTTTGAAATCCATCCACATCGGTTTACTAACATATTAAACCAAACAGAATCGTTTTTTTTTATTAAAACCATTTGATAATCTGTTTACAATCAACTCTCTGCTTTGGATGTAATCGATACGCGAGTAATTCTGCTCAGCTTTAATCATTGAATATATGATTGTTTTTTTAATAAACAGATTGCAATTGAAATCGGTTTTGAGTATGTGTGAATATAAAAAACTATTATATAAAAAAAAACAAAATACCGGATTTCATAAAACAAGATAATTAAAATCAGTTTTTAGTATGAGTGACTTTATGTATATTTTAACAAAAGTTTGTTTTTTGCATAACGAAGAACAGGATTTCATTAGGACAAATAACTTCAATATGGCTTATCACAAGGGTGACAAATTCTTCAAGGTTATTCATGACCCTTCCGCACGAGTTTTGGTATGACGTTTCTAATATTTTTTAAGTAAAAAAACCTTATTTGTTATTATAATGTTGGTTTTTACGTGTTTGTGCAGACATTGCCTAAATCCATGAACAGGTTTTTGTTATCTAAAAACTTACGAAACAACAACATTAAAGTTTCGACATACCATGGTCAACAACTTCTTATTAATTTTAATTTAAATGTGTAATTATTCACATTGACTAAGATTTAATTATGGTCAAATCAATAAATGAGTACGACAATGTGTGAATCAATAATCAATAAAATTTTGTGTTTTTTTTTCATTTGGTATATTGACATGGAGATGTCTAATTTTACCGAATATTTAGTATGTTGTAATTGTAACAATATGTATACGTTAACCCGTGGTGGCAATACGGTATAATTTAGAATACATATTCACAACTGAATTTACTCACAACATTCATAATGAATTGATAAATGTAATTGCGAAATTTATGGTTTCCTTATACAATAACAAATTTACTTTGAATACCCATTTACTTGTCCAATTTTCAAGCATGTTAGTAAAGCATATAATAACATATAAAGAACATTTACTTAAATAACATTGAATAGATTAAAAAAAAAACACAACTAGGTATAATCCTTGACACGCGGCATTAAAGGTTTCAATCATTGTTTTTGACTAAATTCAATCAATACATTAATTTATAACAATAATAACAATTCTAAAACGGATGCTAATTACCCTCCACTCTTTCATCCATTTCTTATTATTGAATTGATTCAATACCTATATAATGCTTTACATAACATGTAAATAACATTTAGTTTAGTAACATTGAATAGATCAAAAAAAAATCACAAATATGTACAATCATATAAATTCGGCATTAATGGTTTAAATGCTTGACTTTGACTAAATTTAATCAATACATTAATTTATAACAATAATATATAAGTGGTAATTCGAATGCTAATTACCCTCCACTCTTTCATCCATTTCTTATTATTGAATTGATTGAATACCTATATAATGCTTTACATAACATGTAAAGAACATTTAGTTTAATAACATTGAATAAATCAAAAAAAAAATCACAACTAGGTATAATACTTAAAATTCGCCATTAATGATTTCAATGCTTGACTTTGACTAAATGTAATCAATACATTAATTTATAACAATAATAACAATGCTAATTCGGATGCTAATTACCCTCCACTCTTTCATCCATTTCTTATTATTGAATTGATTGAATACCTATATAATGCTTTACATAACATGTAAAGAACATTTAGTTTAATAACATTGAATAGATCAAAAAAAAATCACAACTAGGTATAATACTTAAAATTCGCCATTAATGATTTCAATGCTTGACTTTGACTAAATTTAATCAATACATTAATTTATAACAATAATAACAATGCTAATTCGGATGCTAATTACCCTCCACTCTTTCATCCATTTCTTATTATTCAATTGTTTGAATACCTATATAATGCTTTACATAACATATAAAGAACATTAGTTAAATAACATTGAATAGATCAAAACAAATTACAATTACAACTAAGTATAATGCTTGACATCCACACTTGACTTTGACTAAATTCAATCAATACATAAAGTTATAACAATAATAACAATTGTAAGTCGAATCCTAATTACCCTCCACTCTTTCATCCGTTTTTTATTATTCAATTGATTGAATTCCTATATAATGCTTGACATAACATATAAAGAACATTAGTTAAATAACATTGAATATATCAAAACAAATTACAACTAACTATAATGCTTAACATACGGCTGTTTTGCTTTAACTACTTGACTTTGACTAAATTCAATCAGTACATAAAGTTATAACAATAATAACAATCGTAATTCGGTTCTTAATTACCCTCCACTCTTTAATCTATTTGTTATTATTGAATTTATTTAATTCCTACATCAATACCTATATAATGCTTGACATACGCCATTTAATCAATAAATGATTGACCTTGACTAAATTCAATCAATACATAATGTTATAACCTTTAAAACAATGCTAATTCAAATGCTAATTAACCGCCCACCATTTCATCCATTTCTTATTATTCGGTAAATTCAATAACTATATAAACAAGTCAAACCAATTCACATACGATTGTAATAAGACACGTTGGAACCACTTTGAGTAATCGCAAAGATATATTATTAGGTTAATTTATGTTTCTCATATTTAATTACTTAAACATTAGTTATTTTGATTTTGATTTGTTGTTTTATTGAAGTCATCTTTTGGTTTTTACATCATTTTTTCCCAGTTAACAAGATCAATGGCTGCTGTAGATGCAAATGAGTTTACAATGGTTAACCAAATTCATGTAAACCGAAACAGTGTGGCGTTAAAGCTAAAGATTATTTGGGTTTGGCGTCTACCCGATCGTCGCAATCCTAATGATGTGTACTCAATTGAAATGATCCCATGTGATGAAAATGTAAAAGTTAACAACACGTTTTTTTTTATATCCTATTATTTTTAAATTTCATAACTTTTTTTTTAATTGTGATGCTTTTAATTTTAATGTATATCAATTATCTTATTTTTTTTATAATCAACAGGGTGACAGGATTCAAGCGAATGTATTTAAGCGGTTGTTTTTTAAATTCGAGAGGTTTCTGATTGAAAATTCTTCTCTTATTATAAGAAATCCAGGAGTTGGGGTCAATTCCTCTAAATACAAGTATGCTCCAAACCCAAACAAACTCTGCTTGAATATGAATACTCAAGTTTCCGAATATCATGGTTTCCAAGGTCCAGATTTTGGTTTCTCTTTTGTGCCCTTTCAAAGAATTCTGGATAAGGAGGTTGATGAATATGTTACAATAGGTATATTTTCGTTCTAAAGTTTTTTTTTATCACAACCAAACAATAATAATAGTTTTATAAGTTATCTTTCATTAATGTTTATTTTATAATTGATCTTAGATGTTATTGGACATGTTAACAAGTTCTTCAGCAATGATGATAAAGAAAAAAAGGTTGTCGCTGATAAAAAGAGGTTAACAATGGAAATTCAAGATATCGAGTATGTATTCTTTATTTATTTTTTTTTGTTTTTTTTTGCATTTTATATATAAAAAAAATTACGTACCTTTATAAATTGTTTATTTATTTTTTACTAAAATAATTTGTACTTTTTTGAAGGGGCTTGCGCATCTATTTAACGTTGTGGGATAGTTATGCCATGGAGATGTCTAAATATGTTGCAACTCATCAAACAGAGAAAGAATTTATAATAATAATGCAGTTTGGCCGTTTGAAGTTTTATAATGGTTGTATAATGTTAATAAATATATATAGTTATATTTATATTTATACATACATTATATTTTGCATTATAAATTAAGTTCTAACTTCTAAATTTTCTTTTTATTAAATAAATAAAATATTTTTTCCTAATTTTTTTATAGGAAAACCGTATGTTTCTAACTCTTTTGGAGATCGCGTTAGTCGACTGTTCATAAATGGAGATATTGAAGATATAAAGCTGTACAAAAAAGGGTATGTACTATTACGTTTTTCAATACGAATTACACAACCTTTATAAACAGTCTCAATAAATATGTAATGTGTATTGATTAAATTATTTTTATCAGGTTGGGTAAGAAAATCGCTGATAATCCTTCCTCTTCTCATCAACCATATGGAACTTCTATGTTTTGCTCTGATGAAGATGAATTTGTCCATAACACTTCTTTTAGTAACATTGGCGACATTTGTGAGATTCAAGAGGTAAGTATAATGTTCATACTTAAATACGATATTTATAATTAAATATAAAAAATTGTAATGAGGTTAAAATTTTAATTTTTATTTAATATTAATTTCCAATGTATACCATATACTATCTTATTTTGGTAACAAACTATATAATTCATACAGGCGCAGGCTTTGGTATTATTGGGTACTATTAAAGACCTGTTTACCGAAATTGGCTGGTACTACATGGGATGCCCCAAATGCACCAGAAAATGTAGTATTGATTATATAATCAAGCAGGTTGGTGAAGGAAGTTCAGATTTTGAGGAAGAAAAGGTTTACGAGTGTTTGAATGATAGTTGTAGTGCCAAAAAAGTTGAGCCTACACCAAGGTCGGATATATTTTTAACATCTATTATAATTTTCACAAATATACTTTCATTTCAACCCAACTTAGTTATAAATTTTTGTTGTTTTTTTTTCAAATTTTTTTTCTAGGTTTAAAATTCAGGTTCGTGTGCAAGACGTTAATGGTGTTGTATCGCTTACGTTGTTTCATCGTGACGTTGCACAACTTATTAGTAAAAGTGCTTCTGAATTGCTTGAGTTGAATATGGTATTCCATATTTTTAACTACATTTTAAGTATAAAATTATTTTTAATAATTCCTTAATTATAGTTTTGTAATAATTATGTATTTGGTTATTCCTTATATATAGGTTGGTGATACATTTGAATATCCTGAAGAGATTAAGACTTTGTTAGACAGAGAGTTTGCTTTTAAAATCTTTGTCTGTGGGTTCAATTTAAACAACAAATATGATGTTTATGGTGTAACTAAGATAACTGATGATCCAACAATTATCTCGCATCTTAAGAAAAAGTTGTATGTAGGACAGGTACATATTCGAATTCCATTTCACATAACTTAGCAAATTTTATTTATGTAAGACTTTATTACATTTCTAAGTTTTTGCATATTTTTTTTAACAGCCTGCTGAATCAGAATCACTTCACACGTCTCTCATGGCAATGCCGTCTAATGTTATTTCTGTTTCCAAGGTACCATTTGCACAAACACTTATATTCATAGTAATACATTTTACTCATTTTTTCTTTCATACACAATCACTGATGATTCTGATACATATGTTTGTAACTATTTTTTGTTTAGGAATCTGACACAGGCGATAATGATACGCCAATTTCCATTGTTGATAAGAAAGTTTATGCTGAAGGAGAACAATGTTCTATCAGTTACAAGTATCAAATGGTTAAGCGTAAACTGATTGACGCGATCTCTGATGATGAAAGCACACCAATTCCTTCAACTAAGATTGGAAGTGGTGGTAGTATGGAGTAACTTAAAATTACGTTGAGCCTCTCGTCTTCCTAAACCCAAAATGAAGAGGATTTGTTTTCTATGCTTATGGTCAACCAGTTTCATTGCTTTATGTTTTGTTTTTTTAATAATTTTGAACAATTTCTACTTTGTTATTTTCTCTTTATACCATGATATGGTTTCCTCTTTTTATTAAGTTTCATAACGATCATAATATTTAATAAATGCGTTTGCTTGATTGATAAGTATGTTTTCATCCATTTGAATATTATGTTGAGTATATATAGATACAACTAGATTGGTGGATGTACTCATCAAACATAATTTTCAGTTTTATTTTTGTATGATTCATATCTAATTAAAACTAAAAGATTGTAACATAAATGTTGTAAATCGTTTCAATTTTTTTACCGAAATATATTGTTGTGATACAAGGAAAAATGGATCGGCCCAATATGTTACTAAAACAATCCCATATAAAATACATAACATACATATTACATAACTTATTGGGTTGAATGTTTATTATTAGCCATAGGCCCGATTGTTTTACTCTTAATGTCTGATTCAGCCCAACAACAATTGGTTTCATTATATACCTACCTAATTGATAATTGTTTCACTTTTTCATATTTTTCGGTTCCCCCAAAAAACTACTTTACCAATATGTAAGTAACCCTTGATCTTCTTCACTTTTAAGATATTTCGATACTTTCAATAACTTGCAGACTTCATGTTTAGAAATATGGTACATTTAATAAATTTGAATATCTTTTTTTAGCTTACTTGGACCATGGTGATCAGAATGTCACTTGTGAAGATTGTAATGCTAGACTGTGGAGCTGTGAATCTACTAGAGGGCTTAATAGAAGTAATACTAAAAAAAATTTCTCTCTGTGTTGTGGTTATGGAAAAGTTATGCTTCCTCCTTTTAAGGAGGCGCCACACAGTTATAAAGAGTATTTTAATGGAGTTGATTCTAAAAGCAAATTCTTTTTAAAGAACATAAGACGATTCAACTCTATGTATTCATTTACATCCATGGGTGGAAAAATTGATAGGTCTATAAATCATGGTAATGCTCCATTCATCTATCGTATAAGTGGTGAGAACTACCATACTTTGGGAAATCTTTTACCATCATGTGGACAAAATCCAGTATTCTCTCAGCTATACATATATGATACTGAAAATGAAGTTTCGAATAGAATCAATGTTGTTGGGTATGTTATTTTTTTATTGTCTTTTGTAGAAAACTTTAAGGATTTTTAAGTACTTTCGATTCTAATGTATTCATTTTATTTATAGTGATGCAGATGAGGAATACTCATCAGAAAAGGCCCTTGAATTTCAAATTGTAAAGGAATTGAAAAAAATGTTGGATGCCAAAAACTCCTTGGTGAAATCTTATAGAATGGCGAGAGATTGTTTTCAGAAGAACCCTGATGCACAAGTCAAGCTTCGATTAAACGGAATGAGGAAAGAAGATGGTAGAACCTACAACCTACCCACGGTTTCTGAAGTTGCTGGATTGATAATTGGTGACCTTAATGAAGAAACAGATAAACATGACATTGTTAATGCCTCTTTAAGTTCATCATACATTTGACACAAATGCACTGTTTTAGAGTTAACAAAAAATATGCGGTTGCTTTCTGGAAGCTGCAGTTCTGATATTGAGGAAACTAAAAAGTTTGCATCTTGGCTTCTGGACATAGGAGAAGGAAAGGTTGATACAATAAGTGATGATCAAGATGTTATTTTGATACCTGATGACTTACTTATTTCTCAATCTTCGGATCCTGTTTCTGATTTGATAGCCTTTGTTTATCCTTCACTTTTGGATAACATCCACATTCCGACTTATTTTCAAGATCGAGCTATATTAGCACCGAAGAATGAAGTTGTTCATGAAATTAATGATATATTACTTTCAATGTTTCCCGGTGACGAAGTTGAGTATCTAAGTTCGGATAGTGTTTGCCAGTCTGAAGATGTGAACAAACAAGTTGATGAAAGATTAGTTTCTCCTGATGTCCTTAATGGTCTTAAGTTTTCTGGAATACCAAACCATCGTTTGGTTTTGAAAGTTGGCGTTCCCGTAATGTTACTCAGAAACATTGATCAGAAAAGTGGTTTGTGCAATGGGACAAGGTTACAAGTTGTTAAAATGAGAAAACGTGTCATTGAAGCGAAAATCATATCAGGAAGTAACATTGGAATGCGAACTTTTATTCCAAGAATTACTTTATCCCCCTCAGATAAGAAAATTCCTTTTAAATTTAACAGAAGGCAATTTCCACTTGCTGTTTCTTTCGCAATGACAATAAACAAAAGTCAAGGACAATCCTTATCCAGAGTTGGGTTGTATTTGAAGGATCCAGTTTTTTCACACGGGCAGTTGTATGTTGCGCTTTCAAGGGTCAGAAGTCGAGATGGACTTAAGATTGTTATAGTAGATGAAAATGGTGAATTGACGAACAAAACATCAAACGTTGTGTACAAAGAAGTCTTTCAGGATTTATGAATAATGTGAGTAATTTTTATGCAATTTTTTAATTATCTTTATTGACGTTATGTATATACAACTTCAATAATAAAGTATTATTTTAAACTTTTTTTGTGTGCTTTGAACAGTGCGTTGCATTTTGTCAATAAACCAAGTTATGTACTAATTACAATTACATTAAAAATAAAAATATGATAAAAAGTCATTTACAAAAACATAATGTATTCATACCTTTGTTATTTTTTTCAAAACTTTATACTTTGGTTTAGTACTGATCATAATAGGTAATCGGTTCTCATTACTAACGTTACTGAGGGCTTATAAAAAATATCCACTTTGACATGAAAACCATAGTTATATGTTAGTTTTACTTTTAATACTCATTTAATATCAACGCATGACGTTTATATAAGAAAAAAATTTCAGGCTAACCGTTATTTTTAACACTTTACGTTTGTAGCCACTAAACTTGAACAATACAACTCTTAGTTTCATATAATTTTTTTATTTACTATGGTTTGCACCGTGGGTCCCCACGGGTCTCAAACCTAGTATATTTATATATCAATGTTTATGAATAGTGTTTCTGTTATGTGGCAGAGGCTGGTTGAGTTTTTTTTTTTAGCTTTCTATGTTTTAACCATTTATATATATTGTATTTTCAAGATAATATACCAAAACTGTTTCTGGTTCAGTTGGTGAGGTTGCTGAAGTATTAGATAGGTTGTACACACACAGAAGAAGCACATCTGTAGACATAGAGAACAAGCACATCTGTAGACATAGAGAACGTAACCACCACCACCCACTTAACTCGGCCTCCAACGCTTCAACTTCCAGGTGCAACCACCACCTTCTCATGATTTTTGTATGTCCATTCCTCCTTTGATTACTGTGTAGACCGTCATCTCCGACGTCCTTTTTGGCCTGTGAGTATCCGCTGGTTCCAAAGGAAAGAGAAAGAGAGATGTTGAGGGAAAAAAGAGAAAAGATAGATATTGAGGGAAAGATAGTGAAAAGGGAAGAAATAGATAGAGGGAGATGATCAGAGAAGACGACCGTCGTCTCTGTCGTCCTTTCTTGCCGGCGTCACGATGACGCCTCTTTTTTCCTTATCTTTTATGTCGGTTTTGAATCCGATTTATATCTCTTTAAACTCTAGTTTCTTTTGGTGTGAACCGTGAGTTTCTTTGGTGATGATAGGTCGGTGATTGTGACCGATAGTTCATCAGAGACAATCTTGAACCTGCAAGTTGATATTGATGAGTATGAACCCTAATTTTTTTTTGGGTTTTTCCCCAATTGTGGATTTGGGTTGGTAATGGTTTGCATCTGTTTATTTTAGATGGTCTTCATGCCCATACAAATCATTTATCCGGCAGTCACTTGAATGCTCTTTTCGACATCCACCATCGCAGATCTGAAAAACAATGACTTTTGGTCCTTTGGAATGGGGGTTCGTATGTGATAAAAACAATGTGGTGGATTAGTAGTGATGTGGTTATGGTTATGGTTGGATTGCAGTAGTGGCATGTCGGTGGCGGTGGGGGTTGTGGTTGGGTTGCAGCAGTGGTAGCTAGGTGGTTATGGTTGGGTTGCAGCAGTGGTAGCTAGGTGGTGATGGTGGGGTTGCAATGGTTGTGGGGGGATGATGATGATTGCTGTGACAAAGTTGCAGCGGTGGCTTACGCGATAATTGTTCATCAAACTTTTCCGGACAATGGCCATTGCCGGAGACATTATCGGTATATTTGTGACCTAGCCGCTGAACCCAACGATTTGTTGTAGATCAATTTGATAAATAGAAAAAATAAGTCACATGCTGAATCGGTACTTAGAGAAAAGGGAGTTGCCATGTTTTTTTATAGAAAATGAAAAATGATGGTTGAACTGTCTTATGAAAGAGAGTGATGCGGGTGCAGGGAAATAAAGATGGACTTACTGATATTAGTTGGTTGAATGGAAAGCTTCTTAAATCAAGAGATTTTACTGGAAATTGTAATAAGTATAATGGAATAAAATTCAGATTCAAATTTATGTTAACATTTACGTTTAAAAGAAACTATCTACACTATATAATAAAAGAAAACACATGAGGGACACATAGCACTCCCTCATGAATTCTCTCATTTTATTATTTAATTAATACAATAAATTCAAATCTAATTATAATAATTGATTATTAATCATAGTTGTAACTTATCTACATCTACCTTCTACACTATATAATAAAAGAAAACACATGAGGGACACATGACACTCCCTCATGAATTCTCTCATTTTATTATTTAATTAATACAATAAATTCAAATTTAATTATAATACTTGATTAATAATCATAGTTGTAACTTATATATATCATTAATAAAAAACACATGAGGGTCACATGGCACTCCCTCATGAATTCTCTCATTTTATTATTTAATACAATAAAATTCAAATTTAAATATAATAATTGATTTGCAAAAGCATATTATAAATTTATTAAATTGAATTTTATTAATTACATTAATAATCATAGTTGTAACTGAAATCATTAATAAAAGAAAACACATGATTTTTTGTATAATATTTGATCTGTTATTCTAAGTTTAAGATTAATTTTGTTACAATATTTGACAAATGATTATTAAGTTTTTTTTTTAATTTTGGTCATTGTTTTAGAAGTTAAACCATGCTCAATAAATACATATTAATTTTAATACTTAAAATTCAAAAGTCAAATAAACAAATTAAGAATAACACAATGCAATTAGTCAAGTTTTTTTGTGAGACTTTCATGTTGTTCAAAACAAATAAATAAAATAAATCAATCAACATTAATCTATTTCTATCTATAGTAATAAAAGACAACACATGGAGTACATAGAACTCCATCACAAAGCCTCCCATTTTATTATTTTAAACAATACATTTATTTTAATTTGTTTCTTTATTTAATAATTATTACGTATTCAGTTTTTATTTGTTACAACTATAATTATTAGTATAACTACTGGAATTCAGTTTTATATATATATATATATATATATATATTCTATGTTTTTTGTAAATCAATTAATATAATACAAAATTAGAAATAAATTATTAGACATAATTTGAAAATGTTTATGAACTAACAAAAGTAATCTTTATTAAAAATTCTAAATGAACAATACTCGATTAGGATGGTTTAATGGATGAGGAGATGCTTTTAAATTAATTACATTTTTTTATATCCTAGCCTAAACACATTTACCTTTATTATTTTTTTGATTTTTTTGTTTTGTTGTATCTGCAGTCTTATAAGGTAATAGCCACGGTATGGAAGATACATTTTGGAATGTTTGAAAAAAGTTTTATGTGAATAAAAATGTTTTTTACAATAAATCATTTAGGGACTGATGAATATTTAATATTTTTTCGATTGTAAAGGCAACTTTTTTTTATTTTAAATAAAATATTAATCTAAATTTTCTTAATTATATTTATAATATATATAATTTAAATTGTTCAACCCGTGTATCACACGGGTACATAACCTAATTTTTATTACACAAAATTTTAAATCAGAATTTTGAAAGCTATAAAAGAATATAGATAGCTATCATAATATCATTCACATGAACAAGATTAAGAGCTTAACATTTTATTTATATTTGGCATTTCTTATGCTGATATTATCTTGCAACAATCACATGAAACAATCGACAAAAAACTTTACATACTTTCATAAGCTCATCCTCAAGATTAGTGTTATTAAGGCGATAACAATTTATCTTGCCGCGGCGCAATGCGCGCAACGTCACTTTTGTTTATATTCGCTATGAAAATTGGCTATAATTTGTTTGCGTTCTATTATGACCAAGCAAATCACAAGGCGCGCAAGGCGCGTCTATGTATCCCACTAGTTTCATTGAATTAGACTCGAGATTCTCTCAAATTATAAAAAGAAGCGAATGATACAAAGAAACCAAATGTTAGTGTCATAAGACATTATATATGAACAACATAAGTATATGTTAAGTAAAGGGTGATGGGTGAGTTCATGTTACCAATCTCAGGCTGTCACATCACATCGTTAAATACTACCTGAGAGGCTGAGATTACAAGGTGTGGCAGGGGGATGGAGCGACATGTGGCAGCCACGTCAATTCCCTTCCAAGCCCTAAAAACATAGGGTGGTGGTGGCATGGGGTTTTTTTTATTATTTTTTATAATCAACCAACCAATCACAATCATCTATAATCCAACAACTAACCAAAACCATCCACCTCACCTTCGCCTTTTACCCCACGCCCGTGGAAATGTGCACCCAATCTACCTCACGCCAGCTTCCACACCACATAATGGGTGGTGTTGGTGGCGTGGAAGGGCTTCACATTCCCTTCCGCGCCCCCACACTGTGTAGTCTAAGGCACCCTAAGCCATGAGTTCCATCATTTTACACCCACTATCCACTATTTTCTATCTATATCGCTCACCTACACATACACCCTTACCCAGGTCAGTTGATCCTCACAACAATTGATACCTTAAGGGGAGGGGCGGTGTGGCACAATATATATGACAATATGTTCATTAGGGGTGGGCATTTATAAGTCAGTTTCATGTACCATAGGTCAAGTCTCAAGACGAAGCTAAACACAAAAAGAAAATTAAACTGGAAGTGATCGTTCCAATTTTCCATGCATTGACCATTGACGTGGGCTTTTGTACGTACCAAACGGCTCCTATGAAGACAAAGCTATTTTAGAGAAATAAAGTTAACCGGGTGTAACCATAGTATGAGCATTAGGTTTCGTAAAAATTGTGGTGGGATTTGTTGGGCAAAAGATTTGGTTGCCGTGTTTGTGGTTATGCAAGATAAGGTCTATAACCGTCACCACCAAAAATCGAACTGCCGCCTTGATGTTTTGAACCTTTTGCTCGTATTTGGCTCGTTTACAACAGCACGAGCATTTTTTGAGCGCACACTTTTCCAAGTGAACGGCAAATGATTTGGACAACTATTGGGATGTTTCCGTCAATGTTTTCGTTGTTGAATGACACATGAGGTCTGACTGTTTGAGGATGAAACGAAGCCTAAGGTCATCTCACCAAAAAAAAACTAACAGAAAAATTAAAGACCGTCACTCAGTGATATAATGTGTTAACCCGACAAACCACAGAGACTCAAGGTGTTAGGATTCGACTAAATCTTTTAATTCATGCAATCCACATGAACAAAATTTGCACTTGACTCAAGTAATAATAGTAGAATGGTATTAAACTCAAGTAATAATAGTAGAATGGTATTAAGTTATTAATAACTATGCAGTTTATACAATTTTTTATTATTTTTATAGGTACAGTTTTTCTTTTCTCAAGTGTGTGGGCTTTGAGTCCACCTTGTGCTTTAAGTGCATGTTTGGCTCTCTTTATTTGGCCTCCTTATAACTTATTGACTTAATAAAAAAGTTAATAAGAAGAAAATATTGTTGAGGTAATAGGTTGAAAATGAAGTTTTTGTGGGTTGAAAAGAAGATAAGTTATAAGTTAGAATTTGTAACTTTTTGATTAAGTAGATAAGGAAGTAGAAGGAGATAAGGAGGAGAGCCAAACATGGCCTAAGTGGTTCTTGTTGTCAGGTAATATGTTGAACACGCCCTCACTAGATAATCTTCGATTTTCCTGTAACCTTTTTTTTTAACCACAAATTTTATACCACCTTATTTCCACCTAACCTTGCACTTGCAAGGATTTGAACCCACAACCTCACATTTGTAAGGGGAGACGCCATACCACTAGACCAAGAGGTATGGGTCGATTTTCCTGTAACTAAGAATGTCTTTTCAAACAGATAATAACAAAAGTTGCTCATAAATGTTTCATATTTGTTGTCCTCTTGTGTTACACACATAAAGTTGAAGAAATAAACAACCACAATATGATCCAATAGAGGTAAGATTTGGAAAACTTTCACTTCAACTTGCAAACACATACCAAACTATTGACAGAAAGTTTTTGAAAACAGATAAATTGGCCAAAAACAACTCAAAAGCTCTCACATACAGCACCCATCATCACTCTTAGTCAAACCAAATATGAAAATATAGTACACATCCACAAGAATATAACAAAATGGTTAAAGAACAGCAGCATACCTTCTCTTAAAACTGCATTGAGCTTGTGCAGACCATTATCCCACTGACTAAATCCAATCTAAAATATAAGGTAGAATACACAGTCAAAATAAGGTTTTAGTAAAGCAACTTTAACTCATTTGCTTACAACTGGTCTATTTGGGTTACATTTTTTTCAAACGGGTCAAATAGTATACACTAGCCAACCTGTAAAAAAAAATCCTCATTTCACAAGCTCAACTAATTTACTTACGAATGGGTTGATTTGAGTTATGTTTCATTTCAAATGCATAAATTTAAAAAAAAAAAAAAAAAAAAAAAAAAGCTAAAAAAGTTAGGTTGGAAAGTAACCAAAGATCTATTTTTATTCATGGATTTGTATAGCTACTTACATTAATTTTTTGTTATTATATATTAACAATTAAAGAACAGACGAAAGGCGTTTACGGGTAAAGACAACCCGCCTTATTTTAACCAACACTAATAATTACCGGCTTTAACCCTAACTTATTCGGCCCGCCCATCTTGCCACCTCTAAATTATATATAAAAGGTAAGAAAATTAATACCTAAGAACATGAAATGATATACAAATACATCAACTGGAATTTAGATCCACTGCATGTCTCCACAGCAAGATTCATGGGAACTTGATTCCTTCATGAATAAAATGTTTAAACTGATGCGTGTGGAAGCTACTTTAGTGTCATTTTGCCAGAGAATTAGAATGCTGAGCCATAAAATTCGGAAAAATCAAGCCGGAACATGAGGAACTTTAGATCAATGTGTTGTTGCACAGGCAGTTGAGATATGAACCCTTTAAAAAGAGAAGAATATTCCTTTGAAACTGCATCTATTTCTTGTCCCATATTTCTAACAAATTCATCAGCACGTTGTGTTATTGCTTTCCTGCCTTCACTAAGCCATGAATCAGAATCTTCGTTTTTGCTTCTAGAATTTGCCTTTAGTTCGGTCTTATCTTCCATGGTTCTGCAACCATCGGTCCATGAGAATATAAATAAACATTTCTTAGGGTGTTTAGTGATAAAAATCTAGAAGTGACAAAATGAGCAGGTGAGTCAAAAGAGGTAATGTTTAGATGGGGTTAATGTTTTAAGTGTGAAAAAAAAAAAAAAAAAAAACCTATATTCTTCCCTTCAAAATCTAACCCATTTAAACATTTGACCCATTTACCTGTAAATGGGTCGAAATCATCACCTTTAGAACAACACATCAAGGTAAAGAAACATGGATACCTGGCTTGAAACTCATAAATTCCTTCATAAAGCCGGTCAGCATGACTGCGAAACCGTAAAATTAGGTCAAACAACATGAACAAACTTTTATAAAGAGCTTGAGACCGTTCTCCAAGAAGTGATTTCTCAACAATCGAGTGAAGATACTTATCATGGGCTGATAGTAGGTCATCAAGATCTTTAGATGCTTCCATTTCATCGGAAAAATTAGCCCATGAAACCTCCAACACTTCGAACATGATATAATATTGCAAATTCGTAAGAAAATGATTCATTTCGTTCCAAAGAACTTGGCATCTCCTTGAAGTCAAAATTAACCGAAACTTAACCGCTTTTGGTAGTTTAGTGAAGAAACGTGAAGTAATCAAGTTTGGTTTCATTTTCTTCCAAGCACCTATAAGTGCATGCTCTACCCTTCTAAGCTTCCACAAAAAGTTAAAGATCTTTAAATACTTTGCCATTACAGATTCTGTAAACACAGTATTTAACGGAATTCTTGCATCATAGTCCAAAGAAAACACATCCCACCCTCTATCTCCCGTATTATGTGGCATCATCTTAACCCTTAATCTATCCAAAATGTCAGGATCATCATATTGTGCATTAGACGACCTAATTGCGCTCTCTAATAATCCAGCAAGTTTAAACGAGCTGATTGTATTAGCGGGCTCCGAGAGCTCAGGCCCAACAATATCCATCAGATATTGAACAAAATCACCTTGTCCTAACAACAGATATCTTTTGATAGCAAGGCAATGCTCCTTAAACCTATATTGGTTGTAAACAACATCCATTAGATGTTTATCAATTCTCTTTGCTGCTTCGGTGACTAAAGATTCCAGTGCATCAGTTTCACCATACCCAAGACCGCCTCTTCTAGTGGTGGTCCCTGTGGCGGCTGCAGCTTGTGTGGCAGCATCAGCCCAACTTCGATCCCCACAACAAACTCTAAGAAAATTAATTGATTTCCCTGTTCTTAGTATACGTCTCGCAAGAGACTGAGAGATAAAAGAAGGAAGCATTGCAGAATGAAGTCTATACCCTTCTCTCCATAAAGATTCCGCTTTTACAGAATGACCCAAAACAAAAAACTCGGAAAATATATCTTCAAGCTCCCCTTCTAAAACCCAACTTCTAACCATTTCAAAAAGAGGCGAGCACACTCTCCGAAGTAACCGTTTCATAAACTCATGCAAAAGAGGGTCACCATGTTGCGCATGCATGTGAATGGCTCCCGCCATCGCACCACCCTTCAGATCCTTACAACTATCCACAAGAACCGCCATTAACCGCATCTTAACCATCGGTTCAGCAAACCAGACCAAAAGCCTCCTTAACGAAAGATAATTCCCCGAAGTCGCATTCTCCGATACCAACGGAATCGGATTCATCGCCTGGGACTGAAGCACAGCCAACAACTTATAATACTCCGAAAGCTCATCCTGCAACGCTGCACAAAACGCTTGTGCCACCGTCCCAACACTCTCGCAACAAAACTTATCCATCGTCTCCGAAACATACTCCTTCACCTTCCTAAACAACCAACCAAGCTCACAAAGCTTCCTAATCATAACCCTCGTAGGCCTCGACACCCTTATCGTCTCCGGCAACACATACCCATCAACACTCTCATCATATATCACATACTTCCCATCAATCCCTTGACAACAATACAACACATCCCTCACCAACACCTCTTCCGAAACATTATTCTCCTCCTTCACCAACACTCCAAACTCCCGATACGCAATATCCCTCAAATTCTCCGAATCCTTCGACACCATCAACACTCCACCACCACTACCATTATTCCGTAGTAACTTGATCGAATCACTACCATTCCCCTCATAACCTAAACTTTGCCCTAAATTATTATTATCTCTTACAACCCTAGGTAAATTCCCATTAGTTTCGGGCTCGAATAAAGGCGGAAGCCCACCACCGGAGAAACCCGAATCAAGATTAACATTAACATTAGTTCTACTACGATCTTGGGAAACAACTTTAAGCAAATAAAGAACAGCCCACTTATTATTAACACTACCAGGACCAGTCTTGGAGGCGAATTTGGAATAAAGATCTGTGAACAATAAAGCATCAGACAATTTACCTTGTTTGACCAACTGAGTCTTGATAGAATAAGCCATAGCAGCTTCGTCGGCGGTTATTGACGGCGTCATGCGGCTGGATAATATTCGAGTAGCGTATTTGACATTGTTAGGGTTAGGGTTAGGGTTTGGGTTAGGGGAAGAAGAAGAAGAAGAAGGGTTGGTGTGCAGACGGTGGACTAGTTCTTGAATAAGGTGTTGGATACGGTGGTCGTCCTCCATGGACGACGGTGACGGTGACGGTGACGGTGACGGTGACGGTGACGGGAGTGATTGTAAGGGTTCAGAGATTTGAAGGGCTTTTGATTTAATTTGTTTTTGATTTAATGTGGGCGCGGAATTAGTTTCAGTTTTACTGTTATACTTTTAGTTGTCAGTATGGTTCTAGTCGAGCTGAATATGATGAGCATAGGTTCGTGCTCGGCTCTTTATTCTTTTATGAGACTGGAGCTTGAGCTGGGCTTGGTTCGAGACTATTATTTTGGGCTTGAACTTAGCTCGAAAGTGAAACCAGAGAGCTCGAGATTGGCTCGGCTCAAGCTTGATTTGATAGCTTAAATAAGCAAAAGCTTGGTCGGGCTTGACTCGGTAATGTTATTAGTTAAAATTGAAAATGTTCAAACGGACAAAACGCATACATAAAAAAAAAAGATTTAATGGCCAAAATCGTCCCTGATGTTTGGTCAGTTTTGTCACATCAGTCAAAAATAGTTTTTTTTTATACATCTGGATCCTTCAGCTTTACTTTTTGTTGCCAAAATCGTCCCTGAAACTAACTCAGTTAAATATTGTCGTTAAGTCTAGGGTATTTTTAACTTTTTGCCTTACCCCTTTAGAGCATTATCATTTGGGGATCCAAATGTATGTGAGTGTGTCCACCAAATTATATGAGCTGGGTGTAAGTGGTTGTGAGTGAAGGAGATAAAAAATATTTGGTGGAAGCACTGTTCACCCCTATATTTGAAAAGCTATTGTTCACTCCTAAAAATATTTTAATATTTTTTGAAGTGGTTGTTAGTAAGGAGAGGGAAAATATAATGATAGAAGTATGAAAAAATATTATTATTTTAAAAATAAGAGAGAAAATTTTAAGGTGGAATAGTGATGTTTAGTGTAATTTGATGGAGGAGATTTGGTGGAAGAGATGGGAATGCTCTTAAAACCCTATTTAAACGCGGTAATTCATAACCTTCGTTAAACCAAAATCATCCCTCATGTTTAGCCCTAATCTAAAACCCTCAATCGTCTTTCAAATTCCCTAAATCAAAGCTTCGATTATCTGCAAAGATGGATGAACCGTGGCGTGTAAGACCTAAAGATTCCAACTTCGATCCTACATCTGAATATGGTAGGTATGTTTTGAGTCTCTTATTCTCCGTAAACATTTTTCTTGCATAATCTTCAAGCATCTTGTTCTTGTTTGCCATTATCCTTGCATTCTCTCCGTGCCTATTCAATGAGTTCAAAAGTCCAGCCATAGCATGAACAACTCTTTCACACATTGGTCCCTCAGCCCAAGCAACAAATTCACAGCTTCTAACCTATCAATTTTCAAAAATTTAGTGTCTTAGAGCATTCTTAATAGCTTCCCCATCCCCCATTTACTTACAATCAATCACAACCACATATTACATTAAAAATCATTACAGTTTCTTTCCTTTCACTCACAACCACTTTCAACAAATATTAAAAAATAAATATAGTTTTCCTATTTTCCTTAAAAGATTTCCAAAGAACCCAAAATTTACCAATAAACAGCAGGTTCCCTCTTTTCTTCACTCATAACCACTTCCAACCTCATAAAAAAATTATAGGGTTTTTTCTCACCAAAAAATGGGGGCACTACTGTGAATGCTCGTACATTATTTTCCTCAAATTAGTGCAAGTAATTAGTTCAAAATTAAGACTTGAAATTTCACATACATGGTTACCGTAACAATAAAATCGCCTATCTGGGTTTTGCATAGTCCACGAGGTGCGAATCCTGGTTGTTGAACCACATGAGCAAAACATGATTGAACAGATTCGTGGATATTGGATTTGGTAGGGTTCATGTATGTTGAAGTGTGTTTCTAGGGTTTCTCGTGCCTATAAAGAAGAAGAATTTGTGTTTAAATTGGGTTTTAAAATGGGGGGCAACCAAAAAGACAGAATTACCCCAGAGTTAACGACAATAGTTAACTTGGTTTAGTGTCAAGGTCGAATTTGGCAATAAAAAGTAAACCTGAAGGATCCAGATGTAAAAAAAAAATATTTTGGACTGATGTCGCAAAACTGACCAAACCTCAGGGTCGATTTTGGCCATTAACTCTAAAAAAATATAACAGTTTTTAGGCTCGTTTATGTTCGCAATCCTAAATAAACTTTGTATGTAAAGCTCGAGCTCTGGCTCGATAACTAAACGAGTTGTATTTCAGACTCAAACTCATTAAACATCAACTCGTTCGAGCTTTTTACCCATATGATCCCGAGTAGTTCTCGAGCCGCTACGCCTCGTTTATACCCCTAGGTAAACTAACAACTGTTGAGACTGCTTCTGGCCTCACCACAGCATCAAGTACCAGCAATTGAAAAAAAAAAAAAAAAAAAAAAAAAAAAAAAAAAAAAAAAAAAAAAAAAAAAAAAAAACTCTTCATTTATGTGTCCCGATCATATTCTACCTTTATAGAGATTTCTTATATATAACGTACTCCCCTGTCTATGAAGAGATATCGTTTTTTATACGGTAGGGTTAAACAAACACTTTACGGATTCAAATCTCCCCATTTCATCAAGTACCTTCTATTTGAGTTTGGATTACTTTTTCTAGATATAGAAAGCAAAAAGAATATCATTGTGTTTTGTACTTCTTAATTTGTTAGGCATGTGCACTGGATGGGCGTTATAGGTAATAAAATATTATAAAGTAATAGAAGGGACGTTATAGGGCGTTATGGAAAAAGAGGGTGTAGTGGGAATGGGCGTTATGGGGCTTTATAAATGATTGGGTAATTATTGCTTAATTATTGTTTTCTTATTTAAATAATAATATTAATAATAATAATATTAATCATTGCTTAATTATTGTTTTCCTACAGTTATTTTGTATGACAGACCACTTACTGGCGATCTGATCAACGTTACGGTTGTTCGTTTCGCTAATTCGGTTGTACTCGGCCAAGACATTGTGCCAAAAATTCTCCTTATTGTTTGGCGGGTTCTCCTTAGTGTTGATCCACGCCGTCACCAACAGGACTTGATCCTGATTAGTCCATCCTGCCATGCTTTCGGTTTGTGTTTGGGTTTAGGTTTGTGTTTTAATACGTGTATGTGTGTATATATGTGTGTGTGTAAAAATGGCCAAAAAACAAGTTGCCCCCCATTAAAATATCAACCCCCGACGCTATGGGGCCCATGGCGCCATCATAACGCTTCCACTACGCATGCTCTTATATTATGTAATTGTTAGTATTTATTTCATCTCAAATATGTTATGAATAACATATAGCTAAAACACACTTTCGTAGAATGTAAGTTATGTTTTATCTGATCTCATTAGTTAGTAATATACTTATGAGATATCAAAAGTTATAATAGTGAGTTCTCATTGTTTTAAAGAGAAAAATATGAATCCGTTTTATGTAGTTTATCATAGATATAAATTAAAAAAAATGGATTTATTGAATTGAAAAAAAGGAAAAATGGGCTACTATTTTTAGATATTGTAGCTAAAGAGATATGTTAAGCTAAAGAACACTAGACGCATTTAAGCCTCTTTGTGGTCAATTTAGGTTTGTTATTGGAGGGTTAAGTCCATTTTTGTGTGTAGACATACCGAAGCACTCGCCTCAACAACACTTTATTATGCACAACTCGCCTTACATATGTTTGAAGCGCCTAGGCCTTGCTTTGTCAAAGCGCCTGCCCTACATGAAGGCATGCGCCTTTGACAACTATGCATCGTGCATGACAAATATAGTAGAAGAAAAAGATGTGATTATGTAATTACATAACTTCTTTACGTATCATAGTTAAAACGATAGATTCGCACACTTCTCTACGTAAAATTAATGGATGACTAAAGATTAAGGTGGGCTTAGGGTGTTCTTAGGAGCACTTATCCAAGGGCTCCCAGCAATTGCAAACCTCCATAATGCACCAACATGTTCAGGCAAAGCATAATCTATCCCTACGCGTGGCCCCACTACTATTTCCGTCACATCCGGGCCGTCCAATAGTTCCAGACCACCACCTAAAACACCAACCCAAGTTAATCTAACATTTAATCACAAAAAAAAAAAAAAAAAAAAAAAAAAAAAAAAAAAAAAAAAAAAAACTTTTATTAATTGTTACCAGGAGTGAAGAGAGGTTGGTTAGACCAGCCTGTTGTAATCCCTAGTGCTTGACCAACCTTAGTGATGTTATCACAAGAAATTGTTAGAGCTCCAAACGTAATCCGTAGAGGTGACAAAATAGACGGGTCTAGTCAGGTAAGCGAGTCAAAACCAGAACTTTTTATCGGGTCATGGCTAGTTGTGCTGACCCGCCCGAATAAACGTTTTGTTATATTTTGTAAAGAGTTGATGTATTAAACTTTATTGCATAAACTATATCACTAAAAGTCTAACATAATAAGCTATTATCTTTGAATTCCACGATTTAGAACGTCCTGCGCATTTAAAAAGCAACAGTGATTAGGTGACTTATGAAACCAGTTTCAGTTATAGTTAGTTTTTTTAAAAGTTAACCCGATTGACCCGTCATCAATCCATGATCAATAAAATACAGCCAGAATAGACCACGTTCTATATACATGAGCTAAAATTGGCATCTTTGGATTGGAATCTGCTATAGGAAGGGGAAAGACTATGCAGACTGACCTTCCCAGGCCCGGTAAGAAGAACAGGCTTCTCGGTGTCCAAACCCCGACGCTGTTTAATAGTTTCCAACCCTGTCGATTCATACCGTTTATCAAATGGTCAATTTATTATTTTGCAAATCCAAGATTTGTATAACTTGTCACAAATTAACTAATACTTTGCATGGTTTAAAAAAACTTTTGAGGCGTGCGCCTCGAGGCGAGGCGCTAAAAAAACGAGTCTGAGGCGCGCCTCATGGGGTCTAGTCTATACATACGCCTCTAATGGCTGAGGCATTAAGAAAATGCGCGCCTCAGGTGCGCCTCGGGTGCGCCTCAGGGGGTTTATGGTGTTTTTTTTTTATGTTTTAGACTTTTTGGGTCAATTGTTTTATTTTTGTTGTTTTAGACTTTTTTGGGTCAATAATTTTATATTTTGTAAGATATATAATTTTTATGTTAATTTTTTTATTCTGCCTCGGGCTTACGCCTCGGTTTGCCTCGAGGCTTGTTTCCGTTCTTTTAAACTTTGATACTTTGTAATGTGGGTTACAGAAACAAAATTCTCAAATTTACTTGTAACTACAATTAATTCAGGTCTTTCACACAATTTAAAGATTAATTAGCTTTGACTTAATTAGTCAAAGTCTAACTTCATCATTTCATCCTTCCTATAGTTTATATTAACTAGATATTGTTGTTGATATCTGAACTTAAAATCATGTAATTTTCAAGCAACTAAGGAAAATGCATTATAGATAATTACCAGCAACAGGTGCACATGAACGAATTAAGACAGCCGAACCAATTCCTTGTTTGTCAGCTACAACATTCAACATTGTATGCAGACCATAGCAAAGATACACATAAGCATGCCCTCCTGGTTCAAACTATGCAATATGCCGAAAAATTAAACAAACATAAAATTTATTAAAAAAAAATGGAAATTTCTTGCACTTCTTATCATATACAAGACATTGCAATATGTTTTATCAGGTTTTACGATAATAGGTTTTAATCCATTGCAAAATGAGTGGGCCAGTCAGGTTGGTAATGGATTAAAACCTGTTATCGTAAAACCTGGTAAAACATTTGTATGTTGTTCGTTAAATACAGGAAGAGCAAAAGTGGGATGGTTATATAACCGCGTTGTGCATCACTTTTAAAGCAACAGATACAAGTAACTACGTGGTTCTCATGAATCTAGAATCTACCCGAAAAAGCGCTAAATTTGATTAGGTTATTGTTTTATGCATTTAGATAAGACCTAAACTTGAATATTAATACTTTCTTACAATATGCGCATAAAACTATCCGAAGAAGCAATTAACTCATACACAAAACATGATCAAAGTATCATCTTTATATCATCAACCCAACCCAACATAAAGATATTAACTTTCAGAAACAAGTGAAAACAAAAACATGTTCACATGATCTTACAAGAGGAGCAGTTCTCGGCGTAACACCAACACGACCATGACAAGCAGAATCATTAGACCTATACGCTTCCACCTGCAAATTCCAATCACTACTTTCATAACCACAAGCAATTTTAGGCCTGCTTTAAATGTAGTGCCATCTTATTTTGATACCATCACGCGTATATGACCCGTATGCTTGTATACAAGTCGTATACTAGTAAGGGAATGCCATAGTGTGATTGGCTACGCAAGTACACGACCTGTATACAAGTCTTATATACAAATCGTATACATGTAGATGAGGCGTATATACGATCCATAAACATATATATTTGCCTTATATACGACCAATATAAATGTATACAACTATAAGAGTCTTATACTTATGAAACAAAACACACTTTGACATTGTATACGACCAGTATACTAGGTGAGTAGGTGACAATAAGTTTTTGGGTGTATATTAAGTCCCCAATTATTATTATTATTATTATTACTATCTAGGTTTAAAAAAGCGCGAGGCGCTTCGAGGCGTTTTGGGTCCAAAATCCGAAGCGCGGGGCTTAAAGCGCGAGGCGAGAGCTTCACGTATAGTATTAAAAAATTATAAAAAAATATTTATATATGTCAATATGACATTTTCTACATGTTAATAAATCATAAGCACAAAAACATGATTATAAAATACCCTTGAACACTTAAAAATCATATTCAAAACATAAAAACGCCGAGGCACTACTGTAGCGGGCCAAATAAAGCAGTTTAAAAGGGTTTTTTTGGGCTGAGGCGCTACTGTAGTACGCCTCAAGCGCTCGAGGCGGCACTTCATGTAGTTCAGCGCTTTTTGGCAAAAAAACCGCTTTTCTAAACGCCTCGCGCCTCAAACGCTTAAAGCGCGCCCCAGGCGCGCTTTTTTAAACCAAGATAACTATTATTACTATTATACATTTCATAAATTAAAAAGGCAATTTACAACCGAATGACATGTAAACGGGCAACAAGTTATGCATCACCCCCCCCCCCCCCCCCCCCTTTTCTTGAAAGGCCAACAAAGTCGTCACTGGCGTCTGGCTCCTGTGGGAAACCCTTTATGACGAATTCAGGATACCCACGGGCACCCGGTCCTCCAGGTCCACTAATCCAGGAAAACCTGACCACCCACCCGCCTGAAGGCACAACAGAATAATAAAACCTGTATCCTTCAAGGCTCGAACTTGTAGACTATTAGGCCTCCCGACCAACCGCTTTTTGAATGGCGAATGTTATCCTACTAAAAAAACAAAACCTTGGTTCCTAGGGTTGAGAAATTCCTGTGCACAACCTTATAGCTTCGGGCAAGGCCGGAGCTTTGTTGGGCCCGGGCGGTGCCCTGGCCCGACTTTTGGCCCCACTGGAAAAATTTTCAAGCTCCGCCACTGGCTTCGGGGCCAAAGAGCCAAATTATATAAAAAACTTATTAACATAAACCCTGATTAATGATCTACCTCTGTAATCTGGAGAACAACATCATCTCTCCTAAGATACTTGCCAAGCAATCTTGGAGCAAGATGAAGAGCATCAATTTGGTAAAAATCAGGGCCCAAGATTGGATTTTTTTCAAGAACAAAGGTGGGGTCTGGATAAAGATTGGATTGGGATGTGGGTTTTTGTTTTAGTGCTCTAACTTTTGTTTTTGGTTTCAGCTTAAGGGTTGGTTTGGGTTTAAGGTTGTGTGGTTTGGAATCAGGGTTTATGAAATTTAAGGGTTTAATAACTCTATTGAATCTTTTAGTGATCTTCATTGGTAACTAACAGATGTTAGGGGTTTAGATCAGACAATAATGTTTTGGCGGGTGTTTGATGAACAAACAAGGGTGGTGTTACTGTTTGGATATGTCATCGCAACCTAACGTGTTGACAATCTTTGTGTTTTTTTAGATTTTGAAATGAGAGTTGACAACTTATTTTTTTTTCCTTTTTTAATGCGAAATATATTAATAAAAAACTAGCAAGACGCTACAAATCATACGTAATACAAGAATATTAAAACTTTGGTATCTTATTGAACAAAAATGGTTATATTGTTCCTCTGTTGATCAAGAATTTTGATTTTTGGCAAGTCTCATGATCATCCAATAAGAAGGGTTTTTTTTTTTTTTTTTTTCAAATGAACGATTTGAAGACCTATTGATTCGAAAAATTGGGGATCGTTCGGACCTTTTAATTCATAGATAGATGTAGATCTCGGACCTATGAATGGGGATATTCCCGAAACTGACAAAAAAAAAAGGAAGTGAGTCCGTATCGAAGGAAAAGAAATTGCGCGTGTTGAATGGATCAGAGAGGGTAGGATTCCACTACAAACCATTCGAGCTAAAATTGATTATTGTTCCTATATAGTTAGAACAATCTATGGGGTATTGGGCATCAAAATTTGGATCTTTATAGAAGGGAAATAATCAACCTTTATTTCCCTTTGCATTCTATTCAGCGATGGAACAAAAAATGATAAATTAGTTTCTTTTTTTTCTTTTCTGTTCAATAAAAAAATGAACAATTATAATTCTATAGGGTTTTACGCCCCAGTTACGGTGTGCGCATATAATGTATATATGTGTGGCCCTCGGGGGACAAAAGTAAAGTTGCACTAGTTTTAACGTTATTTTACTAATTTTGTGAAAATAACGTTAAAAACGACGGACGGTTAATCATGCATCATGTGGTGTGTGGATAGCCAAAAGACAAAAGGGTCCATGCACCGATCGGGTTTGTCCCGATTGCTAAGTGTTTTGTGTCTTATGTCCAAGGCTTGATACCAAACCACATCAAGCCGGGAGTCTCACTGGAAGCAGCCTCTCTATTCTTTGTTATAGGTTGAGTAAAATTAGGATAGTGGTTCCAATCTTTTTAACTAGAATGTAAGTTTTAACTTTTAAGATCATTTTCAGATTACATAGTTTTACAACACTGTCCATTGCTAGGGGTGGGTAAAAACCATCATAACATTCAATTGATAGTTTAAACTTAAAATTGTCCATTGCCACCAATTCGCTTAGTAGAAACCTACCGACGATAGAGGTAATTAGCAGACTAATATTCAGTTTCAATGCAATTCTGCAATCAAAAGCAACTTCCAATATGCGTCAATTGCTGCCTGGACAGTAAGACTCCCACAAAGACGATTGCTGCTCACTAGAAACTGGGTTTATTGATCAAGATAGCACCAAAATCACCAATATATTTAGAACTAGATTTAGAAACATACCGAAACAATGTAAAAAAACATCGTACATTTAAAGATTTAGTTAAACAAATCGAGTCTACAATGTTGAAGCCAGAATGAATATCTATAGCTTAAACATTCCGCGACACATGGATGACCAAACCCAGAAAAAATTCAGGATTTTCAACCAAACACAATAACCATATTATTAGTTCCGTACTTTTACATTTTAGCAAGCAATAGATGATTCAAACACCAAACCCGAAAACTGCCCTAATCTTGTGAAAGATTAGGTCCCGCCATCCTCTTTCTGTGTTCTCCACCACAGTTGAATTTCCATACCTGCACAAAAATTGTATAAGTTTAAACTGCAGAAAATGCGTAATACAACACAACCAAGCTCAAATGACTAGCCAGCAATACAGGTGAGGTGGGGCGGCTAACATGTCAAAACTAGTAAGTTTTAATACTGATCAATGCTTTTTTTTTTGTTGATTTGTACAAAATTTCTAAAAACTAATGTGTTATTCATAACCATTCTTTTTAAACCTCTTTAGACGGTTTAATCTTTGTTCATATGCAGCCCCGCTTACGGCTGTGCGCATGTAATGTATATATGTGTGACCCTCCGGAGGGCAAAAGTAAATTGCACTAATTTTAACATTATTTTACTAGTTTCGTGAAAATAACGTTAAAAATGATAGACGGTTAATCATGCATCATGTGGTGACATGCATCATGTGGTATGCATCAAGTGGTGACGTTGATAGCCAAAAGACAAGGTGTACATACACCAATCGGGTTTGTCCCGATTGCTAAGTGTTATGTGCCTATTGTCTAAGGCTTGATACAAAACCACTATTGAGTTGGGGGCCTGACTGGAAGCAACCTCTCTATTCCCACATGGTAGAGGTAAGGCTGTTTACATCTTACCCTTGTCAGACCATAGTACCATACTTTAGCTTGTGCTATTGGTGGGATTAACTAAGTATGATGATGATCATCTGATGATAATGATGATGATGATATCTTTGTTCATATGATTATAAAAACCTAAATTATTAAGATGATAATCCATTTTTTAAACTAGATAAATTTTAGGAAACTTTAGGCGAGGGTCATGCTGGGACGATGAGTCCAATTTTTTGTTCTTTTTAATTTAACTTTCTAAACCATATTTTTAAAAAAAAAAATAAGGAGTTTGTAACTTGTAAGGCATTTAAGTACACTTTTGGTCGAAAGTGACTTAGACGCATTCAACCTTCTTGTAAAGATCTTTTCTCACCATTTACCCAATTGACCCGTCGTCAATAAAACACAACACAAATTGACCCGTTTTTTTCATATAAATAGGTTAAAAGTTTCTAGCTAATAAAAACAAACCTGTCTTCCTCTGGGACATCAGTCTGCGTCAACTTCACAACTGTAACTCCAGGTTCAGGCTCTTCTAAAACCAACCTCACCTGCACAAGAAAACAATTAAACCCATTTTACAGATGAGCGATAAGTATCAGTCAATAAGAATGAAATTGGTTTATACAGATCACAAAGAGGAACCTGCGTTATGAATAAAAACACAAGGCTCTAATGATCTATGCAAAATTAAACTTTATGATGCAAGGCGCAGAAGACAATCCAGCAATTGTCATCCTCCCTAAAGATACACACACAAACAGGCAACGAATCCAATATGATTGGATTACAATATGATTCTGATTCTTTTAAGCCTCAATAATCACCTTTGTAAACACACATTCAACCACACCTATGATCAATCCGAAACCACATCAATATTGCATTTTACAATTTTCTACAAATACAAAATAAGCAATTCCTAATTGAATAATATTTTCTTGAGTTTCATGCTGTAAAAAAATCCTCGTTTTTTACGTATAGTATAGGGACATAGGTGCACCGTGCACACTAAAGATTCAGTTTTTCCCATCTTAAACACCTATAAGCTGCTTTGTCAAATCGACTTACAAGATAACCTTTAAAGCACTGACAAAGTATTTATGCGGTTCAAGGAGCCCTCTAGTTACACACTAATATACCAAATGGGTACACACTAAAGATTCAATTTCCTATCTTAAACACCTAAAAACCTTAGTCGTACCACCTTACGGATAACACTTAAAGCAATTGATAAAGTGTTTATGCAGTCCTAGCAGTTCTTTGTTCAACATATAACTAACCTAACATTACCAACAATATCTTTAAACAACATACTCAAAAGAACCGAGATATACCGTAGAATAAACGCCATCAGGCCAGCTCCCAAACCGCCACTTCTGAACAATCAACTTCCCCTCCTGCAACTCCACATTCGTCCCCGTAACCGACCCATCAAAAATACTAATCTCCCCACCAACCTCCTTACTTATCTTCGCATTACTCTGCGTAAACCCCTTCCACCTATTCTCATCCATCAATATCTCATACATATTCCCCGCCCTACAACTAAACTTCTCCGTCAACTTTATCGTCTTAAACCCTTCCTTCCTCTTCTCCTTCTCCTTCTCCTTCTTCTCCTCCTGTTTCGCAACCGCTGGCTGCGCAGCCACCGGTTGCGAACCCGAACCCGAACCCGCCTTCTGACCCACCTTCTTAACCTCCAACTCATCCTTAGCAGGCCCACCTTTAGCCATAGCCTCAACATAACACCTAATCTTCTCCAAAACAAAATCTTTCCCTTTACCCAAAAAAGCATCTTTCAATCTCTTTCCAATCGGCCCTTCATCTTTAACAATAACCCTCAAATCAGGATCCTCATCAGCATTCTCATCAGATATGTACGGCACCTCAACAACCCCATCAACAGCTAACAAACACTTACCTTCAGCATCTTTAGCCTCACCTTTCCAATTAATAACAACATTTAGCTCATACCCAGGTATTATTTTCCCTTTGCGAACATTAACATAAGCCTCTCCTTCAACCTTTTCAAGATTTGTAATCTTGATGAAAAGATTGCCTTCTCCGGATAATATTGTTTGGTTTGAGAGGAGTTTGGAGAGGAGGGATTTGGACCATTCGAGACAGTTGGTCTCGGCCCAGTGCCAGTTGTGGACGTTGGCTCCGTCGGGTCGGTCTTCGACTATCCAACGTTTGTCTCCTTCGCCGTATTTAGCCATTGTTTGTTGCAGGTGAAGATTTGGGATTATTATTAATATTATTATTATTATTGGTGGCGGCGATGGGCTTTGGTGGTGGAGGAGATAAAGGGGAGGAAAGATGGGTTCTGGAGGGTTCAGTGAGTGGAGTATTCTAGAAAGGGTTGACTCGGTAGTGGGTCTGAGTTGATTGGGTAATTGGGTTGGATTGGGTGGATGATATGGAGTTGGGCTGAGTTAACTCAGAATGTTCTAGATTAGAATTGACATGTTAGTTTTATGATTTTTTTGCCAAAATAGTGTCTAAACCCATTATTTTTGTTCATTTGGAGGGTGTCAGCAACAAAATTCCAAAAATGGTGTTTCCGCAAGATGGTCTTGCGGATTTGGTGACGTGGAGGGGAGAGGAGAGAGTCTTGTGCTGATTAGGAAAGAGATAATTGTTTGCGCAAGACCATCTTGCGGATTTAAAAACCTTTTTTGTAAGATTCTTAATTCTTCAAGGGGGTGTTTTGTAAGTTAAATGGCCATTGACATATCATCTTGCGGATTCTTCAATGAGATCCGCAATATGGTCTTGCGAATCCAGTATAAAGCGAAGACTCCATCATTCTTCAGGGGGGTGTTTTGTAAATGTTGTTTTGGCTTCTTCTCCTTTACTCGTGGGCTCGTGTAAGATGGATTAAACCCAACCACATATATTTGCAGGTGTTGCAGGGGGCAGCATGTTTGCGCATGATCATGTTGCGGTTTCCATATATTATGTATGTTATATAATATTGAGACATACGGTGTTCTCATCTTATATCTCATTTACATATTACATGATGTTCAAAAAAAAAATATGATGTTTTCATCCGGTAGATACACAAAAATGACGATCATTGTTCTCATCTCATTTTTCATTTTGTTACATCCACATTCCATCATTGGTGGTGACAGGAGAAGTTTCGTTTGGAACATTGGATCGATGTTACATCCACTTGGAGTTATAACAGTATTTGGCGGGGATGAGCCATGCTTAAAGGCATTGATGCCCGTTTCATCCCCCGCGTCGCATCGCTTTTCTGGGGTCCAAAAAAGCGGTGTCTTTGGATCGGTGTTACATCCACATGAAACTACTTAGATCGGTGTTACATCCACACGTGGTATAACACGTGTAGAATGCAACACTGTCACTGTAGTTTATAATATTTTGCCGTTGGTTGTCGTTGCTAGTCTCAATTTCCAGTCTACCAAACCGCGACATTCCAACGGTCTCTTTCGGGGGGTCAACTTTCCAGACAAAGGTTGTAGGGCAAGGCCATCCGGTGTTGATGAATCACATCATGTGATTAGCGACGTCGGTGACATCGGATGATGTGATTCTTCAACGTGCTACTTAAGAAATGAATCACGGGTTGACCATTGGGTACCTGTTTGAAGGAGCACGGTTGGAATCCCAGCTTGATCCCGAGCCCCCTGTTTGACTTCAATAAAGCAATGGAGATGGAAGGTGCGAAACAAAAACTTAATGAACTCTGCATTAAGTTTTTGTTTTGCGCCTTCCATCACCGTTGTACACTAATTCTGGCAGCAAATTTAATTAGCGACGTCTGGGAGAATATTGGATGCGAGTTTAGGCCACCAAAATTATTGATCGGCATCAATGTCTGCGTCACAAAACGATGAAAAGTCACATTTTCCGCAGTGCCACTTTTTAGGTATCAAAAGGTAAAACCGCAACTTCAATTCTCGGATTTAAATTCAAAAGGTAAAACCGCAACTTCAATTCTCGGATTGCGCGTAACGAGTGTCTGGTCGTCTGCTTAAACCGGTGTGCTACACGCCACCTTTTAAAAAAAATTATCAAACGCAATAGTTATTAGCAAAAATAACATGTTTTAATATAATCAATGATATGCACGCATAAAATACTACTTACTTGGCACCAAATGGGAGTCTATCCGCGCCTTCTTCTTGTTCTTCCGGGGCAATTATGGGAGCTAATACCCGATTCGGGTATACGCCCACAACTGTAACAAAGACACACACCCACACATTGCTTCGCCGTCCATTACTGCTGCTTTGCAGAGGTTGCGATACAACCATGCCAACACAGCACTACCCCAACTAAAGGTCCGACATTCATTGAGGTCCTCTAGGTATGGTAAAAAGCCCAGCTTCACCGTCCCGTTGCTTGAGTCATTAAACAAAGAACATGACAACAAGAGTAATATCACACAACGGGCTCGTTGTATGATCTCGACGTCAGTCGGGTGATCGGGCAACGGACTAGAAATTCTATCTGTAACATCCCGAACAAGCATCTTGTTTCCAGAAAATTTGTTGGTTGTTATACCCAACAAATTGTAGACAAGTACTGCCCGTTCATCATTATTCGTCACGTCAAGTTGATCTCCTAACACGGGGTGGCCATTAATAGGAAGACCCATTAAGCATGCAACGTCCTCTAACGTTACTGTCACCTCACCGAATCGTAGGTGAAACGTGTTGGTCTCGGGACGCCATCTTTCAACGAGGGCAGTTATCAACCCTCGGTCAACCTTCCGGTAACCACACTCAAAAACTCCAAGAAAACCTGCAGTGCGTAGCATATATTTAATACGACCATCCAATGAAAAGTTGTTAATTGTCGACCAAAAGGATTGGTCGCCGCGTCTAATATTAACATCTGCATCTACCGCATTTCCTTCAAACAACATCGCCGAACGATGTCGTGATTGATTCCATAGAAGTTCATTGCTGCGAGGACCAGGGTTTACAAATGCCATAGTGCAAATTATAAGAGTGGTAGATATGTGGTTTTGGCTTGGATTTTGGTTTGGATTTTGAGAATGCAGATTATGAAATATATGTGGTTTTGGCTTGAATTTTGAGAATGCATGCTTATTACTCGTTCACATGGTTCAAATTTATAACACTACTTACTACTACATTATTTGCATGTCCTTGCATGCATGCAATAATTATTGTCTAGTCAAGTCTTACTTCAAATCTTACTGAAAAAGCATTCACCCCTTTGTGTGGTTGGGGTGTAATGCATGTGAAACTTTCCTTACATCTCCTGCTTCAACCCACGAGTAAAGGAGAAGAAGCCAAAACAACATTTACAAAAGAGCCCCCTGAAGAATGATGGAGTGGTCGCTTTATACTGGATTCGCAAGACCATATTGCGGATTTAATTGAAGAATCCGCAAGATGATATGTCAATGTCCATTTAACTTACAAAACAGCCCCTTGAAGAATTAAGAATCCTACAAAACAAGGCTTTAAATCCGCAAGATGGTCTTGCGCAAACACCCATCTCTTTCCTAATCAGCACAAGACTCTCTCCTCTCCCCTCCACGTCACCAAATCCGCAAGACCATCTTGCGGAAACACCATTTTTGGAATTTTGTTGCTGACACCCTCCAGATGCACAAAAATAATGGGTTTAGACACTATTTTGGCAAAAAAATCTTAGTTTTATATTGTTGGATTTTTTTTAATGTGATTTGAGATGTTGAAAAAAAAAAAAAAATAAAAATAAAAAACTGGATTTGGAACGAAAAAAAAATCTGGAACCGGGTATAAATATAACTGGTGTTTTTTTTCCTTGAATCATATTAAACTCTACCCACAAGGTACGCATAGGGTATGTTTTTTTATGTAAAAAGCCGTACTCGAAACTGGACCCAATTTGTACCCGATTTTTTAAATATCCGAAACCGGTTTGTACCTATGTGCTTATGTTTTAAATGCTATGTGTTTGTAATATTTAAAGTTTTTAGTATGTATATATTCATAGGAAAGGTTAGAATTTGGTGATGTGTAAGTATATGAAGAAAACCCATGTTATAGTGAAAACCATAAAAACCTTGTATGTGGTTAATATTATGCCACATCACCCAATCCAAAAATGATTATATTATTATTTTAGGGGTAGTCAAGTAATTTTAACCCCTTGTCATTGTCAACCATCCTTCCATATCAAGTACAATCTGTACTAATTTTCACAAACCCCCATGTTCTCATACATATTCCCCTAAGTTTGAAGCATCTTTTTAATAACCTACCCCACCCCATTCCCCCATTTTCATCTAAATCCCTCCTCACCTTCATACCTTTCTCCCCATATCCATGGATTTTAGCATCTCATCTCCACCTCCAAACATTTTACCATTGAACTCATCTCATCCTTGTAGTGTTGTTCATAACAACTTCTCAACTGATGTAAATGTATTGGGAATTTATGGTGGTGTTGTTTTGGTTAAAAGTGGTCGTGATGGTGTTACAAGAAAACAATCTTGGTTTCACAGATCTGGGTTTCAGATCTGACCACATAGGGTTTCAAATCTTTCCATAAAATCGAACCCACACCCTTAGTCCTTTTGTCGGAGGGGCGACAACACATGGAGGTTGTTCAAAGAGTTAGCGAGGGATGACAGGATTGTGACCAGTCTTTTGAAAATGACTGAAGAAGTAGGTGTGTATTTTGGTGGTATGTTGTTTTTGTTGTTGTTCATATTGTAACTGAGTATTGTTTCCCTAAAAAAAAAATAGTTGTGTGTTTTGATGGTATCTTGTTTTTGACACGCACCTTGTCTATTCTTGTAAATGAATATATCTTTCATCTGTTGTGCTAATGAAACTTCAATTTTAGATCTGGAGATAGTTTTGTTTGCATCCCAAGTGTTTGATCTAATGCTTGAATGAAAAAAAAACTTATGTTAACCTTTTTTTATGTTAGATTGTGAATGTCTGGAAGGTAATTATAATGTCTTTTGTGTTTTGGATATATGAACTCCATGTGTTTGATGAAATGCCTGACTAGGTTAACATGTGTTATTCTGTTAGTATGTTAGAAGTTAATAGTAAATGTATGGAAGGTAGTTATAAGGTCTTTTGTGTTTTGGATATATGGATGTCTATTTAAAGTTAATGGTGAATGTATGGAAGGTAATTATAATGTCTTTTATGTTTTGGATATATGCACTCCATGTGTTTGATGAAATGTCTGAGTAGGTTAACATGTGTTACTTTTGTTAGTATGTTAGATGATGAGTTAGTCACACCATTTAACATCTCATCTATTGTTTTGCAGTTGATAACGAATACCCCCCATGGTTAACATATGTTAAGATACGAAGTCCAAAGAAGCCGAGAAAAATATGTAGAAAAACTTTTGAATAATGTTTTCTTTTTGGTAGTCAATGTATAGAATTACTAGATTTATTTTGTTAAAGTGGTCAATAGTTTGTAATCATACTTTGTAATATGCACATGTGTTAATTGTTTGTATGCTTTATTTCTTAGTATACTTTGTAATACAACTTTAACAAATGTTACCTCACTAACACATGTTACCCCTTTTTTTTCTAGTGTTTGACATTCTTGTTGAAACATGTGTCACAAAAAAAAAAACAAGTGACCTTTATTAGGTCATTATGGAAGCTTCTTGAATATCGTTTTCTTTTTTAGTGCTCAATGTATAGATTTACTACATTTATTTTGTTAAAGTGATTAATAGTTTGTTATGATACTTTGTAATAACGAGTGTTAACATATGTTACCACACCACCCATACTAACAAATATTGGATCTTCTCATGGGTATATTGGGGCAACCGTTTAACTTTATCAAATCGGATAACACATGTTACCCCTTTATGACCAACTAACACATGTTGCCCTTCCATGCAGTTCATTTGAATGTCCTGGGTAGGTTTATCTCTTGTTTAATAGTTTGTAATGATACTTTTTATTAATAACGCGTGTTAATAGTTTGTATACTTTACTTCTTAGTAAACTTATGAAGTGAAAACTATGGGGGTAAGCAAGAAAAAAAGGCTGACAATAAATACAAGTTATTTTGTAAAGTAATCAGTAGTTTGTAATAATACTTTGTAATAACATGTGTTAATAGTTTGTATGCTTTATTTCTAAGTAAACTTATGAAGTGAATACTATATTGGTAAGCAAGACAAAAAATGGCTGAAAATAAATACAAATTTAACATATATTACCAAATAACACATGTTAATCTCTCATACAACATTAACACATGCTACCCTTCCATGCAGTTCATTTAAATGTCATGGGTAGGTTTTTCTCTTATTCATCTTGACTTTGCTACCAAGCACGTAGACTCGGTCAGATAACACATGTTACCCTTTTTATATAAAGGGTTATTTGAATGTTCTTTGTAGGTATATCTTTTTTTTTTCATTTTTACAGTGTTACTTATTCAACTTTATCAGATTAGATAACACATGTTATCCTTTTTTGCCTAACTAACACATGCTATCCTTTTTTTTTTCTAATGTTTGACATTCTTGTTGAAACATGTGTCACAAAAAAAAAAAACAAGTGACCTTTATTAGGTCCTTTGTTGAAGCTCTTAAATATCGTTTTCGTTTTTAGTACTCAATGTATAGATTCACTATATTTTATTTTGTTAAAGTGATTAATAGTTTGTTATGATACTTTGTAATAACGTGTGTTAATAGTTTATAGGGGTATTGGATTTTAATAATCCTAAGTTTCCTCCATTGACCGATAATAATCCCTACTTCAAAAATTCCCAATAATAATCCCAACTTTCGAATATTTGGCGAGTGGTAAACCTTTTTTAACTGAGGACTAACTGGGTTAGTTTGTGCTGACGTGGCAGTTGACTAGGCACGATGACATGTACAATTTAATCTGACGTGGCATTTTATATTAATATCATTGTTATATCACATCAAAAAAAAAAAAATGAATACCCTGCACACACATCCCAACAAACAACCCATTCATTCCTTCCTTCCTTCAACAGATCTCTGTTTAACCTCCCTCCATTAAAACCACATCCCATTCAAATGCACCACAACATCAATATATCGATCATAGCTATATATATAATCCACGACTGGGAAAAATATCGAAACGATATATAATCCCAACAACCCTTTCGTTCAACACAGAGTCCCGGACAACTGAAACCCTAACAACAACAACAACAACGATCATGGAGACCGAAGTAGAACCATCTGGAACAATGACCGACGAGATCTACACAAATGGCGGAGACGACGAACCCTTATCACAGCAACAGAACCGTCGGCCGATCATAAGCAGCGAGCAATAATAATAATAATAATAATAATAATAATAATAATAATAATAATAATAATAATAATAATAATAATAATTGAAATCGAACAGATCTGTTTCATTGAGCTTGAGGAAGAAAACGAACAGATTTGTTTCATCGCCATTGTTGCTGCTTCATTGAGCTCGAGGAAGAAGACGAACAGAGCACCAATAATCGGTAAAAGGAAGATCTGTTTCATCACCATTGTTGCTGCTTCATTGAGCTCAGATCCTAGCAAAAGGAGGTTGTGGGTTGTTTACAAAGGTTTGGGGATTCTTTGTTAGGGTTTGTTAATTGGTAGTTGAGATTATAGATGAAGATGATATTGTTATGTTGAAGATGATATAGATGAAGATGGATTATATAGTGAATTTGATTAGAGATGATTATGATGGAGGGTTGATGGTAGATGAAGATCTTGTTAATAAAGATGTTTAAAAAAGTAATTATTATTATTTTCATTTGATGATCTGGTTAAGGATTTGAGTTGATGATGTTAGGATTTTTTTTGTGCTTTGAAAAATATGAAATAATAATATAAAATGCCATGTCAGCTTAAGTTGTACACGTCATCAAGCTTAGTCAGATGCCACGTTAGCACCAACTAACACAGTTAGTCCTCAGTTAAAAAAGGTTTACCACAGGCCAAATGTTTGAAAGTTGGGATTATTATTGGGAATTTTTGAAGTAAGGATTATTATCGGCCAATGGAGGAAACTTAGGATTATTAAAATCCAATACCCCTAGTTTATATGCTATCTTTACTTATTTTTTATGTAAACTTATGAAGTGAAAATAAGAGTGGTAAGCAAGACAAAAATGGTTGACAATAAATACAAGTTTAACATATGTTACAATGCCATCTATACTAACATATGTTAAACTTACAGTGTATGTGAATGTCCCCATGTGGGAATACTTTTGGTGGGACCGGATGTTAGCCCCTTGATAATATAAACATACAAACACAAAGTGGTCAATAGTTTATTATGACACTTCTTAATAATGTGTGTTAATAATTTGTATGTTATGTTTACTTATTTCTTTGTAAACTTACGAAGTGAAAACAAAAGTGGTAAGAAAGACAAAAAGGCTGACAAATGATACAGGTTTAACATATGTTACAACACCACCCCATACTAACAAATGTTAGGTCTTCAAATGGGTATATGGGGGCAACAGTTTAACTTTATCCGATCGGATAACACATGTTACCCCTTTATGACCAACTAACACGTGTTACCCTTCTTTTTTTGCTAGTGTTTGACATTCTTGCTTGAAACAATTGGCCTTTATTGGGTTCTTTTTGAATCTTTTTATGCTTACTGCTATTTGAATGTAGGTATATACTTTTTTTACCGTCCTACTAGGCACATTGATTTGGCTAAATAACACATGTTACCTTCTTATGCAACATTAACACATGTTAACCTTCCATGCAGTTCACTTGAATGTCCTGAGTAGGTTTTTTCTCTTGTTCATCTTCACTTTGCTACCAAGCACGCAGACTTGGTCAGATAACACATGTTACCATATTTATGCAAAGGGTAATATGTATGACAACTAACCATGTAACCTTTAAGGGGTCTCCATTGAAGCTTTTTTTGTTTACTATTATTTGAATTTTCTGTGTAGGTGTATATATATATATATTCATTTTTACAGTGCTAGTTAGTCAACTTTATCAGATCAAGTAACGCATGTTACCTTTTTACGTCTAACTAACACATGTTACCCTTTTTTTTTTTTTTTTGCTAGTCTTTGACATTCTTTTTAAACTATGTAACCAGAATCCAAATATCGGCAAGTGGGCGTACAAAGAACTCTTTTGTCGCTATATCAGTAGCTTCATATCATCATCACATCCTTTAACTAGGATAAGAGAAACGCAGAGAAAAAAAAGAGACTTGAGAGGAAGAGAGAGTTTACGGCAAGAGTGAGTGAGAGAGAGGTTGGACCAGTCATCTTCTTCGGCGGATCTATCTTTTCCGGCCACACCTCCAACCACCCGGAAACCAACCACTTTAACTCCCATTTTCGATCATCCAAAAAGAATGTCAAACACTAGCAAAAAAATCACTAAAACATCACACATAACCAAAAAAAAAAAAGACTTGAGAAAGAGAGAGAGTTATGGCAAGAGAGAGGGAGAAAGAGGCCGGACCGGTCGTCTTCTCCGGCAGATCTGCCTTCGCCGGCCAAACCTCCAACCAACCGGAAACCAACCACTTTAACACCCACTTTCGATAGAGGAGGGAGGAGAGAGGAGAGAGATGATTGTCACTAGAACCACCATAACCACTACCCGTCACTTGCTTCCGTCACCCATAACCACCACCCATTAGATTAGGTTCTTGTTTGGAGAGACAGAGGAAGGTGTTGTGTTGTTAGGAGAGACAGAGGAAGGTTGTGAGATGACACGATTGGCTTCTTGTTGGAGAGACAGAGGAAGGTTTTGTGTTATGAGAAATGAGAAAAAATGAGAGAGATAAAGAGAGAGGGGATGGTGTTGTAATTTGGGTGGATGAGAGAAAGAGAGAAAGTGTGACATGACTATTGATAGATAGAGAGAGTGTGTTATTATAATAATATTATCTTCATAAAGCAACTTTACCTTTCTACCCTTATGTGTACTTTATCAATTATAAAAATATTATTTCAAATAAAAAAGTCTTCAAATTGATCTCATCCATTGATCCAATGAAATGGATGGCTAAGATAGAGTTTTCATGGTTTCCACTCTAAGAGTGGGTTTTCATAATATTCTTCCCCATTTGGTGATTCCTCTGCTATAAATAAATACATGAGGGTCATCTTTTTTTTTTTTGTTACCTCAAGTTATATCATCTGCCTCCAAATGATTGGAGGCACCTTTTCTCATTTCTATCGTTTGGAACCAAGTTCTTCTTCTTGTTGTTTAGGAAGCAACTTCATGTTGTTGAGGCATCACTCTTGTGCTTAGAGGTGTACAAAATACCCGAACCCGAACCCGAACCCAAAAAAATACCCGAACCCGGGTATTTTAAAACCCGGTTATTTAATACCCGAACCCGACTCTACCCGTAGGGTATTTTAAAACCCGATTATTTAATACCTGAACCCGACCCTACCCATAGGGTATTTTCGCAAACTAATGTATTAAAATTAAAATTTTACTAAAAAACACAAATATATATATAAAACATTTATGTTTTATTTCTAAAATCTCATACCAATTTCTATTTTAAGTTATAAGTGTAGCATAAAATACCTAACCAATTTAATTTATAACATAAAACATATTGTAAAAAAACAATATATAGTATAACCAACCCGCCCGAGTTGACCCGAACCCGACCCGTTTAGCTAAACGGGTTCGCGGGTTTGACCCGAACCCATTTAGACTAAACCTAAACCGCTAATTTCGTGTTAGGTTCAGGTCGTGTTTTCGGGTTGTGTCGGAAATTCACACGCTTACTTGAAAATAGGTATCTAGTACCCGAAAATGAGTATACCCGAAACCGGGTATTGAAAACCCGTACCCGAACCCGACCTGAACCTTGTATATAGGGTATGGCTTTTCACGAAAATACTTTACCCGAACCCGACCCGATTATTTCGTAATACCCGGTTATACCCTACCCGGTCATACCCGAACCCGGGTACGTAACCGAACCCGGGTATTAAAAAAAACCGGTTTTGTACACCTCTACTTGTGCTTGATCCTGGTTGTTTTAGTGAATAGAGTTGATTGCATAACATAATAATAAGATAAGTAGGTGTACTTGATAATTATCTCATTAAGCCGACTGTAGTGGACAACCAAATTAACGCCCCTCCCCACATCTGATTGGTTCACACAAATGCCAAGACAATCACGCCCAAAACAAGCGGGAAAAAAATAACGCTAGTGCCCATTTTTTGACCCATTGGGGGCACTAATGGGGATTTCACGTGCCACTATGGATACCCTAACTACCGGGCGGGAGTTAGGGTCATCCCCTTTTCAATCCCGGGCATGACAAAACCAGTGAACCTCGGTCATAACAGACAGAATGATTGGTCCTTCGGATTCAAGGACGTCGTACAACGCTTGTAAGATGAGTATGCGACAAGTGCCAACAACACATGATGAATTTGTTTTTGAGGCGAACACATTGATTGGTGGTATGAATATGATGGTGTATTTAAGATGATATAAGAGTGTACTTATAGAAACAAATTCACCTGCACATTGGCTTGAAACAAAAAAAGAATAAATACGATACTAATAAAATGAACAGAAATTTTAGACTGTACATAAAAATATTGGTATTTTATGATCTGAGAATACATATATATATGAACAAGAATTTAACCAAAAATAAAGAGAAAATCATACAAAATTGTTTATCATTTCTCTAACTTCTTCGATCACAAGCCATGCTTTATGCCCGCCGATTACTTCTGCTTTAAATTCGCCATCTTTCCACAACTACATGAATGTAACATCTTAACAGTTTAGAACCAAAACATTTATACTAAGTTTAGACAGTTGACTATAATTGAGTCAAGATGACCTAAAACTCACCTGAATTGTTGGCATTTTCTGCATCGACAAACAACATAAACAAGACGATGAAGTGAATTGTTAGCAACATCAAAACCAACATGATATGTCGAATTTAAATTTGGATAACTTGACGTACGGATATATTCCCACGTTTCACGAGAGCTAGTGGTACTTTATTCACGTCCACGCAATAAAATTTGAGTCTGTTTAATAATTCAGGAGGCGAAAAAAATAGTTTGTCAAATACCATATAATATGCTATAAGGTACTCATGTTTTTTTTTTTTTTTTAACAAAAATAAGAATCAAACTAAACTAAACTAATTAAATAGCAAAGTAATTTTGGTGAAAATACTTGGTATCATATTCTGCTGCCAATTTTTCCAATTTAGGCTTCAAATATATGCATTTTCTGCACCAAGCAGCCATCCTACACAAAGCACAAATTATTCACTATGCATTCTTTAAACAACTTCAATACCTCAAACCAGAGAGAATGCCTACACTTTCTCTGTCTCGAATACTTGTAGCGTACTCTAGTACGATTAATAATATCTTATATTGTATAAGTAGCCGACACAGAAAGTGGGACATATGTTTTTTATGGTCATAATAGTATATGGTCTTGATGATAATTTGTTAATATGGTACTTAAAACCTCTATCGAATTGAATTGACATCGATGAATTGAATTGGGTTATTCCCTTCGTCTCTAAAGTGTTGTTGTTTTTCTGTTTATTGTTCATAACAATGTTGGATTACTAGTTCTTAGTTCTTACACAATCTTTAATACCTCAAAATTAAGGTCAACACCCGTTTTCTCTTGTGTCCGCTAGTTATACGGTATAATTAATAATACATTATACCGTACAAGTATTTGACACAGAAAATACGGGACACATGGTGAATTGTTACACAAATTTTAATACCTCAAAATTAAGGTCAGCGCCTACTTTCTCTTTTCTCTACTATTTATATGGTACAATTAATAATACATTATACCGAACAAGTATTTGCCACAGAAAATATGAGACACATGGTGAATTGTTACACAAATTTTTAATACCTCAAAATTAAGGTCAGCGCCTACTTTCTCTTTTCTCCACTATTTATACGGTACAATTAATAATACATTATACCATACAAGTATTTGACACAAAAAATATGTGACACATGGTGAATTGTTACACAATTTTCACTACCTCAAAATTAAGGTCAGCGCCTACTTTCTCTTGTCTCCACTATTTATACGGTATAATTAATAATACATTATACCGTACAAGTATTTGACACAAAATATATGTGACACGTGGTGAATTGTTACACAATCATTAACACCGGAAACTTTTAAGGCGTGTGTCCACTTTCTGCGTCTCACCTGAAATATTATATTGAATATTATATTGTACAGAAAGTGGGACGCAGAAAGTGGGACGCCTGCTCCACTAACACTAGCAAACCATTATGATCAATTGATCATAACTGAAAAACTAATAATCAAATCAAGCAAAAGAATATATACCAATCAATGACAATGGGCTGAGAATTTTCTTTAGCTTTTTCCAGAATAATATCCAGATGATCAGAATCAGTGATCGGCTCCAATTCTACAAAAGCAGGTCTTGACAGGTCCCAAAAGGCTGCAACTTTACAATCTCTTTTCACAATTTTCTTCAACTGATTAACCTTTCTTCGATCAAAACCAAACCCACATGTTTTTGTAACATTTGAGGAACACCCATTACTCCAATTCGGTTGTTGCAGGTCTCTGTGATGAAGTTCTCTGTAAAGAAGATGAGAATTTGGTGATAAAATGGACATTTTTTAGACTGTTTTTGTTTTTCTGGTTTTGATGAAGTTTGAAAAGATAAGATATTTTAGGCACAGAGTGATTTATTGAAAACAATATTTTGTTTTTAAGGATTTTGGAAGTTTTTGGATTGAAATTGGATGTTTTGATTGTGGAAAAAAAGTGTGGAAAATTATAAAAGAATAAAAGCTTATCCAAAAGATGAGTTGGAGAGTGGACTCTAGTAAATGATGGGCCATATTTATATTTATTTCATTTTTTATTTATATAAATTATATTATAGTTATTGGAATAAATATACGTAATGTTTGTATATTTATCAATAGCCATTATAATCATTTATATAACTAGTTTTTATCCCGGGAGCGTCCCGGGTTGAAATATCTAATATAACATAATAAAATATATTATTATTATTATTATTATTATTATTATTATTTTAAACAAATCTCTGCCATAAGTTATCATATTCAAATATAAAAAAACGAATATCTGCGCCGGGGTATAAATCTAGTGTCATTACAAATGAATTCGGAAGTTCGTAATCGATCATTCTAAAAAGAACTAACATGAAATAAGAAAAAAAGTTAATTATTGAAATATCGAACGCATTAGTCTAAGGGTTATGTGATGCGTTAAAAAAATTCATGGGTATATGATCGGGTATGTAGTTCGAGTATTTGGGTATGTTGTTTCGGGTAATCGGGTTGGGTATCACCTAATCCAAGACCCGGCCCAAACCCACAATTTTTTTAAAACTAATCCAAAACCCGACACAATACTTGTCGGGTTACAAAAAATAGTCATTTTTTCTGTAGTTCGAGTATTTGGGTATGTTGTTTCGGGTAATCGGGTTGGGTATCACCTAATTCAAGACCCGGCCCAAGCCCACAATTTTTTTTTAAACTAATCCAAAACCCGACACAATACCTGTCGGGTTACAAAAAATAGTCATTTTTTCTCCGATTTTTATATAACACTATGGTACTTGTTGGAAAGATAATAAAACGCTCGTTAATTTGGTGTAATTTTTTTCTTTAAAAAATCTCGTATATAAAAGATATTAACGTTTAAAAGTTATGGGAGGAAACACGAAAGATAAAATAATAAAGTTTTAATATTTAGATTTAGTAGATTAAGTATTTTAATAAATTAGGTTAAAAATTATAATAGATTAGGTTAAATCATATTTATTTCTTTTTTTTAAATTGGTTTAGAGTTGCCACATCACATCCTATGTGACATCTCTCAAAGGAGAGATTGCATAGGAGTATGACATGTAGGATTAATCCCTTTGCAATATATATATATATATATATATATATATATACTAGCTGATTATCCCGGGAGAGTCCCGGGGTTGAAAAATCTAATTTTACGTGATAACCTATTGCAAATGGCTCAAGTTAACTAACCACAAAATCTCTCAATCATTGCATGTTCATAGTATTCTAATCGGTAATAACTCATATTCGCTAATCTAAAACGTAATCAGTAATCATCTAAATAATCACTTATGTAAGCTGCAACTATTAAAAAACGCATCACATCTCTCTAATTTCTCACCTTCTAATGGCTCTTATAATTCCTAACCTAATCAACTAAACAAACACTTAAGTTGGAAGTTGTAATCATTGCATCTCTTTATGACACGTGGCATAATCAAGAGATGGTTGAGGCCACCGTTGAACGCCACGTCAGCAACAATCAATTCTTTCCGGGAGCGTCCCGGGGTTGAAAAATATAACCATTCTAATAATACTAATACTAATAGTAATAATTATTACCCTTGTAATTAAATAAATAAAAAAATAACCTTGTTATAAGGTGACACCATGTGTTGCAGTGTTGCGCGATTCTTTCTCCTAACTTCTCTTGATGAAGTATACCTAGTAAAATTCCAATGATAACATGGCGATTGGGCTGATTTTCAACATCGTAGATAAGAACCTGGTTTAAAAGAAAAAACATGATTAATGAATAACATGAACACTTTGTGTGTGTTTTTTTTTCCTGTATGAACGAAACCCCACAAAAAATAGTCGATTTTTCTCCGTTTTTATATAGGACTATGGTACTCGTTGGAAAGATAATAAAACGCTCGTTAATTTGGTGTAATTTTTTTCCTTAAAAAATCCCGTATATAAAAGATATAAACGTTTAAAAATTATGGGAAAAAACATGAGAGAGAAAATTTTAAATTTATTTTTAAATTCTTTTTTTTTCTAAAATAACTCAATTTAATTTAGGGTTTTATGTTTATCTTTTTAATTTTAATTAAAAAGGAAATAGTTCAAAAACACTAAAATCTTTCAATTATGATGCCACATGGCACTCTCAATGAAAGTGGATACGTTCTGATTTGAAGAATTGCGGTTACCGAAGAAATGGATCGAACTCAGGTTGGTCCGTTTAGTGATGGGTCCACCTAACACTACACCACCCGTACCTTTGCATCAAAACTTAACGGCATCAAAATGTACAATAACTTGAATTTATGTCGTCGAATGAAAACGTATTATATTTGACCTGACTTGTTTCCAAACATTGTTTAAATTAAAACCTAGACAAACGAAAAACAATTTTATTTGACCAGACTCATTTATGAAAAAGAATTTATATCTAAACGTGAAATTATACCGACACATAAATTAAAATGTTAAAATGTAGACTAACTAAAAACGTATATAAAAATAGGCATTGAAACACATTATATTTGGCCTCATTCGCTTATGAAGAAATTTACGTCGAAACGTGAACTTATATCGACACATGGATAAAAATAACTAATTGAGAAAATATTTTTTTTCTTTGAAGCTAAAAAATATAAGTACGGGGTGTAACTTTGAAAATTTGAAACTGAAGGGGTGAAAATAACATTTATTTAAAGTTTTAAAAAAATGAAGAAATGTAAATGTAAACTTTAAAAGTATAAGGGCTATTGTTGTCATTTCTAGAAGTTTAGTTTTTTTTTTGTCTTTTTGTGGGTGGCATGTGCCACCGACCATGCATATTTGAGCCGTCACGTTTTCGTACACAGTTTAAGTCAAAGACGTATGTAACTCAAAATCTATACCATAAAAAACCGTTTTATATTTTAGCCGACTCGTTTCCAAACATAGTTTATGTCAGAAACATAGGTAACACGAATTTACACCGTCGAATAAAAACGTTTTATATTTGAGTTGACTCTATGTTTCACCTGGTTTGTTTCCAAACAAAATTTACATCAACACGTAACATTTTATAATTGACCTAGCTCGTTTAAAAAAAGTTAAAGCATAGATGAACTCAGATTTATACCGACACGTCCAAAAAAATAAAAACATAAGAAAATTGCCTTACCCCTCATTTCCCTCTACTTCCCTTCTTCTATCTTTCCCTTCTTCTCTCTCTCCACTCTTCTCATCTTTCATCATGGTGCATAGAGATGGTGTCCTACAGGGAGTGGAAAGTTTACATCATCATAGAACGGGAGCAATACCTTTTATGAAGACACTCTTAGACATAATGCCTACTCTTATTTTTGCTCCTTCAAAGTTGTTGAACTTTAATGAGTGTGATAAGGACACGTGCAATCTGGAAGGGTGGACGCCTGTACACTGGGTTTTCTGGCATAGGCAAGCATAGCGCATAAATCCATTTACGGACCTATTATGCTTACCTGGGGATTCCTGGAGTGAGTGTCCACTTATAGGCTAAAGCATGTCTTCTTTGATCACCATTGGGTTCAATTCCTTTGAAAAGTCAACGTCCTTGTTGAGCTTTACAGCTAGACAAAGGCACTCCAAGCATTTTGTACAAGTTTTTCCAATAATACCCTCTCGTTTCATATACAATACTTTGCATAACATGATTGCTTACAAGATCATATCTTCATAATCATCGGTACGATTATACACTTACATTTTCTAATCTCATGATTATTAATTAACTACCTCATAGATGTCTGCTCGCCGCATGCTCCGTGATGCCAGCCAACGCCCTGTTCGTGCTTCTGGACGACGTTCTGATCGTCGTCTCGCATCTTTAGTCGCCGAGCAAATTGCTGCAGTGATCCCAAACCTTGTCAGTGAGATAACCCAGAATAGTAACAGTGCCAACACCGGGAGTACGACTCAATTTCGGTGCACTTTCAAACACTTTAACTCCTGCAACCCCACAAAATTCACTGGTGAGGAGGGTGCTACTGGCCTCCTCCAATGGTTTGAAAGCATGGAGAGTACTTTTGTGAACAGTGAATGTCCTGATGAACTCCGCGTTCGCTATGCTACTAGTGTCCTTCAAAAGGGGGCACTAACCTGGTGGAATGGCGAAAAGCGCAATCGAGGAGCTGATATTGCTTTATCATTATCTTGGGCAGATGTTAAGGAACTCATGATCGCCAAATTCTGCCCTAGGAACGAAATCAGGAAACTGGAGGAAGAGTTCCATGGACTGAAACAAGACAGTGGTGAGAATCTTGCGTATAATACTCGATATCACGAACTTAGCATATTGGTTCCACACATGGTCACCCCAGTCTCTCGAGCAATCGAAAAATATATCGAGGGATTACCTGACCTGATTCAAGACGTTGTCACTGGAGGCAAAGCCACTACGGTAGAAGAAGCCATCCAACTTGCAGCCACATTAACAGACAAACACGTAAGGAAAGGAAACTTGGTTAGGAAGGGCACCAAGACACCTACTGAGAAAACCACCAATGTTGTTGAACAATCTAAGACTATTTTACCAAAGGCCGCCACTACTGCTTCGAACTCTAAGAAACGAATGGGCGATAATCAGAACCATGCTGTTGTTGATCCGGTGGCTCAGCCTCCTATCAAGAAAGCCTACACGGGAATGCATCCTCAATGCAACACTTGCAAGTATCATCACCCTGCAAATCTTCCATGCCGTTAATGCACTAGATGTGGAAGGTTTGGACACTTTGTTACCACTTGTCGAGTAATGGTTGGGACACAGAGTAATCATCAAACAGCTGCCCAGGGACCACTACAGATTACTAACGGTCGGGCATGTTATCATTGTAGAGACCCTAACCACATGCTACCTCAATGTCCCAAATTGAACAATGTAAACCTGGTGGCACATGGACGAGCTTTCAATATCGATGCCAACGAAGCAGACGATCAGGATGACGTTAATCCCACTGGTTAAGCCATGGATGAAATCTTCCAAGACTCGAGAATCCAATACTCGTGTTTTCATTTTCTTGGTCCTATTATCATTTTGTACCCAATTCTATCGCACTCATTAGCATATAACATCTAGAGATTTCCTTGCATACTATTATGTGCGAACACAGATTGGTGATTTATCATATTGGTTACGTTTATTTTAATCGTGCACTTACATTTATTTGAAACGTTTGGACTTGATACTTGATCTTACAGAGCTTTTCTAAGGAAACATCATTGCTTGTTATATGAAACTTGATTTTTCCCTTAACTTGACTATTCATTGAACATCTAATTATTCATGATACTCGTAAACATTTAATTATTCATGATAACACTTACACTTAATGGTTGTAGTCCTTACAAACTTGCTTGCATGTGTGTATTATCCATGTAACTCAGATAAACATTTCATTTAAAGGGCTCCTCAGACGAGTGGTAGCCCATACTCAAAAACTGTTATGCTTACAAGTCATTGCAAACCAATGCAATTGACCTCATTTCATTGATAAACATCTCATTATAACTCAACGTGTTTGTTGTGACACCTTCTAGTGAAACTTAATTGCTTTAATATGTGTTAGATTAGGATCATAGAAGTCATCATGCCTATTTCAACAGTCGGGAGAGGCCCTACAACCTGTTCCACGACTGGTGGAGGCTATCGAACATACTCAACGATTGGTAGAGGTCACTATGCCTTTTCAAACAGTCGGGAGAGGCCCTACAACCTACTCCACGGCTGGTGGAGGCTATCAAACCTGCTCAACAATCGGTGGGGTCATAGAAGGACGCAAAACTTTAATGTAAGGTAAATTGATGATTCCGGTCCGGAACGTAATCATGAATTTACAGGTACATTAGGGTAGTGTGAAATTCTATTAGAGTTTTTGGGAAGGCGTCCAGTACGTTTTCAAGGTATCAAAGGTGTGGTGGGTTAGCTGCGGTACACCCTGTATACAAGCACTAATGATGCATTGAAAGTGAGATTGGAAGTCGGACCAGGAACAAACTCTGGTTATTTGGTAGTCTATTTAGTCTTTCTGTAGACAATCAACACGTACATATATCTTAGGATTCCTAAAACTTGAAATTTATTGATTTACTAGATTCTTATTCTCTTTACTATTCGAGACGAACCTAATCCAAGCAAACCTCATATCCAAATCATTCGAACTTTCCAAACCACAGTTACCCTGATTTTTACCCAAACCTCGATAACCCTATAACTTCGGGACGAAGTTTCTAAAAGTAGGGGATGCTGTGACATCCGTCACTTTTTCATTATATATATAATAATAATAATAATAATAATAATAATAATAATAATAATAATAAAATTCAGACTATAACATAAATATTTGTTAGTCTTTTTATTAAATGACTACACCATCCTAGCCCAAGACATAACCCAAATCCCTTAAAACACCTTGTAGCAAACCCAACTTCCCTTTTATAACTTGGAGCCCAGACAACAGAGCCCAAACAATCCGGCCCACCAACAAACCGGCCCAGCCTTCTTCTCTTCCCTTTAGTCAAAAAAAAAATAAAGCATGTTTTGCCCCTGCCGGGACTCGAACCCGGGCAGGAGCCGGGTCAACCAAACATCCACACGCACCAATAACCACCTGAGCCACGTCTCACAGTTGGTATAAACTCAGCCCATAAAATATTTAACACCATCTAAAACTCATGTCTGTCCCTTCCCTGTACGCGAACAGCAGCAGCAGTTTTTTTTATAATTTTCTTTTTTTTTTATCCTTTGATTAGCAATCAATTATACAATTTTGGTAAGAACTCTTGATTATCGGCCCTGTATGACTCGGATACACGTCAACTAACCATCAATCGTTGACCAATTTAATTCAATACGCGTATAGACTTTAATAATTTGTCAAACCTTCCAATTAACCCATCCATCGATCCCCAGTATAAATTGGACATCTACGAGTCATTGCAACTCGCTCATACTCTCTTCTCAACCTTCAATTCTTCTCCAATCACACTGAAATTATCATTATACTCGTTGTTTGACTTTTGGCTTTGACCGGACAATCGAACACAATTCATCACTGTGAGTTTAATTTTTTGTGTGGGTTATGTTCATCGGCAATCACACATCAATAGCCCTATGATTAATTAGGCTATTGATGTGTGAATTGATCAATTGCATAATCTAGGGTTCGTGCATTTGAATTGGGGATAAACTCTGTTTGATATAACGTATATAATTATTTTTAATCAGGAATCATCACAACCACTGGCCTAGGCCAAGTGGTTGTGACCATGGCTCATCACCAAAGGCACCCAGGTTCGAGTCCCGGCTGTGGCCTTCCATTCTTTTCTTTTTCATTTTTAAAAACAACAAATCATTTTTATATATATATTATACATTTAAAACTTATAAATTCGTTTTTAAATATTAAAACTATTTTATAAATTCTAAAAAAAATTATATTTATTAAATCTGAGTCAGAAGTTTTATTTACAATTTTTATTTTTCTAAAATTCATTTATTTAATATTTATAATAATTAAATCAATTTTATACTATTATATTTATAAAAATCCATTAAAATATCAAAACAATTTTATTAAATTCTACAAAAATTATCCTGAGTTTGTATAAAGTTAAACTTTACTGAAATAATTTTTAATTCAGAAAAATCATTTATTTTATATTTTTAATCAATTTTTGTTAGATTTAATCATAATTAAATCATAATAAATTCAATTCTTATTATTTTTGCACCGAAATTTTATACAATTTATTTTAAAATATTTAGAACAGAAATATGATTTTTAAAATAATAATACTTTAATTTTAGTATTTTTAGATATTAAAGTTAATTGTTGGCAATTTGTAATAAATAGATTTAAAAATCTATTTTAAAGAAAATAATTTTATAAAAATTATTTTTATACTTCAAACACATTATGGTGAGCATTCTGAATTCAAATTTTATAAAAAGACTTTCTTTTATTTAATTATCAAATTTCCCTTTATTTAATTAACATTTTATTTTAAATTCAACAATTGGATATCCCCAATTCGAAGCCCTAGAAATACATGTATCCTAGAGTTATTTCCCTTACACATTATCAAATACTTTAGGTTGATCATTTGGGAGTAATCTCAATTCATATCTCGTTGTCCAGTTCAATTTCAAGCTATTACGTAAACAGTGAGTATTCCTACCCTTTTTGCATTTTATACATTTTTGGGGTGTTACATGTACACTGTTACAATTTCAAATACAAGTTTACATTTTTACAATACAATTCTAGTACTATGTGCATTGATTACAACGTGCTTTATGCTTAGACAATACATGTGGATTACATTTGTACTTAGTGAAATCATTAACATTGTACAAGCCGACCTTAACATTGGATAGCGCTATTTGGATTGACAACCCGCCTAGATTGATTCTCCCCCTTTTTCATCGGAGAATCCGTGGCCATTGTTAAGTTATCACCCATTTATTGGATGAGTACACCACCGTTCATACAGTACATTATACAGTCACAGGGTTGATTTCGCTCATTTGTATGATACATAGTTTACATATTTGCACTGTAGCATGCACTTGAATTGTATAACTTTTTAACCTACTATATATATCAAAACTAGGAATGCTCACCAACATTTCATATGTTGACCAAATCTATTTTGTACATGTTTCAGGTGCAGTTTGACCTAGTGCTTTAACAAGAGACGTTTAGTGCTTTATTTTAAATCAGTTATTTCATTATTTACATTTCATTTAAGACTTTGTATTTCCATTTCAATGTAAGACAGTTTCCGGTTTATTCAATAATATTTACATTTTAGTACCATGTGCTTTTGAACAATCGTCACTACGTGGCACCTCGATGATTCCGCCATCGGTTGGGGTGTTACACACTTAATAAGAATTCGGCAATTTTAAATCTTTTTTTTTTTTTTTGCTAAATGAATTCATGAAAATCGTTTTCTTTTGGATAATTATGAATCACGTTTTCTTTGGATAACTGTGAATCATTACCCATCACAAATTAGGCAATTTTATAAATTCGATTTTTGAATATGATTATTTTTATTTATAACTAGTTTATGGCCGTAGGTCGCGCGTTGCGGCGACGACGTTTTAAACAGTGTCACGTTATGTGATGCGTTAACCATACGAAAACATATGTTTTGACGTTCTGATTTGAAGAATTGCGGTTACCGAAGAAATGGATCGAACTCAGGTTGGTCCGTTTAGTGATGGGTCCACCTAACACTACACCACCCGTACCTTTGCATCAAAACTTAACGGCATCAAAATGTACAATAACTTGAATTTATGCCGTCGAATGAAAACGTATTATATTTGACCTGACTTGTTTCCAAACACTGTTTAAATTAAAACCTAGACAAACGAAAAACAATTTTATTTGACCAGACTCATTTATGAAAAAGAATTTATATCTAAACGTGAAATTATACCGACACATAAATTAAAATGTTAAAATGTAGACTAACTAAAAACGTATATAAAAATAGGCATTGAAACACATTATATTTGGCCCCATTCGCTTATGAAGAAATTTACGTCGAAACGTGAACTTATATCGACACATGGATAAAAATAACTAATTGAGAAAATATTTTTTTTCTTTGAAGCTAAAAAATATAAGTACGGGGTGTAACTTTGAAAATTTGAAACTGAAGGGGTGAAAATAACATTTATTTAAAGTTTTAAAAAAATGAAGAAATGTAAATGTAAACTTTAAAAGTATAAGGGCTATTGTTGTCATTTCTAGAAGTTTAGTTTTTTTTTTGTCTTTTTGTGGGTGGCATGTGCCACCGACCATGCATATTAAGTTATAATGTCGAATGAAACTGTTTATATTTGAGCCGTCACGTTTTCGTACACAGTTTAAGTCAAAGACGTATGTAACTCAAAATCTATACCATAAAAAACCGTTTTATATTTTAGCCGACTCGTTTCCAAACATAGTTTATGTCAGAAACATAGGTAACACGAATTTACACCGTCGAATAAAAACGTTTTATATTTGATTTGACTCTATGTTTCACCTGGTTTGTTTCCAAACAAAATTTACATCAACACGTAACATTTTATAATTGACCTAGCTCGTTTAAAAAAAGTTAAAGCATAGATGAACTCAGATTTATACCGACACGTCCAAAAAAATAAAAACATAAGAAAATAGTTCTACGATAAGGCTGAAACCTAAAGGGGTCAAAGTGACATTTACAAAGTTAGAGGGTTACCTTCTATATTAAAGCAAAGTTTGGGGTAGAATGTGTTACATGTCAAAAGTTTGAAGTTATAAAGAGTAGAAGCCTTTTCTCAAATTAAAAAGTAGAGTGTAATTTTTATGAAGTTAAAAACTTAGTTTTTGTTAAATTAGATATTTAAGGGTGAGATTTGTTAATTTATAAAAGTCATGGGGTGTATATTAAAATGCATGGTCCACCGACCATGCATTTTAAGTATATATATAATTTATAATTTGAATTCACTCCATAAATTTAATCGGAGATAACTACGGATTCATGAGATAAAGATCATATGGTTTATGTTAATTTTTTTTTCGGTTGATGTTCTTCAAGAACATCATAAGAAAACCGAAAATTATTATGTTTTTGGTTCAAGATTGGATTAAATCTTGTTTTCGATATTTTAGGAAACTTAATCTCAAAGAATTTTGAAATCATTTTGATAAAGTCAAAGATTTCAAAATATTATGAAATCTTTGGAGATAACTATTTCTATCTAAAATTGGAAATAGATATTATGTAAATCCCTAAAAATTTTGAACCACTAACTTTATTAGTTTTTAGTTTTCGGTAATAATAATTGTTTTCGGTTTTAAGAATCAATAAATTAAGTTCTCGGAGAATCTCGCAGTTACCAAATTCAGGTTCTCGGTTTTAAGTTCTCGGTTATAAAGCTTTTGATCAGGTTCACGGACAGGAGTTCTCGGTCAAGGTCTTCTACTTCGAAAACCCATGTTTTTTGAGATTCCATAATTTTTCCGAGAACCCATCTTATTTATCGAGAACTATCATGTATTCGAGAACCAATATTTTCGAGAACTATTAAAGAATCCGAGAACTGTTAAAGTTATCTGAAAACATAAGTTATTCGAGTACTCATAATATTTGAGAACTCATCAGTAAATCGAGAACTAATTCTGATAGTCTGAGAACTCATCATGACATTCGAGAACTCATTATGATATCTGAGAACTCATTAAGTCTTCGAGTACTCATGATTTATTCGAGATCTCATAAGTCTTCCGGGAACTCATCACTTTCGAGAACTCATTAAGTCTTCGAGAACTCATAATTTCGAGAACCCCTTATGTTATTCGAGATCTCATAAGTTTTCCGGGAACTCATTATTTTTCCGAGAACCCCTTATGCTATTCGAGAACTCATATAATTTTTTTTTTGAGAACTCAATTACTGAGAACCCATTATTTTTCGGGATCTCTAACAAAATTAACAGTTTTGATAAAACCTAATGTATCAAGTTTATTCAAAACATTATAAAACCTTGCTTAACTTGCAATAACATTTAGAGGTGTCACTTCTGCCCAAAGGTGATGTGTCATATTAGTTCGTTATAAAGATCTCGTGTAGCATTGTAGCTCGTTCACATAAGTGCCATAAGGTTTCACTTCTGCCCAAAGGTGATGTGTAACAGATTATGTTGGTGAACTGAGCGTATTGCATTAGAACTTTGAGTGTCTCACTTCTGCCCAAAGGTGATGTGTTACATTCACTGTTAGCAACTTAATACTTAAATAAATAGCGTATAGCCAAAGCTAGAGCAGTTTATTTAAGTAGCTTATGTTGGTGTTATTATATTATCACGTCTTCATTACAAAATTGATCCTCACGATTAATGATCCTTCATTAATATAATGATCATAATCTAAGTCTACCTTACATCAATACCCATAACTCGAAACTAATCTCACATTCTTCTATAAATTACTATCTCAACTAAGTAATCCACTCTAATTATCAAAACTAAGAAGAGTTATCTTAAACTTTGTTCTTATTAAGTCTTAAATTACCTCTTAAGACATAACATGTGACACCCGGCAAATTCTGGTTAACAACGTTGTCTAGATGAAAGTCTACCTTAGAGAGTCACGCGTATATTGTACTTAACTGGGTTAGTTAAGTCGGGTTATGGTTCGGGAACTATTAATTAGTCTAGAAGATCATTGGATGTTGGTCTAGAGGTTCGTTAGATGTCAGTCCTTAACCAAGTGTACAAACGGTGACGATTTGTAGGATCGTCAGGGCATACGGAACGTACGAGTCTCGAGTCCCGGGAATTGGTGAACGAGTGTAAATATGTGTATTTACTTGTGTTATGTGTTTAAAATCATTATGTGACTTGTCGGTACGTGAATATGCATTAACATATGTTAAAACGGGGTTTAACGCGCAAAACGCACAAAACCAACCCCTATAGGCGAGTAGGAGGTCTACTCACCTATAGGGGAGGCGAGTAGGGAACCCTAAGGGCGAGTAGGGCCCTACTCGTGTATAGCTAAGGGCGAGTAGGCCCCAATTTCCTGAACAATCAGGCGATTAGGATTCCTAATCGCCTGAAACTGCTGCATACTCGCTAGTAACGGGCTGGACGACTAAAAACGACTATAAATACCATACTTAACCTCCTAAACTTCATTATACCAACCCTAGTCGTCCCATAACCCGCCCCAACACATAAACAACCTCTGGAAGGCGATTTTTGATCAAAACTCAAGGTTTCAAGCTTGAATCATCATATTTTCATAATCCTAAGGTTTGATTTTCATCCATAATCCTTTATAAACGTTTTTAATTAATCCCTAATGGTCCAGACCTGTTCTTAAACGAAAATGCTTTCTGAAAATCGTCAATAAGGTTTGTTAATCGGATTATAACTAATATGCATGCATTATGGGTGTGTATGATTAGAAAGCTAGGGTTTTTATGATTCATGATGATGATTTGGTATGTTATTATGATAGATCAGTATTAATATTGATAGTATGATGATAGAAATCTCAGTAATTGGATATTAGGGTTATGATTACGCGTGTTAGTATGATGTTGCATGCTATGTGAATAGGTGTTTGGATTACTTGGTTGCATGCAGGACTGATTATACGAGGTTAAACAAAGGATTTTGGTTTAAACATGTTTAGGATAGTGTTTGGGATGATATTGGGTGGTTACACACGTTCTGGATCTGATTTGGAGCGTTAAACGCGCGAAAAACCGGAACAGCAAGGTTACAGGCGAGTAGCATTCCTAATCGCCTATGTTATAGGCGAGTAGGGTGCTAATCGCCCATAATATAGGCGAGTAGAGGCCTACTCTTGTGTAAGATCAGGTGATTAGCCCTAATTGCCTATAAGTTCAGGTGAATAGCCCTAATTGCCTATAAGTTCATGTGAATAGCCCTAATTGCTAGTAAGTTCAGGTGAGTAGCTCCTAATCGCCTATAATAGAGGCGAGTAGGATTCCTAATTGCTAGTTGACCAACCTAATTGCTAGTTGACTTTTCCTAATCGCGTGTACTGCTGCTGTAAGTGTAAATTAGCATTCCGAGACCCGATTTAACATGTAGTAACATGCTAGGAACCCCGTAACATGTCTAATAACTTGGTAACATATATTTGGATGTATTTCGGTGATACGTGAACTATGTGCTAAAACTTGTTGTGCGTTAACGTATGTTAAGTGTACTTGCGTTATTGTATGTTTTGGAGCGTAAACATAACACGGGAAGTCTCGGGTCACCAATGGGATGTCGAGTCTTGTACTTTGGGTCGGTTAAACAGTCACGGTGCTTTCAAACGAACTTGGTTATGGTCTGGACATCTAGGGACTAATTAGCCTGCGGGTTATTAGTCTAAGTACTTGTAACTGTCATATGTTAGGTCGCCGCTTACGGGACTAGCATAGCAGCTGGGTTTACTCGGGTTAAGGAGTAACGCAACTTAAGGTGAGTTTACGGCCCCTCTTTTAAACTGGTTTACACTTTTCGGGGGAGAAAACATGTGTTAAAACGATTATTTGGTAATTACTGTCATACTATGGGTTTACACTGTGTACTACACGATCTTTGGAAGTCCCGGGGGGAACCATTAATGTGCGGGTTTGCACAACGGGGAAATGTGAATAGCGCTATTGGGAGTGACCAACCCCGCTCGTCGACTTGGAGGGTCGGCGGGTGCATATTGTCTCAAACAGGAACAACAGGAACAACAAGAACTACATCGGGCATACTTTTGGTATTCGCGTTAGTAATGGTTTTCCAATCGTGGTAGTAACAAAACGTACGCCTAGCTAGCGTATACTGGTTTTCGATTATTATAGTATGGACAGGTGGACTTGGTACTTGGATACAAAACCTGTAAACTCACCAGCATTTTTGTGCTGACGTAAACTTTTACATGTTTTCTCAGGTCGCTAAGGTAGCACGAATGGAACTAGGGCGCACGCGTCTGCACGGCGTCTAGCTAGAGTTGCATGATTTTACAAACATTGAACATTGGTTTATTATTGAATAATTGTTTTGAATAAGCTTCCGCTGTAAACGGGGATTTTTAACTTTGTTTTGAAATTGCATTTATATACATTTAGACTTGTTTATTGTGATCGTTGGTTTGGATCCTGGTTTGTCATGCGCCTCGCGGTAAAACTCCGCAAGTGGATTTTGAGGGTGTGACAGATTGGTATCAGAGCCAATGGTTATAGTGAACTAGGACTGCATGTAGAGTCTAGTCTATAGCCGAGTCGCACACACTAGACGATCACATGGTACTAAACGTTATAGTGGTTTACGTATGGTCTTGTCGGGGTGTCTCTAAATCGTTGGTCTTTCTACGTTACATCATCCGTTCTATCTTAGGTTGGGTTACTTGTTTTCTAGGCAGTGTGGTCTGTTGGGGTAACTCGTGTGCTCTTGAGATTTGTCCAAGGCTCGGACATCTCCCTTTCGCACTCCAATAGAAACACTTGTCATAAACTACCGTGGTATTACGGTGTGTAGCTAAGAGTCTATGTTCGGTGATTTGAACTTTGAACTAGGAGAACACTTGGAGGACCATGTAGAGCGTTTTATCATTTTGGGTGCACACAAAATCATAAAACGAAATGCATGGAAGCCCTAGTGAGCTCTGGGTTTGAGGGGATAGTCCTGGATTGGATCTAGCTTTGATCTTGTGAACATTAGTAGTTATCTTTAACTATGAAGCTAAATTTTCTCGTTCTTTCTGCCAGAATCATGTCTGGAGTGCGTGGAGGACGTGGAGGTGGTCGCAATGGTGGACGTGGTGGTGGTCGCGGTGGTGCTGGTGGTCGTGGTGGAGGTATTAACCTATCACAGGCTGATCTGAACAACTTGCTCCAAGCTGCCTTTCAGTTAGGGCACAACGGTGGTGGTAAGTTGTTTTATCCATTTTCTTTACCTCATTGGTGAACCTTGGTTACATTTTTCGTGGTTTCTCATACGTTTCATTTCAGGTGGTCCTGTTGACCCACCCCCACCCATGTGCACCTACAAGATGTTCCGCGACTGCAAGCCCCAGGAATTTTCTGGCACTGAGGGTGCAGTGAGCTTGCTTAGGTGGTTGGAGAAAGTGGAGTCGGTATTTCTGATGTGTAACTGTCTCCCAGAAGATCGGGTAAAGTATTCTACTGCGTTATTTCAGGACGTGGCATTGACTTGGTGGAATGGTATCACCCAGAACATGGGTATTGGGGAGGCATATGCTATGCCATGGGAGAATTTTGTGCAGTTGCTGAAGCGTGAGTATTGTCCGAGGGAAGAGGTACAGAAGCTGGAGCATGAGGTGTGGAACCTCAAGATGACTGGGTCGGAAATTGAGAAGTATACTGTGAGGCGGAATGAGTTGGCAGTGCTGTGTCCCGATCTGCACGTGCCAGAATATCGTAGGATTGAACACTATGTCTCAGGTTAGTACCGGAAATTGCAGGGCTAGTGGCTGCTGGAAATCATCCTACGTATGCAGAGGTAGTTCGATCGGCCCATAGGATGACCAACTTAAAGGTGAATGAGGGGATTTTGCCTGCGAAAGGTTCGACTGTTAAGGCTCCAGAGAACAACAAGCGCAAGTGGGAAAATGACGGGAATGGATCTGGGTCTGCACAGCAGGGTAAAAGGTTTGATAATGGGGTTCATCTTCTTCGGGTAACAAGCAGGGTGGTTATGCGGGAAAACTGCCCAAATGCAACAAGTGTGGACGCCATCATCAAGGGAACTGCGACAGTAACCGTTGTCACCGCTGCCAGCGAACAGGCCACTATGCTAAAGATTGTCGGGCTACACTTCCATCGACTCAGGCTCCGACTAACAGCTCAGCTCCGACTACTCAGGGGACTACAGGGAAACAAGGATGCTACAACTGTGGTGACACTGGGCATTACAAGAAGGATTGCCCAAAACTGAAGCAGGGTGGGAACAACGGGAATGGGAACAACGGGGGCGGCGGCAGAAATGCACGTGCCTTCGTCATTGGAGCTGCTGAGGCTAGACAGGACCCTGACACAGTCACCGGTACGTTTCTTCTCAATAATCGTTCTGTTAGCGTGTTATTTGATTCTGGTGCCGACAAGAGTTTTGTATCCATGGATGTTAGTCGACTGCTAGATGTAGTACCCGTACCATTAGAGACCAAGTATATTATTGAGTTGGCTGACGGTAAAACAATTGAAGCTACTAGTGTCCTACGGGAGTGTCAATTAGAATTGTCGGGTATATCGTTCCCCATCGACCTTATGCCGGTACCTTTGGGTAGTTTTGACGTTGTGGTAGGAATGGATTGGTTATCTTTGTATCGCGCGGAGATCGTCTGTTACGATAAGGTTATTCGGATTCCTCTCCCTGATGGAGAATTTCTTTCTGTGTACGGTATCAAGGGTGGTGTTCCACTAAACATCATCTCTAGCATGAAAGCCCTTAAGTGTCTTCGAAAGGGTTATCCAGCCGTTTTGGCGCTTTTATCTGTTCCCTCTGTTGATGAGAAGAAGATCGACGACATTCCGGTGGTACGCGAGTTTCCTGATGTTTTTCCCGATGATTTATCTGGTCTTCCTCCTCATCGTCAAGTCGAATTCGGTATTGATCTTGTACCAGGGGCTGCTCCTATTGCTCGGGCCCCCTACCGTCTTGCACCTCCCGAGATGCAGGAATTGTCTAGCCAGTTACAGGAACTCTTGGACAAGGGTTTCATCCGACCAAGTTCTTCCCCTTGGGGAGCCCCGATTTTATTTGTTAAGAAGAAGGATGGAAGTTTCCGATTGTGTGTAGACTACAGAGAGCTGAACAAATTGACCGTCAAGAACCGTTATCCTCTTCCATGTATCGATGATCTATTCGACCAGCTTCAGGGTTCTAGTTATTATTCCAAGATCGACTTGAGGTCCGGTTATCACCAGCTGCGCGTCAGGGAGGCTGACGTTGCAAAGACTGCTTTTCGAACACGTTATGGCCATTTCGAATTCTTGGTCATGCCTTTCGGTCTCACGAACGCACCGGCGGTTTTCATGGACTTGATGAACCGCGTCTGTAAACCATATTTGGACAAGTTCGTCATTGTGTTTATTGATGACATTCTGATCTACTCCAAGAACGAGACCGAACACGGGGAACATCTGCGGTTAGTTTTGGAACTCTTGCGACGGGAACAACTTTACGCCAAGTTCTCAAAGTGTGACTTTTGGTTACGCGAAGTTCAATTCCTAGGACATGTGGTTAATGAACTAGGGATTCATGTCGATCCAACTAAGATCGAAGCGATCAAGGACTGGGGAGCACCAAAGACGCCAACTGAGGTGCGGCAATTCCTAGGCCTTGCGGGCTACTATCGTCGTTTCATTCAGGGGTTCTCGAAGATTGCTCAACCCCTCACCACTCTCACTCAGAAGGATAGGAAGTTCGACTGGGGTGAACCACAAGAGTCAGCGTTTGAAGAACTGAAGTCTAAACTGTGTTCTGCTCCTATTTTGTCTTTACCTGAGGGTCCTGATGATTTCGTTGTCTACTGTGATGCTTCCATTCGTGGACTCGGTTGCGTGTTGATGCAACGCGAGAAAGTGATTGCGTATGCTTCTCGTCAACTCAAAGTGCACGAGAAGAACTACACAACTCATGACTTGGAGTTGGGTGTCGTGGTATTCGCGTTGAAAATTTGGAGACATTACTTGTACGGTACCAAATGCACCATCTACACCGATCACAAGAGTCTCCAACACATTTTCGACCAACAACACTTGAACATACGGCAGCGTCGTTGGATCGAACTTCTGAACGACTATGATTGTGCCATAAAGTACCATCCTGGCAAGGCGAATGTTGTAGCAGACGCCTTGAGCAGGAAGGAATCAACTAAACCTCGTCGCGTTCGGGCGTTGCAGCTCACCATCCATTCGTCGCTACCTGACCAACTCCGTTCTGCCCAGTTGGAAGCTTTGAAGGAGGAAAACCTTAAAGCTGAAACTATGCACGTGCCGACAAGCACCTAGAGCGAAGGCCTGATGGCCTGCACTATTTTGCAGAACGCATATGGGTTCCTTTATTCGGGGGACTACGGGAGCTTGTCCTTGATGAGGCTCATAAGTCCCGGTATTCTATCCATCCTGGTTCGGATAAGATGTACCAAGATCTGAAGGTGCTTTACTGGTGGCCAAACATGAGGTCGGACATAGCCTCATACGTAAGCAAATGCTTGACCTGTGCTAAGGTCAAGGTGGAATACCAGAAACCGTCGGGTCTCTTGCAACAACCTGAAATTCCGGAATGGAAATGGGAACGGATTACTATGGATTTTGTCACACAACTTCCTAAATCACCAAGCGGGAATGACAAGATATGGGTGATTGTCGATCGGTTGACGAAATCAGCTCATTTTCTTGCCATTAAGGAGACCGACACCATGGATCGTTTGGCTCGTCTTTACTTGAAAGAAGTTGTTTCTAAGCACGGGGTACCAGTTTCTATTATCTCAGATCGTGACTCCCATTTTACTTCTCACTTCTGGAAGTCTTTGCACAAGGCTTTGGGTACCCAACTAGACATGAGTACGGCTTATCATCCACAGACTGACGGTCAGAGTGAGCGCACGATTCAAACTTTAGAAGACATGCTGCGGGCATGTGTGATCGATTTTGGAAAGGGTTGGGAAGCTCATCTACCGTTAGTAGAATTCTCGTATAATAACAGTTATCACACGAGCATCAAGGCTGCTCCGTTCGAAGCACTGTACGGACGGAAATGCCGTTCTCCTCTTTGTTGGGCTGAGGTGGGTGAGAGTCAACTCACTGGGCCTGAACTAGTGTACGAAACTTCGGAAAAGATCGTACAGATTCGTAATCGGTTGGCGGCGGCACGGGACCGGCAAAAGAGTTATGCTGATCAGCGTCGCAAACCACTGGAATTCCAAGTCAATGACAAGGTACTTCTAAAAGTCTCACCGTGGAAGGGCGTCATACGCTTTGGGAAGCGTGGCAAACTCAATCCGCGATATGTCGGCCCATTTACGATCCTGGAACGGATTGGGCCGGTGGCATATCGACTTGATCTACCGACGGAGCTCGGTAACGTACATAACGTCTTTCACGTGTCAAACTTGAAGAAGTGTCTGGCTGACGAGTCTCTCATCGTTCCACTAGAAGAGATCAAGGTTGATGATCGTCTTCGGATTGTGGAAGAACCTGTGGAGATCCTTGATTACAAGATTCGTAGCCTACGTCACAGCAAGATTCGTATCGTTAAGGTTCGGTGGAACTCGACCGGGGACCGGAGTATACATGGGAACGGGAGGATCAGATGAAGTCTAAGTATCCTCATCTTTTTCCTAAGGAAGCGTTTGAGTCGAGACATGTCTCTTCGGCAGCTGAATGAATCTCGGGTCGAGATTCCCTTTTAACGTGGGGATGATGTGACAACTCGGGTAAATCTCTCTTTTGGTTTCTATCTTTTTGTTTGTTTCCTTCGTTATTCTTTTGTCCTTTTGGTACTTGTGCAATTTTCGGGACGAAAATTCTTTTAACGTGGGGATGATGTGACACCCGGCAAATTCTGGTTAACAACGTTGTCTAGATGAAAGTCTACCTTAGCGAGTCACGCGTATATTGTACTTAACTGGGTTAGTTAAGTCGGGTTATGGTTCGGGAACTATTAATTAGTCTAGAAGATCATTGGATGTTGGTCTAGAGGTTCGTTAGATGTCAGTCCTTAACCAAGTGTACAAACGGTGACGATTTGTAGGATCGTCAGGGCATACGGAACGTACGAGTCTCGAGTCCCGGGAATTGGTGAACGAGTGTAAATATGTGTATTTACTTGTGTTATGTGTTTAAAATCATTATGTGACTTGTCGGTACGTGAATATGCATTAACATATGTTAAAACGGGGTTTAACGCGCAAAACGCACAAAACCAACCCCTATAGGCGAGTAGGAGGTCTACTCACCTATAGGGGAGGCGAGTAGGGAACCCTAAGGGCGAGTAGGGCCCTACTCGTGTATAGCTAAGGGCGAGTAGGCCCCAATTGCCTGAACAATCAGGCGATTAGGATTCCTAATCGCCTGAAACTGCTGCATACTCGCTAGTAACGGGCTGGACGACTAAAAACGACTATAAATACCATACTTAACCTCCTAAACTTCATTATACCAACCCTAGTCGTCCCATAACCCGCCCCAACACATAAACAACCTCTGGAAGGCGATTTTTGATCAAAACTCAAGGTTTCAAGCTTGAATCATCATATTTTCATAATCCTAAGGTTTGATTTTCATCCATAATCCTTTATAAACGTTTTTAATTAATCCCTAATGGTCCAGACCTGTTCTTAAACGAAAATGCTTTCTGAAAATCGTCAATAAGGTTTGTTAATCGGATTATAACTAATATGCATGCATTATGGGTGTGTATGATTAGAAAGCTAGGGTTTTTATGATTCATGATGATGATTTGGTATGTTATTATGATAGATCAGTATTAATATTGATAGTATGATGATAGAAATCTCAGTAATTGGATATTAGGGTTATGATTACGCGTGTTAGTATGATGTTGCATGCTATGTGAATAGGTGTTTGGATTACTTGGTTGCATGCAGGACTGATTATACGAGGTTAAACAAAGGATTTTGGGTTAAACATGTTTAGGATAGTGTTTGGGATGATATTGGGTGGTTACACACGTTCTGGATCTGATTTGGAGCGTTAAACGCGCGAAAAACCGGAACAGCAAGGTTACAGGCGAGTAGCATTCCTAATCGCCTATGTTATAGGCGAGTAGGGTGCTAATCGCCCATAATATAGGCGAGTAGAGGCCTACTCTAGTGTAAGATCAGGTGATTAGCCCTAATTGCCTATAAGTTCAGGTGAATAGCCCTAATTGCCTATAAGTTCATGTGAATAGCCCTAATTGCTAGTAAGTTCAGGTGAGTAGCTCCTAATCGCCTATAATAGAGGCGAGTAGGATTCCTAATTGCTAGTTGACCAACCTAATTGCTAGTTGACTTTTCCTAATCGCGTGTACTGCTGCTGTAAGTGTAAATTAGCATTCCGAGACCCGATTTAACATGTAGTAACATGCTAGGAACCCCGTAACATGTCTAATAACTTGGTAACATATATTTGGATGTATTTCGGTGATACGTGAACTATGTGCTAAAACTTGTTGTGCGTTAACGTATGTTAAGTGTACTTGCGTTATTGTATGTTTTGGAGCGTAAACATAACACGGGAAGTCTCGGGTCACCAATGGGATGTCGAGTCTTGTACTTTGGGTCGGTTAAACAGTCACGGTGCTTTCAAACGAACTTGGTTATGGTCTGGACATCTAGGGACTAATTAGCCTGCGGGTTATTAGTCTAAGTACTTGTAACTGTCGTATGTTAGGTCGCCGCTTACGGGACTAGCATAGCAGCTGGGTTTACTCGGGTTAAGGAGTAACGCAACTTAAGGTGAGTTTACGGCCCCTCTTTTAAACTGGTTTACACTTTTCGGGGGAGAAAACATGTGTTAAAACGATTATTTGGTAATTACTGTCATACTATGGGTTTACACTGTGTACTACACGATCTTTGGAAGTCCCGGGGGAACCATGAATGTGCGGGTTTGCACAACGGGGAAATGTGAATAGCGCTATTGGGAGTGACCAACCCCGCTCGTCGACTTGGAGGGTCGGCGGGTGCATATTGTCTCAAACAGGAACAACAGGAACAACAAGAACTACATCGGGCATACTTTTGGTATTCGCGTTAGTAATGGTTTTCCAATCGTGGTAGTAACAAAACGTACGCCTAGCTAGCGTATACTGGTTTTCGATTATTATAGTATGGACAGGTGGACTTGGTACTTGGATACAAAACCTGTAAACTCACCAGCATTTTTGTGCTGACGTAAACTTTTACATGTTTTCTCAGGTCGCTAAGGTAGCACGAATGGAACTAGGGCGCACGCGTCTGCACGGCGTCTAGCTAGAGTTGCATGATTTTACAAACATTGAACATTGGTTTATTATTGAATAATTGTTTTGAATAAGCTTCCGCTGTAAACGGGGATTTTTAACTTTGTTTTGAAATTGCATTTATATACATTTAGACTTGTTTATTGTGATCGTTGGTTTGGATCCTGGTTTGTCATGCGCCTCGCGGTAAAACTCCGCAAGTGGATTTTGAGGGTGTGACATAACATTCCTACGCTCTATCTGATAAAGTATTATAGAATAACATTGAGCATAAGAAAGTGGAATACACAAAATCTCTCTTATGGTAATCAAGAACGCTTTTACTGATTCTTATCAGGTGAGCTATTAAAGATTCTGAAATTCCTGAGACTAATGAATTATCTATGGAAATGAAAGAATATAACGAATTCCTACGAAGCATGAAATAAATAAATCTAACTTTATGGTTAAATGGCATCTGTGAATACATCTTAACATTGAATAACATGACCCATAAAGCAAAGGGGTTATACTTGGAAATCAATAAAATTTCTAGTGCATTATGACTTTTCCACTAGTACGATTAGATGCTTTATGAATCAACTATAACACTCATAAATATCAAAGTAAAAAAAAATGAGTGTGTTGATGGCAAATTACGTACAGGAAAAGGAACGCATTAAACTAGAAAAGTTGATGTTATTCACCTTACTACCATTAAACCTAAAAGAGGAAGAATAATTACCATAGAGAGGATAATTATAAGGTCTGGAAACAAAATACAAGTACTACTTTCAGCTATAAGTTTCTCCAAAGGGAAAGTCTTACTAATCAAAACCGTGCCATTAAGAATAGGCATAAGCAATAAGATTACCCACAAGTAGAGAGAACAGCTGGCTAAGGTATGTAGTGCCTAATTAAGGATATTTAACTCCACAAATGCTAATGAATTCCCGTTAACACATGATGGTTGAGTCTAGTTTTATACGTTTCCTTACCATAATTCAACAAGTACTTAATATGAGAGTTGGTGGCAAAATTAAGGGTCTATTAACCATTAATAACCGATCTTAGTGTTGAAGCTTTATGATACCTTATGATATTCTTGAGATTACTTAGAATTTAGTATCAATACTAAAAGCTGTAATTTTGATAGTTACAAGGTTTTAATGACCAAACCAAAGCCACTATTAAGTTAAACTCTCATATTGTTTGTTGTCATTATCTGAATAGAAACCTTATGAAATAAAACTAGATGATCCAATAACGTTTTCACAACTTTGTTATCATGAAAATGAGAATTTAACAAAGGAAAATAAGACCCATGCAATTCATCCACTAAGACCAAAATTTTATGAGAAATCATGATCAGGTCACTAAAGGATGCTTAGCTATCAAATCTCATTCTCGGTGACTTTAAAGCATGTGTTAAACGCCCTAAACATTAAATGGCGAAAAGAATAAATGGTTTTCCATCATAAGTCATAACTAATTAACATTAGTGGAGCTTAGATAAATATCTGATTGTATCTAACCTGTTTCCTACTGACCAAAGTATTAAAGAAATCAATTCATATATACTTAATGAAATTCCCTCTAAGTATGTCCTAAAATACCTTATGAAATTTGGACTATAAGGGAAATCAAGTATAAAATATATGAAATATTCTCGTTCACACGCATCGCTAAAACTTATTATGTGGAGCTACTAAGAGACCTAAAAGATTAGTGGGAGCATTAGATGTTCTACTTATGACTTGCACAAGTTACAGAGGTGGGGGAATGGAAATTTGATCTATCCTCAAATTACACCTCTTGCACTAGACAACGCTCTATCACAACTTGTCTCCTTAGCATTTAGTGTACTTCTAACAAAGTTTTGTGGATGCCTAAATATGGGCGAACTTAGATTTCTTACTAAAGTAATTCTCATCAAGAGAAACAACGATAAACATCAATAGGTTGTTTTTCTCTATTAAAATCTATGGATCTTCCAAATGTTAGATCTTAAGCATGCTGAATTCATTAAGATTTCTAAGGTAATTGGGAGCAGTAAAACTCCTTATTATGACTTTTCGGAAGTACAAGATGCGGGGGAGAGACTCATTAAAATTCGAGACTCATTAAGTTTAACTCCGAATTTAACTTCGATTATTCCTCTTGTACACCTTACTGCACCAACTCTTACACACTTAGAAACTAATGTTGCTCCTTATATACCTGAAAATAAAAACCACCTAACTAAAGTTAAGTTTGTATCATAATTAACCCAATGTTCAACTCAGGAGGTCATCTGGGTCTAAAAGCCCATTAAATTTGATGATTATGTAACCTGCCTATCTAACACAAAATGGATGTTTGGAAAGTTTACCGATCCTACCTCTTCTAATTAAATCATTAGTATCAATCAATCTTCTAAATGGAATAAAGCTATTATTAGCATAACTCATTCCATATAACGTTTGGGATTTGGTTGAATAACCTAAAGGTATTCATAATTAAACCAGATCCGAATGGGAACATTGTAAGATAAGATTGATTGTAAAAGATTATACTCAAGAGGGATTAGATTATCAAAGAATCTCTTATCTGTATTACAAAGATTTCTTTGAGGATCATTACCGTCCTAGTAGCTCATAATACCTAAGAGCCACATTAGATGGACATTAAAACAACTTTCCATAACGATAACCTACATGTTCATTAAGCAACCTGAAAGTTCTAAACTGAAGATTAAGAACACTTAGATTCTAAGTCAATAAGATCCATGTATGGGTTGATGCAAGCATAAAATGTGTTGGAATCATAATGAAATTCTCTTCATCAAGAACTAAGTGGATTAAAGAACCTACCTCAAGATGAGTGGGAGCAACTAATGAAAACTTGTCCTTACATAGATGACGTTTCTCTTGACAAGTATATGTTACCTAAGTCAAAGTATTATTCATGCATACTTTTGACATGATGAATATCGGGGATTCCTCTTACGTGATAGGAATAAAAATATACCGAGATAGACCCAACGGGATATTAGTTTCATCCCATAAGTTTTAATCTAAGCGGGTCCTTACGTATGTAACATGCAACATTGCTCTCCTTTAGAGGATAATAGGATCATTTGAGATTATCACCTTACGCTTCATTAATTAGAAGACTTATGTAAAGTTAAGTCTATCCTTGTTTATGATATTGTTCGTATTGCTTAACACTAGACTTGTCTAGATTGATGAAAGCATCTAATGGAACATTACAATATATTTAAGAAACAAGAGACTATAATCTAAAGAAGAAGTGAGAACCTAAAGTGATTGACTACTCTTACTCTAACTTGTTATATTCAAAGGAAATCAAGTGTCAATTTCGAGGTATATCATAACGTTAGCAGACATAACTATCTCATGGAGGAGTCATAAGGAACTGTAACAACAACCTAAGTTATCATGACATAATGTGTTGCTGATCACAACAGAATGGTCATTAAATGTTGTTGGTATATTTATCAGATGACTCATAACTTATTAACTCCATGTAGATACTAAGTTGAAGACTTACTGTGATAAAGTCAGCTGCCCTAATTTCTCGAACAGTAACAGTTTGAGAGGAGCTGCATTAGAGTTCGATACGAAATTATTGTTCGCTTATGATTAAGAACAAATTGTAACACCCCAACCGATGGCGGAAACATCGAGGTGTCACGTAGTGACGATTGTTCAATAGCTCATGGACTAAAGTGTAAATTTGAATACAATGATTAAATAATTTATTACATTAAAATGAAATACAACGATTCTAACGGCCAACCTAAATTGAAATACAATGAATCAAAATCTAAATATAAATCCGAAAGCTTAAAGGATGCATCTCAAAACAACCTGAAACATGTACAAAATAATTTGTTCAATACAAAAATTGCATTGGTGAGCATACCCTGTTTGAATAAATATAGTAGGAAAAATGTTTAGCAATTCATGTGCGGTACCATTTGCAATTATGTAATAAGTAATATCCGTTCAAAACCAAACCTGAGAATAATGACTAACACATGACTAACCAACTGAATAATGAATTAACAAGACAATGACCAAGATTCTCTCAACAGAGTCTCAAGGGGGTATACCATAGTACTATTCATTGAAAAGCTAGGCCGCCCAGCGGTTAATGATTTTGACAAGTCATAGACACACCAATTAACATAAAGCAAACACACATGAGAATTGCATTTAGTAAAAGAAATAAAAAACTTGATAGTAAGTACATGAGTCACCCCAGAATAGTAAAACAGTAAAAAGGGGAAAAGATATACTCACCTTAGTTCTCGAGGAAAAGGTGATGTGTCAAAGACATGAGCTTGTTACAGTAGTAATATGTTCACCAAGATAATCCTAAGAAGTAGCATATATTATGTATCTACTACAAGGGGAAATGTTATACCACACGCGATCGAGCTCTATCGATTTGTTAAACATTGTAACCCGTTATAATATCTAATTTGTGAGTTGAAAGATAGATAGTTTCGAATTTGGAAAAATTTATATTGAAGTTACACTTAACTAGTATATTCAATTTTATGATCTACTATTTAACCATATAATATTAAACATTGAAGAAAAATTATCTTATAATGAATACACTAAAAAAAAAATAATTAGTTGTATAATAAAAAAAACTCACTGTTGACCTTCTTATTAGCTTAACCCAAAACTTTCATTCGTTTCCAATTTTTGTTTTTCTTTAAACTAAGTATGATTAATGCATATATTTTACATTTTCATAGGTTTCATTCATACAATACAATAATAATGCATAATTGTCGCCCATCAAGTTTTAAAGTTATTATTATTGTTATTCGCTACCAACGTTGTTAATGTAAATGGTACCAACAACAACAAAAAAAAAATGTTGATATAGTTTTCAAGGAAATTACACTAAGATTCGAACAATGATATAGGTAATAACAACACTAGCAATTTAGATTCATATTGTAAATCAAAAGTTCTTGTCATTTAGTTAACTAAACATATATGTTACCATCATGAATGAATTCCGTGTTTATTATCTAAATAAATTTATACATATATTCATTTAATAGCTAGACACTTGGTTTATTGATAATTTGAACAACACCTTTTAGTAGTTAAAGTACATAAATAACTCGATATTAGATCGGGTGAGGTCGTTAGAGCTCGGTTCCACACGCGTAATACGTTAACAAGAATGATACATCTAAAAAAATAATTTTAGTTGTGCGAGTATAACTTACCACTCGTTGGCTTTGTATAGGTGAAACCGCTTGTAACCGTCACAACGTGTGACCGTACTAAACATTGCCCTACAGATTGGAGCTACTCGTGACTCTCCTTGCCACTCTTATTCTCTGCTATTTATGCTACTTTTATTTTCAACGGGAAGGTTGTTCAAAGAATAAGATGGTGAAAAGTAGGTTTTGGCTTTAAGGATGAAAGAAAAGACATTTTATATTGCCACATCTCATTTTAGGATATTAATGATAATAACTTATACATTCATTACATTAAAAATGGTTTTATCACTTGAAAGGTTTCAATGTAAAGAGTTTAATTCTAAATTAAATAAATATAAATTTCAAAGATAACCTTTTTTGTTTTCTTTTAGCTTTTAGTTTAATTTATTTTTCTTTTAAAGGCATTCAAGTCGAACTTTGCCAATTCCGTAAATAAGTTATGCAAAAATCTTGTCTATCAAAAAATCGTTGTATGATAATAATTGGTAATACAACATAGTATATCACGGTGTATTAAATTTGCTTCAAAATGGACATAATGATTCAGTATTTACTATTTTAAAGTTTTGATTTTTTTTATAAATTTTGAAAATGACGAAACTTACAGGACTAAAAATAGAAACATTAAATACATGAAGGACTACAATTGACATCTTGATAAAGATGAGGGTCACGGTTGTCACAGTCTCCCCTACTTTAGAAAATTTCGTCTCGAAATTTCTTTCAAGTGGGGGTTTCTATGAAACAAAACGCGTTGTAAAAGCCAAGTAGGTTTTTTTTTTAATTTCATTAGCCATGATTTGACAAAATTTAAAGTAATTGTCTAACACCCAAGGTAAAAGTTTCAAAATCTTTGACAGTTGACCCGAGATTAAGAAATTGAGAGTTTAAATGTGAATGGTTTTGGGAATGTGTAACTGGTGAGGGGCATAGGTACTCTGGAAGCAGTCTCCCCTACTTTAGAAAAGTTTCTGACTAAACGTTATTAGAGTATGCAGCAAGTATCCAAACAATCGAGTGTGTAAGAGTATACAAGGTTTGTGTTTTCTGTGTGGGTGGTCAAGGGAAAGACTCTAGGAAGACGAATTAAAGCTTGTGTAAGAACGTTCTTATCGAAAATGCTAGCTATTAGTCAACTATCTAATGAAGAGGTAGTAATGGGTAGGCTCTTGGTCACACTCCTAGTCCGCTCCCGCAGTATCGTTTATGCTTATATATAGGGTGTACCGCAGCTGGCCCACCACACTCCCGATATTTTGGATTCGTACTGATTGTCTACAAACAGCCTAATTAGAATTACACACCACCCTCATGTACCTGTAAACCCATGATTGCGTTCCGGACCGTAATCATCGATTTACCTTACACTAGGGTGTTATGCTTTTACATAACCCTAACCTAAGTAATGCCAGAAACAAATGCGTGCAACCAATATGTAATAGCTACTGTAATGAAATAATGACATGGTTAGAGGTCCTTCCCTTTCGGTTTTACCCTTTAACCGTAATGAAAGTAACATGTAAGTATAAAACATGGTTAGAGGTTCTTCCCTTTCGGGTTCACCCTTAACCGGTAACTTCTGTTCACATCATCGACTCTAAACACTCCATATTGATAAACTCCGAGATTAACACCGTTCCCCTCGGATTAAAGATATACTCCAATCCGAGTCGTACGTGGGCACTGGCTTAGATCTCATACAAGTTATCAACTAGTATGTTCGTTGGCCATGATGATGAACAAAATATTGTAAAGTATAACAGGGTTTTGCTCACAACAGAAAAAAAATTATGCATACCAAATATGCGTTCATGTAAGTATATAAGCATAGCATAAAATTTCGATTGAAAGAATAGTATAACGTAAATTGAGTAAATCGCACAATTTGCACAAAATGAAAGTAAATGAGTTAAATCAATGCTCAAAACCAGTGTTGTAAGAATAACTACTAATACTAATGCGAGAATAGTTGCGAATAAAGTGTGAGAATAACCAACAAAAAATGATACGAGAATAATAAGATAATGTGCGAACGTAACTATAATAGAATGGTGTAAGGTTAATAATTAAATTTACTGTGAATGAAAAGTGCACAGAACAGTGTATAGCCTACTAGCATGCGAGTTAAAATTTAGTAATTTTACTTATATGCATTATACGATGAAAGACAGCTAGCAACATTTTGATAAGAGGATATGTCCATTGTTTAAACCAAAAGTTTTGCGACTGAAAGCGTACAAGTGTGAAAAGTAAATTTTCTCAGTGTACTCGAACTTTATGATATAGTTGAAGGAATAGTTGTAATGCATGAGAATAACTTTTTAGAAATCGAAGTGTGTCTTAGATTCAAAATAGGTTCACATGAAAATATTTCGTAGGTACACATTTTCATGTGTTTACGAGAAGTCGAGTTTGAAAAGTGTTATAAGGCATATTATTAGTTGCAAGTTTCTCCCGAAAACATATATTGGGTAGGTCATATGAAAACAAAAGGTTTACATTTGATTCGTGAAAGATGCAATACAAGTTTATAAAACGCAAGATGAAACCATTTCATGAAGTATGTGTAATTCTAATGTGTTTCAAAAGACCAAAATTTAAAATGGCGTGAAGGTTGTGAATGATCCCAGATGCCTTGATGAATTTTGGAAAATAGAATTTTTCGTATTTAGACATTTATTTAACTTGTAGGTTGAAATCTCATTAAAGTTGAATTTTTTTTTAATTATTATGAAATGTTGAGAAAATCCAAGTGTTATTGGGTCAACTTGAAACCTTTTAATTGTCAAACTTCTACGAAAATTTATACATAAAAAGATCGTTTGTTTGTGAGGATCGTTAAGGCATCTCTTTGGGCTCATGGCGGCTACTTGTTTTAAGACACAAGGTGTATATAAAGTGTGTTCTAATTGGCGAATAGGCTTTGTGAAAAAAATTTATAGGATAAGTTGTCAAATTAATCGTTTTAGAGATTTAAGGATATACTGTGACTTTGATCAAGTAAGTTTGTAAACATGGAGATATAATATAAGCTTTAATGTGATAATAAAACGAACAAAAAGTTTTAATAATGATGATAAGGAATTCAAAAGCGAATGATCAATGAATAATGGCATATGAAACATCAAGTGATTAAATTGAGTCTTCAAATGATAAACAATTAAAAATATTAATGATATAAAACATTGGAATTGTTTCCATAGGAAACTTTGACTAACTCAAGTATTTGAAATTTCCTAGTGACTTGTGGGGGCGTACTTTAGCCTATAAGTGAATGCTCACCCTTCCAGATTGCACGTGCCCCATCACTAGTGAATTCCAAAGCTTTAGCGAGATGAAAAACGAGATACAAAAATAGATCCTTGAGATGTGGATTTCACTCCTAACTCAAAAATGTATTTCAAAATTGAAAACTATTGTGGAATGAAACCAATCACTAAGTTAAGGACATCACTCCCAACTTAGTGGTTAAGTTTCTTTTTGAAAGAAATACTCTTTGAGGTGTGGATGTCACTCCAATCTCAAAGATATATTCCAAAGGTAAATAACATATAGAGGAGTGAAACTAATCACCAAGGTATGGATGTCACTCCTAACTTGGTGATATTGTTTCGTTTGTGAAATACGAATGTCTTCTACTCCAAGCAAAATACCAAAAGAAAAACGAGAAAGAATCATAGCTAAAATATCTTGAAAAAAAATATAAGAATAAGAGAAATATACACGAGAGGACTCGTGAAAGTAAGCTTAGTTATAGACTAGGCTAAAAGGCATTCTAATAACCTAATTCCCTATAACCTGGCTCTGATACCAATCTGTAACACCCCAACCGATGGCGGAAACATCGAGGTGTCACGTAGTGACGATTGTTCAATAGCTCATGGACTAAAGTGTAAATTTGAATACAATGATTAAATAATTTATTACATTAAAATGAAATACAACGATTCTAACGGCCAACCTAAATTGAAATACAATGAATCAAAATCTAAATATAAATCCGAAAGCTTAAAGGATGCATCTCAAAACAACCTGAAACATGTACAAAATAATTTGTTCAATACAAAAATTGCATTGGTGAGCATACCCTGTTTGAATAAATATAGTAGGAAAAATGTTTAGCAATTCATGTGCGGTACCATTTGCAATTATGTAATAAGTAATATCCGTTCAAAACCAAACCTGAGAATAATGACTAACACATGACTAACCAACTGAATAATGAATTAACAAGACAATGACCAAGATTCTCTCAACAGAGTCTCAAGGGGTATACCATAGTACTATTCATTGAAAAGCTAGGCCGCCCAGCGGTTAATGATTTTGACAAGTCATAGACACACCAATTAACATAAAGCAAACACACATGAGAATTGCATTTAGTAAAAGAAATAAAAAACTTGATAGTAAGTACATGAGTCACCCCAGAATAGTAAAACAGTAAAAAGGGGAAAAGATATACTCACCTTAGTTCTCGAGGAAAAGGTGATGTGTCAAAGACATGAGCTTGTTACAGTAGTAATATGTTCACCAAGATAATCCTAAGAAGTAGCATATATTATGTATCTACTACAAGGGGAAATGTTATACCACACGCGATCGAGCTCTATCGATTTGTTAAACATTGTAACCCGTTATAATATCTAATTTGTGAGTTGAAAGATAGATAGTTTCGAATTTGGAAAAATTTATATTGAAGTTACACTTAACTAGTATATTCAATTTTATGATCTACTATTTAACCATATAATATTAAACATTGAAGAAAAATTATCTTATAATGAATACACTAAAAAAAAAATAATTAGTTGTATAATAAAAAAAACTCACTGTTGACCTTCTTATTAGCTTAACCCAAAACTTTCATTCGTTTCCAATTTTTGTTTTTCTTTAAACTAAGTATGATTAATGCATATATTTTACATTTTCATAGGTTTCATTCATACAATACAATAATAATGCATAATTGTCGCCCATCAAGTTTTAAAGTTATTATTATTGTTATTCGCTACCAACGTTGTTAATGTAAATGGTACCAACAACAACAAAAAAAAATGTTGATATAGTTTTCAAGGAAATTACACTAAGATTCGAACAATGATATAGGTAATAACAACACTAGCAATTTAGATTCATATTGTAAATCAAAAGTTCTTGTCATTTAGTTAACTAAACATATATGTTACCATCATGAATGAATTCCGTGTTTATTATCTAAATAAATTTATACATATATTCATTTAATAGCTAGACACTTGGTTTATTGATAATTTGAACAACACCTTTTAGTAGTTAAAGTACATAAATAACTCGATATTAGATCGGGTGAGGTCGTTAGAGCTCGGTTCCACACGCGTAATACGTTAACAAGAATGATACATCTAAAAAAATAATTTTAGTTGTGCGAGTATAACTTACCACTCGTTGGCTTTGTATAGGTGAAACCGCTTGTAACCGTCACAACGTGTGACCGTACTAAACATTGCCCTACAGATTGGAGCTACTCGTGACTCTCCTTGCCACTCTTATTCTCTGCTATTTATGCTACTTTTATTTTCAACGGGAAGGTTGTTCAAAGAATAAGATGGTGAAAAGTAGGTTTTGGCTTTAAGGATGAAAGAAAAGACATTTTATATTGCCACATCTCATTTTAGGATATTAATGATAATAACTTATACATTCATTTACATTAAAAATGGTTTTATCACTTGAAAGGTTTCAATGTAAAGAGTTTAATTCTAAATTAAATAAATATAAATTTCAAAGATAACCTTTTTTGTTTTCTTTTAGCTTTTAGTTTAATTTATTTTTCTTTTAAAGGCATTCAAGTCGAACTTTGCCAATTCCGTAAATAAGTTATGCAAAAATCTTGTCTATCAAAAAATCGTTGTATGATAATAATTGGTAATACAACATAGTATATCACGGTGTATTAAATTTGCTTCAAAATGGACATAATGATTCAGTATTTACTATTTTAAAGTTTTGATTTTTTTTATAAATTTTGAAAATGACGAAACTTACAGGGACTAAAAATAGAAACATTAAATACATGAAGGACTACAATTGACATCTTGATAAAGATGAGGGTCACGGTTGTCACAGTCTCCCCTACTTTAGAAAATTTCGTCTCGAAATTTCTTTCAAGTGGGGGTTTCTATGAAACAAAACGCGTTGTAAAAGCCAAGTAGGTTTTTTTTTTAATTTCATTAGCCATGATTTGACAAAATTTAAAGTAATTGTCTAACACCCAAGGTAAAAGTTTCAAAATCTTTGACAGTTGACCCGAGATTAAGAAATTGAGAGTTTAAATGTGAATGGTTTTGGGAATGTGTAACTGGTGAGGGGCATAGGTACTCTGGAAGCAGTCTCCCCTACTTTAGAAAAGTTTCTGACTAAACGTTATTAGAGTATGCAGCAAGTATCCAAACAATCGAGTGTGTAAGAGTATACAAGGTTTGTGTTTTCTGTGTGGGTGGTCAAGGGAAAGACTCTAGGAAGACGAATTAAAGCTTGTGTAAGAACGTTCTTATCGAAAATGCTAGCTATTAGTCAACTATCTAATGAAGAGGTAGTAATGGGTAGGCTCTTGGTCACACTCCTAGTCCGCTCCCGCAGTATCGTTTATGCTTATATATAGGGTGTACCGCAGCTGGCCCACCACACTCCCGATATTTTGGATTCGTACTGATTGTCTACAAACAGCCTAATTAGAATTACACACCACCCTCATGTACCTGTAAACCCATGATTGCGTTCCGGACCGTAATCATCGATTTACCTTACACTAGGGTGTTATGCTTTTACATAACCCTAACCTAAGTAATGCCAGAAACAAATGCGTGCAACCAATATGTAATAGCTACTGTAATGAAATAATGACATGGTTAGAGGTCCTTCCCTTTCGGTTTTACCCTTTAACCGTAATGAAAGTAACATGTAAGTATAAAACATGGTTAGAGGTTCTTCCCTTTCGGGTTCACCCTTAACCGGTAACTTCTGTTCACATCATCGACTCTAAACACTCCATATTGATAAACTCCGAGATTAACACCGTTCCCCTCGGATTAAAGATATACTCCAATCCGAGTCGTACGTGGGCACTGGCTTAGATCTCATACAAGTTATCAACTAGTATGTTCGTTGGCCATGATGATGAACAAAATATTGTAAAGTATAACAGGGTTTTGCTCACAACAGAAAAAAATTATGCATACCAAATATGCGTTCATGTAAGTATATAAGCATAGCATAAAATTTCGATTGAAAGAATAGTATAACGTAAATTGAGTAAATCGCACAATTTGCACAAAATGAAAGTAAATGAGTTAAATCAATGCTCAAAACCAGTGTTGTAAGAATAACTACTAATACTAATGCGAGAATAGTTGCGAATAAAGTGTGAGAATAACCAACAAAAAATGATACGAGAATAATAAGATAATGTGCGAACGTAACTATAATAGAATGGTGTAAGGTTAATAATTAAATTTACTGTGAATGAAAAGTGCACAGAACAGTGTATAGCCTACTAGCATGCGAGTTAAAATTTAGTAATTTTACTTATATGCATTATACGATGAAAGACAGCTAGCAACATTTTGATAAGAGGATATGTCCATTGTTTAAACCAAAAGTTTTGCGACTGAAAGCGTACAAGTGTGAAAAGTAAATTTTCTCAGTGTACTCGAACTTTATGATATAGTTGAAGGAATAGTTGTAATGCATGAGAATAACTTTTTAGAAATCGAAGTGTGTCTTAGATTCAAAATAGGTTCACATGAAAATATTTCGTAGGTACACATTTTCATGTGTTTACGAGAAGTCGAGTTTGAAAAGTGTTATAAGGCATATTATTAGTTGCAAGTTTCTCCCGAAAACATATATTGGGTAGGTCATATGAAAACAAAAGGTTTACATTTGATTCGTGAAAGATGCAATACAAGTTTATAAAACGCAAGATGAAACCATTTCATGAAGTATGTGTAATTCTAATGTGTTTCAAAAGACCAAAATTTAAAATGGCGTGAAGGTTGTGAATGATCCCAGATGCCTTGATGAATTTTGGAAAATAGAATTTTTCGTATTTAGACATTTATTTAACTTGTAGGTTGAAATCTCATTAAAGTTGAATTTTTTTTTAATTATTATGAAATGTTGAGAAAATCCAAGTGTTATTGGGTCAACTTGAAACCTTTTAATTGTCAAACTTCTACGAAAATTTATACATAAAAAGATCGTTTGTTTGTGAGGATCGTTAAGGCATCTCTTTGGCTCATGGCGGCTACTTGTTTTAAGACACAAGGTGTATATAAAGTGTGTTCTAATTGGCGAATAGGCTTTGTGAAAAAAATTTATAGGATAAGTTGTCAAATTAATCGTTTTAGAGATTTAAGGATATACTGTGACTTTGATCAAGTAAGTTTGTAAACATGGAGATATAATATAAGCTTTAATGTGATAATAAAACGAACAAAAAGTTTTAATAATGATGATAAGGAATTCAAAAGCGAATGATCAATGAATAATGGCATATGAAACATCAAGTGATTAAATTGAGTCTTCAAATGATAAACAATTAAAAATATTAATGATATAAAACATTGGAATTGTTTCCATAGGAAACTTTGACTAACTCAAGTATTTGAAATTTCCTAGTGACTTGTGGGGGCGTACTTTAGCCTATAAGTGAATGCTCACCCTTCCAGATTGCACGTGCCCCATCACTAGTGAATTCCAAAGCTTTAGCGAGATGAAAAACGAGATACAAAAATAGATCCTTGAGATGTGGATTTCACTCCTAACTCAAAAATGTATTTCAAAATTGAAAACTATTGTGGAATGAAACCAATCACTAAGTTAAGGACATCACTCCCAACTTAGTGGTTAAGTTTCTTTTTGAAAGAAATACTCTTTGAGGTGTGGATGTCACTCCAATCTCAAAGATATATTCCAAAGGTAAATAACATATAGAGGAGTGAAACTAATCACCAAGGTATGGATGTCACTCCTAACTTGGTGATATTGTTTCGTTTGTGAAATACGAATGTCTTCTACTCCAAGCAAAATACCAAAAGAAAAACGAGAAAGAATCATAGCTAAAATATCTTGAAAAAAAATATAAGAATAAGAGAAATATACACGAGAGGACTCGTGAAAGTAAGCTTAGTTATAGACTAGGCTAAAAGGCATTCTAATAACCTAATTCCCTATAACCTGGCTCTGATACCAATCTGTAACACCCCAACCGATGGCGGAAACATCGAGGTGTCACGTAGTGACGATTGTTCAATAGCTCATGGACTAAAGTGTAAATTTGAATACAATGATTAAATAATTTATTACATTAAAATGAAATACAACGATTCTAACGGCCAACCTAAATTGAAATACAATGAATCAAAATCTAAATATAAATCCGAAAGCTTAAAGGATGCATCTCAAAACAACCTGAAACATGTACAAAATAATTTGTTCAATACAAAAATTGCATTGGTGAGCATACCCTGTTTGAATAAATATAGTAGGAAAAATGTTTAGCAATTCATGTGCGGTACCATTTGCAATTATGTAATAAGTAATATCCGTTCAAAACCAAACCTGAGAATAATGACTAACACATGACTAACCAACTGAATAATGAATTAACAAGACAATGACCAAGATTCTCTCAACAGAGTCTCAAGGGGGTATACCATAGTACTATTCATTGAAAAGCTAGGCCGCCCAGCGGTTAATGATTTTGACAAGTCATAGACACACCAATTAACATAAAGCAAACACACATGAGAATTGCATTTAGTAAAAGAAATAAAAAACTTGATAGTAAGTACATGAGTCACCCCAGAATAGTAAAACAGTAAAAAGGGGAAAAGATATACTCACCTTAGTTCTCGAGGAAAAGGTGATGTGTCAAAGACATGAGCTTGTTACAGTAGTAATATGTTCACCAAGATAATCCTAAGAAGTAGCATATATTATGTATCTACTACAAGGGAAATGTTATACCACACGCGATCGAGCTCTATCGATTTGTTAAACATTGTAACCCGTTATAATATCTAATTTGTGAGTTGAAAGATAGATAGTTTCGAATTTGGAAAAATTTATATTGAAGTTACACTTAACTAGTATATTCAATTTTATGATCTACTATTTAACCATATAATATTAAACATTGAAGAAAAATTATCTTATAATGAATACACTAAAAAAAAAATAATTAGTTGTATAATAAAAAAAACTCACTGTTGACCTTCTTATTAGCTTAACCCAAAACTTTCATTCGTTTCCAATTTTTGTTTTTCTTTAAACTAAGTATGATTAATGCATATATTTTACATTTTCATAGGTTTCATTCATACAATACAATAATAATGCATAATTGTCGCCCATCAAGTTTTAAAGTTATTATTATTGTTATTCGCTACCAACGTTGTTAATGTAAATGGTACCAACAACAACAAAAAAAAATGTTGATATAGTTTTCAAGGAAATTACACTAAGATTCGAACAATGATATAGGTAATAACAACACTAGCAATTTAGATTCATATTGTAAATCAAAAGTTCTTGTCATTTAGTTAACTAAACATATATGTTACCATCATGAATGAATTCCGTGTTTATTATCTAAATAAATTTATACATATATTCATTTAATAGCTAGACACTTGGTTTATTGATAATTTGAACAACACCTTTTAGTAGTTAAAGTACATAAATAACTCGATATTAGATCGGGTGAGGTCGTTAGAGCTCGGTTCCACACGCGTAATACGTTAACAAGAATGATACATCTAAAAAAATAATTTTAGTTGTGCGAGTATAACTTACCACTCGTTGGCTTTGTATAGGTGAAACCGCTTGTAACCGTCACAACGTGTGACCGTACTAAACATTGCCCTACAGATTGGAGCTACTCGTGACTCTCCTTGCCACTCTTATTCTCTGCTATTTATGCTACTTTTATTTTCAACGGGAAGGTTGTTCAAAGAATAAGATGGTGAAAAGTAGGTTTTGGCTTTAAGGATGAAAGAAAAGACATTTTATATTGCCACATCTCATTTTAGGATATTAATGATAATAACTTATACATTCATTTACATTAAAAATGGTTTTATCACTTGAAAGGTTTCAATGTAAAGAGTTTAATTCTAAATTAAATAAATATAAATTTCAAAGATAACCTTTTTTGTTTTCTTTAGCTTTTAGTTTAATTTATTTTTCTTTTAAAGGCATTCAAGTCGAACTTTGCCAATTCCGTAAATAAGTTATGCAAAAATCTTGTCTATCAAAAAATCGTTGTATGATAATAATTGGTAATACAACATAGTATATCACGGTGTATTAAATTTGCTTCAAAATGGACATAATGATTCAGTATTTACTATTTTAAAGTTTTGATTTTTTTTATAAATTTTGAAAATGACGAAACTTACAGGGACTAAAAATAGAAACATTAAATACATGAAGGACTACAATTGACATCTTGATAAAGATGAGGGTCACGGTTGTCACACAAATAGAGGAAATCAGAATTTTGTATTGAATGCATTCATGATATGCTTATGGATCCAATAACTAAAGGTCTATCACCCATAAGTCTCACTAACGGCCAACTAAGAGAAAAGGGTATTACTAATGACCATGTACAACTGCATATCGTACTATGAATGACTTATGACTAATGACTAATGATTAATTTTCCTCATTATGATTTGTTTGTCTATTAGTATGCTAAGCTAGCATAATGGCATAAATACAATAATATAACAAATCACCTAAGGGCATAACGTTAATTGATCCTGATGTTAAGTTTTAAATTTGGGTGTAGTATGATTAATGGGGGTCCTAAGTCGAATAAAGACTTAACGGCTGTATTTCTCTGCTACATTTTGGGTTTAGAACTAAAATGAGTATTGATCTCTGCAGACTTACGTAATACTCATAATAAATGATTACTCGGCTAAGTGGGAGAATGTTGGAATAAATATACGTAATGTTTGTATATTTATCAATAGCCATTATAATCATTTATATAATGATATGATCAATTATTAATATTATCCTAAGCCTAATAACAGATATGTCTTTGATGGGCGGACTATCATTAGATGGGCCTTATTAGGGTGTCCCCTGGGTATGTATAAATATGAAGAGATATTATGAGATTAGGGTTGAGACACACAATTATAACAACATAACACCATTAGCCATCCCCTATCTCTCTCTCTCTCTCTCTCTCTCTCTCTCTCTCTCTCTCTCTCTCTCTCTCTCTCTCAATGTGTTCATAACTCAAGAACACATAAACCATCAGAACTGCATACCCTAAAGGGAACCCAATCAAGATGATGGTGTCTTCCATTACTGAGGTTCCTGAACGGTTAATCATATCAGGTACACATGACCAAATCTTATGTTTATACCTTATGTTCTTATTAATATAATCAACAATAGTATCTATTGTACGACACTTCTACACTGTCGTACAATTATCATAGCAGAGAGTACAACTTGTCCCCAAAAAAATTCCAAAGAACCGCCTAGAAAAAATGAGAAGAACCGCCCAGAAAAAGCCCAAAAAATGTTGTTTTACCCAATATCTTGGATAATAACAACTGTCGAATATTCAAACCTGAATTCATTTCAAATCAAATCTTGAGTTTTAATTTCTTCCAATTTAACCACTAAACTTTGACCACCAAACTTTTAGCTTTTAGCTGCGAGTATTTTTTGAAGCCCACGTGAGAATAACAGTCACTTAATATTATCTTTTATGTCCACGAAACCCTCCACGCAACAGGAGCTTCCACAGCGACGCACGATCTTTAACATTCACCAAACCCTCAACGCAACAGGAGCTCCCACCTGGAAGCACGGGGTAATAGAATCCTAGTTAATGTTATATATAGTTTTTTAATAATGGCTAACACACGTACTCTAACACTACTTTAATCTTACATCAGTGATTATCAAGGGACTCAAAACTAGGGATGGCAACGGGTCGGGTTTGGGTCGGGTTTGGCTAATACCATACCCATACCCGATTATAAAATCTTATAACATACCCGCCCTATTACCCGTCGGGTTTTTGTTGGGTATTACCCATTGGGTATAGAGCATACCCGCGGGTATCGGGTATACTCGTTGGTATTTGCTTGTGTATATATATTTTTATTTTTATTTTCTTTTATAGTCTTATGTTTTAAGAAATCTAGAGTATATGAAATTGTAAATAAGTAACATATATATTATCACCACCATAATAATCTTTGAAACATTTAATATGTAAATATATATATTATAGCATGAATTTTGAAAACTATTTATATATTTCATAGCATATAAATATAAATAATAATGTTATTAGAATATATATTTTAGACGAAAAGTTTATTCTTTAATTAATGAATCTATTAGAATGAAACATTAGTAAAAAATAGTTAAGAAAAGATATATATAAAACTTAAAAGTATTCGGATATATATTTCGGGTAGACGGTATTTTTGTTTCGGGTAATCGGGTCGGGTATCACCTAATACCATACCCGTCCCATACCCGCGAAATATTTTTTTTCCAATACCAAACCCGTCCCATACCCGTCGGGTATCGGGTATACCCGTCGGGCTCGGATTTTTTTGCCATCCCTACTCAAAACTGTAACTTCATGGAAAGAGACATCATTTTACATACATTGATGTTAGATTAGAAGCACACTGTAATTTTTCTCCTGATAAATAACGAGAAATCAAGATTTTTTTTTTATAAATGTTATCATAGATCAATCGTTTGTGTATATCGAAGTTTTATTGAAGCGTTTTTACATAATCCAAGCCGTAGATATATAGCATTCACAAGTTTGTTTAAAATCAATGAAAGAACTTGATATTGTATATTCAAACGTGTAGCTTACTGGTATTGTAGAACACTAGAACCTTATATGCAGGGCCGGCCCTGAAAATTCGGGTGTCCGGGCCGAGCCGGGAAATATGTGCCCCTTAGTCTTATGTCTTTTAAGCAATGTTTTCATAACCGAAGCGCACGTTGAACCGGTGTCCTTACCGGTTCCCTAGTCGGACTGGTCGAACTGGATATAGAACTGAAAGTGTCGTAATAATTATAAAAATTAATATGTTTGGCTAATTGGCTCATAAAAAAACCATCATTTCTTAAAATTCCATAATAACCTGGCCATTATTTATGTCTAGACTTCAAAAGTTTTTTAATGAAATGAATGACTTGAATCATGTGCATAAGCGTGAGACAATTACTTTTTCTAGTACTACTATATATTAAAATTTACTGCAAAGGCTGCACAATTACTGTACCACAATACAAATCTCAAGTAACACACTTCAACTTTTTTTTTTTAATTTTGTCGTATCCTTCAAATATAGTTTTTCATGTATGACTCATCTTCTTCCTTATCTACTCTTCACCTTCTTGCGTTTATAACCAGTGATGTTTAAGATGAGATCTTTTTTTTGGGTTGAAAACAGAAAGAAAATACTTGCGGAAAAAATACACTCTACACTCGTCGCCGCTCAAGTGCCCCTTTAGAAATTGGGCCCGGGCCGGGAGTCCTCCCCGCACCCCCTCAAGGCCGGCCCTGCTTATATGTCCTACTTCCACATGCAAATCCATAGCATTGTTCAGCCCATTATGTGATGAGTTTTTTTTTTTTTTTTTTTTTTTTTTTTTTTTTTAAGATTGGATTTTTATTCGATTGAGTGAATAAGCGGCTTCGCATCATATCGAAGTTAGTATAAGTCAACTTGGCTTGAAAAATGTTACACCCGTCATCCGCGACCATCAGCAGGTGTGAGGTGTGAGTAAGGGGTTGTTTGGTTGATTAAGAGGTCTGAATGATTAAGAGACTCTGAATGATTAAGTGTTGAATGGTTCAGCTATGTACCAAGTCTGAATGGTTCAGCTCTTAACCATTCCATTCAAAGCCTTTTTTAGATTGAAACAAACAGTCTGAATGCCGAACCATTCAGAGCTGAGTGATTCAGAGCCTCATTAAGAGGCTACCAAACAGGCACTAAGTTTGTAGGTTTTTAATACAATTTTGAAATGATAATAAAAACATCCTAAAACGTGAAACAATATGTTTCAAAATGCTTGAAAACATCAATAGCAATCCCGTCAATAGTTTAGCTTTGCATGTGAACATATTTTTACACTACATTGGTAATAACTAATAAATGGGCCTATATGATACAAGTTTGTGCGTAGCCCTTAAAGCCGAATCTCAGCCTAAGGCAGTGACTGGGCCCATTACTCGTACCCAACAGACCGACAGGCCCACAGGGTTCTTATGAGTTATGATTATAATTATTATTAGTTATATAAAAACCCAGTGATTTAGGTCTCTAGTTTTCAATTGTGACAAAATATATAAAGTACAACTATATGTAACAATAAATAAGCTAAAATTAGGATTTCTTATGTTTGTTGATTTAAATATTACCTAAAAGAAATTAACATGATCGTATGTAATTTTTATTAGGCATATTAAATATGTATCTTAATAGTTAATAATAGTTATATTGTTAGCTCACTCACATTGAAGTCTTTATATCTAAATTTTCTATATAATACAGAAGATAAAACAGTTAAAACATTATAGGACATCATACGCCACGTGGTAGCATGCGAGTAAGAGGAAACAAATAGTACAAAAGTACGACGTGTAGCCAATCACAATCGCGGATCATTGTATAAAGTCTCTCCATTAGCAGTTATCGCAGAAGAGATAGGAGGTACAAGTGGCAACGACATCTGGCCAATCGTAGTCCACGGATCATTGTACTAGGTGTCTCTCTGATGTGTATGCATTTGGTGTGGTTAAATGGTATATATATATGTGTGTGTGTGTGTGTGTGTGTTTTAGCATTGAATTTACATCAATACATGTTACTTTGATGCATTTTCACATGTAGGGTAGCGGTGGAAGATTGCATGATGGTTCCGTATTACAAACTCATCACATGAAAAGGAACTCAAGGAAATGGATCTAGGCTTGTTTGGAACACCCCAACGTTCACTTTGCTATTCAACCGACGTTCCACAGTCATCTGGGGTCGTTTGGTTTACTGACCCGACGTTCCATACTTCCAAATCCGGCGTTCCATACGCCGGGTGCAGCACAAAAAACAGTTTTAGTCGGTTTTTGACGAGTTTAAAGTGGTTTTTTTTTGGGATTTTTCATTCATTCTTGGCCTAGAGACTTCAATGACGACACTAGAGAAGATTTTCAAAGTTCTAATTGAAGATTTATCATATGTACTTCCGAATCAATCATCTGATTCCAATGAAGATTTATCATATGTACTTTCATAGTCACAACTGGTGTAATGGTTTGATCAAGACTTGTAAGACTTTATTTATGTTTGTTGCATGAATGTTTGGATAATTATATGCATTTTGCACGTGGATGTTTATGAATGTGTTAACATTTTCATGTTTTATATCAATTAGAAGCATAATTTGTGTGTAGAAATCTCCGTTAGTATCATTCCATCCTAGAGAGACTCTAGGAGTGTTGTAGATTTTCTATGGTTTGAGATTTGTCATGAATTGTGATGAGATGTTGATGATTACACGTTGTTATCATTCCACTCTAGAGAAACTCTAGATGTGTAGTAGATGAGTCATTGATGTAATTGTATTTCACTATCTAATTAATATAAGATTGTTCTAGGTTATGTCTATGTAATCTATCATGTCGCAAACAAATTAACAAGTCTTGCTAGTTGATGATCAAACTTTGAAACTAGAAGTGACTATTCTTTTAATACTGATAACCAATTCTAGTTAAATTACGTGTTTATGCAAGTTTCTTTTAATCAAACAATCAAATCACTTTCAGATTTTATTTTCCATGTCTTCAAGTCAATTTAAGTTAGGAGCCAACCACTAACTCTTTGTGGTTCGACACCCTGCTTACCATAACTAGCTTTAGGTAAATAGGACACATAAACTCTTTATCTTTGATCAGTACTTCGACGCCGATCACTCTCCACTAACGGTTCGTAGACAGCGGGTAAAAGTGACAGGGATGTGTGACCAATCAAATGCCGCAGATCCACATCCACCTTAACCTCTACTAATGTTGAGAAGACCTCCCCCCCCCCCCCTCTCCTTCTTGTAATGACTCTCAAGGTGTTCTTACTTTTGCAGATTTAATTCTAGACATGGAGTTTGTGACGGTCAGATTAGTCCACACCCTATTGAGTGTCGGTTTAATCTCTAAAATTAGACTTGTGTTTTCTTTGTAGAAGGATTTATAAAAAATAAAAAATAACACACACTAAGGCTTATGCGTGTACAGACGGGGTACCACTCCGTCCCAACTTTTTGTTCTGTCTCAATATGGCTACACCCCCCCCCCCCCCGCGGTCCCTTGTCTCCCCCGTCTCCAGCTTAACATGAGGGACGCACCAATCATTGCGTTTTCTTTTTTTTTTCTTTTTTTTTTGAACCAGAAGCAATTGGCATTTTTTTAGTGTGGTGGGCCCATGGTAATAAATGCTTGAGAGTGGCTGACAAATCATGTCTTAACAGGTTTAACAGGTCACTGACGACGCGAACAACACAAGTTATAAAGTTGAACACAATTTTTTAAACTACTTTATATAGCATGTTTATAACACAGTTATATCTTTTATGTACCAACAAAGAGATATGATGAATCATATCATCCTAATTCTACTTATTTTTAAAAAGGTAATATTTCACGTAGTGTACTTTTTAGTTAACATGTTTAATCGTGTCTTATACAGGTTACCTATTTCCAGCCTTACTTGAGACATGGAGTGTTGATGTCTCCACAACCCACTCATGTGTCAATTAAGAAGAAAATAGAGGATAGTGATGTGGCATCCTAGTTGGCATGGAGACACCAACTTTTTGGTATCTCCACACCCACTAGCCTAAGGTACACCTTTATATATAGAGGCTCATATCCAGATTAGGGGTGTTCATCGGATCGGATAACGGATTATTCAGATTATTCGGATCGGATTATTTGGATTTTGAAATTTTAGGAGCCTATCTGAATCTGATCCGATCCGAATTGGATGTATACCCATCCGATCCGAATTGAATTCGGATCGAATTCGGATAAATCCGAATAATCTGAACGGATATCCGAATAATTCAAATTAAACCAAACAACGTTTTTTAAAATTTTTTTATTTTTCCTAGTTTATGGTTCCTAACATTTTATTAATTTGAATTCAATAAACATATAAAAGCGAAAATAGAGGTTAGTTTTAAACACAAATACAAAGTTCAAACTTCAAAATATAGTATTCAAAACGTAAATTTAAACACAAAATCAAACTTTAAAACATAATCTTGAACACAAAATCAAGCATCACGCAACGTGACAATAACTAGTCATATAGATGGACGATGTTGAAGATTTATGGTTTAGTATTGGCCTCATGCCTCATGGGTTGAACTAAGTTTCAAACAATTGGTGATTCCCTTACTAAAACTCAATTGAAACTTATTTGGGTTATTTGGTTATCCGAATAATCCGAATAACCCGAATAATTTAATTGTGAAATCCGAATCTGATCCAAAATCCGAATAAGTAATTCGGATTCGGATCGGATCCATCCGAATATCCGAATAAGAATTCGGATTGGTATTTTCGGTTCGGATATCGGATTGGATTTCGGATTTTGGATATTTTGAACACCCCTAATCCAGATGTCCAAATCTTCTTTTGCTAACTATACTATATACTATATAGCAAACCGACTTAAATTAACCAATTAAATACATTTCTTTCCGATCATATAATTAACAAATATTTTGACAAAAAATTTTTTTACCAAGTACTATATCACAAATATTGGAAAACCCTAGTCTATACTTTTATTTCGACAACTTGAGAGCAATAACTATCAGTTACAATAAAGTTGCATACAAAGTAGATAAATTCAAAACTCAATTATTCCTTGAAGACCCAAAAGGTTTCGAAAAAGTGATAATTTGGAATTAAAATGTCTGCGACTTTTAGGTTTTGGTATATTTAAGAAATTGACTCCTTCAATTAATTCCTTTATTACTCACCAAATAGTAGTTGAAGAATCAATTTAATGGTAACTGATTAGCCCATTGCCTACACTTCTAGATAACATAATTAAAGTACACGAACAATCAGGGAGGTTCCCGCTCGGAGGAGGTACACGGTTCGAATCCCATAGCCAGCAAAAATACACCCCTTGACGTTGAAAGGGCTTATGCCCTCAGGGACGATGCGGAGGGGATTCGAAACGGAGTACTGAGATGACGTCGAGCCAAAAAAAAAAAAGTACACGAGCAATTCAAAAATTAAATCCTAAAAAAATGTATAACAAATTTAGTTTCTAATTAACCTGTAATATTAAATTATTTTATGGGTGAACAAAATGATAATCATGTTACAGAAGAAATTCCCAAAGAAGAGAATATTTTTGTTTTTGGTGAAAACGAATTGAAATTCCTTAGGTTTTAGAACACACTGAATGATATATTCATTATACAAGGGTTGAATCATTGATCTTGTTTTACTACTGATTGACCAGTAACAACTTTTTTTTGAATGGCCAATAAAAATTTTCATTCCAAAAACGGCTACCAGGACAGTAGCCAAACCACCAGGTTTGTTACAACCACCAAATTCAATGTACAAGAAGTGAACAAAAACATAACAAAATGATAAAGTCTACCAACCAATCTTATACAATTTGAACCCATTCCAAGTATCCCATTCCAACCCCGATTGTGTTGAGCGTGTCTTGACCCATAAGCAACTCAATGCCTTAACTTCGCCAAATGTCTTTTGAATTGAAGGTTGAACCTGATTAAACGCCACCTCGTTTCTAGATTTCCATATGCTCCAAATGACGATCAAACAAACCGCATGTAACGCTTTCTTTTTCTTCTTTGAGCCGCCGACAGCCAAAAACAAGTCAAGGATATCTCGAACATTGAACACATACAGTGGATAAATGTTGCACCAATTTGAAACAAGCTGCCAAATTATCTGCACAAACCCGCAACTAGTGAATATATGTTCCACTGTCTCCTCGGCTTCATTGCAAAACGAACACAAGCAAGACCCGAACTGCACATTTCTTCGCTGAAGTGCTGAAAGTGTTGGCAGCCAGTCCAACTCGGCCTTCCAAGCTACAATCTCGACTTTTGTTGGAACCCAAGAGTTGCGTCTGAACTTGTAAGCTGAATACACGAATCTGCGCTCCGCGAGCCCTTCTTTGAAGCTCCCAACAGTGAAAGACCCAACCCCATTCAGAACCCAAACCCAATTGTCACAGCTTTGTTCAAATGTGACTGCACCAATCAGATTTTGCAACAGAACCAACTCTGCAGCCTCGACACCAGCCCCAAACCCCCTCGACCATTCCCAATTGAAACCCAAACCACCCTGTCCCACCCGATCCGCAACAGAAACCAACTTCCTTTGCTCAATTTTGAATAAGTTCGGACAAAGCGACGCCAAGGAGACGTCCCCCACCCAAATATCCACCTAAAATCGTATGTCCAACCCGTAACGACTTACTATTGATAACTTACTACTTTTTTTTCAGGGGAAATCCTTATACAACTCTAACCTAGCGGTCCCAAGTTTGAATCCCTACCCACACACCGCTACACCGGTGTCCTTCTTTCCTAAGCTCAAACCGTCACAGAGAATTTTTTTTTTGTGGTATGCATGGATCGAACCTGTGACCTACCCCCAGAATGGAAACCCCCTAAGGAAAAATCCACCCTACCTCAAACCAGCTAGACTAGAGATCATGTAACTTCTCAGTTCTCACTAATTATGTAGATTCAAAGTATCTATATCTATATCTATATCTATATCTATATCTATATCTATATCTATATCTATATCTATACTATCTATATCTATCTATACTATATAATAAAACATTTCCCAAGGACTTCTTAAATTTTAAGAGGTATAAGTTTAGATGCTTATGATACAACACATAATGCATAAAATAACTATTTTTGAGGGGCAAATATGTCTTTAGAACACCATATTTAATCAAAAGAAAGTCAAGAGTCAATACTTTTGAGGGGCAAACATGTCTTTAGAACACCATATTTAATCAAAAGAAAGTCAAGAGTCAATAGATGTTTATGAAACCTCACTACATTCAATTTTATAATTACATTAAACATATTAAATAGAAAACATATAAAAAACAATTCATAATGCTACATCTTTTATTATAATATTTTATATGTAGATACTTTATAAAAGTTAAAGTTTTATAAACTTGATCATACTATATAGAAATTGAGAAATCAATACTGGAGGTTGTGTTTTCAATCATGAGGTAACGGTTTGAATTCTGAAAGTATTACGTGTATGAATATTCATACATGTAAACATGCCTAATCTGATCTAAAAATTCATTATAAACATAATATTTTTTCTCTGATCATAGAATCCAGTGCCCGTATAGTTTAGATCAGATTAGCCATGCGTATTAATTTTAAAATTCAAATCGTTACCTCATGATTAAAAGCACGAGTTTCATTATTGACTTCTCGATTTCTATATAGTATTATCAGGTTTATAAAACTTTAACTTTTGTAAAGTACCTAATTCTATATAAAAGATTATAACAAAACATGTAGCATTATGAATTATTTATTCTATGTGTTCTATTTAATGTCTTTAAAATAATTGTAGAATTGAATGTCATGTTGTCTCATAATCATCTCATGACTCTTGATTATTTATTGATTAAATATGGTGTTTAAAAGACAATTTTACCCTCAAAAAGTAGTTATTATATGCATTGTGTGTTATACCATAAGGAATCAAACTTGTACCTCTTAAATTTTAAGAAGTCCTTAAGAAATGCTTTATAATATAGTATAGATATAGATATAGATATAGATATAGATATAGATTATAGATAACACTTAAGTCACCTACAATCGAGATTATCAACAAAAATGGAAACTCATGTTTGATTTTTTACTCTTCAAATGCCATATAAGCAGTGGCGTATTCAGGATGGATTTCCAAGGGGTTCCTTTTGTAGATTTTCACTTATTTTCACTAATTTTTCAAAATTTTTCACTAAATTTTTTAATTTTTTCCAAACCGAGAGGGTTCCTGGGAACCCCCTAAAACCCCCTGTATCCGCCCCTGCATAGAAGCCGAATTATTTGATACAAATCAAATTTCTGACTCTGTAAAAAACCGAATAATCAGTTTCCTGGCCGGGTTATATTATATTTCTTTGAAATATAGTTTAGAGGATCTTTACAATTTATGTAACTTCTTTTTATAAACATATACTTAGCTAATTAAGTGTATGTGTAGTGGGCGTTTTTGTTGCTCGTTATAGGGCGTTATGGCCCTCCATAGCGCCTGTCACACCCCCAAATATGGAGGCGTTTTGCATTTGAATGTTATACACATAGCGAAAGAACATCAACACTCTTTGAGGATTTGTTACCGTTGGACGATGAGACCGTTCGAAAAAAACCACCATTTTATATATAACACAATATTCACACAAACATTCAAACACATACCATTCAACACACAAAGATGAATCCTTACGGGCGAGGTTACGGTTCTCAATCGTCTGGCGAGCCTAACCAACCCATTGCTCCAGGTTTCAGTTCAAAACCAAATGGAGTATATGAACCTGGTAAACCAACGCATGGGATGGGACCCGAACATGTATAACTTCAACATGGGAGGTTACGGGTCATCCCAAGTCTTTGTGTCTTCTCAAATGTTCGGGTCATCACAAGCTTGGCAAGAGCAAATCTCGGTTCCGGAGATCCAGGAGCCGAAGCAAAAGCCCGGGCGACTAACCAGGCGATAAAGACGATCCCATAAAAAGAAAGAAACCGAACCCCGTGCGGAAAAAAAAACGTACAAGCATGGGACGACGATGAGTTGTACGCGTTAGCCCGAGCGTAGATTGACGTTTAGGAGGATCCCATTGTTTGTAAGATATATATTTTTTTGTTATGTTGTATTAATTTATACATATTATTTTTTCAACACGAACTTATATATTTTTTTGGTTTGATTTTTTTAGAGAACTATCAAAATAAATGTGAGTTTTGGAGACGAATCTGGACCATATTTTTTGGTCTCGTTGGTAGGGGAGAAGACTACCGGCCCCCAGATTCAATATCGGGCAAGTGGAGCGATATTAACAACAAATGCACCAACTTTCAAGCCATTTATCAACGCACAAGGTACGGTTGGAAATCCGGCAAAAAGCGACGAGCAGATTTTGGAGGCGGCTTTGGAAGAATATAAAGCTACACATGGGAATTTTCAATACTTGAGTCTTTGGCGGCTACTACGAGATTGCTCCAAATGGTCCAACGTCCGCCCAGCGGTTGAAACTTCTTCATCTAGGGCCAGAAATATGAGGCCTTCAAAGAAGTCCAAGACCTCCGAGTCGGTTGATCCCGAAACGCCAACGTCTGACGCGCGACACATCGACCTAAACGCTGAAGAAAATGCGAATTTCCAAGGGAGGAAGGTGCGGAAGAGATACCACATTCGCCCGGTCAAAAGGTTGCTCGAGCCGCTCGCTCGTCAGGGATCAACGAGTTGAGTCAGACGTTTTTTGAGATGAACCAACCACTACAAGACATACACGAAATCGGGGCTCAATGTATTACAGATAACCGAGAGGTGGTCGACGCTCGCTCGTCAGGGATCAACGAGTTGAGTCAGACGTTTTTTGAGATGAACCAACCGCTACAAGACATACGCGAAATCGGGGCTCAATGTATTACAGATAACCGAGAGGTGGTCGAGCTTATGAGTCATGAGGGATCGACAATTTTAACGCGACTTTGAGTTTTACACGAGGTCGCATGACCACCTAACCGACAAAGCGTTGGAGATGTGTTTGAAACAAAAGGTCAAAATCGAGAAAAAATATAATCTATGAGTATTTGTAATTTTTATTTTAGTATTTGTAACTATTTTTTAGTATTTCTATTTTTTTAGTATTTGTAATTTTTTATTTAATGAAATATTATTTGGTATTTAAATTTGTTATTTAAATAAAAAACAATAATTATGCAATGATTACCTAATCATTTATAAAGCCCCATGGAGTCATTTACCACTACACACCTATTTTCTCATAAAGCCTCATGGAGCCCAGGGTCGGCCCTGAGCATGGGTCGGGTGGTCACCGGTGTGACACCCGGCAAACTCAGGTTAGTAACGTTGACCAAACTAGTAAGTCTACCTTAGCGAGTCATGCATATTACGTACTTAACGAGGTCAGTCGAGTCGGTACGATGATTCTGGGAATCATCGAGAGTCGTTACGATGATCCACGGGATCATCGGGAGTCGGTCCATAACCATGTGTACAAGGATTGGTGATTCGTAGAATCGCCGGGTTTAACGCACACACGAGTCTCGAGTCCCGGGAATTGGTGAACGGATGTAAACGTGTTAGTTATCATGCATTATATGTTTGAAATCATTATGTGACTTGTCGGTATGTGAATACGTGTTTATATGTGTTAAAATAGTGTTTAACGCGCCAAAAACCCATTCCAGCACCCTATAGGCGATTAGGAGTCTGGGGGAGCTCCTAATCGCCACTTCTGAGGCGAGTAGAGGGGGCCTGGGGCGAGTAGGAGCCCTACTAGCATGAATAGAGGCGAGTAGGATCCCTACTCGCCTAATCTGGTCTGCTACTCGCATGAAGGGTTGTGCACGAGTCAAAACACCTATAAATAGAACCCTTGACTCCCCAAACACCCTTAGAGCAACCCTAACTGATCCTAAGCCACCCACACACCCTAGAACACCTCTGGAACTTGTTTTGCTACAAAAATCACCATTTCCAAGCTTACACACCTTTCTTTGATAAAATCCAAGGTGTGTTCTTCATCTCTAACCTTTGTAAAGTTGTTGTTTTGGTTCCCCAAAAGTCCAGACCTTGTTTTGCTAAGTTTGTGTCTTTAAAACCCTTTGAAAAGAGTTCTAAAACAAGTCTACACCATAATACTTGCTATATGTGAAGTATTTGTGCATATGATGATTGTTGGTGATTATAACATGAATGTTTCCATGAATTTGTTGTACTTCTGATGTGTAGGTGTTGTTAGGATGCTTATCTATGAGTTTAAGCTCTTGTTATGGTGTTTAGGTGCAAGTATGCATTTTGACCCATTTGGGTAATTCTTGAAGAATATGATGTTATGATATGATTCATTGCTTGTTTATGGTTAGAAATCATGCTAGGATGATGATATAACATAGAGATGATGAATTGCAACTTGTAGGAGATGAAATATGATTGTTTCCATTTAAGGAAAGATAAGGTTAGTTAATGAAACCTAGTATTTTGCCATTTTTGGAAATAATCGCACCGAGCCCGTTAGAGCAGAGATAAATTGGGGGGTTTTTGCTTGGAAAGGGTTGGTTAATAGTTTAGTTTTGATATTGGGTGTTTTTACATGTTTCGGATCTGATTTGGAGGGTTTAACGCGCGAAAACGCGCATCAGCGGGCTTGGGGCGAATAGGCCCTACTCGCCTATATACCCCCTCCTACTCACTAGTTGACTTTTCCTAATTGCATGAAGGTTTCCTAATCGCGTGTACTGCTGTCGTAAACGCATTTTGACATCCCGGAACATGATTTGACACCTAGGAACATGATAGGAACCCCGGATACACCCAATGACTTAGTAACACGTGTTCGGACCTGTTTATGCGTTAATCGGACATTATGCTAGACTAGGTGAACTATTGCGCGTATTGAATGTTTCATTGCATGTGATGCATGATGTCTTGTATTTACCTAACACGTGGGATGTCGGGTCACCAATGGGATGTCGGGTCTTGTCTGGTACGGTCGGTTTAACAGTTAAAGATGTTTTCAAACGTTTATGGTCACGGTCTAGACATTCGGGGACTAGTTAACCTGCGGGTTATTAGTCCGATAATTATACACATCTTATGATAGGTCGCCGCTATTTGGGGCTATCATAACATAATTACTTAACTGTTTTCAAGTAACGCAATCCGAGGTGAGTTTCACAGCCCCACTTTTACCATTTTACTTTCGGGGGAGAAACATGCTACTTACTTACTTATTAAAGATCATGTTATACTATGGTTACTTTACAAATACTATGCGGATTTTATGGAAAGTCCCAAGGGGGGAAACCATGAATGTGCGAGGATGCACAATGGGGGAAATGTGGATAGATCTATTGGGCCTCACAAACCCCACTCGACGGCTCGGCCGGGCGGGTGGGTGCATATTGTCTCTTATTACTGGCTCGCCGAGGCATTGGTTATAGCCAAAACTGCTGGGCAAGCTTCAACAACTTATAAACGTATAGTAATGGGTTCCCAACCGCAGTAGTAAACAAACACTTAACGTCTAGCTAACGTTCTTATAACCTAGTAGTAACGGATATGATCTTCACAACTTATAACAACACTTTAGAAAAGAAAACCTGTGAACTCACCAGCATTATATGTTGACATTTTTGGCATGTTTTCTCAGGTCGCTAAGGTAGCAGTCAATGGGCTAGGCGCACGGAGTCATGCACAGCGTCTAATATTTTGAAGCATATTAAACAATGTTTTGTAAACAATGATATGTCTTTTGGTTGTAAACAAGAAATGCTTCCGCTGCTGGTTTACGGCTCAAAGCATGATATTTTGGTTTTAAAAATTTATATGAATGCATGTTTGTTGTATGTTTATTGTGATCGTTGACTGAGATCCTGGTGTGTCACACGCCTCGCGGTAAAACCCCGCACGTGGAATTTGAGGGTGTGACAGATTGGTATCAGAGCCAACGGTTATAGTGAACTAGGACTGCATGTAGAGTTTAGTCTATAACTGAGTCGCACACACTAGACGGTCACAATTAGTCGAGTCTTAACATGTGGGGTAACAACATGACTTGTCGGGGGTGTCGGTGTCATCATCTTCTACGCTACATCATCTGTTTACTCTTTATCATCCCATTTCTTGACTCATCTTTACTATAACTCGATGGCGAACGATATACTATTAAACCTTCTTGACGGCGGTGTACATTGGGGTAGCTTCGGCGTACTCTTGAGATCTGTCCAGGGATTCGGACATCTCCCTTCTATGCCCTAATGGACACGCTTGTTCTTATGCATACTATCTTATACTTATACTTATGATAATACCATGATTGGGCGCTAGTGTTCGGTAACTTGAACTTCAAACTTAAAGCACGCCTGGAGGACCATGTAGAACAGTTTATCATGTCGGGTGCACACGAGATTATAAACTGTGATGCATGGGATCCCTAGCGGACTTTGTGTTTGAACGGATGGACCCGGACTGGGCTCGGTCTAGTTTCTTAAAATTCCTAATGGGTTATACCACAGGCAAACCTAAATCTTTTGTTTCATGTTGTGACAGAAGATGTCGGGAGCTCGTGGAGGTCGCAGAGGCGGCCGTGCTGGCGGACGTGGTGGCGGCGGTGGCCGTGGGAACATTAATATGACCCAAGCGGAGTTGGATAACCTGATGCAGCAGCATGTGAATATTGCCTTGGCTCCTATCCTATCTTGTTCTTGGGTACTGTACCTTTTCTTGATTTTCACCTGTGTGTCTGTTCCAGGTGGTGCTGTCAATCCCCCTCCACCCCAGTGCTCTTACAAAAGGTTTATGGATTGCAAGCCCCACAACTTTAGTGGCACTGAAGGGGCAGTGGGACTGCTCCGCTGGTTGGAGAAAATTGAATCGGTTTTCTCGATGTGCAGCTGCCCGGAAGGCGACCGGGTGAAATATGCTTCTGCGACCCTGGAGGGTCAAGCTCTGACTTGGTGGAACTCCACCACCCAGACCATGGGTATTGGGGAAGCTCACGCTATGCCCTGGACAGAGTTCGTTCAGTTGTTGAAAAACGAGTACTGTCCGAGGGATGAGATCCAGAAACTTGAGCACGAAGTCTGGAATCATAAGATGGTGGGGTCTGAGATTGAAGCTTACACTGCTAGGCACAATGAGTTGGCGGTGTTGTGCCCTGATTTGCACGCACCAGAATACCGAAGGATTGAACACTATGTCGTTGGGTTGGTACCGGAGATCGCGGGATTGGTAGCTGCGGGTAATCTCACTGTTTATTCTGAGGTGGTTCGGTCGGCTCACAGACTGACCAACATGAAGGTGGCTGAAGGGGTCTTGCCTCCTCGAGGCGCTACTGTGAAGGCTCCTGATAGTAACAAGCGAAAGTGGGAAGCTGTGGGGAAACGCTCGAGTTCGGCTCAGCCTCAGCAGGTGAGGAAGTCTGATATTGGGGGATCGTCGTCTGAACAGAAAACGGAGGGTTATCAGGGGAGGTTGCCGAAGTGTGAACGATGCTGGTTTCATCATACTGGTCGTTGCGACAAGAACCAGTGTCGCCGGTGCAACAAGGCCGGGCATGTGGCTCAAGACTGCAGGGTTAATCTTCAGGGTAACCAGAACCATCCTGCTACACCTACTCCGGCTCCTCATGTTGCTGCTCCCCAGGGAAACCAGGGTAAACAGGGGTGCTACAATTGTGGTGAACTTGGTCACTACAAGCGTGAATGCCCCAAGTTGAAACAGGGTGAAGCCGGGAAGAACGGATCGGGTAATGGAAACAATGGGGGCGGAGGCAGGAATGCTCGCGCCTTTGTGATTGGTTCGAGCGGGGCCCGACAGGATCCTGACACTGTTACTGGTACGTTTCTTCTTGATAATCGCTATGCTACGGTTTTATTCGATTCCGGTGCCGATAAGAGTTTTATATCTCTTGGGTTTAGCCAATTGCTTGATAGGGTACCTACACCTTTAGAGGCTAAGTACTTGATAGAATTGGCTGATGGTAAGAAAGTCGAAGCGACGCATATCCTTAGGGAGTGTCGCCTTGAGTTGTCGGGTTATTCCTTTCCTATTGATCTTATGCCGGTGTCCTTGGGTAGTTTTGATGTTGTCGTGGGTATGGATTGGTTGTCTTTGTATCATGCTGAGATCGTTTGTTTTGAAAAAGTCATTCGACTTCCTCTCCCTGATGGAGAAATTCTATTGGTGCACGGTGAGAAGAGCGGGGTCCCTTTGAGTATCATTTCGTGTATGAAAGCCTATAAGTATCTTCGGAAGGGGTATTCTGCCATTCTGGCACTTGTTTCGGTTTCGTCTGAGGAAGAGAAGAAGATCGAAGATATTCCTGTTGTCCGTGATTTTCCCGATGTATTTCCTGAAGACTTACCTGGTCTTCCGCCTTATCGTCAGGTTGAATTCGGTATTGAACTTGCTCCAGGTGCGGCCCCTATTGCCCGAGCCCCATATCGTCTTGCACCTCCCGAGATGCAGGAGTTGTCTAACCAGTTGCAGGAGCTGTTAGAGAAGGGTTTCATCCGACCTAGTTCGTCCCCGTGGGGAGCCCCTATTTTGTTTGTCAAGAAGAAGGACGGAAGCCTACGAATGTGTATCGACTACCGGGAATTGAACAAGGTTACCATCAAGAATCGTTATCCTCTTCCTCGCATCGATGACTTATTCGACCAACTTCATGGTTCTAGTTTCTATTCGAAGATCGATTTGAGATCGGGGTACCATCAGTTGAGGGTCCAAGAAGCTGACATTCCGAAGACCGCCTTTCGAACTCGCTATGGCCATTTCGAATTCTTGGTCATGCCTTTTGGTCTCACCAATGCACCCGCCATTTTTATGGATTTGATGAATCGTGTTTGTAAGCCTTATCTTGATAAGTTCGTGATTGTCTTCATTGATGATATTCTAGTCTATTCCAAGAACGAAGTGGACCACCACGAACACTTGCGCCTTGTTTTGGAACTCCTGAGGCGGGAACAGTTGTACGCCAAGTTTTCTAAGTGTAGCTTCTGGTTGCGTGAAGTCCAGTTCCTTGGTCATGTAGTTAATGAGAAAGGAATTCACGTTGACCCAGCTAAGATTGAAGCCATTAAAGACTGGGAAGCACCAAAGACGCCATCTGAGGTGCGGCAATTCCTAGGTCTTGCAGGATATTATCGTCGTTTTATCAAGGGATTTTCGAAGATCGCTCAACCCCTCACCTCGCTTACCCAGAAGGACAGGAAGTTCGACTGGGGTGATTCGCAGGAGTCGGCCTTCCAGATGTTAAAGGCTAAACTCTGTTCTGCTCCTATCTTGTCCTTGCCTGAGGGCACGGACGATTTTGTGGTTTATTGTGACGCTTCTATCCGGGGTCTCGGTTGTGTACTGATGCAGCGCGAGAAGGTCATCGCCTATGCTTCTCGTCAGCTCAAAGTTCATGAGAAAAACTACCCCACCCATGATCTGAAATTGGGTGCTGTAGTCTTTGCTTTAAAGATTTGGAGGCATTACTTGTACGGTACCAAGTGCACTATCTACACCGATCACAAGAGCCTCCAGCATATCTTTGATCAGAAGGTGTTGAATATAAGACAGCGTCGCTGGGTCGAGCTTTTTAATGATTACGAGTGCGCTATTAAATACCATCCTGGCAAGGCGAATGTAGTCGCAGACGCCTTGAGCAGGAAGGAAACGGCTAAACCTCGTCGTGTTCGAGCTCTTCAGCTCACCATCCATTCCGGCTTACCTGATCGAATCCGTTCGGCGCAGCAAGAAGCTTTGAAGGAGGAAAACCTTAAAGCTGAAACCATGCACGGTGCTGATAGCCACCTTGAGCTCAGGTCTGATGGCCTACACTATTTCGCTGAACGTATTTGGGTTCCTTTATTTGGGGGCTTGCGGGAGCTCGTTCTTGATGAAGCTCACAAGTCCCGATACTCTATTCACCCTGGCTCCGATAAGATGTATCAAGACCTAAAGATACTTTATTGGTGGCCGAACATGAAGGCGGACGTGGCTTCGTACGTGAGCAAGTGCTTGACCTGTGCCAAGGTCAAGATTAAATATCAAAAGCCGTCCGGCCTTCTGCAACAGCCTGAAATTCCCGAGTGGAAGTGGGAGCGGATTACGATGGACTTTGTGACCAAACTCCCAAAATCGCCCAGTGGTTGTGACATGATCTGGGTGATTGTTGATAGGTTGACAAAGTCTGCGCACTTCCTCGCTATTAAAGAAACTGATGGCCTCGAGCGTCTGGCACGGTTATATCTTAAGGAAGTGGTCTCTCGGCACGGGGTGCCTGTCTCTATTATTTCTGATCGCGATTCTCGGTTCGCCTCTAATTTCTGGAAATCCTTGCATAAGGCTCTGGGTACTCAGTTAGACATGAGCACAGCGTATCATCCGCAAACTGACGGTCAAAGTGAGCGGACAATCCAAACGCTAGAAGACATGCTCCAGGCATGTGTGATCGATTTTGGCAAGGGGTGGGAGAGTCATCTACCGTTGGTGGAATTCTCCTACAACAATAGTTACCATTCTAGCATCAAGGCAGCTCCGTTCGAGGCTCTTTACGGGCGGAAATGCCGGTCTCCTCTTTGTTGGGCCGAGGTGGGTGAGAGTCAACTCACCGGCCCAGAACTTGTGTACGAGACTTCCGAGAAGATCGTACAAATCCGTAACCGCATGGCAGCAGCTCGGGACCGTCAAAAGAGCTATGCCGATCGTCGTCGCAAGCCTTTGGAGTTTGTGGTTGGCGACAGGGTTTTGTTGAAGGTATCTCCGTGGAAGGGCGTTATACATTTTGGGAAGCGGGGCAAATTTAATCCTCGGTATGTGGGACCGTTCGCAATTCTGGAACGGATTGGACCGGTAGCATACAGGCTTGATCTGCCAGCTGAACTCAGTAATGTTCATAATGTCTTCCATGTCTCTAATCTCAAGAAGTGTTTGGCAGATGAATCTTTAGTTGTTCCTCTCGAAGAGATCAAGGTGGATGATCGTCTGCGTATTGTGGAGGAACCGGTTGAAATTCTTGACTATAAAATCCGTAGCCTTCGCCGGAGTAAAATCCGCATTGTTAAGGTCCGTTGGAACTCAAATCGTGGACCCGAGTTCACGTGGGAACGGGAAGATCAAATGAAGGCTAAGTATCCCCATTTATTTCCTAAACGCGCGTTCGAATCAAGGCATGTCTCTGCTGAAGCTGAATGAATCTCGGGTCGAGATTCCTTTCAACAGGGGGATGATGTGGCAACCAGAAAATTTTTCTTCTCTTTCGTCTCTTCCTATTCGGCCTTGAGCAATTTTCGGGACGAAAATTCTTTCAACAGGGGGATGATGTGACACCCGGCAAACTCAGGTTAGTAACGTTGACCAAACTAGTAAGTCTTCCTTAGCGAGTCATGCATATTACGTACTTAACGAGGTCAGTCGAGTCGGTACGATGATTCTGGGAATCATCGGGAGTCGTTACGATGATCCACGGGATCATCGGAAGTCGGTCCATAACCATGTGTACAAGGATTGGTGATTCGTAGAATCGCCGGGTTTAACGCACACACGAGTCTCGAGTCCCGGGAATTGGTGAACGGATGTAAACGTGTTAGTTATCATGCATTATATGTTTGAAATCATTATGTGACTTGTCGGTATGTGAATACGTGTTTATATGTGTTAAAATAGTGTTTAACGCGCCAAAAACCCATTCCAGCACCCTATAGGCGATTAGGAGTCTGGGGGAGCTCCTAATCGCCACTTCTGAGGCGAGTAGAGGGGGGCCTGGGGCGAGTAGGAGCCCTACTCGCATGAATAGAGGCGAGTAGGATCCCTACTCGCCTAATCTGGTCTGCTACTCGCATGAAGGGTTGTGCACGAGTCAAAACACCTATAAATAGAACCCTTGACTCCCCAAACACCCTTAGAGCAACCCTAACTGATCGTAAGCCACCCACACACCGTAGAACACCTCTGGAACTTGTTTTGCTACAAAAATCACCATTTCCAAGCTTACACACCTTTCTTTGATAAAATCCAAGGTGTGTTCTTCATCTCTAACCTTTGTAAAGTTGTTGTTTTGGTTCCCCAAAAGTCCAGACCTTGTTTTGCTAAGTTTATGTCTTTAAAACCCTTTGAAAAGAGTTCTAAAACAAGTCTACACCATAATACTTGCTATATGTGAAGTATTTGTGCATATGATGATTGTTGGTGATTATAACATGAATGTTTCCATGAATTTGTTGTACTTCTGATGTGTAGGTGTTGTTAGGATGCTTATCTATGAGTTTAAGCTCTTGTTATGGTGTTTAGGTGCAAGTATGCATTTTGACCCATTTGGGTAATTCTTGAAGAATAGGATGTTACGATATGATTTATTGCTTGTTTATGGTTAGAAATCATGCTAGGATGATGATATAACATAGAGATGATGAATTGCAACTTGTAGGAGATGAAATATGATTGTTTCCATTTAAGGAAAGATAAGGTTAGTTAATGAAACCTAGTATTTTGCCATTTTTGGAAATAATCGCACCGAGCCCGTTAGAGCAGAGATAAATTGGGGTTTTTTGCTTGGAAAGGGTTGGTTAATAGTTTAGTTTTGATATTGGGTGTTTTTACATGTTTCGGATCTGATTTGGAGGGTTTAACACGCGAAAATGCGCATCAGCAGGCTTGGGGCGAATAGGCCCTACTCGCCTATATACCCCCTCCTACTCACTAGTTGACTTTTCCTAATTGCATGAAGGTTTCCTAATCGCGTGTACTGCTGTCGTAAACGCATTTTGACATCCCGGAACATGATTTGACACCTAGGAACATGATAGGAACCCCGGGATACACCCAATGACTTAGTAACACGTGTTCGGACCTGTTTATGCGTTAATCGGACATTATGCTAGACTAGGTGAACTATTGCGCGTATTGAATGTTTCATTGCATGTGATGCATGATGTCTTGTATTTACCTAACACGTGGGATGTCGGGTCACCAATGGGATGTCGGGTCTTGTCTGGTACGGTCGGTTTAACAGTTAAAGATGTTTTCAAACGTTTATGGTCACGGTCTGGACATTCGGGGACTAGTTAACCTGCGGGTTATTAGTCCGATACTTATACACATCTTATGATAGGTCGCCGCTATTTGGGGCTATCATAACATAATTACTTAACTGTTTTCAAGTAACGCAATCCGAGGTGAGTTTCACAGCCCCACTTTTACCATTTTACTTTCGGGGGAGAAACATGCTACTTACTTACTTATTAAAGATCATGTTATACTATGGTTACTTTACAAATACTATGCGGATTTTATGGAAAGTCCCAAGGGGGGAAACCATGAATGTGCGGGGATGCACAATGGGGGAAATGTGGATAGATCTATTGGGCCTCACAAACCCCACTCGACGGCTCGGCCGGGCGGGTGGGTGCATATTGTCTCTTATTACTGGCTCGCCGAGGCATTGGTTATAGCCAAAACTGCTGGGCAAGCTTCAACAACTTATAAACGTATAGTAATGGGTTCCCAACCGCAGTAGTAAACAAACACTTAACGTCTAGCTAACGTTCTTATAACCTAGTAGTAACGGATATGATCTTCACAACTTATAACAACACTTTAGAAAAGAAAACCTGTGAACTCACCAGCATTATATGTTGACATTTTTGGCATGTTTTCTCAGGTCGCTAAGGTAGCAGTCAATGGGCTAGGCGCACGGAGTCATGCACAGCGTCTAATATTTTGAAGCATATTAAACAATGTTTTGTAAACAATGATATGTCTTTTGGTTGTAAACAAGAAATGCTTCCGCTGCTGGTTTACGGCTCAAAGCATGATATTTTGGTTTTAAAAATATATATGAATGCATGTTTGTTGTATGTTTATTGTGATCGTTGACTGAGATCCTGGTGTGTTACGCGCCTCGCGGTAAAACCCCGCACGTGAAATTTGAGGGTGTGACAACAGGCTCAGGGCTCGACCCTTAAATGGACCCAAACTTTTTTAAAAATATACACTATATATATATATATATTAAATTTTATATTTAAGATATATATTTGTGTTTTATACATTAAAGTCTTGTTAGTGGAGTTGGAAAAACTATGCTAATTTAATGTAGATGTCTGAAGTTCAATCATTGGCTTTAGCACCATATTCATTTTTTTTAATTCATTCCTCTTTACAAAATTTTGGGGCCAATTTTTTTTTTCGCCCGAGGCCTAAATTTATTTTAGTGTTCACGAAGACGGGCCCTTGTGACACCCGACAAATTCAGGTTAATACTTTTACATATATACAAGTCTACCTTAGCGAAAACATTTACTTAGCATTATACTTAACTGGGTCAGTTAGGTCGTTTGGGATGATTTTGGAAATCATCGGGAGTCATTACATTGATCTGAGAGGTCATTGAGGGTCGGTCCATAACTGCGTGTATAAGGGTCGGCGATTGGTAGAATCGCCGGGTTAATGCACACACGCAAGTCTCGAGTCCCGGGATTGGTGAACGAATGTGAACGTGTTAGTTACCGTGCATTCATCATCATCATCATCATCATCATCATCATCATCATCATCTTACTCAGTTAATCCCACCTATAGCAAAGCTAAGGTAGGGTCTGAGGAGGGTAAGATGTAGACAACCTTACCTCTACCCCTAAGAATAGAGAGGCTGCTTCCAGTGAAACCCCTGGCTCGATGTGGTTTGGTATCAAGCCTTGGACATAAGGCACATAACACTTAGCAATCGTGACAAACCCGATCGGTGCATGTACCCTTTTGTCTTTTGGCTATCAATGCCACCACATGATGCATGATTAACCATCTGTCGCTTTAACGTTATTTTCACGAAATTAGTAAAATAACGTTAAAACTAGTGAAACTTTACTTTTTCCCCTCGAGGGCCACACATATATACATTATATGCACAAACCGTAAGTGGGGCGTAAAAAACCCGAAATGACATGCTGAAGGCGATTACAATGCTTATAGGCGATTACAGGTAGTGATAAGGCCCTACTCGCCTATACCCAGATCCCTGCTCGCTTATAACATGCTGGACGACTAGAAACACCTATAAATACCACCCTTATGTTTTAAAACATCATTTTTGAAACCCTAACTCGCCCCAAAGCTATCCCACACCATAACCAACCTCTGGAACACGTATATGCCTTAAAATCCATCCTTTCAAGCATTACACATCATCCTTTAGCAAAACCTAAGGCGTGTTATCCATCCTAAACCTTTGTTATGCTATTATATTGATCCATAAAGGTCCAGACTTGGTTTTGTGATGTTTGTGTCTTTGAAAACCTTTGAAATCAGTAGTTAAACAAGTCTAATCCTTCATTAGGTGTTCTATATGGTGTATTCATGCAAGATAGGATTTTTATGGTTAAAACATGAGGACTCTTGTGTGTTTAATGTGTTTCTGATATAAATAAGTTCTAAGCATGTTTGTTTATGAGTTTGGAGGTTCAAGGTAGAGTATTGATGATAATAGGCGTTTTGACTGTAACATTTCGCGTTAAATAAATGTACGTTACGGATAAAAACGACAAGTTTTCATTTAATTATTGTTGTGACATTTTAAAACCCTAATGCTATGATAATTATTCATAATATATATATATATATAGTTTATAATAATAATAATAATAATAATAATAATAATAATAATCATCATAATAGTAATAACATTTTTTTAACCCAATATCCCTCCTTTCTTTTCCCCCACATGAGCCCAATCCAAGTCCAACCCAAACCATTTTGTCTTTCTTTTTCGGGCCATCATCCCAGCCCAAACCTCTAGTCCAAGCCGGCCCACTAGCCTCCCCTCTCTACACAGTTTAAAAAAAAAATCTTGTAGCCGCCCAGATTCGAACCCGGGTCGGCTACCAGATCAAACCACAACATCACCACTACGCCACTCAGGCTATTGGTATTGGATCAGGATCTTTAATATATTTTAACCGATTTCAGTTCCCTTCCCTTCCCTTGCCTGTTCGACATACAGCAGCAGCAATAGGGTTGACCAAGAAAGTTTCCATCTTTGATTGATTTAATTAAAGCATATTTGGTCTAATTGACATAATATCTTAATCTCCGGTCCATTACACGTTTAATTGTCATAAATTCGTACCCAATTATACATTTTACGCGTAGACTATTCATGTCATGGTCAAAACTTGCCAAATCAAATACCTAGACATGTTCACTATAAATTGGACATCAGTGGACCTTCTACACTCGCCGAACATCTCTTCTCTATCTCCAATTTCTCTAAAAATTCTCTGTTCGTTGGTTTTGTTCGTATTTTGACTTCGAGGGTTGACTTATCATTCGTGTACAATTAAACACTGTAAGTCTAATTTTGTTTGTGGGTTTTGTTGATCGGCCTACACAAAACATTTACCCCATGATTGATCGGGTTAATATTGTGTGGATTGATCGATTGAAATTATTAGGGCTCGAACGTTGATTTTGGGGAAGAACATGAAAACCGAATACGTTATTTATATTAATTAAACTAAAACAAATCACAACCACTGGTCTGGACCAAGTGGTTGTGTCTGCTGCCCAATATCAGAGCTACCCGGGTTCGATCCCCGGCTGTGGCCACACCTTTTCTTTTCTTTTTGTGTTACGAACTAATATATATATATATATATATATATATATATAATTATTAGTATTTTAAAATTAGTTTTAAAATACTAAAACTCTTTTAATAATTCTACAAAAATTATTTTAAGTTATTCTGATGAAAAAGTTTAACTTACAATTTTTAGTTTTCAAAAATTTATTTATTTAATATATATAATAAATAAATCAAGTTTATTCCATTTTATTTATAAAATTCTATAAAAATATCCAAACGATTATATAAATTTTCACAAAATTTATTCTGAGTTTTTATAACATTAAGCTTTTCAGAAATGTTTTTTTTTTTCTGAAAAATCATTTATTTAATATTTTTAATCAATTTTTGTTAGTTTTAATCATAATTAAATCATAATAAATCCAATTTTTAGTATTTTTGCACCAAAATTTTATACAAATTATTTCTGAATATTTAGAACAGAAATATAAATTTTAAACTAAAAATTCTTTAATTTTAGTATTTTTAAAATATTAAAGTTAAATCTTGATAAATTGTTATAAATAGAATTAATAATCTATTTTAAAGAAAATAATTTTATAAAAATTATTTTTATACTTTAAACACATTCTTGTGACCATCTTAAATTTAAATTCCCTAAAAAGATTTTTGGTTATTTATTTATTAATATTCCCTCAATTATCAAACATTTTTTATATTAATCAAACAAGCATTTATCCCCAATTCGAAGCCCTAAAACATATACATTTGTAGACTAGATAGACTTAAACATATTTATTACCTTATTATAGGGTGATACTTGACACATTTGGGCAACACCACTATTCAATTTTTCAACAGATATAACATTTTGCTAAGGTGAGTTTTACCTAGCTCATTTTCTATTTATCACCATTTTTGGGGTGAAACATGTTACAACATTATGCAATTCAATCATCAATGTGTCTATGTGTATTTCTATGTTGCATTATGTCTTGAACATGACTAGGGTAAGCACAATTCTAGCATAAACATTCATCAGCCAAACGGTATACATTGATAGATCTATTGGACTGACAATCCCACCCGGAGACGTGCCTCCTACAAAGGTAGCGTGGGTGTTTGTTACTGCAATATAAACGAGTGAACCATGAGCGTATGGGATGTACCACAATACAACAGTCACAATGGTTGATTATGCATTCGATTTACTTCTAGTATGTTTTCACATATGGACTAGATTGCCATGACACATGAATTGCACAACAATTTTATTCGATTATCAAAACCTATGTAATTCTCACCAACTTTTGTTGACCCAAAATATTTTCAACCTAACATGTTTCAGGTTCTACTTGCTTGAAGATTTGAATTGATGCTTGAAGATGTTTTCATAGTTTAAATCAATTTGATGTACAAATTCTTAGAACAATTGTATGTAACTTATCTAAATTATTTAATGAAATTTATTATTCACCATGAGCTACTGAACAATCATCAATACGTGACATCCCGATGTTTCCGCCATCGGTTGGGGTGTTACAGATTGGTATCAGAGCCAGGTTATAGGGAATTAGGTTATTAGAAAAATAATCTAGTCTATAACCATAGGATTTAACCAGTACTTGCTTCTTTTACTTGCTATTCTCTATCTCACTCCTACTTCTTACCCCTACTTTCATCCTTACAAGAAGCTTGCTCTCCATCAGTGGATCTACTCTTAGACTAATAGGACAAAATCCTTAGGTTTAACCTGAACCCCCTTGAGATCTCGTCGAAGTTCTAGATTTTAATAATGAACACGTGCAATCTGGAAGGGTGAACGCCTGTATTCTGAGTCTTCTGTCTAGGCTGGCATTGCGCATATATCCCAATCAGACGAGGGACTCGGATGCCTACCTGGGAATTCTCGGGATGAGTGTTCACTTATAGGCTAAAGCACGTCTTCATATGTTGTTAGAATTTAGAATCTTTGATAAGTCGACGTTTTCGTTTATTCGTTTTAATTAATGAATAAATGATTACACTCCTTATATAACCTCATTCATTTCACTGTGTCTCTTACAGATCATGCCTCCACGTCGTAGTGCTCGTCTTAACAGTGGTAACAATCATGATGAAGGGAGTAGCAATCACAATCATAACCATGACACTAACAACAACAACAACAACAACAACAATAATGGTGTCGATGCTCAACTGGCTGCAATCATTTCTCAACAAATGGCGCAGCAAATCGCAACTCTGGTTCCCAACTTACTAGCTCAAGTCATCCAGTTGAATGGCAACGGGAACGGAAACGGTAACGGCAACGGGAATGGAAATGGAAACCACAACGGGAATGGGAATGGTCTTCCAGCCTGTACCCTTAAACACTTTAATTCTTGTAATCCCCCAAAGTTTAGTGGTGAAGAAGGAGCTACGGGACTCCTGCAATGGTTTGAGGGTATTGAGAATACCTTCATCAACAGTGAATGCCCCGACAACTTTAAAGTCCGTTATGCCATTAGTGTTCTTCACAAACGAGCACCCACTTGGTGGAATGAAGAAAAACGCACTCGCGGAGCTGAAGCTGCACTAGCCTTAACTTGGGGTCAAGCTAAAGACATTATGAAGGCAGAGTTCTGTCCTCGTAATGAAATCAAGAAGCTGGAAGATGAGTTTCATGACCTTGCACAAGATAGTGGGGAAAACCTTGCTTACAACACTCGTTTTCACGAACTTAGCTTACTGCTACCCCACAAAGTCACCCCTTTGCCCATTGCGATCGAAAAATACATTGGTGGTTTACCGATGCAGATTCAAGACACAGTGTGGGGAAGGAACCCTGCTACTTTGGAGGAAGCAAAGCGTTTGGCTGCCACCCTGACAGATAACCATGTGAAGGCAGGAACCCTGACTCGTAAAGGGGAAAAGATAAAGGATACTCCCAAACCTGTCGTTGAAATCAAAACCGAGGCCTCAACCAACGGGAAGTGTAAGGTCAGGAATTTTGCAATAGACACCACTGCCCCACCCAACAAGAAACAATACAACGGGAAGCTACCTAAGTGTGACACCTGCCAGTATCACCATCCAACTCAAGTGCCCTGCCGTCAGTGTACTAATTGTCAAAGGTATGGGCATCTTGCAGATGCTTGTCAAATCCCTGCTACAAACGCTCTTGATGCTCCAAATAACCCCGCTTGAGAACCTCCAGCTACTTAACAGCAAACCCCACCATTTGAATAATGTCTACCTATTTAATTCTATGTATTGACACTTTTTAATTCAAATAATAAATTCAAGTATTATCATAACATCTGTGTGCATGCTTGTTTGAATGTGAACAAATTGCTATATCTATAATCATACTTGCTTACTTGTACATCAATTAGCTGACTACCAAACAACCTACTTAACGATTGGTAGAGGTCATCATGTCTATCCAACAGTCGGGAGAGGCCCTGCCACCTGCTCAACGACTGGTGGGGACTATCAGACCTGCTCATCAATCGGTAAAGTCATAAAAGGACGCAAAACCCTAATGTAAGGTAAATTGGTAATTACGGTCCGGAACGTAATCATGAATTTACAGGTACGTTAAGGTGGTGTGAAATTTTATCAAGGTTTTCGGTAATTGACTAATTGTAAACCTAGTGTCTTCCTTTAACTTCGGGACGAAGTTCCTAAAGTAGGGGAGACTGTAACATTTCGCGTTAAATAAATGTACGTTACGGATAAAAACGACAACTTTTCATTTAATTATTGTTGTGACATTTTAAAACCCTAATGCTATGATAATTATTCATAATATATATATATATATATATAGTTTATAATAATAATAATAATAATCATCATAATAGTAATAACATTTTTTTAACCCAATATCCCTCCTTTCTTTTCCCCACATGAGCCCAATCCAAGTCCAACCCAAACCATTTTGTCTTTCTTTTTCGGGCCATCATCCCAGCCCAAACCTCTAGTCTAAGCCGGCCCACTAGCCTCCCCTCTCTACACAATTTAAAAAAAAAAAAATCTTGTAGCCGCCCAGATTCGAACCCGGGTCGGCTACCAGATCAAACCACAACATCACCACTACGCCACTCAGGCTATTGGTATTGGATCAGGATCTTTAATATATTTTAACCGATTTCAGTTCTCTTCCCTTCCCTTGCCTGTTCGACATACAGCAGCAGCAATAGGGTTGACCAAGAAAGTTTCCATCTTTGATTGATTTAATTAAAGCATATTTGGTCTAATTGACATAATATCTTAATCTCCGGTCCATTACACGTTTAATTGTCATAAATTCGTACCTAATTATACATTTTACGCGTAGACTATTCATGTCATGGTCAAAACTTGCCAAATCAAATACCTAGACCTGTTCACTATAAATTGGACATCAGTGGACCTTCTACACTCGCCGAACATCTCTTCTCTATCTCCAATTTCTCTAAAAATTCTCTGTTCGTTGGTTTTGTTCGTATTTTGACTTCGAGGGTTGACTTATCATTCGTGTACAATTAAACACTGTAAGTCTAATTTTGTTTGTGGGTTTTGTTGATCAGCCTACACAAAACATTTACCCCATGATTGATCGGGTTAATATTGTGTGGATTGATCGATTGAAATTATTAGGGCTCGAACGTTGATTTTGGGGAAGAACATGAAAACCGAATACGTTATTTATATTAATTAAACTAAAACAAATCACAACCACTGGTCTGGACCAAGTGGTTGTGTCTGCTGCCCAATATCAGAGCTACCCGGGTTCGATCCCCGCTGTGGCCACACTTTTTCTTTTCTTTTTGTGTTACAAACTAATATATATATATATATATATATATAATTATTAGTATTTTAAAATTAGTTTTAAAATACTAAAACTCTTTTAATAATTCTACAAAAATTATTTTAAGTTATTCTGATGAAAAAGTTTAACTTACAATTTTTAGTTTTCAAAAATTTATTTATTTAATATATATAATAAATAAATCAAGTTTATTCCATTTTATTTATAAAATTCTATAAAAATATCAAAACGATTATATAAATTTTCACAAAATTTATTCTGAGTTTTTATAACATTAAGCTTTTCAGAAATGATTTTTATTTCTGAAAAATCATTTATTTAATATTTTTAATCAATTTTTGTTAGTTTTAATCATAATTAAATCATAATAAATCCAATTTTTAGTATTTTTGCACCAAAATTTTATATAAATTATTTCTGAATATTTAGAACAGAAATATAAATTTTAAACTAAAAATTCTTTATATTTAGTATTTTTAAAATATTAAAGTTAAATCTTGATAAATTGTTATAAATAGAATTAATATTCTATTTTAAAGAAAATTATTTTATAAAAATTATTTTTATACTTTAAACACATTCTTGTGACCATCTTAAATTTAAATTCCCTAAAAAGATTTTTGGTTATTTATTTATTAATATTCCCTCAATTATCAAACATTTTTTATATTAATCAAACAAGCATTTATCCCCAATTCGAAGCCCTAGAACATATACATTTGTAGACTAGATAGACTTAGACATATTTATTACCTTATTATAGGGTGATACTTGACACATTTGGGCAACACCACTATTCAATTTTTCAACAGATATAACATTTTGCTAAGGTGAGTTTTACATAGCCCCTTTTCTATTTATATCACCATTTTTGGGGTGAAACATGTTACAACATTATGCAATTCAATCATCAATGTGTCTATGTGTATTTCTATGTTGCATTATGTCTTGAACATGACTAGGGTAAGCACAATTCTAGCATAAACATTCATCAGCCAAACGGTATACATTGATAGATCTATTGGACTGACAATCCCACCCGGAGACGTGCCTCCTACAAAGGTAGCGTGGGTGTTTGTTACTGCAATATAAACGAGTGAACCATGAGCGTATGGGATGTACCACAATACAACAGTCACAATGGTTGATTATGCATTCGATTTACTTCTAGTATGTTTTCACATATGGACTAGATTGCCATGACACATGAATTGCACAACAATTTTATTCGATTATCAAAACCTATGTAATTCTCACCAAATTTTGTTGACCCAAAATATTTTCAACTTAACATGTTTCAGGTTCTACTTGCTTGAAGATTTGAATTGATGCTTGAAGATGTTTTCATAGTTTAAATCAATTTGATGTACAAATTCTTAGAACAATTGTATGTAACTTATCTAAATTATTTAATGAAATTTATTATTCACCATGAGCTACTGAACAATCATCAATACGTGACATCCCGATGTTTCCGCCATCGGTTGGGGTGTTACATTGACCGTTTGAATGATTTAGAAAGATTAAGGATGTTATGATGTGTTTTGTTGATTGTATGAGGTTTGGGTTTGTTCTAGTATCATGTAGAAGCAGTAGGACGTTGTTGTGTAACGTTGTTATGTGATGAAATTTGGATAATTGCCGTTTAGGGTAAGTTTTGCATGTTAATGTGATGTTTACATGATAATGTGCTATTTTGGGAAATGTTTGCAATTAGGGTTGTTAAATTGATGATAAATTGGCGGTTTTTACTTGGGATGTGTTGTTTAATGATTTGGGTTTGATGTTGGGTGATTGTAAATGTTTCGGATATGATTTGGAGAGTTAGACGCGCGAAATGGGGCTTGTTACTGCAGGGGGCGATTAGGAAGGGCCTAATGGCCTATAAGATGGGCGATTAGCCCTACTCGTGTATAACCATGAGCGATTAGCCCCTACTCACGTGTACTTCAGGCGATTACAACTTCTAATTACCTGTTTGACTTTTCTAATTGCCTGTTGACTTTCCTAAATGTCTAATTGATTCCTAATCGCGTGTTTTGCTATTATAAGTGTATTTTGACCTCCCGAAACATGTTTGGACACCTAGGAACATGTTAGGAACCCCGTGACATGTCTAATAACCTGGTAACACGTGTTCGGACTTGTTTATGCGTTAAATGAACTGTATGCTAAACTTAGTGAAGTTTTGCGCATGTTAAGTGTATAATTGCATATGAGTGCATGATATCTTGTATTTGGCTAACACGTGGAATGTCGGGTCACCAATGGGATGTCGGGTCTTGTCCAGTGTGGTCGGTTTAACGTTCAAACATATTTTCAAATGTACACAGTTATGGTCTGGACTATTGGGGACTAATTAACCTACGGGTTATTAGTCTAACATCTTATACACTCGTCATGACAGGTCACCGGTAATTTGAACTATTTATTGAGCTGATTTACTTATTTTAGAAGAAAGCAACCTAAGGTGAGTTTCACAACCCTACTTTAAGTCTTTTCGTTTTTGGGGGAGAATCATGCTTCATACTTGGATTTCGTAAAGATCTAAGTAGTTAACTCGGCCGATATATCGGTGATATATCACCGATATCTCGGTTATCGGTCATCAACCGATATATTGGTACCGATATTCCCGATATTGGTGTTTTTCTTCTTAGTTCTTCCATTTTTCTTACTTCGTATAGTTGTTATTACTTTTTTATTACTATTTTAAGTCTTAATTGTTAATAGTTAGTGTTAAATATTAGTGTTTTAAGTCTTAACAAGTTCCCACTGGCTACAATTGTTAGTGTTTTGCAAGTTGTAAAAGGTTAATTTGTTAATGATAGGAGAGTATGTTGAATTGTTAGTGTTAAATTGCTACATGTATGGATTTTGCATGACATAAAAATTGCCGATATCCCACCGATATCTCACCGCGATAACCTATATCTCAAATATCGGTCCTTCACCGATATCCGATATTTTACCGCATTAACTGCTTAGGTAAAGATCCTGTTATACTAGTGTTGTTACTTTTAAACTTACTATACGATTCGTTTAAGTCCCGGGGAATACCATGAACATGCGGGGATGCATAACGTGGGAAATGTGGATAGATCTATTGGGACTGACAAACCTCACTCGTCGGTTGGAGGCCGGCGGGTGCATACTGTCTCGGTGATTAAAGGCTGCCGTGGCGACGGTGGTACATATTCGGGCATATTCATGCACTATCTTGTCGGTAATGGTTTTCAAGTCGTAGTAGTATCTTACATGCGTTTAGCTAGCGCTATCATTTTAATATAGTAGTAACATGGATGATCTTTCATACTTTTAACGTTTATTATAAACCTGTGAACTCACCAGCATTATATGTTGACAACTTTAAGCATGTTTTCTCAGGTTGCTAAGGTAGCTGCACTGGATAGGCGCACGGATCTCATGGCGTCTAGTTTGCATTTCATGTTTTGAAACATTGTCTTTTATTCTCTTTTAAAACGTTTGGATTATGGTTTGTACTTTGCTTCCGCTGTATCGAATGGGTTTTTGAACTTAATGGTTGACTACGTATTTTAAATCATATAGTTGTCGTTTATTGTGACTGTTGACTTGGATCCTGGTTTGTCACGTACCTCGCGGTAAAACCTCGCATGTGGAATTTGAGGGTGTGACAGCCCTGATGGAGTCTCGCTTAATACTTTATAATATTTTATTCTCCATAAAACTCCATGGTACCTTACTAGGTTATCATTAAGAATCTAAACATCTATTTTATTGAATTCTTAACTTAATGATTATGATGGGTTGTTGAATAAACTTTAGCTTCTAACCACCAGACTATCATTAAAGAATCACAAACATATATTGATATATATGCGTGTATATCAATGTTGCAAAACTTGGTTTGGATTTATACTCGACGACCTACTCTGGAGTCAGGGACAAAGCATTTTGAGGGCCAGGGGTGACCGACCCCCTGTTTTCTGGCGCAGGTAAATTTAGTCCGGTTTGAGTCCGGCCCCCACCGATTTGTCACTAGTGATCGAAAAAAATTGAGTCCGACCCCGCCGATTGGCGAACCAAGCTTCGCCCCTGCCTAAAATGAGTACTCAGCCTAATCGGGGGAGTACTCGGGGCTCAAATCCTATTACTTATGTAACCTGTCTATACCAATATGCTTGTAATACATCTAATGACAATGATAGCTATGAAGTTTAACGCCTCTTATAAACTAAATTTATTAAAACGATAATGAACTAATCAAAGTGCCAAAAAAAAAAATTTATCAATTAAATGTTTTTGCCTTTACATTTCAGTATAATTAATTCTATAATGATATAAAATAAACTATAAAGGTATGTTATCATAAAGAAAAGAGAGAAAAACTATATATTTTATAGGAACTACACGTCGACACATATCCTTACATGCATCGAGAATCAAATTTTCAAACTTTTATAAAGGGAAAATACTTTTCTTTTTTAAAGTTGTATACATCATTTCCCATTCTTTCTAGTATTAAGTTATTAGTCAAACCATATTTTATATCATATATGGAAAAGAGCTCCCAAAACTAGAAAAAAACACACATGGTCAAAAAGAGGCAAAATCTTATTTACATATGCAAGCATGCAAATTGCATTTCTGATTTTTTTTTTCCGTCTAAGTGGTTTAAATAGTCAAAATCCAAGGCCAAAACAAAGCACTCTACATTTGACATGTGTTATCATGTTATGCTAGCGTCTATGGTTGCCGGTGGGCTGGTGGTTGCTGGCTCGGAGTGGTGGCAGTGGCGGTGGTTGTGGAGGCCGCGACTCGTTCACAAGACGGACACATAGTAAGTGTGGTGGCCGGCATTTGCATGTAAAATGGTTGAGAAGTCTTCAAAGCACGAAGTTCTTGAAGTTCTTTTTGCAACCTTCGGTTTTCTTCGGTTAAGGTTTCACAACATCGTTTTAAATACTCACAATCGACCTCGGTTTGTTTCAGTTTTGTCCTGCAATTGATCATTAATTAATTCACAAAATTATTTTACTTCTTGTAGTTATATTATATTATTTATGAAAAGTAAAGTAATGAAAAACATTTAAATACCTTGCCCTTCGGTTTTGAAACCAAACTTCGACTTGTCGTGGACGTAGATTCAACTGTTTTGCTAAAGCTTGCTTTTGTCTCTGAAACAAATATCCAACAAACAAAAAGCATTAGTTCCAACAACTACCAATATTAGAATTTAAATAAAAGTATATTGATATACATATATATTTTATAATTTTAAAAACTTCTACATGTTAAATTTAAGGTGCTTGTGGTAATAAGACAAGATTATGATAATGTAAGTACCATACCCTAATAAGTCATGACACAATTTCCCTAGACAATACCCCTTGGGTACCCGTTATCCTATACGCATTGCGTTAGTCGGTTTTCACGTAGTATTTAGACAAACTAATCTACTCCTAAACACTCATAGATAAAAATGAGACAACTTAGCACCACATAATATTAGCACCACATAATATCCTACGAGAGAGGATTTAGTTTTATTTATATTTTTTTTAACGGCAAATTTCATTACACATTTTATTCCACATCATCTTGCATTTGCAAGGATTTGAACCCATAACCTTACATTTTTAAGGGGGACACGATACCAATAGACCAAGAAGTAATGAGTAGTTTTATTTATATAATTATATATATTATATTCTTTGGAGTTCATTTATTATAATCATCCATGTTTATTCTAAAGAACAATAATTCTTAAACTAGGGAGTCAAAACCTTAAAATAATAAATAATAAATAAATAATGAATAGTGAATGGTGTTGACATTACATGATAATAACATGACATGGTGGCATGCAACATTTATCATGACATAAAGAATTGCATTCATATAAAGTTAGGGTTAAAACTTAAAATACGGCAAGTTGTCGGACTCTTATCATACATCCCATACCATATAATCAATGTAATAGTACAATATAACAAATGTAGGAACTTGACAAAGTGTCACCCAATATCAACAACCCCGTTCACACAACTCATTTATTTTTAGTACTTGTATCTGTCTCATATATGATCCATCTATTTTTAAATAATTTTAAAAATTCAAGAAATATAATATAAACAAATGATGCATGATAAGACTATCCGTTGTCGGCCGCAAGAGTAACGAGGCACCAAATTCACTCTCAAGTACACCGGTCACTTAACCTCGTTATGGCTGAGGTGAGCACCGGAGCGACCAAACCTCACTTTCTCCCGTTATCGCACACGACCACGTTGCCACGTTCGCGTGGGGTTGTTGTGGCTGGGGATGAGCATCAGGCTCGCTCGCCTGCTCGCGACTCACAACGGATAGTCTAATCAAGTAAATTCAAGAATGCATTTTAAACAAATTTGAGTTTAAACATAATCCCAAGATTCAAGCTTAATGCACATATCAATATTCTAGAGAGAGAGAGAGAGAGAGAGAGAGAGAGAGAGAACTTACAGGGTTTAAGTGTGCTATGTTCTTTGAAACTATCTTCAAGAAAAGCAGATTGTTCTTTAGTGAGGCGAAGCTTTTTCCGGGTCAACCCGTTTTCATCATCATCACTCATACCACCACCACCACCTCTTGAACAAGCTCTTTGATCTCTTTCTTTAACATCTACTAGTTCAAGATTTATTGTTGCCAACTCCAAATCTCTTTTTCTTGAATGGAATGATGATCTCTCATTCTTGAATATTGTAGAGAAATCCATCTGAAACGACGACGTACCACTGTTACTGTTGTTTGGAGATGACTTTCCGGCCACTGGCTCTTCACCGGTTTCTTGATCAGATACCACTGCCAACGGTTCACTTACCACTGTAACAAATAAACACATCAAGATTTTAGTATGTTATAACTTTTTTATCCAAATAATATTATTTAAGAAATAGGGTTTTGAAAAAGATTGTATTTTTTACATTTCTTGAGAGCCATGGGAAAGACCGGTGAGAAAACATCAAGATTTGATTATATTAATAATAATAATAATATGACTTCTGCAAACAAATATTATTATTTAAGAAGTGGGTACTTCAAAAAAATGGATTTTTAGAGTTTCCTACTTCAAGATTTTAGTAGATTATAATTTTTTTAAACAAATAATATCCAGAAAAGGATAGCGGTGCAGCTTGTTGCCCGCCTCCGATGTAGTTTTCCTTGTTCTTGAATGAAATGGGTATTTTCTTTTGAAAAATAAAAATAAAAAATAATAATATTATTTAAGAAAAGTTGGTACTTAAAAAAATGGATTTGTAGAGTTTACTCCTCAAGATTTGAGTAGATTTATAACTTTTGTAAGCAAATAATATTATTCAAGAAGAGGTTTTATAAATAAATAAATAAAGGATTATTACAGTTTCTTGAAAGCCATGGAAAAGACCGGTGAGATGACGACAGTTGCGGTGGTGATCGGAGAACTGGGGTGAAAGGGAGGAGATCAAGCTGCAGCGGTGGCGGTGGCGGTGACGGTGACGACGACGGCGGAGGCGGCGGTGGTGATTGATCAGTTGAAGAAGTTATGATCTTCTCATCATGTTTCTCACTCATCATACTTTTAAACGGAAGATCTTGAAGATTATTATTAGGGTTTCCTAAGCCCATGCAAAACCCTAAATCTTTCATCTTTTGTTGGGTAGATTTGGTGTGATGATCCAACAACGAAAAGGGTTTTGGAATTGGAGTATCTCCTAAGCTCAAAGCAAGCTCCATATTTTCTCTCTCTCTCTCTCTAAAAACACACACACTCTCTCTCTATAATATTAAACTTATCTCACAAGATCTATAATGACATGAGAACTATCTAAAGGACAAAAGGAGACTTATATAAACAGGGTTCGAGGATACAGTAAGTGTGTGTACGTATGTAATGAGATAGAGAGAGAGAGACAGAGAGAGGGTTTCTAGAGAGAGAGAGGGGATGTGAGAGAGAGAGAGAGTAATTTACTCGAAATTGTTAAGGATTAAGGAGGAGAAAGGTTTAAAGAAATGGAAAGTGTATAAACATAGGGCCCAACAACAAAGACAAAGTTATTTCTTTTAATGTTGGTCTGATTATTTCCAATTAGAGTAGTTTATATTGTTGGTTTTTTTGTGTTTGTGTTTGTAAAGAATCTTTTTAGGATTTGATTTTGGGCAGGGAAAGATTGACCCAACAACAAATCTTGGTTGACAATCATACGTAAATCTTTATTATTAATATCGCATGCCTACTTCTTGTGACTACTAGACTCAAAACAGATGATATCTGCATACGTATTAAATACTTGTACTATTTCAACCAAAGTTTTTGATTCTACATATCATTAACGTGATCATTTTCTCAATTATACCATCTTAAAACCAACTTTTAAAGTTTACATATTTAAAATTTCATGTAAATTATTAATATATTATTTTGTTTCATACGTGTTACCAAATAAGAAAAAGGAGAAGCACCGGCTAAACGTTTTAGTTACTGGCTCGACACTATAACAACATATAGCCGACGGCTAAACTCTAAGAAAGTTCCTAGCCCAACCGACTATATAGTAGTAGTTTCAGCCGGAGGAGCTGACTTTGTGCATTTGAATTGGTTTTAGTTTGTTTAAAAAGGTTTCAAAGATATGTCTATCTTTAAATTGTTAGGTTAATCTTTGCCTATTCTTGTATTTTTTTTCCAAATATTTATGTGTCCACTTTATATATCTATTAATGGGCCTTTTATTCCATCCATAATCCATAATTCTTAGTTAAGATTTTTGAAATTCTACATTTATTTTTCAATCAAAATACTTAAGTGGGTTTAAATTGTGTAAGGAATCCTTTATATCTTTGCCATCAATAGTGAATTATGTAAAGTTTAATATGTAGGTTTTAAGGGTTCACGATAGGGTTTGAGGAGGGATTCGGGATTGGTGGCCCCAATCGGGAACATCGGGTCCCTCTGCTTGACACCGGAAGATTACTTGAAAAAATTGGGAAGAACTCCTTAACATTTTGAGAGTTTCAGTAGGAAAACAATGTAAAAAATGGAAAGATCAAGAGGTGGCATTGACACTGGACGATAGGAGTGTACGGGAACACCATTTCATCCAAGTGAGAAGCATGCCATATATCCTAACTAGGGTATAAACTAGTCAATCCACTCGTAGAGTAATCAAGACCGTCTTGCTAAAAACTTGAATCAAGATGAGATTGAAGGCGCTTGAGCTTAAATTAGAGCTTATTAGTAGAAAAGCTTAAGCCGAACTTGACTAGACTAACGACCTCTACAAGAAGGATGCTTGTATAAATATAATAATTTATGCTAATATAGTAAATACACTATTACATACAATACTAGGATAAGAAATAACTAAACATTACATACATACATATATATATATATATGATTAGGTTCAAATGAAAACAAGCTTGAGTTTAAAGAACTTGAGAACTCGGATGTAAAATGTGAATTTAAAAAAAATGATTTTTTTTACGATGGTTTTACACTGGTGTAAAAATAACAGTACACCACACATACTTTTTTTTATTAAATTAAGTGTGTTGTTATAAAATGAGTTCTTTAGTTCTTCTAACTTAACCACGTTTTACCCTTTTTCTACACACACACACACACACACACACACACACACACACACACACATATATATATATATATATATATATATATAGGGTTAGGATCTGAGAAAACCCTTGTTATAGTGAAAACTCTGACTTCTCGAGCTTTTTAGGGCCTGGAAATTTTAAGGCATGTAATATATATGATTTTAAGCATTTTGAGCAAAAAAAAAAAAAATCAAAAAAGCGCCGAGCACTTTTTTTTAATAAGTTTTCGAGTAACACATGTTAAGCGAAATTAACACGTGTTAACAATGTGTTACCCGTAAACTTATTTAAAAAAAAAGTGCTCGGCGCTTTTTTGATTTTTTTTTTGGCTCAAAATGCTTAAAATCATGTATATTACATGCCCTAAAATTTTCATAGGAAAAAAAACTCGGGAAGTTTGAGTTTTCACTATAATAAGGGTTTCCAATATAACCTTATACTATATATATATATATATATATATATATATATATATATATAGGTTTGGGATCCTGTACAAAGTACATTTTCCGTGAGAAGTGTGAGAAGGACTAAGAATTGACATGTACACATCATGTTTTGGATTTAGGAATGATTTTTTAGGTTGTTTTAACTTGAAAAACACCAAACACAACAATCTAAAACACAATACAATGTATTACAGTCATTAAATTTAAAAAACAGCTAAAACACCCTACTTAACGCTTAAAACACACTGCTAATGTTCTTAGCATGGTGTTTTAAGTTTTAAGCCTAAAATACATTGTTTTCGGGTTTTAATTGTTATGTTTGGTGTTTTTATAGGCAAAACAATCCAAAACATCATGACTAAGTTAAAAAAATGATGCCTAAGTATCAATTTTTAATCCTTCTCACACTTCTCACAAAAAAAGCACTTTGTACACGATCTCGACCCTATATATATATATATATATATATATATATATATATATATATATATATATATATATATATATATATATATATAGGTAAAGTATATGGAGGAAACCCTCCTTATTTGGTAAACTCTGGAAACTCTGACTTTCCAACATTTTTTTTTTTTGAAAAAAATAGGGTATGTAATATACATTTTTTTAAGCATTTCGGGCCAAAAAAATCGAAAAAGCGCCGAACGGTTTTTTTTTAAAAAATAAAAAACGTCTACTGTTTACATATAGTTAACACATTGTTAACACCTGTTATTAGCGCTTAACATGTGTTACTCAAAATTTTATTTTATTTTTTTAAAAAAAAGTACTCGGCGCTTTTTTAATTTTTTTGGCCCAAAATGCTTAAAATCATGTATATTACTTGCCCTATTTTTTTCAAAAAAAAAAAAATATTGGGAAGTCAGAGTTTCCAGAGTTTACCAAATAAGAAGGGTTTTCTCTATAACCATTCCCTATATATATATATATATATATATATATATATATATATATAGTGTAAGTATATAGAGAAAACTCTTCAAAATGGAAAAACCCTAAGAAACCCAACTCTTGGTTCATGTTGTGCCACATCATCAAAGACAATATTACACCATATTATATTATAAGGGGTACTTTGGACATTTACTCTATCCCCTTTCTCTCTCTTCCTATATATATTACTTTCCCACCTCTCTCCCTCTCTTCATTTCTTTTTTTTCAAATTCAAATGCAGATTATTTCTCTGCCTTCTCTCTATCTCTCTCTAGAACCACCACCACCACCACAACCACCACCACCACCACAACAACTTCTTCTTCATTAGAATAAAGGCACGTCAGAAAGTGTAAACGTAGGCAAAACAGAAAGAGAGAAAGACGAAGGAGTCGAGAAGGAAGGGAGGAGATGATAGAGAAGTTTGGGTGGGTTTTACTGATCCGGTTCAAACGCCTCTTTCGACTAAACAAATCCAATCAGCAGTCACAGGTCCTTTGTATAGGTAATTATTATTATTATTATTATTATTATTATTATTATTATTATTATTATTATTATTATTATTAATCGAGTATGCCTCTTTCGACTGAAACAGAGAACAAAATGTCAATCAATAATAATGACTGTTCACTACGATTCTTTTTTTCAGACGACACGACGACTAAAAAATGTTTTTTTCACTATGAAAAGCTTTGAATAATATAAAGATTTTGTTGATATTTGAATAAAAAACTACCATATATATAGTGCTTTAATGTCAGATCCTATATTTTTATGTATTTGAAAAGGAAGAAAAAATAAAATAAAGTTGGTGGTTTTTAGTGTTTAGATACACCTTTTACTTACATGTATTTGCTTTTAAAAAAAATGAGAGCATAATGTTGTTATCTGCTTGTTATGATTTAAAAATGGGTGAATCATGTGTTTTTCTTTATATTTTTTTTTATTATTACAAAGCAATAGACTTTGGGTTTTGTTAGAATAATAATAATAATAGTTTTAGGGATAGTTTTTGTTTGCATCATTGTTTTGAAAACCGGACCGGACCGGCCGGTCGGACCGCGTAGTCGGACCGTTTTTGCAGCGAACCGGGGTTGAACCGGTGAACCGGCCGGTCGGACCGGAAACCGGACCGGTCGGACCGGATTTTTTATTTTTTTTTAATTTTTTTTTGTTTTTTGGGCCGGTTCGTCGAACCGGTCGAACCGGTGAACCGGCCGGGGGTCCGGTTCGACGTCCGGTCCGGTTCTGAAAACCTTGGTTTGCATACCAAGTGTTCGATCAAATGCTTGAATGAAAAAAAAAACTTTATGATAACCTTTTTGATTTTTTTTTATTATTATTTTGTTTATGTTAGATTGTTATTGGATTGGGCACATGAGGTTGATAGATCGCATGTGATTGATGAATAAATGTGTAGTTTTTTTATGTTAGTATATGCTAACACATGTCAGTGATGTCCCATTATGTGTTTGAGGATTCCGACTAACATGTGTATCTGTTCCAGTGTTGGTTTTGACGAGTAGGCTATTGGAAGAAGGCGGTGTTGGTGATGTGGCTGTGGTAAGTGATGTTTTTTTATAAAGATTATAAATTTTTAATCTTTTGGTGAAATATTGTTATTAAAACTTTATTGAGAATTGAAAGGATATGATAAACCGATTTTAAAATTTGTTATATTTTTAATAAATCTAGGAATCATTTTATAAGTCATTCAACAGATATTATTATTGTGTGTTTTCTTTCTCTACTTCTATTTGTCAACTTACTGTGTGTTTATGTATTTATAAATATTTAAAGCTTAATTAAATAAGAAAAACACTAGAGATTTACGTTGGTTTTTTGTTTTTTTTCGGTCCGAGTCTTGTATGCTCACTCACACACGTTAGTGATGCTAACACATGCTAGTATATGCCCAACTAACAGGTGTTAGGGGCCATATGACATACGTTATTTTCAGTATACATATGTTTTACAATATGCTAACACATGCTAGTGATGTTTTTTTATTATATTATATATTTAATGAATATGAGAATAATATTTTGGTATATGGATTTGGATTGCATCTGATTTGATTGTTTAAATTTATTATTGTTTGGATTTCAATCCCTATTAATCGTATTTGAGTAGTTGTATTAACATAATTGTAAAATTGAATATGATACACTTGGCACTGCAGATTTAGTGTTGTTTATACACATGTTAGTGATGCTAACACATGCTAGTATATGCCTAACTAACAGGTGTTAGGGTTCATATGACATACGTTAGTATATGCCCAACTAACATATGTTAGGGCTCATAAAACATACGTTATTTCAGTAAAACATATGTTTTATAATACATTACACATGTTAGTGATGTCTCATTATGTGTTTTTGGAGAGCCCAGCTAACACGTGTTATCTTTTTCTGTAGGTGAAGAGATATTTTTGTGTTAAAGATGAAGATGGGTATCAAGAACGAAGCATATCTAGATCTTTTTTATGTTGTCATGATAGTTTTTTTTTTTTTTTTTTTTTTGTCATTCACAAATAGTTATGTTTATATTAAACGTTTTTAATACGTTTTTAGTATTGATTGTAATGATCGTTTTTATCATTTCTTAAATAAATATACATTTTATGTGTTCTTTTATTTTGTTATTTTTATGAGGATTTCTGTTAACACATGTTAGCGATGTCTCACGCGAGGTCAGAATTTTGTATCACAACACTAACGTATGTTAATATTGGTACTGGAAAAAGTGACATAAAGTAGGAGAGAGGTGACTTGACAAGTGTCAAATCAACCTTTTAAAACCTAGGATTCAGAAGTGTCAAATCTCATATTTAAAATTACCTTAATGCCCTTAATTATATTTTTTATTAGATTGGCCCACATGCTTTATGATTATTATATTCAAATAATTATGGACCATTGATCAAACTTGATCAATGGTCACTAGAGGGTTTTCAGGGTTTTTCCATTATTTGAGGTTTCCATATTATCCACTCCCTATATATATATATATATATATATATATATATATATATATATATATATATATATATATATATATATATATATAATTTGTGTTAAACTAAAAAAGGACCGGAGCTCAGACTTGAAAATTATTAACGAGTTGAGCAAGAGTTTTAGTCATTAGATATAGAGTGTGAAACAAGCTAATGTAAAATTCTTGTAAATTTAACCAGCCTTATTTGAGCTTAAGCTCTCATAATGCTTGTAACTCATTAAGATTCAGTTTATGAAGGCGAGTGTTGATTACACTTGGGTGCTTAGGGTAGTGGGTGGAGGACGTCGTTCTAGCATTTTCTACCAGTTTTTGGGTTTGAAGATGGTCAAAGATGATAATGATTGAATGGAAAACCTCTTGAAAAGCCGGAAAATTGTGTAGCAACAGTTGGGAGTTCCGTGTGCTCCACTAGTTAATAGAAGGTGAGGTAGGGTGGAGTCAACCAAAGAGACAAATCGATCGTCGAAAACTATGGGTTTCATTAGTCGGGAAAAAAAGTAGACGAAGGTTGGTCGTCGAAAACTGTTACTGTTAAAAAGTAATATTGTATTTTGGTAGCATGTAAATATAAATAATATCATCAAAAATGAAAAATAACTAAACAATAGTCAAGGAATATAAAAACAAAATCGAGATATTGTTCAAACTAGTTGTATAAAATCACGCGCGTTGCGCGTTTTACAATCGAGATTTAGATAGGTGTTAATCAATCAATGAATTATACAATCGAGATTCCATTTTGTTTGTAAACGTTAAAAAAATAAAGAAAAATCTACACATAAGGTAACACATGAAATTTGTAGCGAAATTACATAAGATTATGTTATTTATATTAATAGTATATAATATAATAAATTTTTTAATAAAATAATATGAATAAAATAATAGTATATAATATATTAATTAGGGATGAGCATACAAGGCCGAATACCGATCCCGTCCCGTCCCGATCCCGTACCGAACCGATACCGAACCAAGTGGTTTCGGAATCGGTATCGGTATCGGTACCCATATTTATGGATTTTCGGTTTTGGTATTATCAGTATCGGCACGGAATCGGTATGGTATCGGTATTTTAAGGTAAAATACCGATACCATACCGGTACCGTACCGATACCGAACCATGGTTTCGGTATTATCGGTATCGGTACGGGATCGGTATGATATCGGTATTTTACCATACCGGTACCGTACCGATACCGAACCGTTCGGTATCGGTATTGTCGAGATCAGTATAATATATTAATAATATATAATATAATAAAGTTTTAAAATAAAATAATAATATAAATAAAATAATAATATTTTACTATTCATTTGCAAACTACTATTCAAAATAGTTTGCAAATTAATATATAGTAATAATAATCATCACAATCATGCAGGTATCACATAATTTCATTATTGTAAAATATATATTTTTCCACATGGTCGGTGGTCCTATACATATTGGGTATCAAGTATACCCGTTTCCGAGTACTTCACGTTTCAGCCTTTGGGGTATACTCATGGAGCCCGAATCTTTTGTCATCGCTAATTAGAATGTACCAAGTTCGGGTGGATAATCGGGTTTTCTCCAAAACTGTTGGACTTGGCGAAACCAGGAGCTTTCTTACATGTTTGACTATGCCGGATAAAAAAAGGTCATGATTTGATTAAGTAGAGACTCCGAAAGAAGCTCTTGATTAATTTCGTTAGCCGCTAAAAAAAAAAAAAGAATGTACCAAGTTCATCTTCGTATAAGGCTATGGGGTGTGGTATCCTTCCCCCTGCCCTCCCCCTTCTCCACATCAGCGCCACGTCATTTTCCCCCTTCCCCTTCCCCTTCTAAGGGAAATGGTTCCCCCTCCCCCTTCCCCTTCTAAGGGAAATGGTTCCCCCTCCTTCCCCTTCCCTTCCCTCTTTTTTAAGTATTAAAAAAAAAAAAAAAACCCGATCAAATACACCCTCACTCATTCTCTCTCTCTCCAAACCCATCTTCTCCAAAAGTTCACACACACACACACCTGCAAATCATCTCACCCCTATGTCTTTCTTAACCCCTCCTCTCCCCCCCCCCCCTCTCTCTCTCTCTCTCTCTCTCTCTCAACCAGACACACATCTTCACTGTTTCCGGTGACGTGCTCCGGTACCCCTCTCCGGTGACAAGCTCCGGTACACCTCTCTCTCTCTCTCTCCTTCTCTCTCTTAAACCCCTCTCTCTCTCTCTCCAAAATGTTTAATTAATCAGCAAAAAAAAAAAAAAAGAGAAAATGAGAAAAAAAGAGAACGGGGAGAACGGTGAGATTTTGCCGTTTGCACCGAAATGGAATCGGAGGTTGCGGTGTGCACCGTCGGCAAAGGCAGCCATGTCACGCCCCCGATGTGTTTTACCGACCCACACCCCATAGCCTAATACGAGAGTAAACAATTTTTTTGTGTTAAAGTGTTAATTAAAAAAGTCGTTGGAGGGAATATAATATAATTTACATATGGCGGTAGTGATGTGTTATTGGTGGGAAGATTGTAATTGGGAGATTATTGGCTTGACTGTGGAGCTAATCAATCTCCATTCCGTAGACCATTCAATTGATATGACTTGTGCATAAATTAAATTGGCTGCCCGGCATGCCTCTCCCCTATACCTGACCACACCCATATCAAATCAAATCTATCAAAGATTTGGAGGTTGCCTTGCCGACATAATTCTTAGTAATATCCACAAATATATTTTATTTTAGTTTATAAGACTGTTTTTCAACATAATTTGCATTAATTAGAGCATTCACAGAGAGCCTTCATATTATGTGAGGGGGCCTCCATATTATATAAAGTGAGTATAAGTTGTTGTGAGTAGATGAGAGAAAAAAAATATATAGATAAGACACTATTCATCAGTAAATTTGAAAGAGATACGGTTCATCCTTCATAATTTTTTAATATTTTTAAAAGTGGTTGTAAGTAAAGGGGAGAGAAAAGTTAATGATAAAAGTATAGAATAAATATTATTAAATAGAATAAAGTGAGAAAAAATAGTATTTTTAAAGTACTTATAGAGGAAATATGAAGATTTTACGGTAAATGCTCTTATCCTATATAAATTATCTTATATATTAAAAATCAAACTTTGATAAATAGTCAATGGAGATTTATTCCCATTTTCAAACTAGAATCTTTGGTTGCTGAAGCATGCCGGACGGCTTCTGATACTCTGTCTTGACTTTTGAACATGTGAGGCATCGACTGACGTATGTGGCAATGTCACCTTTGATGTTTAACCACCAGTAGAGTTCCTTAACGTCCTTGTACATCTTGTCGGCTCTAGGGTGTAACACCCTAGGCATATCCCACATCTCCCGTGGACATGAAAGATCTTGGTTCATAAGTAATGTCCTGCCTCATAAATCACCAACGCGTTTTGGGCTTAGTTGGCTGTGGAGCACATGAAAACTCCACAGTTAAGCGTGCTCATGTGGGAGTAGTACTAGGATGGGTGACCTACTGGGAAGTTTTCACTCGGGCAACCAAAAACAAAACCGTGAGCTTCTACTGGGCAAAGCGGACAATATTGGATGATATTAGAGGCGGGGTGTTACACAGGGTGAACCGAGTACTTGGACTTGTGACCCTACTCAAGAATCAATTCTCGTAGTCCACCAAAACGGGGCACCAAAATCCGATTTGCGAAGTACAACCTACCATTAGACCTAGTTTCCAAGAGTGTAACCATCTTGAACAAGGACTCATCCTTCAAATGTTCACTCTGGAGTGGTTCTTGTTGAGCTTCGCAGATACGAGCTGTAAGATTGGTGTGGATTGTTAAACCTAACGAGGGAACACGCAAGGTTTCAACACGTTCCTTCCAGCTCAAGGCATCTGCCACGACATTTGCCTTACTCGGGTGATACTTGATTTCACGAACAGAACTGGGGCTCCCCACGGGGAAAAGCTCAGTCGAATGAAACCTTTGTCTAACAGTTCCTACAACTGGTTAGACAATATCTGCATCTCGGAAGGTGCAAGGCGGTACTCGGTATGAGTTATTAGGGCAGCTCCTGGAACTAAGTTAATGCGAAACTCGAACTGATGTGGCGTCGGGAATCCTGGCAAGTCTCCGGGAAAGACTTCTGGATAATCCCGCACTACAAGTATGTCTTTGAGTCTCTGACCCTTAGTCTTCTTCTCGACAATGTGTGCTAGGAACGCAACACAACCCCTCCTAAAGCATTTATGCGTCTTCATGCTTGAAATGACCCGACATGCAGATCCACCGCGATCGCCTTTTACCGAAAGGGTCTCGCCATTGGACAAGGTGATTCGAACCATCTTTTCATGACAAACAATCTTGTCGTGGTTCTTGGACAACCAATCCATGCCGACTATGATATCTAAACTACCAAGTTGAATTGGCAGTAAATCGATGTGAAACACATGATTGCCAAGATTCAAAGTACGATCTCGGGCGACTTCTTCGAATGAGATTGACTTACCATTGGCCAATTCTATAGTATAGGGTGTGTACAACCTACTGGTTTCTAATCCAAGGGATCATTTGAAATCGATTGACACAAAACATAAATCGACGTCGGTATCGAAAAGCACAGATGCAGGTGACATACTTGATTTTCTGGTCTTCCGCACAACCACTGATATCAAGTACTGATTTTGTCTTTTCATGAGCCCGTAACCAAACCTTGACGAATGTTGTGCCTCGCCCATTGTACACTATAGACAATGAAAGTAATGTGAAATACAAGTACTCTTTTGATATTTGTCATCCGGTTTGAGCGACTAACCAAGAGTGGGGGTGTCAACCCAATAGATCTATTCCAGTATTTCATGGCTAAGTGCCTAAGTCCATAGCTAATGGTTACAGTAAAATGTATGACATGAGGGCTTATGAGTACTATGAACCTTTTTTTTTTCATGTTCACATAATAGTAAAAATGTAATTGAACTTGTACGCATGTTTTCCCCAAAAAGTAATGAAAACAGTAAAAATGGGGGTCGTGAGAACTTACCTTATGTCTGAGTGCAAATGATGTACTGAATCTGATGTGTTAATGTACCCGACCTACACATCCTATGTAAAGGTGGACATTTTAGGTCTATGTCTCATGTATAACAAATAAGTTGTTAACTTTATATGTATGTCCTTGTAACTTAATTCCCTTTTAAGTTATGCGTGTTAGATTCAAACAAAACTTCCTGTTTAGTATATGTTCTTGATGAACTCATGCGTGTTCTCCATATTTTGTGACATCTAAGGCAACTATACCATAATATTTCCTAGTATCTCATATGTTCATGTGTTATTTATCCCTATAAAAATGTTTTTATAGTCTTTGTGCCCAATGGTTATGTTCCAACACTTTTGAAGGTGTAAGAATGACACATGTGGGAGTGAGAATACATACACATGTGTGAGTGTGTATGTGATAAACTCACATATATGTATGTGTACTCTTGTGAGGTATGTGTATACCTACACTTTATGTATTTTAGTTATAACACATTTTGTTAACAATTATAAGATCATCATGTATTATAATTAACCTTTCCATATCTTTTTGTATAAGGATAAATCTTTCCAATGTTTATTATTATAAAAATCATTCACACAAGTTACATATTTTTGTTAATCCAATTGATTTTTCAGTGTCAACACATAACCATTTTGTTTAAAAAAAGGTCTAATGTTTCCCTTTTTCATTGTTATATTTTCAGCCCAATTCCCCCATATCCATATCCATTTTTGTTTGCCATTTTGTATCAAGCTACAAGTTCTATCGTATGTTAGTGAACATTATTTGTAATTAAGAAACATTATACAAAGTTTAGAGGTTTGTTTTCATACCACCAGTGAGCCAAATTGTGAGAGGTTTGGGGCCTTGAGAATGCTAGGTTAAGCTCCTTGTTACCCCTTTGATCCTTAGAATGATGGAGTTTATGAGTAGAGATGATGGTGATTTGTGACTAGTGATGGTGGTGGGTGTTTGTTTGCGGTCGAAAGAAACAAGGGAGAGGGAGAGGGAGAGGGAGAGAGAGATCGGCGAGAGGAATAGAGGAGAAGAAGAGGTTTGTGGTGTGTTTTCATGTGTCCATCAATCCTTATTATATAGTGGGATTTAAAGACAATTATGGATGGTCAAACCATCTTGGTTGTGTAAGTGAAAAAGGGAGTCCACCGTGTTAGTATAAACACTATAATTAGGAGCTTTGGAAGGGACTTGAGAGAGTTTTAAAGGTCTATGGAGGGGGCCGCAAATTGGAGGGTTGTGGGATGGATTTGGAAAGTCAATCCCACTAGATCTTTGTGTTAGAATGTTGCACTCCCAAATTGGTGTATGTCTTGCATGAATGGGAGTTGACCAATATGATTGGTTATAGGAACTAGATGCATCCAAGAATGGGGAAGGGTGTAGGTAGTTTGGGAAAGTCAACATGGCTTGGAATGTGTTGGAATGGAGCCACCTTCCTTGTTGGTGCAAGTTGTAGGTTAGGAAGCTTGGTAGTTAGTGTACGTGTGTCGCGATGTATGTATGTATGTTGTGGGTGAGATGTTCAAGAAAGATACATGTGTATGTGTGTGTGTCATCGTGTGTGTGTATATATATATATACACACACACACACACCCACATATATGCATGGGATGAGCTTTTGTTTTGTACAAGCATTCATGCACACATATATACATATCGCATACAAATATACAAAGATATATAGTCTTGAAACTTGTTTAATATTCATTTGTCTATGTGTGTCCATATGTGTGTGTATGTGTGTGTATGTGTGTGTGTATATATATATATCGTCAAATCACTTTTTTACATGTATGGATACATATGGCCGAAAATATAATATGTGTGGTGCTTTGTGTTCGGTGATTTTTAATTAATCGTATTGATTAGTTATGGATTGGCGTTAGGTGATTCATATGTGATGAATATTGTTTATTATTGATATAGTATGGATTCCTCATTGTGACCTTATGTTCAATTGATTGGCCCACAACTGTGTGACTTTTGAACTGAATTTACCAACGTTCCTGATCAATTGTTTGACTAGTCATGAAATTGTATCTACTAATGTGTCTAATGTGAGGTAGGGGTGTAAATTTCTAACACGACCCGAAAACACGACCCGAACCTAACACGAAATTAGCGGGTTTTGGTTTAGTCTAAATGGGTTCAGGTCAGTTCGGGTTGAACCTGTGAACCCATTTAGCTAAACGGGTCGGGTTCGGGTCAACCCGGTCAGGTTGGCGGGTTGACCCGTTTAACCTATTTATACTATATATTGTTTTTTTATACAATATTTTTATGTTACAAATTAATTTGGTTAGGTATTTTATGCTACACTTATAACTTAAAATAGAAAATGATATGAGATTTTATAAATAAAACATAAATGTTTTATATATATTTGTATTTTTTGTAGTAAAATTTCAATTTTAATACATTAGTTTGTGAAAAAATAAAAAAAGTCAGGTTGAACGGGTCGGGTTCGGGTCAACCCGAGAATATTCAAGTCGGGTTCGGGTTGATATGTATCTCACAATTTTCGGGTTCGGGTCAGGTTCGGGTTCATGTAAAATTTTTGGGTTCGGGTCGGGTTGGACCCACAAACCCTCGAACCCGACCCGTTTAGCACCCCTAATGTGAGGCCTCATGCATGGGAAATTGCCTAGTTTGGGCCCTGAATGTCTCGAATGTAATGTTATCATGTAAAATGTACTGGTATGAACAATGTATACCATAGTTAAATGTATGATCTTAACTTGTAAATTTGGCAGGTGTCACATAAAACATAGTGTATACCAAACATTTCAAATTTGTCTTACATAATCATACTAAAATGTAAATTGTTTGAAAATATGGGACCAAATGTCAAACATTGCATATTAAAATATTATTGAAACTTGATTCATGATGAAGGTACCATGGTGTGTGCACTCAAACCCCTATGCCAAGTTCCCGAGCTCCATTGTCAATTACCTGAAAAACATTTATAAAAGATTTGTCAACATAATGTCAGTGAGTTCACAGGCTTTAATGTACTATGTAATGAGTTTGTGAAATTCATGTACGACCAATCAAAGCTAGCTAAGCTAATGATTACTGTTCTAACCATGAGTCCCATAACCAAACCTCTTGACTGTTGTGCCTCGCGCATTGTACATTAAAGACAACGTATATATATAGTAGAATACTAACACTCTTTTGTATGTAATCGGTTAGAGTGACTAACCAATAGTAGGGGTGTCAACCCAATAGATCTATTTAAGTGTTCCATGGCTACTGTTAGCTAATGGTTACAGTGTAAATGTATGTATGAGGACTGTTGAACTCATGAACCGAATATCTCATGTTTTACATGGTAGATTGGTAGTCATGATAGAAATTCACCCAAATGTATTGTGACTAGAAATGTAGCATGTTTATTCCCCTAAAAATGTAAAACAGTAAAACGGGGCCATGAAACTCACCTGGTGACTGAAGGTATGGTCTAATGAAGTAGAAAAGTGAAACAACTATTATCCTAATAAAAGGTGCCCTATGATTATCAAGGACATAGTAAGTTGTACGTTCTTGTCGTTTTCCTTACAAGTTGTTCACCCGACTTGTGGACCCTCGTTTCTTGTATACGTGGGGCCATTGTTCATACACGTGATAGTTACTACGTATTTTATATGTATATTTGTACAGTGTACCGTTTTGTGAATTCCGGGAGTTTTGTTGTAAAAACGTATCCATTGTTAACAAAATGGGCCCCACATGTCATCATTGGTTATAGAACATTCACAATCTAACATGTGTGGTAGGTTCTTAGAAATACAAGTGTTTTAACATGTTTTATAATATTGTAGTGTTTAAGTTAGGAATAACATATGTTGTAACCATTTTAACATATGTTATGTAATATAGCTGAAACTTTTGTATAACAAATGGTTTAAAATCCGATTCGTGTGAGGTATGTTTGATTCTCATGGACTTGTGTGAGGTTCTATATGGACTTATGGACATGTAGGTCTTTAATACCATCCATAATTGCATATATTTATGGTTTGAAAACCGAGTTGTATCAAAGTGCGTTTACTCATTTTAGTTTAGTCTCAAATCCGGATTTTCTTGCCAGTTATCATGTCCATATACACACATACCATTCGGCCTAGTGGATTTAACATGTATAGGGCTGATATATTTATGTGTGTGCCGCTTATGTGTGTATGTGCATATATATGTTAACCATGTGATAAGTTTTGTAAGCAAAAATCAACACATTGAAATTTTGTGACATTTCAATACTACATTTTAGTTATTTAGGCCGATAATACAAGATCAAAGGGTCATGGGTCGGGTTCCTACTATCATGGGCCGATTATTAAGAAAGAAGTTGTGTGTAAAGAAGGTTATCTAACATACTTATAGTCTTGGCCTTGTATTAGCTTGGTGAAGCCTTGTTGATCCTCAAGTGGCTCGATGATGATGTTGTTTGTGTGTTCTATTGGAAGAACAAGGGAGGATCAGGTGGTTCTTGGTGAGAGCCGATTGCAAAGAGAAAAGAGAGGATACTTTGTGAGCTTTGGTGTGGGAAATGAAGTGTGATGTTGGTTCTTGTATAACCGATGCTGGGTCAAAAAGGTTGGCAAGCCAGTTCAAACCTTAGTCTAATTATTCTCTGCATATTTTGCTAAGTACATAATCTACTGAAGAAGAAGAAGAAGAAGACCAAGTACTGAAGAAGATGATAAAAGTACTGAAGAACAAAGTGGTGAAGGTGAACCAGACATAACACCTGAAGAACAACTTTGTCATCAGAAGTTGTTTGTTCTTCAGCAGATACAGTAGAAGCTTCCCACCGCCCTTATATTTCAGTAGTTTAGTTTTATATTAGTTTTTGTTACTTTATGTACAAGTTCCAATGCTACTGCCTATTATAGTATTATTATATTAGTTTCAATACATTCAATGTACATATTGTTATGTCTATAAATAGATGGGTTCACACCATCTATTTTAGATATCTTTTGTAGTAAACCATTTCCAAGGGGGGACGGGGCGCCACCCGAATTGTCCACGGGTACCAAGTACCAGCACGGTATCACCGCCGCCATACACGCTGGTAGTGGTCCCGTGGACCGTTTTGCTGGTGCTCTTTACCGTGCTGGTACCGGTTGTTTTTGTGTTTTTTATAAATGCCATGTTTTCATTTTACCCCCGTATGTTTTAGTGTTTTTTATTTTAACCGTCTGTTTTATATGTATAATGTTTATTTATTTAGGGTTTTGTATTAACCGTATGTTTATTAGAATGTAAAGTAAATAAAAAACCTTGCATTAATAAATACTAAAAAATACATTAAAAACAAAGAAAAACACTTAAAGTTTGCGCAACATTCGCCATGCCTCGACATGGTCGAAAGCGTTCCCGTATCGAACCTCCTACTCATATTGAGCGAATTCGATAGCCAACTCCTCGTCAAGCTCCAGATCATCCATCACTTGTTGCTCGTATAGGGTGGTCCACCACTCACATTTGATGTTGAGGTCGCCCCACTTGAACTGGAGGTCGCGGACAGTCTTGGTTGTGTTGTGGCCAACGTATTCAACAAAGTCGCTAAACACTCGAGCCCAAAACCCCTCGGGGGGAAGGCCGACCCATCGTCCTCGGGGGGGGGGGGGTAGTTGAATTTCGGGGTCATTCGACGCATCCTTGTGGTAAACCACAAGGGCCATTTCTTCTTCTTCGGTCCACGGGTTCATTTTTGTTTGTGTTTGGGTTTTTAAACCGTGGTAAATTGTGGCTTTTAATCCCACGGTTTGATCACTTTATATACAACGACGGTGGCACTGTTAAGAATTAATTCGCTGACCGTTTAGGTGAATTAATTCAATTTACTCGACGGTTTCCAAGATAAAAACTTAAATTTGGCTGACCGTTTGGTGGAACGGTTGAAATAGTAATTAAACGTTAAAACCGTGTAAAAATGTAAAAAAAAAAAAGTTTGGGTATGTAAATGAAAATAAATAAAAGAATCAGTGGAGTGCTGCCTACAAAAACGTGTTTCAGTGAAGTAAATCAGTGAAGTGATATGGCAAAGCAGGATTGGTTAGAATCAGTGAAAGATAAATTGAATTCTACAAGAACCCCTCTAGGCCTAATATATGAGAATCATTTGAAGCATTTACAACTGTTGTATTCATTAACTGTTTGATTCTCAAATTAATTGCTTTAGTTCTATAATTGAGGAGGAGCATTTACTCCTGTTAAACGTGATACTTTAACTTAGAACACTTAATACATTCCGCTGTGCATTTACTTTGATATATCATATACAAGTGTTCATACAGAATCTGTGATAAGTCATTAACTGATCCAACAATTGGTATCAGAGCTCTGGTTCATCTGATAACATATCAATCTAACAAATTGAGAATCAGACACATGCTCTTATAGATATTCAATCTAGGATAAAAGTTCACTTTATCAAATATCCATCATTTTAAGAAATTATTGATCAATCAATCTTCTTAAAAATGGATCCTCATAACACTGGATCCGCAAATAAGCCTCCCATGCTAGTCAGAAATGAATATAACATCTGGCAAAGAAGGATGGCACACACTTTGTCACAACAAAATACTGGCTGTTGGAGGTCTGTCATTTATGGACCCCATAAAAACCAGTAACTGCAGGTTTAGAAACTAAAGTTGAAAAAGAAAAGGAACCAAAAGACTACACTGATGAAGATTTCCTAAAACTTGATCTAGATGCTAAGGATTTTTTAATGTTGGCAATGGCTCCCCCAAACAAAATTTATGATGGTCTCTTACATTGTGAGAGTGTCAAAGAGTTGTGGGATTGCCTCAAAGAACAGTTTGGAGGAACTGATGAGGTGATTATCAACACAAGAGAAATTTTGGCTCAACAATATGAAACCTTTACTCATGTTTGTGGAGAAACTTTGACACAATAATTTGAAAGGTTTTCTTCATTAATATCTGAGTTAAAGTTAAATGGTCAGACCTATACAAACTCATCTATGTTGCATAGATTTTTAAAGTCTTTACCTGAAAAATGGAAAACTTATTCAATAGTCCTTATATCAGGACCATATTTTGACTCCCTCTCACTCACAAAATTACATGGGAGATTACCAACTTTTGAAAGAGAAATAAATCAAAAGAAAAGGTTACAAAACTCTGGCAAAATTGATGATGACTATGTTCCAGGTAGTACAACACTGTTAGGACAAGACTCACCAACTTGTTCTAATGATTTTGGATCTTTTGATCACATTGACATAACTGCTGGGATCTCATCAGAAAGATCATATACAGCTTATGACAATGAAGAAATAAATCAAACATAATATGCGTTTCATTCTTGATGTCTTGAAAAATTTCAGTAATGATGATTTAGAAGAAATGGACATACTGCATCAACTGGCCATGTTAAGTATAAAAACGAATAAATTTTACAAAAGGTCAGGTAGAAAATTTCCAGGACTGAATAATCAAACAAAAGTTGGTTTTGACAAATCTAAGCTTAAATGTCACATGTGTCAGAAGTTGGGACACTTTGCTAGAGAGTGTAGAAGTTCTAGATATAACCAACGATGGTCTGGAAATCAAACAAACTCCAGTTATAACATGAATTTAGGAACATGGGGAAGTGCACATTTTGTACAGGCACAAGCTCCACAAATCCAATATGTGCCTCAAATACAATATGTCTAGATGCCTGCTCAACAATAGGGCCAACAACAGATGCCTTCCACTCCTGCTGCCCAATCTCAACAACCCACCCAACAAAGTTTATTCACTTCAGGGTATGTTAACTGGAGTAGTCTTCCTTATGATACATTTGAATGCAGTCCAGATGCAGACAACAAAGTCTTTGATATCAAATGGGGATAACCTGATAATGGCAGAAAGAACTTTGCCTTAATGGCTTTTGAGGGATGCACCTCTAATTCTGCATTATCACAGGTTTCACAAGAATATCTTTTAAAGTTATGCTCAAAATCATGCAAAGAAGATTTTGCTTTAATAAGAGAAACCAATGTGCATCTACAGGGCAGAGCCAATGACTCTGAGAGAAAATTGACACAAATCAAATGTGATTTAGAAAGAAAACTTGCTTCAAAATCAAAAGAATTTTCTAAATTGACTAATAATGCTATTGAAACCTAAGCACAAATTAAAATAATGATAGAAAACCTAGGAATGTTAGAAAAGAGCTTGCTGACACCAAGGTTGATTATGAAAATTGGGTAGAGTCATGTAGAGGTTACCAAATGGTGCTTAACAAACAAACTGCATCAAATGTTAAGTTTGGCATTGGTTATAACCACAAAGAATCTCCAACTGATTTTACTCCCAAAACCGTTGATGATGGGAGTAAAATAGTTTAAGATCAAACTTTTGAAATGAAAGAATGCACATATTTTCATCAGAATTTTCTCAAAAATACAAATGAAAGCTCTGTAGAAGTTAAAACTTCTGACAATAAGTCCTCAGTAGTTTCATCTACATCAGAAGTTGAGAACCTGAAAACTACTGATGACCAAAGTCAAAATGCTGAAATTGTTAGTGATTTGCCTTTCAAAACTCCTGAAAATTTAAAAACGAAAGGATAGGCAAAACCATGTGAAGTATGTGGCCTGTTTAACCACATAACAAAATTTTACAGATATAGGAATAGAAATCAGTACAATAAGAAAAAAATTTCAATTGGTTGTAGGAAAACAAATCAAACAGGATTTTGAAAACACCTTTTATCCCAACAAACAACAACCAAGTAAAACCTTTCCTCAGAAAAAGACTAAATCTCAACATCAGTCTTTTTCTCAAAATTCTATTTCAGAAGTTAGACCCAAATCATTAGCAGTTTCATAAACTGCTGAGGTTAAAGATTTTATTGATATTGTCAAACTTCTGATGACCAAAGTTGATGATGAATCTCAACAGCTTGCCACCATTGCTCCTAAAAGCAAATCCATGGCTAAAATGACATGGATTTCCAAAAATGGTCCAAAACAAACTGTTGCTCTTCCGGTTGTCAAGAGGAAACCCAAAGTCAAAATGGCTTGGGTTCCTAAAACTGACTAATTTACTATTTGAGCAGAGGGTCTCCAGAGGTCTAAACAACATTTGGTACGTTGATAGTGGAGGCTCTATGCACATGACAGGATGCAGGTACCTGATCAACAATTTCATAAGTCAAAGAGAAGGATTTGTGTCCTCTGGGAACAATGCCAAGGGATATGTGCTAGGATATGGCAATGTATCCTCTGGTAAAGTGCAGTTTGATAAGGTCAATCTGGTTGAAAATTTGGAGTACAACTTGCGGAGTGTCTCTCAAATGTGTGATAAAGGATATTTTTCCTTTTTCACCAAAACTGCTTATAAGATTATCTCACCAGAAGGCCAAAAGTTGATAGAGAAGATTATTGAAGATCATACTTTGCTGATTGCCAAAAGATGTGGCAATGTCTATGAAGTGTACATTGAAAAAGACAAAGTATTGAACAACACTGCCTGTTTCTTCTCAAAGACATCAACTTCTGAAACAGACCTTTGGCATAGGAGACTTGGCCATGTGAACTTTAAAACCATAAACAAAGTCACAAAAATGGGCTTTGTCAGAGGTTTACCCTTGAAGGAATACCAGTGTAAAGAACACTGTGTTTCCTGTCTTAAGGGAAAACAACATAAGTCCTCTTATAAGTCTATTGAAGAATAAAAAAACAACTGCATGTCTTCAACTACTCCATATGGACTTATTTGGGCCAGTCAAAATCACGAGCCTTGGTAAGAAGAAGTACTGCTTGGTCATCATTGATGACCACTCAAGATTTACATGGGTCTTCTTCTTATTCTTCAAGGATGAGGCAGCTAAAATTATCAAATTCTTCATTCTACAAGTAGAGAAATAATATTCTCTTTCATGCAAAGTCATAAGAAGTGACAATGGGACAGAGTTTACGAACAAAACTCTGGATAAATTATGTCTCTCTAAAGGGATTGTTAGATAGTTTAGCATTCCCAGAACTGTACAAAATGGTGTGGTAGAAAGGAAGAATAGAACATTGATTGAAGCAGCAAGAACAATGTTAGCTGATTCGGGCCTACCACTTTATTTCTGGGCTGAAGCAGTCAACACAGCTTGTTATGTTCAAAATAGGGTCCTTGTCAACAAAATACATTCCAAAACTGCTTATGAAGTTCTTTATAGCATTAAGCCCCTTATCTAATTTTTCAGGGCTTTCGGATGTCAATGTTTTGTTCAAAACATTAAGGGCTCCATTTCAAAGTTTGCTGCTAAGGTTGATTCAAGTTACTTTCTTGGTTATTCTCCCATAAGAAAAGCCTACAAGATATTCGATTCAAGAACCAAGATTGTTGAAGAAACACTGAATGTCAAGTTCAATGAGTCAAAACATACACTCATTCTAGCACATCATGCTTGTGAAAACAGTCAACGATCCAGGTCAACATCCGTACGCGTTTCATTTATTAATGTCATTATATGTGCATATTTTAATGTTTTGCACACACAATACCCCTCCTCTTAGTCTAGTGAAGCATGAGTTATTCAGGAAACTCAACAAAGATCGATCGTTTATGCATACAACACCTAGACAATCACCAAACGAGCATTCAACGAGGCTATCACACTCTAACATATAATAAGTCCTCACTAACACATGTATACAGATCACAGACATCATCAATTGTCAACATAAATGACATGTTTTCATAACTAATAAATACAAACACATGTTGATATCACCACCAAGGCTTTAAACACACCACATGTCTATACAAACACACATGTTAACTCAATCATTCACAACAATATGTACATATACCCGATTTTATACACACACGTACATATGGACTTGAAAAGTCTCTGTCTTTGTCATCCCTTACACCCAAATGTATACATATGCACCTCACCCTAGAGATAGTAGATTACCTTAATTGGAAAGAAACAACATTCCTTCTACACACACTAATCAGCCGAACCTATACAAGGACAAGAATGAGGAAATTCAATCACATGTCCTTTTTCATTTGTTTCACCCTTATAGCTAATGATTACCCAATCTCACCACCTTACACAAATCCCATTTGGAATGACTAAACACTTGACCCTACTCCATGATTTAAGGCCGCCAAACAAGAAGGAGAAGGAATCATTTCATCAAAGGTCATTATCATTAACATTTGTCCAAAACTTGCACAAATAGGGAAACTAAACCTTAACCCAAGTACCATTTTTATACTTTAGAACTTTCCCTACATATCCATGTCCAACTTCGGTTGATAGGGACAAGAGAAACAACTCACCATTAACAAACTTTTTCCACTTCTTCTTGTCCTAAACTCGGTCGCAAGACACCAAGGAAAAGAGCTAGCACATGGTTGTCAACTTACACTAACTTGGCAATAAGACAAACCATCTTACACACACCTCACTAGTCAACCCTTTCGCTTTTATGACTTCTTGTCTACAATCGGCTAGGAAGAAGGAAGGAGAGGGCATGACACAAGCTTATATGCAAATGGAGATAAGACAATGATACATACACCAAATCCCAAAGCAAGATCACTACCCTTTTGGGAAGATCATAATCGGCCAAAGAAGGATGAGGACAAGTAGCTATGTGTTGTCAAGGTTAATCACTCTTTTGGATACCAATTCACCTTAGCCGACCCATATTGTGAAGATAAGCATACTATGAATAGCTTGGCCTTGTATCCAAACCGTGTATAAATAGGGATCATTGAGAAAGGAATATCACACCAATACAAACTCACAAACCTCTACTATAACACCCCAAACCTTTGGCCCCTTCTAATACTCCAATCCGAAGCACAAACAAGCAATAGAGACACAAGTATTCAAGCCACAAGGAGGTTCCAAGGTTCCTAGGAGTTGAAACATCACTAGCCTCACTAGGTAAGTTACTTGATCTAAAGCTCCTAACCATCGGCTACACCATGTTCGCCCAACCCCTCGACCCTTGATCAATAACAATCGGCCATAAACACATATAAACCACAGATATATCGAGCACACACACACCATGTCTCGCTTATTCAATAAACTAGTAATTACATTGTTACTTTAACACGATTTGATCATCATCCAAGCGACCTTTATGCCATGAGGATCAATTGTGTAATGTTATTGAGTCACACTTGACATAATCAATTAAGAATCGGCTTTTATGATTAAAAACTCGATTGGTTTATACCCGAAACTAAAGCTTATAAAATGTGGTGTTTATACTTGACTTTTATCACAAAGCACACGAACACATCTAGTAGTGACTCGATGAGACCTTGATAAGAATGAATCGATCAAGTTTAGTCTATTAAACAATCGGCTACCACATTATAACACATGTTAAGTAAAGCTAAAACATATGTTAAAATTAGCTTGCATGTTATAAAGGTCTAAACATATGTTAAAGCACTTGTTTTGTCACAAACCAACCACACGTGTTAGATTGGGAACCTTTTGGGATCCATGACGACATGTCGAGGCCCGTTTTGTTTACAATAAATGCTATCTTACATGACAACCGGGTTTCCAGGACCATACAAGTACACTTAAGGTCATCACATGCACAAAAACATGGCCCACATACATAATACTTGGGTCCACAAATGTTGGGTGAACAACTTGTATGATAAACAACAAGAACTTTCAATTTACCATGCTCTTAATAATCACAGGGCAAACATTGTTGGGACAGTAGCTGTCTCACAGTATCGCTTCACTAGACCACATGTGACACTATCAGGTGAGTTTCACGGCCCCATTTTACTGTTTTACATTTTGGGGGATAAACATGCTTCAACTCTAGTACAATTTACAAGTGTGTGTTAATTCTATTGTGACTGCCATGTGGAACATGAGACATTTGATTCATGAGCTCATTAGTCCTCGTACAACATTTACTGTAATCATTAGCTATCGAAATCCATGGAACACTTTAATAGATCTATTGAGTTGACACCCCCACTCTTGGTTAGTCGCTCTAACCGGTTACATACAAAATAGTGTTAGTATTCTACTATACATACATTGTCTTTAGTGTACAATGCGCGAGGCACAACAGTCAAAAGGTTTGGTTATGGGACTCATGGTTTGCACATAAATCATTCGCTTAGCTAGCCTATGATTGTTCATACACGAATTACACAATTGTTTTACTTCTTACATTCAAACTTGTGAACACACCAACATTATTGTTGACGAATCTTTCATGCATGTTTTTCAGGTAACTAATGGAGAGTAGCGGGGAGTTGAGAGAGGGGTCCAAGCATGCACTAGGTGGTATCACATTGGATTAGGTTTTGTCTATCCCGTAATATTGTTGTTTCATGACTGTTCAGACAATTTACTTGCTTTCAGACAATGTTACTCTGTTTTAAATAAGTTTTATGGCAATGACCATCCATTGATGGTACTTTTTAATAAATTTCTGTTTGTTGCTATTACCTTGTGCTTGAAAACCTTTCGAGGTCGCATCCCGTGTTTCCGCCTTGGCGGGGTGTGACAATGCTGAACTCTTTGATCTTGACAACTTTAATTTCGGACCTGAGAAAACTGCAATCACTTCATCTAAACCCACTTATTATGGTCATCAAGGGTTTGATGATGGTCCTCCTTCGTGGACTCCAATTGCAGACTACAAATCAACTCCCAAACCTCCAGAAGTTTCTCAAACTTCTGATTTAATAAACCAAACAACTATTGATGTAGAACCCTAAACTTCTGATTCAGCTCCTAAAACTGCTGAATCTGTCCAAATAGCTGAATTAGACATCATTAATCTCAGTGGTCTATTTAAAGAAGTTCAAGATCCCATTCCCACAACACAAGAACAAGTGACAAAACACAAAGATCATCCATTGGAACAAATTCTGGGTGATATTGCTTCAGGGGTATTTACCGGAAACCAGCTTTCCAACTTTTGCTTTTTCTCAGCATTCATTTCTTAATTGGAACCAAAGAAATACCAGGAAGCCCTCAAAGACAACAAGTCAACAATTGGGTGAAGCTATGCAGGATGAGTTGCTGCAATTCAAGAAGCAACAGGTCTGGGAAATTTATCCCTTACCTCATAACAAGCTACCAATTGGCACAAGATGGGTTTTCAGGAACAAACAAGATGAGACTGGTTTAATCATCAAGAACAAGGCAAGACTGGTGGTCCAAGGTTTTTCCCAAGAAGAAGGAATTGATTATGATGAAACCATTACACCAGTAGCAAGGCATGAAGCCATCAAGTTATTTTTGGCTTATGCAATTTCTAACAAAATAAAAGTTTTTCAAATGGATGTAAAAAGTGCATTTTATATGGCAAAATAAAAGAGGAAGTGTATATATGTCAGCCACCTGGGTTTGAGGATCCTGCTCATCCTGATTGGGTGTACAAACTTGACAAGGCTCTATATGGGCTAAAACAAGCTCCCGGAGCTTGGTATGATACACTTTCCACATTTTTACTGAAAAATCACTTCACGAGAGGCTCCATTGATAAAACACTTTTCATAAAATATGTTGGAAATCACATCCTCCTTGTTCAAATTTATTTTGATGATATCATTCTTGGTTCAACAAATACAAAACTATGTGAAGAATTTAAGAGACTCATGCAATCTAAATTTGAGATGAGTATCATGGGATAACTGCAGTTCTTTTTGGGACTGCATGTCAAATAACAAACAAATGGAACTTTTATACATCAATCAAAATATGTTAAAGAATTATTGAACAAGTTTTCTTTACAAGACTATAAATCATGTTCCACTCCCATGAAACCAACCACACAAGTTGAACCAAATGATTAAGGAAAACAGGTTGACCAAACCATGTATAGATGTATGATAGGTTCCCTTCTTTATTTAACTGCTTTTAGACCAGATATTATGTTTTCAACATGTGTTTGTGCTAGATATCAATCAGCTCAAAGGGAATCACACCTCATAGCAGTCAAAAGAATTTTTAGATATCTGAAAGGAACTCCTAACCTAGGAATTTGGTATCTTGCTATCAGAAGTACAATATTAATAGCTTTTTCAGATAGTGACTATGTAGAGTGTAAAATGTCAAGAAAATCAACATGTCTGATGAGCTTTTTCAAATGGATGTCAATTTATTGGATGTTAGTATCCATGCTTGGGATGCCAAACTTGGAGTCAATTTATTGGAAACTGTCTGGTGTCCTGGCAATAAAAGAAGCAAACATCCGTGGCAACATCAATTGCTAAAGCAGAATGTATTGTAGCTGTAAGCTGTACATCACAAATACAATGGTTTCAAAATCAATTGCTTGACTATGGAATCAAAGAGACCAAGACACCATTGCTCCTAAACAGTATCTCAACTATTAGCATTATTCAAAACCTTGTTCAATTTTCAAAAACAAAACACATTGAAATCAGGTATCATTTCATCAGGGATTGCTATGAAAAAGGCAAAATTAAGGTAAAATATGTGTCAACAACTAATCAAATAGCTGATGTTTTCACTAAACCCCTTGACACAACAACCTTTCAGATGTTAGTATCCATGCTTGGGATGCCAAACTTGGAGTAATTTTGTAAGTGTTTTCATTTTTCTGTACATATTTAATTTTCACTTATTTTGTTGCTCAACTGTCACAAACCTCTAATGACCATAGAGGGAGAAACTACTGATGTACAAAACATCAGTATGGGAATATTTTCTAAAAAGAGAAACTACTGATGATAAAAATCATCAGAGGTTAAATTGGGTGTTTTTAAGCATGATCTCATCAGTTGTTGAAAACTACTGAAGAGAAATTGGGAAACTACTGATGGACATATTTGTTCATAAGAAGTTTTGGTCAAAAGGACAAATCAGTATTTTCCCATTCAGAAGTTTGACCTAGGGCGGTTATAAACTTCCAAAAACCCAGCTTTCTCATTTATTACGCTTTAAAAACTAAAATTCCCTCTATTAAACCCTCTGAACACCTGAAACTGTTCTATCAAGCTTCTACGGCTCTCGTTCTTAAACAGGGACACAATAAAAAGGGGCTACTTCACGAAGGATAAAGCTTGGTCCCAATACGACGAAATCATTGATTTAGTCGTCAAATCAAGCTATTACACGACGTTTACCATTGACCCACCAATCCAAACTGAAACTCTCAATAAGTTTTGGGCCAACGTTGATGCTGTCACTGTTGATGGCAAGGTTATCTCCCTAAAGACGACGATCAAAAGGAGAACCATGGCAATCACACCTGAAACTCTAGGGATACGACTAGGTTTGAATGATGCTCAAGCCGCAGAACATATTCCTACTGGTACTGTCCAGTTAACCATGACTGAGTGTGGTTACCAAGGTACTCTCTCTCATGCCACAGTTTACAAAAGATTTTTTTATGCTCGATATAAACTATTGTTTCATTATATTATAATGTGTTTGAGTCCTAAAACTGGTTCATATGATCAAATGCCCTTAGCTTTACAACAAATTTTCTATTCCATTGTGAATGAAACTCCTTTCAGGGCATCATCATATTTTTTCAATGACTTGGTGTTGCATCACAAAACACCAAATGGTGTAGTGGTTTGTGTGGTGTGGTTAAGGTTTAGCCCGCCAGGGACTCGGGTTCGAATCCTGGCTCAGGCAAACATTTTTTAACGTTTTTAAATCATAATTTTTAATAAAATCTATTTTAATATTGATTATAAGTCATTATTTAAACTAAAAATTAATAAAATGGATGGGAAAGATACTGTAAACATGAATCGGATGAATAAACGAGTGAGTTCTCTCTCTCTCTCTCTCTATATATATATATATATATATATATATAATTTATGTGATGTTACAAAAGGGGAGGTGGTTTTTGTTGGTTAAACTAAAAGAGGTAAAGGTTTATCTTGGAAATGTGTGTTATGTCAAGATTATAGTTACCATGTTGGTGAAATGGGAAGACAAAACAATCTCCTTGTTTTCTTCTTGCTAGGTCCGAAAGTTGTGGAAATAACCAAAGGGAAAAGGAGTTGAGTTGTAGGTGATTAGTAAGAGGTTTATCATGTAACCATAAGGGTGTAAGTGAGTTGTAATCTTGTTCCATCTAATACATATATATGTGTGTATATGTGAGGGTATATATCAAGTGTTTAGTCACCATCACATGTGAACTTATATGGTTATATAGCTATAAGTTGTTTAACATATCAATTTATGTGAGATATGGCATGGGATCGTGGATATGGATACATATGTGGCTGAAGGTATATGGACATGTGTGTGATCCACCGTGTCAATAATATGTGTAATTGAAATAATAATAGTATTGATCAGGTCGTGAATACATATGTTATTTGTTGGTGAACATGTGTTGTTGAATATAATATTAACTCCTGTTAACACATGCTTGTTCCTTGGTAGTGTTTCATTATTTTGTGTGTGTTAATTATCATAAAACACACTGTAAATTGTTCTGATTTGAGTGGGATTGTGTTATTTCCCACTTTGGTATTGTCACATTTATTATTGTTTTGTCCATACGTAGTAATTGGCTTGATTGTCCAACGCCAATTGTCTCAGATAATTCGGGTGTTGTATGCGTAAATCAATCAATCAATCAATCATACCCAATATATCACACGAATAGTATAAACTATTGGTAGGGTCAGGGGAGGGTGAGATGTAGGCACACCTTTCCTCTACCCATACGGATAGAGAGGCTGCTTCCAGCGAGACCCCCGGCTCAGAAAGAGAGAACAGAAAACAGGCATGCATACAAGTAACGAGACAAGCACCACAGGGATATATCGCTATCGGCTAGCGGGCCAAGTGCAGTAATAAGCTAGTAAGATAGTGCATAAAAATATAATACAATGAACATCATACAAACATGTAAACGGGACTACAACCACATGTAAGTTTTACACTACTTAAGAAAACAGGATAAATAGACACATGAATCAAAATAGGTTTAGAAAACCTATAGGTAAGGCCTCATAATAGACACATGTATGCGTAAATGGATAATGTATTGAATTTCTGCAATAGTTCGGGCTTTGCTAGACTGGGGATAGTATAGTAAGTGCTAAAATGTATAATATGCACATGAAATGACATAGTAGTAAGATGTTTACGGATCTTGACCTGATTTGTTGACGGGTGTCACATTCCATCTTCCACTTGTACCCACTTCACTTTCACACACTACCATCGGAACCCAAATACTGGTAACTAGCAAACATCCGAAACCCACAATCGATCCTCTCCCTGGTAAGTTCTAACTTATATCTCCCGTAGTACGAGCGCCTAAGCTGTAATGGCCAACTTTAGTCTAGTTTAATAATTCCTAATCTGCAACGGCCAACTTTAGTTTAGATCTGTATATATACAATATATGATCTTGTAACAAGAAATCGGCTCCATAAAAACATCACCGGCGACCCATAAATCAATCGACAACCCTTTTTTAGTGAGTGCATGCCCTATCTTAGTCCAAAACCTTTTAGGGTGAATGCATGCTTGTCTTCGTATCTAAATCCCATGAATGTTATGTGTGTTATTATCAGATAACTTATTGGGTGGTTATTCAACATAAGAAACGACTATGGGTGGATCCACTTAGCTATTATTTCTATACGTTTCTTGATCCGTGGATGGGTTAAGATCCAAATTTCTATCATTGTTAAAGTGATACCATGAGTTCATATAATATTGAATGACCGATTGCATGTGTGTGTTTAACTCGACATCACTCACTAGTTATTTAACTAACTTATTTTAAGCGTGCATTTCAGGAACTAAGTGAACACGGGGATAGTAGGAACCTTGCAAGTTTGTTTGTCATCAATGAAAATGAATTGGATATTAAAATCTGTTTATAAATAAACGATGTTGAACTTGTTAGCTTAATATGTAAACGGTTTCTAATGCTTGTTTAAATAGATGATGAATGTTTATATGGAACTTGCGAGTTTATGTGCTTTGTTAGTTTATCAATTGGTAATGACTCGGTAATTAGAAAATCGGGTAGTTATAGGTTGGTATCAAAGCACGGGTTCGTGGATAATGGGAACTAATTATATAGACTAACAAAAATGTTATGTTGTGTTGATTATTGTGTGCAATAGAATGAAGAAAGGAAATGAAGCAATCGGCGAAGGGTGGACTATCTGTGATAGTCAATCGGCCGATGAAACAGGATAATGAAATGAAGAACCTATGGATATCATTGTTTAGGAATCTACCCATCTTGTGAATATTGTCACGTTTCCGGACTTTGATGAATTAATAGAAGTTTTGTAATTTATATATCTATAAAATATACATTTTATAAAATAAAATTAAAAATGGATACATGGATTCCCCACACTCACCACGTCATAGCAAATCAAATTTGAACCAACGTAACATGTTTGTCGTCGGATCAATCTAACACTTATTGAGGCACACCAATCCAATGTGATCTGATAAATGCAAATCTATACATGTTTTTATACCATTTGGAGCCCAATTTTAGCCATTTATTGTAGAAAGTTGGTAAATAAGACATGTATTTGTTTGTTTTTGACTTTCAAGCAAAAACAGAATACAACTGACAAATTAAACAATTACATGGGGAAATTAAAGTTGTTACAAGAAACATCTAGACACGCCTTCGTGGCTCCTGTTTTCAGAAAGGGGAATTTGATTTTAATAACCTAAACTATTTGAAATTGGCCGTTGTCACCCAAAGCAAAAAATTGACCATATATAACCTGTTGAAGAAACTTGCTCGTATCCACATTTTTCCTCTTCCCAAGGGGCTTGGGTTCCTTGAGTGTTACTTGCTCCATCTTGAGGACTTGAGACAGAGTTTTGGTTAGCGAGGTCCAGTCGTGATTCTTCTTTGAGTGACCATGTTGGTCCCACGATTGTTTGTTGTTGATAAACTGGCGGACATCATTGGAAGAGGAATACTTCCTTTCCTCTGTGGAGCCCGAGATGCGTGTCCAGACGGACTTCGCTTTATTTTTTTTTTTTTTTTTATTATTATTATTATTATTATTATTATTATTATTATTATGGTGCTGGGAGTGGCGCATCTGGCGGAAAGACCTGTCAGATGACGTGTAGATCTTGGCAGCTCAGATAAGCTCGTCCGAGGACTCTAGGATGCCATCCTTTCCTGTGAGGCATTTCATGAGCTCCTCACTGCGTAAATTCTGGATGAAAGCGTCGCAAGTAAGCTCCTCGCCGCACCCTATCTGAAGGGCTTCTCTATTGAAATGGACAATGAAGTCCTCGATGGACTCGCTGTCATGGCGCTGGCACAAGAGTATGTGTGCCTTGTCATTCTTGTGCTTCCACAGATGCGAAAAATGGTTACCAAATTTATTGGTAAGATCGTCAAAGTCCGTAATGCTCCACGCGGGGAGATTATTGAACCAGACCTTGGCGGCGCTGGTCAGCGTTTGGGTGAAGAGATGGCACCAAACCTGTACTCGCTAGTTAACCAAACTCCCCGCACACTCAAAGTCATGAATGTGATCATCTGGGTCACGCAGACCATCATACTTGCCGATGTTGCTAGGGAGTTTGGCCTTCTTGGGGATGCTTGCCGTCGTGATGCGAGCGACAAATTTAGATTTCTCAGCAAAGGACTTTGGTCTGTGCGGCTTGACCAAGTCGTCGTCCACATCTTTATGGCTCGTATAATGCAAACGGTGCATATGGCTCTACTTGCTATAGTCGTCGTCGCTGCTGGACGACTTGTAACCGTCTGGTTCACCGTGTGGTTTGGCGTAGCCTCGAGCATCGGCGTTTCCGTCATGCCCCCTGTGACGACCTTCACGTCGGGCTTTAGTTTCTTTGTTCTTATGACTCCTTGTGGGCGGGCGTCTTAAGTTAGGGCCTTTTCCTTCTTTTTCGCCTGCTTCATCAGCATGCGCTGATACTTAGCAGTGCTCTTGGCGTTTTGGCGGAAGAGCCACTCGTTTGAGTCTTCCTCGAAAGTGTTGCCACTGTCATCCTCGCTTTTCATGTCACGTACTTTGAAGACTGGCTTCTGGATACGTGTGGTGGTCTGCCTAATGAGAGTGGCTGGTGTGCCAGAACTCCCACCGAGTTGGACCCCGAGGTCCTCGGCTGGGTTGGAAGTAGATGTGTTTGGCTTCGGTTCAGCCATGTAGGTGGGCTGAAAGATGAAAAAGAAGTGTTCTAGCCGGTACAAATAGCGCCAATGAAGAAACAACGAGTATGACGGTGATTAATACTAATCACCGTGGGGTTAATACACGCGTTTACTCAGGAACAATCCTTTGCTCACACCGGTGGCAGAACCGTGACCGTAGAAAATATGAGTGTGTGTGTGTGTGTGTGAAAGTGAGAATAAAGAATGTAAGTGGTTCGGATCCTACATCCTCTGTAAAGAGATAACTATTATTACTTTGGAGATTACAAAGCTACTACAAGGATTATTGCTATTCTAGCTCTTGCATACAAGTATTGGTTTTCGGATCCCTTGCAAAGGAGAAGAAGTCCTCTACTTATAGGAGAGGATGTGGGCCATGTGAGACAGCCCAGGAAAGGTTATAGTCGATCTAGGTTTTGATTGGGCCCAGGAGTATTCGGCCCATAAAATTGGCGGGAATCGGGTGGCATTAAATGCTGGCATGAGGGAAAGTTAGAGCTGGTCTGCAAAAGTTACATGTGGCGCTTCCTGATTGGGCGCCAACAGCACTTCGTTCTGACACAACATGGTTGACTTATCTCTTGGCATCTGATGTGATGTTTGGCAGCAGGTAAGCATGTCTGCACAGTGCTTTGACATGTACTGTAGACATCATCATGGTGGAAGCATGGAAGCAGTCATGTCGATGTTCTCGTCAGTGGTTGTTGGACCACCCTTGACACGTGTCGCCATCTGATTTGTGCAAAGCCTGCCTAGATCTGAGTGAATCTTCTTCATTCTTGATCGTTCGTACCTCGTACTAAAAGCTGAGGCTGGGCGAATATTCCGCGCGTAGAAGTACGCGCAAAGATTCTTCTGAGGTGATGACGTTGTGTGAAGGAAGTCACCTCAGGCATGAAGTGACTTTGCGTGCCAAATTAGATCCACTGGTCAAGGCAACATTCTGAAGATGCTTGCTTCCGTGCTATTTGCTCCCGCGGTGATATGAGAATCCTATCCGCGCTATTATGTTCAGCACTTAGATTATTGGAAAGTGGGATAGGTACGCCATCCGCGCAAGGATTAGGCTCCCTATCCCTTCACCTGTACTATTAACCTATTGGATTCTGGCACCCAATTTGGATTAAGTCACTAACCCAGATAGATTGGGGGTGCCACGTTAGCCAAAACACTAACTAGGTTAGTGACTTAACACAAATTGGTTGTTAGAATCCAATAGATTAATTGTACATGTTATATATGGCCAATTTTTTAGTTTGGGGGTGCTAACGGCCAATTTTGAATAGTTTAAGTTATTAAAATTCAATTCCCCTTTCAGGAAAGATAAAGTTTGTTATCAAGGTACGCCCCTGCCATTCTTTTTTTTTCTCCACATGCATATTATGTGAGATTACACAATTTAATGGCATTAATCTTAGTTTTTGGTGTATTATGATTATACCCCCTTTTTTTATCGGCGTACAACTGTGTGGCAACCACCCTTGCGGGGCGCTGTGTCTAAGAATCGACTACTCGACCTCCAGCAGCCCCCGCCTTCTCCCGATGCGCGGAAACCCGAGCCCCGCCCGCCCGAAGGCATGACAGTGTTATAGAACTCGGTAAAACCTCACCGCCCGTCAGATTCGAACCGGCGCCACCCGTATTCGATCTTCACCCAGATACCAAACCATAAATGTTGGAAGTGGGAATTGAACCTTTGATCACATAGGTGAAACAAACGTCACTCCACCACTCCACCACTATGGATGGATTATGATTATACCCTTAGTTTCTACTCCTGGAAAGCTGGAAACAATATTATACCTTAGGGATAATAATTGTCTCACAATATCTTGATTTAGTCTCATGCACTTGGTACGTGTATTATGTCATACATGAAGTCTTTCGTTTATTTGCCTTATTTCTTATCCATTACTGATATCTCATATCATACCTTTTTACTTTTGAAAGTCTTTGAAACACGTGGTTGAAAACTTCACACTCCATTGAGAGAGGGGTACAGAAAGTGCAGAAGTGTATAGGCGAGTCGGTAGCTTTGTTTTTTTTTACTGGTAAAACCTGGAGATAATGGAACTAGCAGGGGTGCTGGTGACAGCATAAGTGAAAAAAAAAAGGTTAGTGACAAATCATGTGGACTATTGCCAGTTGGATGATTTTTCGATTAGGGTTTGCGTTAATTAATCGTGTGTACGGTTATAGAATCCTTGGTACCGCTTGATTTCATGAAAGCTCTACTATTGTTATAGTCGTTTGCTTGTTAGCTGGTTAGGATAACAGGGACAGTGGGAGCTTAACATATTTGACTTGTTGGGGCTGTATAGAGGTCATCAAATGTATTTCTGTAAATTAGACGTTATCAAATGTTAGACGGTATAGAATAATAATTGGATTATTAATTCATCTTAGAATTAATTTGGTATAATGTAAAGTAGATAAGAATAAAATGTGAAATATGATAATATCAGTGGAAAAATACATAAAGTTAAGGTTTTGGATGTATAAATATTTTGGAATTTTTATAATAATAGTAATTTATAATGCTCGAAAATATTTATTTGATGTTTTATTTGAACAAAATGTCATAAATGTTAAAATTTCGGTTTGTTTAAAATATAACTTTTATAGAATCGATGTATACGGTTGGAGAAAACTTTGTAAAATGCATAATCGAAAATACTTGAAAATAAAACGCTTTAATATGAAACCAAATCTTTTATAAAATATTTGATTAAAATATTTGAAGATATTAAAAATTGAATATTTTCAGAAATGATGATGTTTATCGATACTTTTGAGAAATTCAAAACTAGGATTATATAGAAGTGAGAGAGGTTTAAGTAACGCATCTAATAAAATGGACTTGAAGTTGGTTGTTGAATGTAAAAGAGGTTTACAAGGTTTGGATTGTTCCGGGACGGAACTACGACTAATCAAAGTGGTCGAAAATTCTTTTGAGTTCGGGTATTATGCTTTGGCTTATTAGGTGAAATACTCTCGCCGAGTTTTCGGTTAACAGTATTCACCCTTCCAGTTGCTACATGTCCATTCTCAATCGAAAGTTTAAGACTTTGGAGAGATTGAAAAAAAAAATCGAGGATTGAAACTAGTCACCAAGTTGCGGATTTCACTCCTATCTTAGCGGTGTCATTTTTTGAGTGTGGTTTTTGCACTTGTCCAACGAGGTAGGAAAATCAATTCCAACATTCAATTGGTAAGTTTCCACTAGAATGAAAATTTGTGAAATTTCCACCAAGGTAAGGAAATCACGTCTATCTTGGTGTAGTTTCAAAAACACAAAAGGTAAAAGGAATCACTCTTAGCTTGGTGATAAAGTTGTTATGATAATGTATAGGAATGAAGCGCTACCAAGATGAAGGAATTCACTCTTAACTTGGTAGTAGAGTTTCTACGAAATCAGGGAATATGAAACTAGTCATCAAGATGTGGATATCACTCCTAACTTGATGGTTTCGTTTTCAAAATGTGGATTGGTGCTTATCCATAGAGTAAAGGAAGTTAATCCTAACTCTTTGGTAAGGTTTCACTAGAATGAGATCAGTGAATTTGTCATCAAGGTAAGGAAATCACTCCTATCTCAATGGTGAAATTTCAAAAATTTAAAAGGAGTAAAACGGATTGAAAGTTGTCACCAAAGTAAGGGTTTCACGCCTATTTTAGTGAGTTTCTTTCGTTTGTGAAATACGAGTGTCTTTGTATTGGAATATACGTTGCCTTACGAAAGGCATGCATCTTTGAGGTTTATAAAATTGGTATGAAATTGATAAGAAGCAAGTAGGAAAATCAAGTATTTCAAGCATGTAAAGGAAGTAGTCAAATAAAGGTTCCTAACTATAGACTAGGTCAATCATGGCAATTTTCCTAATTCCCTATAGTTATGGCTCTGATACCAATCTCTCACACCCCAACTAATGGCGGAAACATCGAGGTGAGACTTGTGATACATTGTTCAAAGACTTCATAACACTAAATTGTGATAATAGATTAAAATAGATTTCATTCGTATGGAAGATTCAACAAGTATACAATTTGTTCATGAGAAAAATACATTAACTTAAACATGAAGTAAAATAAAGATTGTTTCGTTTGTTTCTAAGGCCGAATCCTAAGTGATGTTTCTTGTATCGTCTCATCAAGCTTTTCCTGCAACATGTATAAAATATCCGTCAACACATAAAGTATTGGTGAGCATACTAGTTTTGGTTTACATACATAGTATTTTAGAATGGTTTACTCAAATCATCATGCTATAGCTTTGCACACATAGAATCATACAAAAGGCATAAATCAATCCCAAGTGTCCACTGCGTATACCTAACACTATCGTGTTAGGCCGTTAAAACTTAACAATGACCCATAAAGGGGGCAGGGTGCTACTCCTATAGCGCTATACATGTTAAGGTGGGCTAAGATAGTTAATGAATTATGCTTAAGGCTTTTGTATCTTAGAATTTGATTATTAGCATGGCAATAGCATATAAGCATGTTTGATAGATTGAGCATGTGTATATGAAAGCATTTAGTGTATTTGCATATGAAACATGTTGAGTCCCAAAAATGATAAAGAGTAAAAAGGGGACAAGTATGAACTCACCTGGAGTGCATTATGAAAGAATAACAAACAATGTCTGAAGCTGGATTGACTGAATCTCTTGTGTCCTATTACAAGTAAAGGATGCCTTAATTTCTAATGCAAATGAACTTATTTTGCTTATCGGTTGTAAAGATAGTTTATTCAACTACCTAGACTCGTATTGTAAACAATACGTGTCTTAATGAGTGTATAACTTAACGAACCGATGGAAACTTGGTTTAGTTTCACGAAGCTTGCGCGTATGTATAGTTATATATAATGTATATGTATACTTTATATAATATTCAGATTCACGGCTTTAAACTAGTTAGAAAGGAATATTCAAGATAGTGAAACTAATGTGTAACTTGATTCGCGTTTTAGTTTATTTGAAGACCGGACGATATATGTATTATGTTTATATATATAATCATGTATTTATGTTCAGATATTTCTATAAAAAAATAATAATAAAATAAGGTTTGGATAGAATTTATATGTAAAACGTTACTTTTGAAGCAGAACATTATAGATTTGAACGCCCGATATGCTTCTTATATTTTTATAAAAAATTGGGCAGAGTTTCCTCTATTTTTGTAATAAGCCGACGAAACAAGTCGTCTATTTTATCTCAAAACTCAATAGTCAATTTCATAATCATAACATTATTCAACTAAGCGATTGTATATACGACAAACGGTTTAATTTATTATTACTAGAATAATGAGAAAGTATGTATCTTGGTAAGTGATATTTTTACATATATAGTTTAACATTTAATTATCCTCACGACATTAAGTATGTTATAAGTTAGTTATTTTCCGTTCGTTCAAGTCACTTAATAAGATACCTTTTAGTCACGTTCGGTTCGGTTCATTCTACACAAAATAATATAACCTTACGCGAAGAAAAGATAAAAGAGACCGAAAATAAGGTACGCGTTATACCTTCCCGACAATGCTCACGAACGAAACGACATGTAAGCTGTCCCGGTTCTCGTGTTGACCAGCTTTGGTTGCTGACTGCTGAGGATGTTTGGCTGACCCGGTTTGACCGCTGGCTAACGTCAGCCATAAACGGTTGACTGAACCTTGACTGGCTCGATCTGGTTGACCGGTGTTGACCTGAACAGAAAATAGACCAACAATCGGAACCCAATCGGAACACAACCAACATGGAACAAACAGAAAAGAATCGAGGAAACAAAAACGAATGTTACCGCCTAAGCTGCACCAATGTCCGAACCAGAAGAATAACCCAAACGAGTCCCGAACCCAACTGCCAAACCTAAACTAAACAATCTGATACAAGACCCTTCGAGTACCTTGACCCGACAACCATGATAATCCGAACCCAACCAGACCTGGGTCTCTGTGCTGTTGTATTGCTATTGCCGCTGCTATGTTGTTGGTTGTTATCGGCGGCGGCGACGCCGCGTAACAGGGGCCGGAGGGAAGAGGGCAGGGAGTAGAAGGAGAAGAGAGTAAGGGTGGTGGTTGGCGGCGGCTCGGGTGGTGGTGGTTGTTATTGGCGGCGGGTTATGGTGACTCGGGTGATGGTGGTGTTCTGTTGCTGCTGCCACCGCACTGTTTCAGTGAGGAGGTAGGGGAGGATGTAGCGGTTCAGGTGGTGGTTGATGGTGGTGTTGCCAGCTCGGCTGGTGGTGGTTGTTGACAGCTCAGGTGGTGGTGGTGGAGGCTGTCGCCGCTGGTTCTAGGGAGGAGGGAGGTGAACTTGATGATTGCTAGGGTTGGAAGATACAAAATGAGGAGGAAGAAGGAATAATATGTTATATAGGTAGGGTTTGTGTGTAGGTTAGGTGGACACCGCTTATACGAACTTATCACCGACTCGGGTCTCGTTTATGAATTTAATTCGTTTAGTCGCTTAAATATTTGTAACAATTATTTTCTTTATAACTCGACTAAAATCGAGTATTTGGACTAGTTATATATATTTATAATCGCATCTAATTTATACGTTTGCTAAGCGTCCGTCAAGTACCACGTCATCACTTGAAACGTGTTATTATTTTCGACACTTTATTAGCGTATTTAAATGGTTTAACTCTTTAACGAATAGAAACATGTATCTTGTTGACGAGATATTATTGTTAATAAATTAAAATCGTTGTGCGAATTATATATTTTGTTTTTATTATTATTAATATCTTTTTAATATTCTAGAAAGTAACGGGACGTTACAGATTACTTGCTGAATCTGGAGAGTGTTTATTCTCAGGGTGTTTCAGGATCCGACAATTTGTGTCAGTGGGATCCGGTTGAGACAGAGAATGAGTCAATGGTAGACACAACCATGACTGATGAATTGGAGCTCGGGGGAGCTTCAGCTGGTCTTCAGGAATAGTGTTGATGAGATCGGGATAACTAAAGGTGCATTGAAGATCAGAGAGAAGATCTTATTTACAGAAGTACAGAAGAGATGGTGCAGTTCGTGGTCCGAAGACACCAATTAAGTGGGAGATTTTTGGAGATGTTGCCTTCAGCCCACCTATAGGCCCAATCGTTTTAAGCCCAATATGATTAAGTTGTTGAGCAACTTTAGCATAGGGTTTAACCCTAATTTATGCCTATATAATAATCTTTTGTACTTGTATTTTCTATCACTCAATAGAAAGAAAACCCCAGTTGCCCCCGTGGACGTAGGTCAGTTTAGACCGAACCACGTAAAATCTTGTGTTCGTGTGCGTGTATGTTATATGATCCTAACAACCAGCACACCACAAGAGGCGAGGCTAATTATTATTAGAGCATTCACATTTGGTTATCCATATTTATGTGAGACAGTTCTTCGTATTTTGATATGTGATAGTAAATGGTTGTGAGTGAATGAGAGAGAAAAGTTATTGTTCATCAGTAAATTTGAAGAGACACTATTCATCCTCCATAATTTTTAAATATTTTTAAAAGTGGTTGTGAGTAGAAGAGAGAGAAAAGATAATGATAAAAGTATAAAATAAGTATTATTAAATAGAAAAGGAGAAAAAAATGTAATGATTTTTAGTATAATTATAGAGATGAGAATGAAGGTTACCGTGAATTCTCTTAATACTTCATTTATCACTTTTAAGCATATAGTGTCCCCTGTAAAAGAAATGTGTCTTTTGTCTTTACCTAATGAGTTAGTCTTATGTTTTTATATTTGTGTAGTCCATTTTTAATAATTTTTTAATGGCTAGATGTTATCCTTTTTTTTTTGAACGGCTAACAAACTTACGCTGGTTTATCAAGAAGACGTAAGAAAAGCATTTCGAATTGTTGATTAATCGTCAGAGATGGCTTAGAACCAGTGCCAGCTACCCGGGCACCCAACAATCATGAAAGCATCCATACCCTCCTAGGTGAAGACACGTCTTAGGTGCCCGCCCTATAATGCGCCGGGTAGCTAAGACACACCAAGCCACCTATTCTGGAGAAAACCCGACCCTTCACCCGTCCGAGAGTGCGACGGTAAAGAGCCGGTAAAACCGGTTGGATCAGGAATCGAACTCCTGACCAAATGGCTAGAAGTCTTCTAACATATCCCCCAACCACTGAGCTTACCATTCTTAAGTTCTATATTTACAAATATTTGAAAAGAATTTAGGTTAAATGTTACCCTTTTATATTTACAAACATGAAACAATACAATTTCTTGGGTTTGAAACCAAGACTTCCTGTTAAAAAGCAAGCAAGATTCTCTATCAAGTGATAATTAATGAGCTAACTATCCCTCACTTGTAGCCTAGTGGTGAACGGACCGGTTTCCTCTTGGGGGAGCCGGGTTCGATTCCCACGGGAAGCATTTGAGGGACTCGCCAAATGATGGTCGAAACTAGCCTACTTGTAGGTGTCAGGCTCGGTTTTCTACTACCGTGCATTTACTCTAGAGAGGATTGCCTCTTGTCTAGTGGCAGTTGGCGGGAAGTTTTTCGGGTGGAAGCCTTAGTGCCCCTTATGCGCAGCCTCGACTCGCTTGTGGGCCGGCCACTCTCGCGTCAGCGTGGAACCGGTTAAGACATCATAGTCTGACCATTGTAGTCAACTCTATATTATTATATTTGCGTAGTCCATTTAACTAATGAGCTAACTCTACCAAGAGCAAAGGCAACATTAAAAAGAGTGTAACAGGAAAAGCGACCCAAGAAAGAAAGAGACCAAAAAGTAGGGGTTTGGTCGGGATTACCACACGAGATTAAGTTTGACCACCCAGACAAACACACCATACTCTTTTACTGTTTCAAGATAACTTGCCTCCCATTAGCTTAATTGCAGATGTTTCTCTGTTTTTAACTTTATTTTTACGAGTATGATTAACAAGTCAAAATAATTAAAATACTAAAAATCTACATGGAATATTTAGTGCTGACGTTGCTATAATGCTAGGACTCAACACAAAATTGAAACGAGTTACGGTAAACGTTTTTGGATTATAAACGGGGTCGTGTCATATAAACGATTGTGCCTAGACATGTTCAGTTGTTTAGCATGTTTATCATTCTCACAACACGTTTAACTTATCATGTCACGAGTTAATGATCGTTCGTCAAAATGACAGTTTTAATAGTAATTAATCTAGATCGTAAATTTTGGAAACTTTTGCTTTTTCGTGCAAAATGTGTCTTTAACACTCCTAAACCACCACCCACCAAGGGGTGTAAACGAGCCGAGCCGAGCCCGAGCCTGACTGGGCTCGAGCTCGGCTCGTTATGGTTTTATGAAGCTCGAGCTCGGCTCGGTTCGAGCCTACAATCTTGAGCTCGAGCTCGGCTCGCTAGCAAAATCAAAAGCTCGAGCTCGGCTCGGCTCGGCTCGGCTCGGCTCGAGGTGATTTGAGAACAATCTCAAACGAGCTCAAAGCTCGGCTCGAAATCACAAAAGCTCGGCTCGCGAGTGTTATTAAATGAGCCTATGAAATAAGGACTTAGGCTTTGGAGATATGGGCTATAAATTATAAAAGATACATAAATAACTTATAATTATGTTTGGGCTCGTTTAGGCTCGCGAGCCCAGTCGAGCTTTGTATCTCGGACTCGAGCTCGGGCTCGATAACTAAACGAGCCATATTTCAGGCTCGGGCTCGTTAAGGCTCGGCTCGTTCGGGCTTTTTACCGAGCCTATCCGGGTAGCTCTCGAGCCGCTACGTGTCATTTACACCCCTACACCCACCTCATAGCTGAAAGGTTATGAGTTTGATTCTTGAAAGCGTCAAGTTTTACCGATTTTTCCATTGTCGTGTCTTCGGGCAGGTGGATGGTTGGGTTTTCCCCGGAACTGGTGGCTGGCGGGCCAGGGGCTCCGTCCGTCTGGGTAAGGACCAGCTAGGGCTCCTTTGACCATTGGGAGCCGCATACGAAATGCCCGGCATCTACTTAATTGTACGTTAAAAAAAACACACTCCTAAACCGAAAACCGTGCTTATCATTGGTATTAAATATGAATATATTGACTTATGTTAATTATTTCATGTCATTTATTTTGTTAAACTTGTGCTATATGTGTTCATGATTTGTTATTATATATGATATTGAATTGTTAGCTGCTTATATTTATTTTTAGATTAATATCAGTCGTCATATTAATAATATGTACGTATATAATTTTTGAGTCTTGGTCTCGTTGAGTCAAATGGAGGCATTCCAATTAGCCGAAAGTTGATAAACACAAGCTATCACCATGATTAGAGAATGGATGGCGAGAATAAAGGAAACTAAAGGCATTCACTTTATCAAAATCAAGACAAAATATTTGCGGATGAAATTTGATGTGTATTATTTGATTTTATTTGTGCACTACATGTCTACATATAGTATTTTATGTTTTTCTTTAATTTGTCTTTACCAACGAAGCTATGTTGATTACAATAAAAATAAATTTTACTAAATTAAAAACAATTAAATTATAAGAGTAAACAATATTATAGTTTTGTTATAGTTTGAAGGTTTAATCTTGATTTTTTAAGTGTTTAAAAATTGGGGCTTGTTTTATATAGTTTTATTTTGGTAAATTAGGGTTTTGTGTGCTGGAGTGTATGTTAATATGTTTCGGTATTCTTTCTCTTTGTAAGTTAGTTTGATTATATAAAAGAGTCGTGGTTTTATCCCCATAATATTCCGTGTTCGTTTTGTTTGATATGAATATTTGACCGTCTGGAACCATGGAAATGTTAAATGTCTTGAAGATGAAGATTAGTAGAACCATAAATAGGGGTCTAAAACATTGATTTTATTTGTCATTTTTCCTTGTAAGGCTGTAAATTTGTTTGATTGAATAGAAGTTACAAGCCCCCGTCGCCTCCCGCGTAAATATCACGTGTTTGTGTTCGATTAGATTGTTTGATCCTTCTGGGCCACCAATTGGTATCGGAGCTAAGGTGTAGCTCATACCCGAAGGTGAAGACAAAAAAACAGTTAAGAACAAAATCATTTTCCAATTCTTTTTATTTTTTCACTCCGCCTTGGTTTTTCCAGGTGTTGTTCATAGTATTGAGGCATGTCCTTGTATGGTTGGTTTTTCGATACAATTAATTTTTTGTTCAGATTTGGTTTGATTCGTTTATGTAGAAAGGAAAAAAAGGGCCGAAATAAAGAAAGAAAGTGAAGAAAAGTTTGTGGTTTTGGTTATTTAAAATATATGGGTTTTGGGATCGAAAATCGACAACAACTGAAATGAGAATGCCAGAAAAGAATGATGGTGACTGGAGGACTTCTAGTATTAATGGAATTGAACTACAAAGTATGGTCGGCCAAGATGAAGGGTTATATCTAAGACTATGGCTTTTGGGATATTATTGAACCTATAATCGGCATAAGTGTAGATGAAAATAAGATATATACAGGAACAACAGGAAGTATGACGTGCTTTGAAGATTCGAGTTCTTGGAATTTATCATCTACAGAAGGAACAACAAAAACAAAATAAGCTTAGGAAGCCGCTGAAAAAGAATGATTGGATGAGATCACTAAGAAAGAAAGATTAGATGTGATTATTGAGAAGAACAAACACCTAAAAATGAAACTCAGGAAGCTACGAAAAAAAAAACATTGCAAATTGTATTGGCAAGTGAAGAAAAAGAAAGGTGGAATAAAGATAAAGAAAGAATTGTTTTGGAAGAAGAACAGAATGGAGTAAATATTCAAATGTGTGTTCTAGACGCAAGCAATCTTGAAAATGAAGAAACTATTAAGATCAGTTAGAAGCAGCGAAACAAGAAACATGCTTCTGTTGAAGGATCTAATACTGAATGACATGAATTATGCAACTAACAAAGCTGCACATTTATAACCGTTTGTGAATGTCAATAATTAAGCATCTATTGAAGAAAAAATAGAACCGAATGAAAACTTTAGAAAAATGGTCAGAAAGGAAAGCCCAATAGGGTTTGGTAAAAAAGGAAAGAGTAAAGCAGTTGTGAATTTTGGGTTGAAGTCGGATTATGAAGAATGTTTGCATACGCAACGTGAACAATGAATCTACAAAGTCAATTAAACAAGTAATGAAAAAAATATTTGAAGATATAAAAGTTCAAGAACATAAATGAATAATGAATTTGCATTTGAGGTAAATGTGGATTGTTTGAATTAATGGCCAGGAGGCTAGACCCCTATCTGTGTGTTCAAGCTCCGTACACTAGTTTGAGTGATGAGCGTGAAAAAACCAATTAAACAAGTTTGTTACAAACGACTGAATAGACTGAGCAAAGATGGATAAATGATTGAAATTGAAGAATTGAGAATGTTGTTGGGGATTCAAGACCTTGGTGGTACGATCAAAGATTAAGGGGTAGATGTTTTTTTAGCGTTGAAGACGCTTGAGATACCTTATACTATGGGTATAGGTGAATTTCAATATCCAAATCCATATCCAAAATTTTGGATTTGGATATTAAAAAGGATACCGATTCTAAATAATTTTATTAAAAATTATCTCAGATATATGAAATACCCGAAGTAAAAAAAACATATCCAAAATATCTGAAAAATCCGAAATTACAAATTAATATTATTATTTAAAATTTCTTAGCATAAATATTTCAGATAATTTAGAAATCCAAAATTTTTAGATAACCCTATCTCATATGAAATTCAGATATTTTGGTTTATTTCCATATCTGTTTTTTTTTTTTTCACAACCCTAGTAATGGGACACACTTAAAGAGAATGGGTTAATTCTAGTATGCAAATCCAAGTTGACAGTCAAATGAATAAAACATTGTGGCTAAGTCTCACAAATTTTATTGATGAATAAACTAACATAAAACTTCATACAAATCCCTACGAATTAAAATGGTATATATTAGCTAATCTATCAAATTAAACTATAACTATGATTCTATTATTTAATTAAACAATAATTATTTAACACGCTTCATAACCAAACACGTATAGAAATCTAGATAATTAAATTATATTTTAGGACATGATAAACTAGTTTTATACCCGTCCCAGTACGGGTAGCCCAATGTAATTATACAAAAAGTGTAGAACATATTTTTTTTCTTTTTGTTTGCATCCGTATTAAAAAATGACAGTATTAAATATAAAAAAAATAATATACAACTGTCAAACTATATCATCTCTTCCAATTAAAATACAAATTATAAAAAACTTCTCAAGAAACAACATTCTTTGTTAGTTTATTGTTACACTTTCCACACTATTGTTCACATAAAACCATATGTTAGCATCAGACATTGCACGCGATGCAACCACGTAGACCTGACCATGTGCGAATATAGGGTAGATCAGTGGATGGATGTGGTCCGAAACTCAACTGGCTATTTTTTGGCAAAACTATGTGCACTACTAACAGTCCGTTGATGCTGCATTTAGAGATAGATTACAATAAAGAACAACAAATAGAAAAACAATAACAAATTACAATTCCTTATATTTTCCTAACAAACATGGGTTGTAGGATTTCCATAACGCCGATGCTCAGTTTGGCCGGAAGCCCTATAACCCTAAACCCGATACAACTCATTACCCCATCTAGCGGTCTGGCACGTTCTGACCCAAACGAAAATGACCACTTTTTTAAAAAGTCCATTTTGACTCATACCCAGCTTGGTTGGAAGCCTTTAGATCTAATCCCGCTACAACCCGTTACCCCATTTGGCGGTCTGGGCCCATTCCGACCTAAACCAAAATAATCACTTTTTTTAAACAGTCCATTTTGAACCGTACCCAGTTCGGGCCAAACCCATTCAGACCCAAACCCAATATGACCCATTATCTAAACCGATGGTGTGAACCTGTTTTGATCCAAACCAAAATAACCACTTTTTTAAACAATTCATTTTGATATGTACCCATTTTGTTCTGAACCCATTCTAATCCGAACCTAGCCGATATGTTACTGTTAACTTTGCTAACTACTGATGAAGTGGGTAACCACTGATGAGGTAACTACTGACGAGGAAAGCAAACATCTGTTCAAGTTCAAACCTCTGATGACAACAACTGCTGAAGTCATAACTTCTGAAGACTTAATCTACTGATAGCTAGTTAGTTAGAGTTCTGTTAATGTCCGTTAGTTAGTTAGCTTTCCTCATCAGTAGTTTGACTACTTCATTAGTAGTTAGCAAAGTCAACAGTTACCCGACCCGTCCATGCATACGTAAATACTAATTGAGATTTATATTTTCATAAACCAAGAAGCCTTCAAGCTAGCAATAAAAAAAAGAGTAACAATCACAAAAAAAATAAGTAGTAAAGAATAAAATAACCTAGATATTTGTCTTATGACATACACACTTTCACTATTGCAAGTAAAGGACTTTAAGCATCTTCTTTCATTAATAATTCAGTTTTTTAAGTGTATTCTCTTCTGAGTTAGGATGAACCTATTATATATTAGCACAAATCATGGATCATCGTCAATCAAGGAAAGTTAACAGAATTTGGAAACCTGTTCAAATGGCCAATTACATGCTAGAGTCAATATTTGGTAGTTAATTATTTTATAAATCTCCTTGTATCTATCTCGTGAATATTACCATTCATTGTAAATACTTGGCCTATAAATGCCAAATACGCCAGGATTACATTTTATTCATACTAACGTATATGACATTTATAGGCTAAGTATTTACAAGGAATGAAAACATTCTCAAGAGAGATACAAGGAGAGTTATAAAAGAATTAGTTACCAAATATTGATTCTAGCATCTATATAGCCATTTGAACGGGTTTTCAAATTCTGTGAATTATCCGTGATTGATGATGATCCATGGTCTATGACAAGAATACTGTTGGCACAACATAGAAAGTGAGAATTGGACAACAATTTTTTTTGTGAACAAAGGAGAATAAATGCATCTATACCTTTTATTTATAGGCGAGTATGAAAAAATTTGAATTCAAAAATTAGTAGGAACAATTATTAAATTCAAATTAAGGACGATTACATAAAATGGAGGGAACAGTTATTGAGTAACCGCCACTAAACACAAAAACCGTCTAATTTAAACGGCTAAGATCACTCTAAATCTTGATCGAACGGTTGAGTTTAAACCATAAACGGTTTTTGATACCCGACATCAGTAGTATTTTAAATACAATTAATAATTTAAACTTTATCACGTTTAGACCCTTTATAACTATCCACTCCTTAAAACCCTACTTGAGCTTTGCACGCCAAGTCGATTTCATTGTTTGGAACTCCAAACACGTATCACCTTCACAATTATATAAAGATACAATTGGTAACGTTGGGTGTGAGAGGCGTTTACTGTAGCTATCTCACGGCCGACGTTCATCCACGTGGTTACCTGCTTCAACATCGACGGCGCCGATCAATAGCACCCGAACGGCCGACGTGCTTTCACGTGGCAACCTGTTTCGACCTCAATGACCATGGTCAACAAGCCAAAACGCCTGAAGATCATCCCAAAACGCTCAGAAAAGGCGCCATCACTTTCTGTTTTCACCTTAACCACTCGCTAGAAGTTGGCTGAACAGAAACCATCATCTCCACGAAACTCCCCGTCCTACGTTTAGTGACTTCAGGTGCCGTACGCGCCGGCCGACTGACACGTGCCACTGTCTGTAGCATCGCTTAGCCGTTGCTCCTCCGGGAGCTCCGCATTTTACTTCGGTGGTGGACGCTATCGTCCCCCGTCATAGATCTGATTACACCTCTCTTTTAAGAAAGTAGGAGAGAGACATAGACAAATGGTGACGATCGACTTCGGTGGTGGCGCTGGTGGGTTGCGGTAAACGTGGTTGGTTTTGTTGAGGTAGATAGAGAGATGACAGAGAAAGTTTGTCATTGTGTGGTACTTTTGGATGTGGAGTATTGTATCTTTATATAATTGATTCTGATAATTTAACTTTAGTTTATTTTTATTTGTTTTTAACTCTTTGTTGAAGATTTTTTTGAAGCGGTGTAGTATTCGACAACATTTTTTTTTGTAGGATATAGCGGTTGATGTTATCGTTGTGGCATCTTGACATCAACTTATTACTTATGAGTGAACGACACCGTTGCTAATGTTTTGTCATTATCGAAAATGGTATAGGTGTTTGATTTTATAGTTTTCGACAAGCCAAACTGATAAAGACCAAAGTCTTGCTACATTACACGGGAAAGAGCGAAGATATTCCCGCGGAGAAGCACGGGGTCAATATGTATTAGTTATATCCAATATGTATCGTTCGTACAATACGTAGAATCCCCGTCGCACGTTGTGCCCGCGTGTATAAAAAAGATGTTGCATGGTGTAACCCGCCGCGCGGCGCAACGTGTTAGTGTCATTATCGTAACGCTTGACGCGGGTAAAAAACTAGTGTATAACATATAGCATAAGTGAAGAGGAGATAATTGGTAAATGAGTGAAACAGGAGGGACCCACTTGCACGACACAATATCAGTGAGGGGTGTTTTGAAATTTTGAAAGGGAAAGGGTGGTCAGACGTGTCACGCTTTTGGGATCACTGCAATAATTGAAGTCATGCTAGTTTTAATGATGAGGGAAGTACTTTACATTATGAAATTATTTAAAAAAAAAATTGAAGATAAAATTATTTTAAAACTTGTACATGTGTTTTTATTAAAGAGTATACATGTATGTATTATACCTTTTTATTTATTTATGTTTAAATAAATACTTTTGTATTTGGTCTATCCCTGTCATCTAAATTATTTATACCTAAACTATATTCTAAATAAAAACAAACATTTGGTGTTTTCAGATTGATCTTTCTTATTACTGTACTTTTTTAAAACATCAACGGTTATTTATGTCATGAAAAAAAAAGTCATGATATATAACGATCAAATAGTAAAAGCATTACTAAAAGAGATGAATGAATTCAAGATATTCAACGATCAACTCACATGAGTCATGCAAATTGCTATAAACGTATTCAAGACTTTTAATGATTAAATCATCAAAGATACTGATGAACATTTGAATAGACAAGTCAAGGATTCAAGGTTTTCAATGATGTAATCATAAAATTAGTGTCATGACCGAACAACATCTTGCTAATTACCCTTTGTATGATGTTTTCGCTAAATACCCCGCAATTGTTCCTTGATTTAACTTTATTTTTATTTTTTTACTTATATATGTCGTTTATATTTTTATCTCATTTATATTACATGCTTATAATTAGATTATATGCATAGAAGATTGAGCACCCATAGTTTTTTTTTTAACGGCCAACGAATCAATTCCGAGCACTCTCGGGCACCCTTTTGGCGAATCAGGTACTCGAGAGTACCCGGGCCACCAATTGCCACTAATTCCCGGGAAAACCCGACCACTCACCCGTTCGAAGGCACGACGGTGAAATAGTCGGTAAAACCGGTCAGGATCAGGACTCGAACCCAAGCCAATGGCCGGGTCATCCCTCATTTCCCCTCCACCAATGTCCTCCAAATGTAGTTAGTGGGAATTGAACCCAAGTCTCCCATAGGAAACTTTAGGCCCTCAACCAATTGGGCTACAAGTGTTGGACAATTGAGCACCCATAGTAAACAACTGAATAAAGATTACCTGAGTCCTGTCATCTGTAAATAATTTAATAATCATTTTATTTTATTTTGTACTAAGGTAACGTTTGTTTTATGCAGTGGCGAAGCTTGGTTTCGGAATCAGTGGGGGCCGAACTCAATTTTTTTCGATTGGTAGTGGCAAACCGGTGGGGGCCGGACTCAACCGGACTCAATTTACCTATGAAAATCGCAAATTTGTACCGTTGCGCCAGAAAACAGGGGGGTCAGGGCCACCCCTTGCCCTTCTTATCCTTCGTCACTGGTTTTATGAAACTTAATGGATCTAAAAGTAGAATTCACGTGAAAACTGGACTTTCATTTGGGATGTAGGTATGTTTGTTTCATATAATGGAACGGAATTTGGTTGGAATTTGAATGTAGATTTTCTTTCATATATTGTTGTTTAATTCCAATCTCATCTAGATTTCATTTCATTTTATGAAACGAACATTGCCTTTGTACGGTTCATACTAAGGCTAAGGGGTGTGCTTCCCCTTCACCGATTCTTCCCCAAGTCCATGTCACCTTTCACCCTCTCTTCCCCCATTAACGGGTGGTGCTCCTCCTTCCCCCTATTCCTTTAATTTCTAACACACGCACTATAATCATAATATAAATACATCGGGGCAGACGGGGAATTAACCCCTAACTCACCGGAATTTGAATTGCTGCCATAAAATTCGACCGCTTCCGTTTAGATTAAATGTGTTTTCCCCGACGTGAATTGGTGCCACCTCATCTCCCCAACCCCTTCCCCTTTCTCACACCCCCTAAGCCAAAGATTTTGTAAAATCTTCACTTAAGATTTGTATAGTGTGCAATAAAATTCGACCGCTTCCGTTTAGATTAAATGTGTCAAGGCTCTAGTGCGTCCTCATTGAGTGTGATTTCGCACAAAAATCTATGTTCACAATTTTTTTTATCGGCGAACAACTGTGTGACAACCATCCTTGCGGAGCGCCGTGCCCAAGAATTGACTACTCGACCTCCAGCAGCCCCCGCTTTCTCCCGATGCGTGGAAACCCGAGCCCCACCCGCCCGAAGGCACGACAGTGTTATAGAATTCGGTAAAACCTCGTTGCCCGTCAGATTCGAACCAGCGCCACCCGTATTCGATCTTCACCCGGATACCAAACCATAAATGATGAAAGTAGGGATCGAACCTTTGATCACATAGGTGAAACAAAAGCCACTCCACCACTCCACCACTATGGATGGATCTATGTTCACAATTAAAGTTGAGAATTTGAAAACTCATTGTCTTTTAGTCTTTAGAAGAGGTAGACTATTTATATGTTAATTATTAAAAATAAAGAATTTCAAAACTTGTTGTCATTTTAGAAGAACGTAGACTATTTATATGTTAATTTTTGAAAATAAACAAAAAATGTTAAAAGAGACAGATTTTATAGAATTGAATGACGACATCATCATTCAAAAAAGAAGATAAAGTTAAAAGATGTAAAGGGTATCTTTGGTTTATATCCAAAGGTTCTTTATAGAATAACACCATAAAAACTCCCGACTACATTTACCATTATAAATATCTACAAATTAAAACCATAACTGTAAAGAATGACAACTGCAATAATCCATTAGTATAGGGACGTGACCAGTTTTTTTTTTTTAAATGAGCCATTAACTGGGTATTAATATTGGTACACCAAACCTCCTCTATATTTCTTTATACATAAAATCACCCTACCCACATATCTATGGTGAAATCGAACTCAAGTTTTGTATATTACAATAAAAATGAGTTTTTTTTTTTTTATCTATTATAGCGTCAGAAAGCGGTGTTAGAATGTGTGCGGTAGAATATCGAACTATCCTTAAATACCGTTTAATGATTCTCTATGTTTCTAGTTGATGAGCTTTGCCCACTTTGTCGTAAGGATTGTCTGGATAAATTCGGAAAGCATTCGATTGATTGCTATAAGTTGTCGGACTTCAATACCAACACAATATGGTTAGATATGTTTATGGAATGTGCAGGTTTAGGCTTGGGTTTTCATGCCATCTGTAGTCAAACATAATGTTATTTGTTATAATTTTTTGGGAAAATGACCAATATAGCCCGTTGACCGGGCATTTTGCACAAATAGCCCCCTTCACCGTCTTTGGAGAGACGGGACACGGCTCCCAACCCGCCTGAACCGTCTCCCGAGAGGCTTCCCATTTCAGCCAACAGAGGACCGCCACGTAGCGTCTCTGATCTCGAGATGTACCGTCTCTCTCCAGACGGGTCAGAACCCTCTCCCAGACGGTTCACGTTTCCCAAGACGGCTGACCCTTCGGTTCAACCGTCTCCCAGACGGTTCACGTCTATCAATGCCGGCTGACACTTCGGGTCAACCGTCTCAAAAAGACGGGTCACCTTTCCCAAGACGGCTGACCCTTCGGTTCAACCGTCTCTCAAGACGGTACACATTTACCGACGCGGTGGTTCCCGATGAGCGGCGACGCTTCGGTTGTCCGGCTCAGCCCTATAAATACCCGTCTCCCGTCCATTTCCCGTCATCCAACCCCGTCTGAACATAATCAACCACCGTACAACTCCGTCCAAACACCATCTACTACCCGACGACCACCGTCCAACACCGTCCAACACCGTCCAAACCACCGTCCAACACCGTCCAAACCACCGTCCAACACCGTCCAAACCACCGTCCAAACCACCATCCAACACCAATGGCACCCCAAAGATGGACGGAAGAACAAGAGATTGCGTTGATTGCGGCATGGCTGCATGTTGAAGAGAGTACACACCTCAACAACAAATGGTTCCGGATCCTGAATGAATACAACCGGCTCGTTGGGGGCTCACAACGTACCACCGAGTCGCTTAGCCGCAAGTTGAATGATTTGACGACAAAGTGTCAAATATTCAACGGCCACCACAACCGGACCCTTTACGACGTACCCGCAAACTTTCCTGAAGACGTGGCCATTAGACACAGTCTAAGGCAGTATAAAAACAGGGAGGGTAAAGAGTTTAAACATGTGTCCGTGTGGCAAATGATTAAACATCGTCTTATGTAATTTGTAATTATATTTTTATTTATTTGTAATGGTTTTATTTTTAATGCAATAGTTGGTTATATTTTTAATTTGTCGTTTTGTTTTTATATTTAAACGTACTATACTATTACAATCACAAATAAACAATAAATATTATTACAATAACAATTAAAAAACTACACTATTACAACAAACTTCCCGAGAATAAAGAAGCAACAAGAGAAAATTAAAAAGCAACAAGTAAAAAACTACACTATTACAACAAACTTCCCAAATTTACTTCCAGAACTAGGAACTTTGTTTGAAGTAATAGTAATGTCTAACCAACTATTGAGGACTACATCTTAGTGTTAGATGTTTTGTCCTCCACAGCGGCGGTAGTAGCAGTGGTCTACATAGACGTTGTTTCGAATGGTGTATGTGCTCTACACAGACAAGTCCGAAACATTTCCTCGTTTTATGTAACAATAGTTCTCAGTGAGCACACGTCGAACATCGAGACATAAATTCGGAAAGCGAACGAACTTGCCTAAAATGTAGACCACCACATCATCGATCCATTACACGGGTTGCAAACCACGCGCAGATGGAACAACAATCCAAGTAGCCGTACGCAGATGAAACAACAATCCAAGTAACCGGGACATATTTTCCGAAGCCGGTAGGCTTCGGCTGGGAAAGTCAAAAAGGCTTCGGCTGGGAAAGTAAAAAAACGTCATTGGATTGGAAGATGAAAGCTTAGAGGAGACGGGTGGGTGCATGGAAGATGAAAGCTTAGAGGAGAGCGGTGGGTGCAAATTTCGTTAAGTTAATTGGGGTATTTATATACACTCGTGAGACGGTTCAGACGGTTCAGACGGTTCACAAATTTCGTTAAGACGTATTGGGAAAGGTGACCCGTCTGTTTGAGACGGTTGACCCGAAGGGACAGCCGGCATTGATAGACGTGAACCGTCTTTGGAGACGGTTGAACCGAAGGGTCAGCCGTCTTGGTAAACGTGAACCGTCTGGGAGAGATCTCTGACCCGTCCGGAGAGAGACGGTACAGCCTCGGGATCAGAGACGCCACGTGGCGGTTGGGGGGGGGGTCACAACGTGTCCCGTCTATCCAAAGACGGTTCAGGCGGGTTGGGAGCCCGTGTCCCGTCTCTCCAAAGACGGTGGAGAGGGCTATTTGTGCAAAATGCCCGGTCAATGGGCTATATTGATCATTTTCCCTAATTTTTTTACTTGTGATAGAATAGTTATTTTTTAATTCCACTCATGGTTAGAATGTGAAAAGAATAAATAAATTGAGGATAAGGGGTAAGTCACGTGAGAGAGGGGGAAGTCACGTGAGCGATTAAATAATGATGGGATTGGTGGAAATGATTGCATCGGCGGAATTTGTCCCCTCATGGTGGTGCATCTTCTGTCTATCATTGGCCTCGCGCCCATAACATTTCTCATCATCAAAGCACCTTTAAACCAAACTATTTTTAATTATTTACGTTAACTATTTTTTTTTGAACGGTCTTGAAATCACTCACGGAACACTGTAGTATTATCGTGCCACCAATGTTTTCACGCGATCATATTCCACCACCAAGTCACCAATTCAGGAGGAAACTCATAATAATTATGAGAAAATCCCCTTTATGAGATTCGAACCCAGGACCTTATGGCCCATAAGTCTTATCTCACCACCAAGATACCACTAGGCTATAATGCCTTGGGCTTACTTTAACTATTAATCTGCCATCTAAAAGAGGTTGATGGAATTTACAGTGGCGAAGGTTTGTAGGGGCGGGGAGGGGCGGCCGACCCCCCCGGATTTTCGCGCAGAAGTTCCGATTATATAGTATCCGTATAGAAAATTTTGAAAATATAGGGTTTCGACCCCCCGAAACTAGTTTTCGACCCCCGAAACTAGTTTTCGACCCCCGAAACCAGTGACTTCCAAACCCCCGGTGACTTCCGACCCCCCGAACCTTCGGGTCAAGCTTCGCCACTGAGAACTTACACAACTTTTAAGTTAATTGCACTACGCTTTATACGTCATGCATAGGGGTTGTAAAAACTCTCACACGTTATTAATGTTCTTCAGTTACGCATTATATCAGACCTATATGTCACGTATAGGGTCATATGAGGCGTATAAGCCTGACAAGCAAAGTATATGGGGCTCGGTCATTATCATTGTTAGGCCCTCTATATATATGCAGCGTATAACGCTATACGCCACACCACGTATGACCCTATACGCAACGTATAGGGAGGAGAGTGTACCCAAAACTACTTGTGGGCAATGCACATAAGACGCGTCTTCACCCAAGAGCGTATAGAGTGATTTTGTAACCAATTGGTGGATACCGCACGTAGTTAGATATCTGTTTGTTGGCCGTTAAAAAAAGTGTAGATATGACCACCAAAAAAAGCTATATCTTTAAACTTTTAATATTTATTCATACGTATTTAATAAAATTGGTTTAAATTTTTCAGAATAAATACACCGAATTGTGTTTTATTTTTAACACTTTTTCACTTTTTTTTTTAAATAAACACCACATTTTTACATACTTGATCACATATCATTAAATTAAGGGTATTGTTAAATATACCAACTTAGTCAAACATTTTACTTGCATTAAATGCTATTGCTTTTTCAATACACACTTCTTCAATCAATTTATTAAATTTTTTTTGAAAACACATAATTTATTAAATAAGTTAGTTGGATTAAAGTTATTATTATTAAATTTTTTTTGAAAACCACATAAGTAATCTTCTTATAAATAGCAACTTGTACAATGACTATGGCCACAACCACAAACTTTTATTATAATTTCTTGTAGATGTCGATTTCTAGAGAAAACAACTCAATCGTAGGAGGTGATTCTTTTATGAGGACACCCGAATTTGTCACTAATCAGGTACCAACTTTTATATTATTGTTTTATGTTCATGTAGGAGGTATTTCAACTTTTATTTTGCATTCACAAAGTTTTATGAGAAAAAATATAACTTTGTCTAAAAACTATAATTTCGTCAGGTAGTACAACTATTTTCCCGTTTTGGAGTGGTCCAGAAGAGATTCAACATCACAGAACTCTTACAATTGCCCTAGTTAATGATGAGAACCATTATGTCATGGTGGAATTACAAGGAGGGTACCCAATGCCTATTATCACGCCTTATTGGAATTTCGCAACATTAGCCAGTCTGCAACTAGATGGGAAACCATGTATAGGTCGCGTCTAGAACTGTATACTCAACTTTGTCACCGTGAAAGTGGTTTTGTCGATCTAGTTAACTAAGTATTTTAATGTTTGCATGTTTACTTTTTTTTATTAGAGACTCGTATCGTTGTTTATTTATAATAAACTTTTGCACTTTCGTATTTATTTATATTTTTTTACGAAAGATTAATTTATTTTTTATTAATATTGGTATTATATTATTAATAATAGTACAACAAAATTTAAAATTGGAAATAAAAAAAAGATAGGAAATAGTAATATAAATAATAGTATAATAATGTAAATATCTATCTATCATTAAATGTCTACCTATCATTAAATGTCTACATATCATTAAAGTTTGACTAAATTGGTATATTAATCATTTTAGTTGGTATATTTAACACAAGCCTTAAATTAATCAATACATCTTGTTCTTAAATGAAAAAAACAGGACACGCTTATAGAGGAACCTAATTTTAGTATTGATATTAAAACCTTATTTTAGACTTTAATGACATAATTTTATTTTCTTCACTGCAAACCTAGCATGTATTGTGTATACATGTTGAAGATAACGTGTTGTCACTTTCCTCCATCTCTTTTGTCCTTTTTGTTTCTGTATTTGTGTTTTTAAAGAACAAATATTAACTCTCACTAGTCACTCGGTTGTTCTGGGTTGGAAGACCGAGACGAAAACACAAGATTTTTTTAATATGTGTGATTTATTTTTATATAGTTTTCATACACATACTTGTATTTTTATATATTTTTATTGTAGATGCAGAGGTAGCATGATTGTGACAATGATTTATTTCTGTATATAAATCGTGTGTTGAGGGTGAAGTATTTATGAATGTTGGTTGATTCATGAGCTTGTATCGCAATATGCAATATATGTAAATTAGATTATACTTCGAGAGTGTTTCGGGTTGATAAATCTACACTACTAGAAACTAAGCAATTGCAACCAGAACTTGCGATCGTAAAAAGCGGTCGCAAAATTAGCAATCTTTTTCCGACCGATCTATTATCCGTAGCAACATTTGCGATTGACCACAAAACGGTCATAAAACGATTGCAAATGATGCGACCGATTACTTTCGGTCGCAAAACAGTCGAAAAACGTTAAAGTATGATCATTATTGTGGGATTTGCGACCGCGTTCTGACGCGCAATTTGCAATCGTCAAAACGGTCGCGGTAATAAATAAAAGAGTAAGGGTAATTTTGTAATTTCTATAAAAACTAACAAAAATAGAATAAAACCTTATAAGATTTTACGGTCGAGAAATAATATTAGAAATCCCCTTATCAGCCTTATCATATTAGAAATCCATTATCTTCCTTCACCATTCGCCTGAACCCCTTAATCGCCGTAAAACCCTTCATCTACAATAATAAACAGCCTTCGACCTTCAATCGTTATATTATTATTAACTGTTCTGTTTGCTCCGCCACCGCCGCCGCTGACGCCGGTGTCGGTAGTTACGCCGCCTCCGCCGGTGGTTGTGATTGATTACTCCGGTTACTCCAGGTACAGTGAATTCATCTCGGTTTAATCTGACGTAATTTAGTGATTGATTAACTTTATATGTATCGTTTTCCATTTGTTTTGATGATCGAAGTTTCTAGACTATCGATAATTTTAGAAGAATTAATTAGGTCATGAATTTATGAATTTTTGTTTAATCGTTAGCAATTAGGATTTAGGAAGATCTGATTGGTCAAAATTATCAAGTAGGTTCGTCCGTTTTTTTATTTATATGTTTTCATTATATTATTATTAATTGTTCTGTTTGCGTTAGAAATGAGGTTACGATCGTTGTTAGGTTTTATTTGTTTGATGAACCATCAGTTATTGGGATTTAGGGCAATTAGGGTTTCGATTGTGTTGAAATGAGTTTTTTTTTTTTTTTTTTTTTTTAATGTTAGGGTATCAGATCCGAAGAGTTTGTGAAGGTAAACAAAAACATCGAAGCTACAATCTACTGTCGAAGAATTTGTGAAGGTATATCCAGATCCGAACCATCAGTTAATTGTTGTGTTAGTCACTATTGTTATTATTGTTATACAGATATGATATGCTAGTGTTGTTGCTGATATATATATATATATATATATATATATATATATATATATATATATATATATATATATATATAAATGTTATGTGTTGTTATTAATGATGAGTTATGGTGTTTGTTTTGGATTGAGATTCGGTTTTGATTTAGGTTTCGGTTTCATTAGTTGGTTTTGGTTTAGGATTCGCGGTTTAGTTTATGACAAACAGTTTCGTGTTTACTAGTTAACAAAATTGCTGCAATTTATCATAGTTTATAATTAGTTTCTTTAATAATCTGTGAATTTTAAAATGAATTTCTGACTTGATGATATACGTATCTAGAGGAATTTTGGAATATGGTGTAATTATTGTCATATTTTCTTTCAGGAATGCTTCTAATAATTTGTTTAATAATCTTTGAATTAAAACAGATATTCTGACTGGATGATGTACATATGTAATATAGTCAGATATCATCATATTCTCTTTCAAGAATACAGCCTGGTGCAGTAGTTTATTGTAGTTTTTTACTAATTTGTTCAATGATCTGTTAGTTTAAATAGAAATTCTGACTTGATGATATACATATCTAGGAGAATTTTATAGGAATTTAGCCTGATGTAGTTTATCATAGTTTTTTTACTAATTTGTTTGATGATATTTTAATTTAAACAAACAAGAAATAAGATAGGCATGTATCATTATCGGCTACTTTGGTAATGTTTGATATTAAAGCTAGAAAACTGACAAGAAATAAGATAGGCATGTATCATCATGGGTTACTTTGGTACATTACAAGATGCCTAATTTGTTCATTTTGGCATTTATATCTCGAAACTTTAATATAGTTTTATAGGGGCTTTGATTCAAGTAGTAATGGCGTGGTATATAAATCGAGAATGGATGTATGAAAAGATTGATAGTAACGGATATCTTAATTCTGAATATTGCGACACTGTGGATTTGTTTTTGGACTTTGCATTTTCTAAAGAAGCAGTGGTTGATACAAGGGTGAATATGCATGGTGAGACAATACGTGAAATAAAATGTCCTTGTTATAAATGCCAAAATATAACTTATAGAGACAGAGCCACTATTCAAAAACACTTGTATAAGGAAGGTTTCATGCTTCGTTATGAAATATGGAGTGAACATGGTGAAAAGTCAAGCCACGAGGATGGACAGTCTTCTATTGCAATGGAGGTTGATTATGATGATGACGACGATGATGATGCTTGCAAACAAATGGTGTTAGATAACTTGTATCCATACGGTAATACTTTGGAAGGGCATGTACCGAATCCAGAAGCAAAAAGGTTCTATAACATGTTAAAAGCAGCTGATGAACCTTTGTGGGAAGGAGAAAAGGCTACAAAGTTTTCGAAGTTACAAGCTGCCACGAGTTTTTTGACATGGAAATCACTTTTCAATGTGTCCACTGCAGCTTACAACTACAACATTTTCATGGTTAATGTATTGTTGCCCGAAGAAAATAAGCTCCCAAAAAGCTTCTATGATACAAAGAAGAGTTTAGAACCATTGAGTCTTCCATATGAAAGAATTGATGTTTGCAAAAACCATTGCATGATATTCTATAAGTGAGATAAGGAGTTGACGATATGTAAATATTGCAAGGAATCTCGTTACAAAAGTGTCCAGAGTAAGGTACCTAATTTGGTGATGTGGTACATGCCAATTGGTCCTAGACTTAAAATATTATATATGTCCACAAAAACGGCCAAAGATATGACTTGGCACCATGACCATAGAACAAAAAGGGTAGTATGGCACATCCTAGTGACGGCATGGCTTGGAAACATTTTGATTCGGAGAATCCAAACTTTGCCAAAGAAATTCGAAATGTTCGTCTTGGGTTATGCACCGACGGTTTCAGTCCAAATAACTCTAACTCAATTCCTTACTCACTATGGCCTGTCTTTCTTACAATCTATAACTTACCCCCTTGGATGAGTATGAAAGACTCATTTGTTGAAGTAAGTTTGATTATTCCTGGTGGAAAGAGTCCAGGTCAAAACATTGATGTGTTTCTAAGACCGTTAATAGACGAGCTGAAAGAGTTATATGGACAAGGCATTGAGGTTTATGATGCTTATCGTAAAGAAAATTTTATTATGCGAGCTATTCTTTTGTGGACAGTTAGTGATTTTCCGGCCTATGCAATGTTGTCTGGTTGGAGCACGCACGGTCGTCTAGCTTGCCCATATTGTATGGGGGACACCGAAGCTTTTCGATTACATGCCGGAGGCAAATCAAGTTGGTTCGATTGTCATAGAAGATTTCTACCAATGTCACATCCTTTTCGTACTGATATAGATGGATTTCGGAAATCAACACCGTCGTTACTGGGACCTCCACCCGAGTTAACTGGTTGGCAAATCTTAGAAGAAGTTTCTAATATCCCAGTTGTTTATGAAGGTGCAACATACCCAAAGCATAAAGATCCAAAATTTGGTAAAACCCATAATTGGGTCAAGAAAAGCATTTTTTGGGAGCTTGAATATTGGCCCATGTTGCTAATCCGACATAACCTCGATATAATGCACATTGAGAAGAACGTTTTTGAGAATCTCTTTCAAACAGTTATGGATACTTCTAAAACAAAAGATAATGTCAAGGCAAGGAAGGATGTGGAAGAGCTTTGTAATCGACCATCATTACACATTTCAGAAGGAAATAATAATAAAATACTAAAACCAAAAGCAGCATACACCTTAACCAAAAAGGAGGTAAATGAAGTATGTAAATGGTTGAAACAAGTAAAGTTCCCAGATGGCTATGCTTCAAATATAGGGGGATGTGTGAACGTAAAGGACAGTACCTTCTATAACTTTAAAAGTCATGATTGTCATGTCTTCATGCAACGATTGTTGCCTATCGTCTTACGAGGGATGCTACCAAAGCAAATATGGGAATCAATAATAGAGCTTTGCACATTCTTTCGTGTAATATGCTCAAGGGTTCTACACATTGAAGATTTACGAAAATTGAAGAAAAGTATCATTGTAACAATTTGCAAATTAGAAAGAATCTTTCCGCCTGCGTTCTTTGACTCAATAGAACACCTTGTTATACATTTGACCAATGAAGCCATTCTTAAATTTGGGTCAATTAGGACTCCTATTGACAAATGGTCGGTTCAGAACAGTTTTGGGTCAGATGGTCGGTCATAACGGGTTACATTGGTTTGGGTTCGGGTAGCTTGTTCCAATTTGAATTTAATAAATTTGATCTTAACACTTTGCATTGGTTTATTAGATTGAAAAGTTGAACGCGATCATCCAAGATGTAGTGAAAGAAAAAGAAGAAGAGAAAGAAAGGCTGAACGGAATTATTGCGGAGTTGGTGATGGAAAAAGAGAAAGATAAGGCGGATAAAGAGGCTATGAACGAAAGAATGGCAAACGTTGAAAAAATTTTAAAAGCTAGGTTTCAAGGAATCTAATCATAGACTTAGGATATAAATACTTTATATTGAATATGTATCTTGTTATGATAACTTGGGTATTGGATATTTTAAGTTGAATGTTTTATATATTTGTGAAAATTTGATAAATGCTTAAATTTTAAAAATATGACATTAAGCAGGTCAAAATAGCATATGGCTAAAAAATAATAAAAAATAATACAAAATATATTTTGCGACCGCAAAGACGGTCGCAATTTTGTAAACTGCAAGCAGTCACAAAACAGTCGCAATTTATGCGGTCGCAAAAACGTCGCAACACGATCGTCTCAAAACAAAGTGTAGCGGTCGCAATATTTGCGATCATTCTAACAGTCGCGAAATCCGAGTCGCAAAAAGTAGATGCGGTCGCAACTTAGTCGCAATAGGGCATTTGCGTCGAGTGTTTTTCCGACTACATTTCCAGTCGTAAAACAGTCGCAAAAGGGCAATTGCAACCGTTTTGCGACCGGAAATGCAGTCGCAATTGCTCAGTTTTCTAGTAGTGCTAATATAATACATTAATTTTACATATGAAATAGATTGATGCGCTTCACATTTACATGCACAAAAGCTTTCGGGTAACACTTAACCTAAAACAATTAACAATGTATAACTCCAATGTTAACACATAACCTAAAATAGTGTATACCTCCGTTGTTAACACTTAACCTTTATTACAATGTATAATTCTAATGTTGACATTTAATCTAAAATAATGTATAACTCTAATATTAATACCTCACCTAAAACAATGTACAACTCCAATGCTAACATCTAAGCTAAAACAATGTATAACTCCAATATAACTCTAATATTAACACATATCCTAAATGCTAAAAAATGTACAACACTAACATAATAATATTGATACATAACATAAAACAACGTATAATCCTAATATTAACACCTATCATAAAGGCTAAAAAAATGCATAACTATAATATCAATATTCAAATGACTAACCGAAAACAATGTATAACTCTAACATTAACACCTATCATAAAGTCTAAAAAATGCATAACTCAAATATCAACATTCAATACCTAACCTAAAACAATCTATAAATCCAATGCTAGCACTTAATACTTCAACATGAAGAAGAACTAAAAACCTAACCAAATCGGTAAAAGATACATGACATATTATATAAAGTGTCTCAAAATATTAAAACCAAGATTTTTCACTAACCTACTAACAACAATTCATCAAAATCAACAAAACAATTAAAAAAACCTAACCACTAACCTTCCTATTAAACCATTGACCATACTTTTCTTCTTCTTCTTCACAACATCATCTGATCCATTTACAACACCATTCTCTTTCATTGACTTCAGTAACTGTTGAGCTTCAAAAAAAAATAATAATAAATAAATAATAATAATAATAATATTATGCAATGAGATTATATGTAGTGACAAGGATTATTATTATTATGGTATTAATATAAATGTGATGGTTAGTCACCACCATGGCCATTGGCCCCTAAAGTCAACCTTCTTTTCACTCTCCTCCATGTCATCTTCATCGCCATCGGCGTCAGGTCCGTAAGTCCATTCATTCTGTTACGATAATAATACTTCTTCTTGTTGAATGAAGTTTCTAGATATTCAATTCGACACCGACTCCATCATGACGTTGATGATATACGACGTAGCCGGTTATGGCATAAGGATCAATAACTGGGAGGCGTGGGGTGGTCGTGGTTTGTAGGTATGAACACAGATTGGTGGCGACGATGTTGTTCTAGGGTTTGTGAAGAAAAAAAAGAGAAAATATGAGGAGAGAGTGAGATTTAGGATTTGGGATGGGGATGAAATTTTATATGGGATGATGAAGGGTTTTTTTTTTTTTTTTAAATTACTTAGTACCACATGACACACTCGAAGAGGAAAATAACCTCTTTGAGTTTGCATTAGCTTAGTTGATAGTAACAACATTTTATATCTATTTTGTAATTTTTTTTAGAACGGCCATATCAAGGGACACACGCACATTTAAGATCACACAAGATCTGAGTTTGAAAAGACTTATCTACGTCAACGGCACTTCCAAGTATGAATCAGTGACGCCTCCTCTCCATTGAAGGGCATAGACACCGAGGATTGAACCCCGCAAACCCAGAAAGTTCCTTTATTCTTCTTATCAAATGTGTAGCTCGAACTAGGGGTGTGCATGGGTCGGTTTAGTTCGGTTTCTACCATTAATCATAATCATAAACACTATTTCGGTTATGGTTAATCGGTTATGAATTTGGTTATGGTTCGGTTATGGTTATTTCGGTTATTAACCATAAACTTCAACTAAAATTAACTTTCGACTAAAGTTTAAAAATTAGAATCGTATGGGTCTACAAAATAAAAAATTGGAACCTACGATGGTGAATAAGATTACATTTTTTTTTGTTAAACTATGAATGGATGATCCTTATTAATAAGAACTTTTTAGACAATAAAAAAACTTATTTCAGCCTAAGTTTAATTCTTTATTAAAATAAAGGTCACCTACATCAAGATTAAGTTGTTACTAGCATACTTTCATTTTAGTAAAAACCTTTACATGGTTAGTGTAAAACATAATACATAGTCTTAAAACTAGAAGTTCGGTTCAGTTATGGTTATATTGGTTAACCAAAGTTTCAAAACCATGACCATAACCGTTCGGTCGGTTAAATAAATTTCATAACCATAACCATTGGTTATGTCGGTTATCGTTTAAAATCGGTTCGGTTATATTGGTTATGGTTCGGTTATTGGTTATAGCGGTTAATTTTGCTCACCCATAACTCGAACTCATTATCTCTCCCTTATATTTTACCAGTAACCAATTCATCTATAATATAATATTGTTATTAAGTTAGATTCACATTAAATTACTTACCAAGCTAGTTGGTAGAGTTTAATAAAGTTAACTAGTTAGTTAGAGTTAAATAATTTATTTATAGCAAGATATACACTACTTACACGGGGTCACATATTAATATACTGAATGAACGTGCATATTTAATTGTATTGCAACGAAATTAGTCAAGGCTACATACATATATTACTCCCTTCGTCCCATTTTAAATGTCCCACTTCCAAAAACACACATTTTAAGAAATTTTTTATTTGTATGTGATAAAATGACAATAATATCCTCAAAAGTAGTGATTGTGTTTTGTCTTTTATGGGCAAAACTGGAAATTACATTTCCATTTTTGGAAAGGGACATTTAATTTAGGACAAACAAAAAAGGAAAGGAGGACATTTAAAATGGGACGGAGGGAGTACTTGATAACTAGCTTAGATTAGGTTAGGTTAGGTTATGTTATGTTATGGGTGGTCAAGCGTGAATGTCATGCCATATCATCCTTTCCACATCACCATTGGCGGATCCACCCTTGCTCAATGGTGGGCAAGTGCCCACCGTGTGCTCACTTCAATTGCAAATTTGTTAGTAATTATTTTTGAGTTGCTATTCTAGTTATTGTGTTTTCTGTTAAGCTTTAGCCAATTTAGTTCAATTTGTAATGAACTGGAGCCCACTAACAAGTTTGTAATATTTATTTGTTTAAACCTTTTTTTCTTGTTGTCTATTTAACTTTTTTTTATTGATTATTAATTGTTTAATTTCTGTTATTGGAATTTGGTTTTGTTAATTTATTACTTAACTAAACAAGTGAAAATTATATTGCTCATAGTAAATATTTATAATTGGGTGTTATAGGAAAAAAAAAATTAACAAGTGTTATTTATGACCCTACCCAAATTATACCTGGTTTAATTTTTGCCCCCCGTCCATAAAATTTCTGTATCCGCCACTGCACATCACCAACATCATTACCCGTACATGTAGAGATGGTAACCGATTGGTAGATCGGGCATGGGTTGGTATCAGTGACGGATATATGTATTGGGTTGGGTGGCATGTGCCCACCGTAAGCCCACACCATTACTATATATAAGTACTAATTTCAAGAAATAAATTTCACACTTTTGCAGTATATAATAAGGACTATTAAGAAATAAGTTGGCTGTTGGAGTCTTTATATAATTATAAGCTCCTATGACTTTTTTTTTTTGTTAGGGAGACGGGGCACTACCAGATTTGATCACGGGTATTCCATTATCAGCACGGTAACATCGCCGCCAGTAGTGTTGGTAGGGGTCCCGTGAAGCTTTTACTGGTTCTATCTACCGGATGTGAACACGTAAATTTAAATAAAATATTATTTCTTTCTAATATCTCTCTTCTATCTCTCTATATTCTTTAATTTCTTCTCTCTCTTTGTATTCTTTTAAGTTGGAGCATGTTTTTTTTACGTCTCTGCAAAACAAAGAGATGAAGAATTAGATAGATATAAGTGTATGTATAGTTAGGTGTATTGTGTTGTGTGTGGAGCAATATATAAATAGATAAAGGTGGGCCAAGTAGTGTGTGCATTAAGTTGTGGTATGCTTTCTTTATTAAAAAAAATAGAATTTTTGTTTTCAATTACATTTAAATTAAATATGGATTAAATAATGTTTATTAAAAAAATTAGAATTTTTGTTTTCAAATACATTTAAACTAATATGGATTAAATAATGTTTATTAAAAAAATAAAATGTTGTTTTCAAATACATTTAAACTAATATGGATTAATAAATGTTTATTTAAAAAAATAGAAAAAATCATTTCAGTGAAGTGAATCAGTGAAATGCTGCCTTGAAAAAAGTGTTTCAGTGAAGGAAATCAGTGAAGTGATGTGACAATGCATGATTGGTAGAAATCAGTGAAGTGAAAACATGTTCAGTGGAGCGCCCCTTCCCCGTTAGGTATTTATCTGGTAGTTACCCGTTGGAAATCGGGCATACCTTGGGGTATCACGTATGCCCATTAGGATTCTTATGTATACATTTGTTTTCTATTTTTCTATTTTTCTATTTTATGTTTTGAACTCCATAAATATATTAAAATATTATCATAAATAACATACATATCATCATCGCTGTAATAATATATTTGAAATATTTAAAAGTACAAATATCCAAATATGTTGTATTTTATAACATACAAATACAAATAATGTTATATATCTATATATATATATATATCATATATATATATATATATATCAAAAGAAAAGTGTTTTTTTTTTATCAAATAATGAGGCTATTAGAGTGAAATGTTACTAACCAATACTAAAAGGAAAAATAAATATAAGACTTAAAAGTTTTTGGGTATATGTGTTAGGTAAACAGGTGTATAGTTTTGGGTAATTGGGTCAGATATTACGTAATCTCATTCCCACGAAATATATAGTTTTTCAATTCCCATACTAGATCCCATTCTTTTCGGGCATCGATTATACCCGGTCCAAATGCTTTGGTTTTCAGACATACCATTGAGATCGAGTTTTTTACCATCAATGCGTAAATGAAATGGGGTACTATAGCTGGTTTTGAAATTTGAGACTTATTTTTTATTTATTTGAACTTGATTTTAGCTTGTAATGTATTAGGTTAAACTTATTTTAAATACGTTATTTTTAAATATTGAGTAATATTTTAAACTATTGAATTTTGAAACCTATTTTTCTTTTTTTCTTTTTAAATTCGAGCCAAACCAAGCCGAGCCGAGCTCGAGCTTTGATTTTTAGCTCGGTTTCAAATCTGAGCCGAGCCGGCTTGGTTTAACCAAGCCGAGCGCGAGCTTGACCTGACTTTACTCGGTTCGGCTCATGAACAACCCTATTTATCATCATCATCTTCTTCATTTATCAACATTCCCGCCCAATTTCTCCTCCTCCACAAAACCCCTAAAAATTTCCCCTTCTCATAACCTACACTGAAATTCAACCACCACGGCCCTTCATCATCTACAATCACCACCACCACCGCACCTTTACCATCGTTCACCACCACACACACCACCAGCCTCCCCATCCCCAACAACCACTGCCACTCACTAGCCACCACCTGCAACTACCTCCATGAATAATAATAATAATAATAATAATAATAATAATAATAAATGGATAATGATGGATCTTTGTGTCTTTATGACTTTGTATGTTGGCTCACACATCTCTCCACACGGAAACAGATTGGATCGAGGGAGGTAGGGGTTGGGATTTGTTGTGGTCGTTGCAAGATTGAGATATGGGTGAATCGACGATGGTTTGGCGGTGGTTTCGATGGGGTTTTGGGGTGATTTGTGCAAACTGGTTGTAGTTGTAGGTGGTGCCGTTGGGCAGCGATTGCTGTTGGGTGGTGTGGTAGTGGTGGCGGTTGCAGTTGGGTGGTGTTGGTGGAGTTGTGCTGATTAGTTGGATGGATGATTGGGGGCTTGTTGACTAGTTGGATGGATAGACTGGTTGGATGGAAGATAGATGAAGAAGATGATGATAGACGAAGATGATGATGGGCCCCGCTAAAATCTGACATGGATTAAAAAAAACACGTCAGCTACCAACTCAAGTGTCACATCAACATCGGGTCCACGTCAGCATGCCACCTAAGCTACCACGTCAGCTTTCACTAACTCAGTTAGTTCAGAGTTAACGCAGGTTCATTTTTGACACCCACAATGTCACTTAGGATTATCCTGGTCCAACGTTAAACTTTATATTATTAAAATCTAATACCACTTTTTTCTATTCAAAAGAAGGTGACATTATAGCTTATTACCCGTTTATCTTTTTTTGGAAGGCAACTTTCATTAAAAACTGGCTAAATCTCCAAGACGGAGAAAAGCCAAAAACCCGAGTTACATTACATCAAAATTAAAATTACGCCAACATTTCCAATCCATCGTATCCTTTTTAAACCTACTTTTATACCACAAGTATCCCATAGCTTTGATGTCCGCTACAATCTTCATAATGTCCGGGTCAATATTAGAAAACGTCTTTTCGTTCCTAGCCTTCCACACTCTCCAACAAGTCAATATAAAAATGCCATAAACAATGTCCTTTTTGGTATCCTTTGGCCGCATTTGGTCGACCACATGAAGAACGTCTTTAATTGAAAACGCGAAAAAAGGAGCGACTTTGCACCAACTCGAAATAACAGCCCAAACGCCCGTAATAAACCTGCAAGCTGAGAATAAATGATCAACCGTCTCTTCATCTTCACCGCACAGTTTGCAAAAATCATCTCCCACAGAAACATTTATTCTCCGTAAAGCTTTACATGTTGGTAATCGATCTCTAGAAGCCCTCCACATGAAGATATTACACTTGCGAGGAAGCCAAGAACACCATTGGAAGACATCGCTGCTACTATGTGTGCTATTGCCTTTGAGCCAGATCCTGATATCCTTAGCCGAGCATACAAGGTTAGAGCCAAAATCCCATCGCCACTCATCAGAAGCGTCCGACAATTGAAGGGCGGCTACCCCACGATGGAGGTTAAGAAGCTGTTGAATCTCCACGTCGGATGATGGATAGGCCCTCCACGACCATTGGACCACATTTTGTTGCCCTGTACAATCGAGTTTATCCTCCACCTTGCAGAATTTATCCCGTTCTAACCGGAATAAATCAGGAAACGACGACTTAAGGCTACAACCTTCTAACCAGGGATCAATCCAGAATCGAATACTTTTACCATTGCCAAGTTTACCGCGTATGAAGTCAATAAAGCTTCTACCTTGGTTTTTTAAGCGAGTACCCAAGACAACAATTTTACTCCAAGTACCCGGGATCGTCTTTTTGAAAGGGATCGGCTCCCATCTTCTCGGAGACACATGAATAGCATCAATAACCTTTTTCCAAAGTGCATCCGGTTCAGTACGATATCGCCACAACCATTTAAGGATCAATGCGTTATTACTATCCTCAAGTTTATTTAACCCCAATCCTCCATTTTTAATCGGTTTGGTGACTTCCTTCCAAGCAACCCAATGTATCTTGTGTCTATCCTCATTACCTCCCCAAAGAAAATTTCTCATAATAGCCTCTAATTTATCGACAACCGCCTTAGGGGCCTTATATAAGGAAAAATAATAAGAAGGGAGGCTCTCTAAAACCGAAGAAATGAGAGTGACTCTCCCTGCCATCGACAAGACGTGGGCTTTCCACCTCGATAAACGGTTCTTGAACACCTCAACTATGACCTCCCAATTACTGATCCGATTCATGTTAGCTCCCACCAGAATACCCAAATATTTGAACGGAGTAGATCCTGGTCTACATCCCAAACCAAGCGTTATAGACTCAACCTCCTCCCACGGCTTTCCAATACCGAATAAAATAGACTTGTTAATATTTATCCGAAGCCCCGAAACCAAATGAAACACCCGTAATAATCTTTTTAAGGCAACAAAATTAAACTCTGACCATTCACCCATGACCATTGCGTCATCCGCGTAAAGTAAATGAGACACTGAAAGCTGGCCATCAGAAAACCGAACTCCATTGAATGCCCCATTAGTGCACGCCTTCCTAATCATACTTGACAGAGCTTCCATAACAATTAAAAACAAGAACGGAGAGAGGGGATCCCCTTGGCGAATACCTTTTTCACAATTGAACTCAAATGTGGGAGAACCGTTCACCAATACAGACGATCTGGATGACATCAGAATACCTCTAATCCACGTACACCATATTTCCGGAAACTTCATTTGACGCAATATAGAAATCAAAAAATCCCAGTTCACATTATCGTAAGCCTTCTCAAAATCAATCTTAAAAAAGAATAATTCTTTACCATGCTTCTTAGCCCACGATAGGATCTCACTAATAATCAATGGGCCATCCAAAATATACCTTCCCGACAGAAAAGCAGATTGAGTTTCATACGTAATTTTCCCCATAACCACTTTAATTCGGTTTGCCAGGATCTTAGATATAACTTTACTGATAACACCAATGAGGGTAATAGGCCGATACTCACCTAGATTCACTGGGTCATTGACTTTCGGAATCAGCGTAATAAACGAAGACCCAACCCCTCTACTTATGATCCCGTTACCCGCGAAGCTCTGCATAATTCTCAAAAAGTCTTCAGCAAACAAATGCCAAAATCTCTTAATAAAACGGAAATTAAAACCGTCTGGACCAGGAGTTTTATCACTGCCACAATCGAAAACAGCATCTCTAATCTCTTGTAACTCGAACGGTCTAATCAGCCCCTCACCGTCCTCCTCGTCTAAAAATTTTAAATCCTGACAAACCATATTCGGCCTACTCTTCATATTTTCGAAAAAACGGTCCTTAAAAAACCGATGTACCTCTTGTTTAACTCTAGACGGCTTGAAAATCCAACTATCATTAATAAGCAAACCTGGAATACTGTTACATGCTTTTCTCTTGTTAATCAACCCATGAAAAAACGACGTATTCTCGTCACCTTCTTTCGCCCATTTAACTCTAGCTTTTTGACGAATATCTTTAACTCTAGCATCATCGAACTCTTTAATCTTTTTCGCAGCTTCATCGTAAACCCAATGCTCCGATTCTGTGAGATCCCTATCTTCAATAATCGAATCCAATTCAAGCATCTCTTGTTTGAGATTTTCTTCCTCCTCCAACTCAGCTTTAAGAACATTTTTGCGCCAACCCTTCAAAGCATCCCTTATCTTCTTAAATTTACCCATGAGAGCGACATCTGCTGGACCCGCCTCACAATATTCATTCGCTGCCTTAGTAACCACATCGTCAAACCCTTCTTTAGCCATCCAAGAGTTGTAAAACCTAAACGGTTTAGCCCCATAATTGCGCGCAACCACCTTTAAAATCAACGGACTATGATCCGACTTTTCTCTCCCAAGAGCTCGATACTCAGCATTTGGCCACTCGTTAAACCCGTTCCAAGAAACAAAAATACGATCTATACGACTACATTTATTCCCGGAAATAAATGTGAACTTTCTACCTTTCAACTGAAACTCTTGCAGCCCCACGTTATCAAGAAAGTCGTTAAATTCCGACGTAACCAAAGAATGAAACTTGGAATTCCTTCTCTCGTCCCTATTACGAACACAGTTAAAATCGCCGCCTACCACCCAAATCCTATGATCGTTCACACAACACTGTTGTAACTCAGTCCACAGAATACGTTTATCGACCAACTTCTGCGGCGCATACACATTAACGAAAACCATGTCCTTCCTAGAGTCTTTAACCACCCCATGGACCATCAAGAAATATCTATGTTTCTTCACTGACACGACTTGAAACTTTTGACCATCCCATATAGAAATCAAACCTCCCGAGCGACCCGTAGCCCCAACCCAGTCATATTCACAGGCCCCACTACCCCAGAATGTTGCAACATTAAACCCTTCCAACGAAGTAAACTGCGTCTCTTGAAGCATAATAAACCCCACCTCGTTACTCACTTTCAAATCACGAACCCATGGACCTTTGAAATCTCCACCCATCCCACGAATGTTTAAGGATAACACGTTCATTTATCAACAACTTGAAACCGTTCATCCGAGATTTGCTTTTCAATACAATCTTCAAACATACCCATATTAGTAACTCCCACCATGCTTGCCATGCAAACAGTCCCATTAACTTCTGCCTCGAACCCATTCCCCTCTTCTAAATAAGCATTCCCAACTTCTGTACTACCTCTAACCACATTAACAAATTCATTATTGCGGCCCATATCTTCACCTACATCAATATTAACCGGAGAATTGCACCCCCCATTTTGCCTCGTAGTAACATGTTCTCTATTCTTGCCCAACGTAAATATGAACCGGTCGATATCATACGGGTCATTGTCGTCCCTAGCCCTTTTCTTTGGCCTATCGTAACCGTTAGGAGAATTAGATTTACCTCTTTCCGCTTTTTTCCGTACATATGCCCCTTTCCGTCTTCTACAATCATGGATACTAGGACCTTCATTGAACACAATAGTCTCCACCTCAACCACCTCCTTTGGTTGCTGCTCTCCATCAAAACCTTTCGTATTCAAAACATCCACAGACGGCTGTGATTCCACCGGCTGTGAAGGCACCCGGTCATGTTGAACACAATCTACGACAGCGTCATCCTTCAACTCGTTCACAGTACAATCTTCGTCGTCCTTCTTTAGAGATTCGAAAAGGCAGTCGGGTATCCACTCACTTAGCTCTTCCTCAACCAAAACCGAAAACGTTTTATTGTTCCAACTAACCTTTACCACCTGTTGGATTCTTTCCGGACGATTATATAAAATTCCACCACAAGCATATGAAAAATCGTCACCATGTTCCGGAAATAAAGCCGATTGAATGACCGTTCCAAACCTTGAAGCAACACTATCAAATACCTCCGATGTCGCAATACACAATGGCAGACCATGTATTCTAAGCCAAGCCACCCTATCACTTCCAAAAGCTTGACCTTTCCATACTTCTAAAGATTCAAACACCTGTTCCCATTCAACCTTACGATTGAAAAATTCTTGTGCCTCATCCTTAGTACCAAACAAAAGCACCACAGACAACCCTCCGATGTACTTGATCTTGATCTTAAACTGTGAAATACCCTGAAGCAGCGTCCTCAGATTGGTTAACCCATACAGCGATTTCACCCTCCCACGAGACCACAGTCAAACCAATGCTCGAAAGCTCGAACATTATTACCCACTTTAACCTCCAACACACTAGGCACAACCTCCTTATTCAAAAGAGTGTCCCTAAATGTTCTACTCCCATCGGCAATCATACCCTCTTTATCCCCAACCGCTGATGACCCCCCCGTTTTAGAGTCAACATGCATGGGAACATGCACGTCAACATTCGGCAAAACAGGCGTCCGATAAGAATCTTCCCGTTTATCTATCATACTATTGGTTGATTTAGTTCATTTGAAACGTGATTTCAAGTTTAATTTGTTTTTAGAGAACAAAAAGGATATTTGGAGAGAAACTTTGAATGCATTAAGTTATGAGAAAGGTAAATTAGATACATATTTTTACTTTAAATGCACGAAGTTAAGAAAAAGGTAAATTAGGTACATATTTTTTTAATGCTTTGTGATGTATGTTGAATTAAAGCATGCGTAGTGGAAAGCGTTGTGTAGCGCTATGACCCCTTAGCGCCGGGGAACACCGTCCCCCGAGCATTATGGTGGTGTTTTGATTTGGATTTTGGAGTGTTATGCATATGACGAACGTTTTGAACTTGGGAAGTGTGTTGTTTGGTTTGACCGACCGTTGAACGGTCCATTTATTAAAATAAACAAATAATCTTTACATTTCTAATCTCTACGTATATGCACACACAAACTCATTCATCACAACCATCTCACCATTTCATATTTACAAAGACACACTCAAATCATTCATCACACCATTTCTACTCTCAACACACATAATCAAACACAAAGATGAATCCTTTCGGTCGAGGTGGTTTCGGGTTCGGTTCTCAATCGACTGGCGAGCCTAACCAACCCAAAGCTTCGGGTTCGGTTTCAAACCAAGCAGGTTTTGTGAATCTGTTAACCCAACCCGCCGGTTGGGATCCGAACATGTTTAATAACTTCAACATGGGATGTGGTTTCTTCTCAGATGTTCGGGTCATCAAGTGCTTGGCAAGAGCCAGTCTCGGTTCCGAAGACACAGCAAGAGCCCGATCGACCAACCGGGCGAGGAAGACGGTCGCACAGAAAGAGACCGAAACCCGCGCCAAGAAAACCGTACAACCATGGGATGACGAGGAGTTGTACGCGTTAGCCCGAGCGTGGAAAACTGAGCAAAGCGACGAGAATATTTTGGAGGCGGCTTTGGAAGAATACAAACAACACCATGGAAATTTTCAGTACTTGAGGTGTTTTCGGCTGCTGAAAGACTGCTCCAAATGGTCCGACGTCCGTCCAACGGTTGGAACTTCTTCATCTCGGGCCAGAAATACGAGGCCTTCAAAGAAGTCGAAGACCTCTGACTCGGTTGATCCCGAAACGCCTACGTCTGACGCGTGTTTCATCGACCTAAACGCCGAAGAAAATGCGTATTTTGCAGGGGAGGAAGGGGCTGATGAGTTACCCCGTTCGCCCGGTCGAAAGGTTGCTCGATCCGCCCGGGCGGAGTCTGCGTTAGAGGTGAACGAGTTAATCCCGGCGTTTTCTGAGATGAACCAACGCCTTCAAGACATACGCGACATCGGGGTTCAATGTATCCAAGAAAACCGAGAGGTGGTTGTGCTTATGAGGGATCGGCAATTTCAACAGGACTTTGAGTTTTACACGAAGCCGCACGACCACCTAACCGGCAAAGCCTTGGAAATGTGTTTGAACCAAAAGGCCAAAATCGAGAAAAAATATGATATATGAGTATTTGTATTTTTTTAGTATTTCTAATTTTTTTAGTATTTTGTCATTTTTTTAGTATTTGTAATTTTTTTATTTAATGAAATATTATTAGGTATTTAATATTATTATTTATATAAGAAAAAATAGTTAAGTAATGATTACCCAATCATTTATAAAGCCTCATAACGCCCTTCCCACTACACCCTCTTTTCCCATAACGCCCATCCACTACACATGCCCTAACTATCATCTTGCTATTACTAGTTGTGTAAGTATCTTGGGTGATAAATGAAAAAAGTAATATTTTTTAAACGGCCAATTGGAATCACTTATTGACCGCTGGAGTATCATCATATCACCAGTGTTACCACACGATCATGTTCCACCACCAAGTCACCAATTCAGAAGGAAACTCATAATTATGAGAAAACCTAATTGTGAGATTCAAACCCAGATCCTTATAGTCCCAAAGTCTTATCCCATAAAAAGATGAAATAGTAATTTACCGTTAAAAAATTGTATATATTTTTTAAGTTTGTATCCATCGTCTAGGGCCTGCCCTGAAAATTCAGATGCCCGAGCCGAGCTACAAAAATTGTGCCCCTTATCCTTAGTTTTAGGCCTTAACGAAATAAATATTGAAAACTATTTTTTAAGCTACGATTAAAGTAATATCAAATTTATGGATCAAATTTTATTTCCCACTTAGATTGTAGTCTAACAAATCTTCTTGGGTAGGTTGAGAGTTCGAATCCCACAAAGGGTGAAAATATAAATGGTTGAAAGTTTGGCAATTAAAAAAAATTGTTTCATAAGAAAAATATAGTTAAAAAGGAAGTCAAAACCAACCGGTAAAAAGCCAAAACAACTAAGTGTGATACCTCTTCATTTCATCTTCTTCATCATCTCTAGTCCTACACACTCTTTAATAAACCTACAATTTTTTTTTTCAAACCATTTCATTTTCTTCTTTAATTTTTAACCTCTTTCAATATTTTTTTACTTTATGTTTTATATAAACTACAATTGACTTTGATTAGTATTTGATTAACAATTTTGGGGCTCAAACATACAAAAATCCATCGAATTAAGAATATCTCTGTTAAAAAAACTTGGATTGCCAGCAATTCAATGTGCCCCCGAGAAATTAGGCCCGGACAGGAGTAGGGAGTCCTCCCGCACCCCTTAAGGGCCGGCCCTGCCATCGTCCCTTCCATATGACCATAATAAATAAGTTATAACTTCACAAACTTATTGTGGTCTTATGGATTAGTAAAATAAATAGTTTGGAATGAATTAGTAAAATTAAGCCTCCCTTAAAACAAACTTATTTGTTTAGTAAAATTAAGTTTAGGATTTGATAAATTTGTTAAATTTTTAAAACTAAAAAGGTTATTAGGAAAGGAAAAAAAGACAATAATGAGAGAATTATATGAGGAATGAGAGTGAAAAGGACAGTTGGAAATGCAGAGTGACATGACAAAAGAATCTGAGGCGACCGAGGGAGAGAGGTCTCTGTGCCTCAGATTTGGAGATCCTTCCCAGCTGACCTATCCCACCCTATTCTTTCTAGTCAAACCCTAAACCCTTGTGTTTCTTCTTCTTCTTTATTTTTTTTTTTAATATTTTAATTAAAGGCTTAATTCATTTGTATAAATCAATAAATAATTAGTGAAAAATTAATACTCTAGTGTTTCTTCAACTTGTTAAACAAATATTTAAAAGAAAAATAAAAGAAGTTTTATACTCATTATAGAACTTTTCAAAAATTATTTTTATGACGTAAGCGTTTATCAATATTACAAAAGTTAAGATTGTTACTGTTATTTATTATTGTTTTTTTTAAATGTTGAAATTTCGTTGTATATTTTTGCTTTCTTATAAATTGAGAAAATATGATGTTATTTATTTTTTTTTAAATTACAAAAAATAAAAAGATGAACTTGACGTGCTAGAATAACTTGATATTGATTTTCTTTTGTCACTTATGACATGTTTATATGTTACTAAAATATACTATAGCATATTAGACTAAAGGGAGAGGGGACAGGAGTTTTGGCATGTGTTGACAACCTAAGTCCCACACACCACCCTTATGGCGTGGGTTCGGGGCGTGACTATGTCTACCGCTGTGAGTAGGGCTGCAAACGAACCGAACTTTCAGCGAACAGTTCATGAACCGTTCGGCTGGAAGTTCGTTTGTGTTCGTTCGTTTATTAAATTAACGAACACGAACAGAGGCCGCGTTCGTTCGTTTATGTTCGTGAACGTTCGGTAACGTGTTCGTTTGTGTTCAATAGTTTAATAGGTTTTTAATTTTTATAATTTTTTATATTCTTTTATTTTTATTTATTTTACCTAAATAAATAAATAAACAAATAATTTATGCAGGTAATATATGACTATATGAGATCAATAACTCTACTTTTAGTCTTCACACTCACTGCTAAGTATATGTTTTGTTCTTATCGAAAGTTAGTATAGATTTGTTTATGTTTGTTTCCGTTCATGAACACTTCTTTGTGTTCGTTTGTGTTCATTAACGTTCATGTGCGTTCGTGAACAAACTTAACAAACGAACACAAACGAACACGAACACGAATGTTCTCTTAACAAACGAACACGGACAAAAAAACCCGTTCGGTAAGTGTTCATAAACTGTTCGTGAACACACAATTTCCTTAACAAACGAACACGAACAAGACCTTGTTCGTGTTCGTTCGGTTCATTTGCAGCCCTAGCTATGAGGCATTTTAAGTGATAAGGTGGATGTGTTGATTGATTGTTTTTTCTTTAATAATTTTTGAAAAATTTGAAACCCAGGCTCTAAATCTAAGTCTCTCCACTCCTCATCTTTTTAAAGGCTTAAGTTTTAGACCCCAATTTTGACACATGCTAACTTATGCTCTTAACCAAAGCCCCCCACTTATGTTGCGGGGCATTATGATCGTTCGACACAATGTTCCTCTCCGGCGTTTTTATTTTCACGCCTCAAAGCCATATTTTGAAGGACAATGCCCTAGGGTGTGTGTGGGGCGGGGTAATGCTCAATTTGGGCATCATTAAGGTTCTAAGACTAACCATGGACGCTTTCATGATTTTCTATTATGATATCATTTACCTTTAATATATTATCATTACCATCATCACTTTATCTATAATATATTATAATGTATGAGTGAGGGATAGTTTAAGATACCTAAAAGTTAAGAACTTTATTTTCATTAACAACCCTAAAATGAGGGTAAAATAGTCATTCAAACATTTTTACACTTTAGTACTTTATTTTAGTTACTTTAATTCCCTCATTTTTAGTTAGTGGTTACACTTTTCTCCCTCCACTGTAAAGTTATATATATTTTTTAATCCTATCTTAAATTTTAAATTATTATGTTTTAAAAGCATTAAAAAATACCGTGACGACATGCTCATTATTATCGACGTTTCGATGTTTGTCATAGTCAATATCGATGTGTAGTTTGAAATGTACAAGAAAGAAATGCATTATGTACAAGTGATTATCGCATTGCATGTTTAACCGAAATAATCCAAATTTCACCTACAACGAAATGCTTTAGAGGGGACAGGTTCAAATCCAAATTTAACCTTTGGTGGAGTGGTAAGCCAAGTGATGGTTAGAGCCTACCCTCATAGAGGGGACAGGTTCGAATCCTGATGGCAACCCCGGTTTTCTATTACCGTGCATTTACTCCAGAGAGGCTTGCCTCTTGTGGAGGGTGCAACATCTGTCAAGTGGCAGGTGGCAGGAAATTTTTCGGGGGGGGGGGGGGGGAGCCTTATGCCTACCACCACCCTAGCGTGGAACCGGTTCAGACAACATAGTCTGGGCGTGTGAGTGGGGCAGGACCTGCAAGAGCGGGTGTGAAGTACTCTGCTACCTCCGAATGAGACCTTCACCTTAAAAAAAAGCTAAAACATTAAAAGATGTAACTAATATTGTTATAAGGTACATTCTATTGACGTAGAAGTAAACATAAAGCAGGTAACGCGTTATTTTAGAAGAAAATATTATAAAGCTTGAATAGACATTAAATTAAAAAAACTAAAATGTATTGGAAATTTGGATTACAAATAAACATAATTTGAACACAATTAAAGAACTTAGACAATGTTTATTTTTAATACGTATGTTGAATCATAACATCATTTCATAACCAAGTAAAACTCAAAATCGTAAAATTGAATTTGATTTTAAATACTGTTCTGCCCAATAATGAAAAATTCACATCAATCAAATGCAACGATTCAAAAAAACTATATAGGGCACTCGAAATCTAAATCTCAGCAATGTTGTTAAACATTATGGTTCATCCTTGCTTTGACAGACAAATAATTTCTCACACGGTAACAATACTGCAACACAAACCTAGGCTCTAAGAATGCTTTATCACATTTATTACCGATAGATTCAACTGTAGTCTCTTTAAATAACCAACATTAGTAATATGTGCATATGTATATGGGCATGCATGCATGCATATATATATATATATATATTAATAGGTATACATAAATATAATTAACTAAAAGAAATCTCATTAAACTTCTAAATATACATAATTAGCTAAATATATAAAACTTTAAAACAATTAAGTTTAGAAAATGTAAAAATGCATTGTAGATATTAATTGTAGGTAAATTTCTTTTAAAAAACCTGGCTGCATCAATTTGGCAGAAAACACATGATGCGTATTATATATCCATCTGTTATTAACATCTATGTTAATAACAACGAAACTCCCTAATTTGAAGGGGTTTCTTTTTAACAAAGTTAAAAGAAAAAAGATAAAGCTAGTGAACTCGGTATTCACATAAAACACAATAATTGTTTTAGACTTTAGTCAAAGATAAACAAAATTTCCTAATTTAAAGGGGTGGGAAAATCATGAATTTAAAATTTAAACCATTTACTAACCTACTAAATTATCCTATAAATACATAGTAATGCACATCTATTTCACTTGCTAACATACTTAGCTATGGATCTAAATCTGAATTCAAAGGTTAAAGCTTTTAATGTTGGTTATTTGTTAGTTTATGGTTTTCATTCATCCTATTATACTAATTATACCTTTTTATACATATCTTAGTCATTTAAATGTTAACCTTTTGGTTTTGCAGATTCATTTAGATGAAAAACATACGGAAATGAACACACCAATAGCCATACAAGCGTCTAAAGTAGTATCTAAGGTTGTATGTATTAATGTTAACTTTTTAATATTAAAATGGTTGTTATTTTATGTGGTATATTGTATGTGTTTTATTGCAAGATAATGGTGATAATAGTGTTAAGATTATTTGTTATGGTGCAATATGCTAACTTTTTAATATTAAAATGGTTGTTATTTTATGTGGTATATTGTATGTGTTTTATTGCAAGATAATGGTGATAATAGTGTTGAGATTATTTGCTATGGTGCAATATTCAGTCCCTACAAATCTAATCTTCAACGTGAATTTAGTGAAGATGTAATATCAATATTTACTAGGTTATAAACCCGTGTGATACACGGGTTAAACAATTTAAATTATATATATTATATATAAATTTAAAATATAATTAAGAAAAATTAGATTACATATTTTATTTAAAATAAAAAAGTAGCCTTTACAACCAAAAAAATATTAAATATTCATCAGCCCCTAAATGATTTATTGTAAAAAACATTTTTATTCGCATAAAACTTTTTTCAAACATTTCAAAATATATATTCCATACCTTGGCTATTACCTTATAAGACTGCAGGTACAAAAAAAAAAAAAAATCAAAAAGTAATAAAGGTAAATCTGTTTAGGCTAGGATAAAAAAAATGAAATTAATTTAAAAGTATCTCCTCATCCGTTAAACCATCACAATCGAGTATTGTTCATTTTGGAATTTGACATCAAGTTTATTCCAAAGCCAAAGTATTTCTAACCTTGAGTGTATAATAATTTTTTTCCTAACATCAAGGTCCTTAAACATAATGACATTTATTGTTCAATTTTACTGTATTATAAAAAAAAGAATGTGTGAATTAATAGCTTGAAAATAAAGATTGAAACGAATTAGTAATAAAAAGACTATTTAGATATTGCATTTCTCTATTGAAGCAACTTTAAAAAACAAAGTCAATGAAGATTTCAAATAATGATTTTTAATATAAAAACACGTTTAGTTTTGTATTAAATCAAATATTTAATTAATGTGAATTGATTTTTTTATTTTGTTTGTTCATAATATTGTAAGAAATATAGTTTTAAACTTAGAGTGAAAGACCACATTTTAAAAACACGTTTTTAAGGTACACGATTTAAATTTAATAACACATAAATATGTTATCTTAAAAAAATAAATAATTTTTAATAAATATAACTTTTGTTAGTTCATAAACATTTTCAAATTATGTCTAATAATTTATTTCTAATTTTGAATTATAATATAGTTATATTAATTGATTTACAAAAAACATAGAATATATATATTAAAAGAATCATGTGTTTTCTTTTATTAATGATTTCAGTTACAACTATTATTATTAATATAATTGATAAACTTCAATTTAATAAATTTATAATATGCTTTTGCAAATCAATTATTATATTTAAATTTGAATTTATTGTATTAAATAATAAAATGAGAAAATTCATGAGGGAGTGCCATGTGTCCCTAATGTGTTTTCTTTTATTATATAGGGTAGAGTATAGATGTAGATGTAGATATATAAGATCAAATATTGTAAAAAGAATCACGTGTTTTCATTTATTAATGATTTCGGTTACAACTATGATTATTAATATAATTAATAAAATTCATTTTAATAAATTTATAATATGCTTTTGCAAATCAATTATTATAATTAAATTTGAATTTATTGTATTAAATTAAATAATAAAATGAGAGAATTCATGAGGGAGTGACATGTGTCCATCATGTGTTTTCTTTTATTATATAGTGTAGATGTAGATGTAGATGTAGATGTAGATGTAGATGTAGATGTAGATTCCATCTTCTATTAACTTGTGTATTAAATATTTTTAATTTATTTTAAGGATTAGATGCATGACACTAATAGGAAAATATCCAAGAGGCTCTTTGAATGGAAATGTAGAAGTTATTGATCTAGAAAGTTCTGATGAAAATGACAAAGAAGACGTATTTGATGACACTTCAGATAGGAGAATATGGAGGAAACTCATCCTCACCAAAAGATGTGATAATCAAACATGAAGATATACAAGAATTGTCGCTCTTGATGACGAATGGTGGGCAGACAAGATAGATGAGATCATGCAGATTTGGAACACATATTATTAAACTGATCTCATGATTCAAGTAGTTCACATTTGAGCTTTTATTTTTCAACTTTTATGATTATTAATAATTATTTTTCCTTTCGTTTGTTACTTTATTTGATCAAATGTTTCTTGAAATACGTTACAATTTAAATGTTAAATATTTTTAGTTACTAGACATATGTAACGCTTATGACGTATATCCACCACAATGATGCTACTACAAATACTATACGAATTAGAAATAGGTACTTCAATGAAAAGTGTCACTCCCGCCGCATAGCGCGGGTTTCCTACTGGTAATATACAAATATAAATTTCCATTTCTCTCTGTCATATAAATTTCCACCACAATGTTTCTTGAAATACTTTACAATTTAAATGTTAAATATTTTTAGTTACTAGACATATGTAACGCTTATGACGTATATCCACCTCAATGATGCTACTACAAATACTATACGAATTAGAAATAAGTACTTCAATAAAAAGTGTCATTCCCGCCGCATCGTGCGGGTTTTCTACCAGTAATATATAAATATAAATTTCCATTTCTCTGTCATATTAGGATTTTTATCAACATTATAGATTCATAATTTCAGTAATTTCTTTTTTATATATTATCATATGTTTTTACAATGAACTTCTATATCTCTGCGTATACCTAATACAGATAGATTTGCTAACACTACTATAAATTTCCATTTCTATCTATCATATTCGGATTTTTCTCAACATTGTAGATTCTAGCAAATAGTACAAAATTACTACAGATTTTGCAACAACTTTTCATTGCTAAAACTAGTCTTTGCTATTTCCATCAACAGGATTCAGAATATGTTGGCCATACAATCAGATCAAACACAAACATGAATATTTGGTAATTCAACTTGTACCAAGATGTCATCCCGTAAAGTTTGACATATGCACCCAAATGCGGTGTGCATCTTCCTTTCATCTACAGCCACATAGACTGTAGGTTCAATAACATCCCAAAAGCCATAGTCTTTTAGGAATCTCTCCATCTTGGTCGCCCATACTTTGTAGTTCGATTTCGTTAATACTGGAAGTTCCCCGATCAACATCATATCTTTTCTTTCTTTACTTTCTTCTCCATTTTTTTTCAAAAGATAACAACTGAAACTTCAACCAACCACAACCAAAGAAAAAAAAATGCCTTTCTAACTTTCAACAAAATAAATTAAGATTAGAGATGGCCTGTCTGTATTTCTAATCCCTTTCATGGTGCTTAATTTGTTGTTTATGTTGTCATGTTTCTTTTATTCTCTCTTTTGTTAAGTCTATATAAGTTACCATGATCTTAATTAATTAAAAAAGTCAAGTTTAGATCTGGATAATTGGTAAGCGAGCAACAAGCTGCGCCGCTGTCCCGTTTTGAATTGCAAACCCTACTTGTTAAAAAAAAAAAAACCCTTGGTTGCTTGGGCTCTGCGAGTCGCTGTGGACAACCTTCTGAACCCGCTTCAAGAAACGAACCGCCTCAGGGGCTAAGGACCCAAATGTGTCGAAGGCAAACGGAAGGAAAACGTGATGATTCTCTAGATATGCTGCCTCGTGCTTAGCCACCTTCCTAGTTTCCGCCCTTAAAACCGCTTGTCCCGGAACGAAGCCACTGTCTCTCAATCCCACCAACAGAGAGACCCGAGTGAGGTCAACACATGCATGCTTGCCCCCCCGCCCAGCCAAACACATGGATATCCGCAGGACGTAAGGTAGATCTCCCCTCTCGCTGATAAGTCAGAAAGTTAACATGTGCTTCTTTCTTGGACGAGATTCCAAAGCGTCTAAGAACGTCCCATAAAACATCCCTAACCCAGTCATGACGATACTTGAACTCTGGTAGTTCCTTACAGTGAAGGGCATGCTCGCCGAATCTATCCAAGCAGGGTTTTTTTTTTTTTTTTTTTTTTTTTTTTTTTTTTTTTTTTTTTTGCAGATGGGGCATGGTTCGTCTAGAGTGAAAAGAGGTACCATAAGCCGGTATTTGAGGATGACCCGATATTCAACAGCTGACATCCGTTGCCCAAGACCTTCAATGGGCACAACGGTCAGAAAATCCTAAGCATGGGCCCCTTGAGAAAAGCAATAACTGCCTTTTGGCGCGGAGTCATATCAAACCGTTCCTTCATATCCAGTATGTGTTTACCATAAAGAGCATTCGCCAAGGTTTGTTGAGGTTTATTGGGGGCGGTCTCCTTATCAGTAAAACCGCTTAGATCAAGGTCCGAAAGAGTTATTTCAATATTACCAAGCGTAAGAGAGTAGTCAGGATCCATCCCACGACCCCAGCGCTTCGCAAGATGTGGTCTTGTAATTTCCATGACTGGGCCCTGGATGCCACAAAGGAAAATGCGGAGACTTCCTCTACCGAGGAAAGCCCTAGACCCCCGTAACGCATAGGGATGGAAGCCAACCTCCACTGGAGGTACCCAAATGCGGCCCTCCGCAGACAACAATGTTTTCAATTGCCTCCCGCAAACCTGCATCGAAAATGGACACCTCCTCTATGACGTGTTCAGGCTGCTAAGTCCGTAGCCCAAACACTAATTTAGCAACCCCCATGCAAGAGTGCAACAAACGGAGCTCACTTTGGGGGTCCCTCAGGTCCGGTAGGCGTTTCATAAGTTCAACCGCCCGTACAACACTTTTAGTCGCCAGAAAGCGAATAAACCCTGCATCCTGACTAACCGTTCCCCATGGAGTTTAACCCCACCTATAGGCCTGCTAACCTCACTAGGGAATAAGCCCGTCACTTTCTTTGACCCATCGCATGACGACCAAGAATCTTAGTTTTCCGAATATTAAGTCTAAGCCCTAGAGACGTCCCTTCAGAGCGAATAATATCCCAACGCCCTAGCAACTTCCCAGCCTTACCAATAATAGTGCCATTGTCCAAATACTAAGCGTGGAAGGGAAAAGAATAAGTGTCCTGCACCCGACTGATGAGCGGGTGGAGGACCAACGCAAACAGAAAGGGCCCAAGGGGTCCCCTTGCTGCACCCCTGTAGTAGCCCCAATATGAGTATCCCCATGTATAACCTGGCGGGCTGGGCGTATAAAAATTGAACCCACAGGAAGATGGATCGGCATCTGCAGCTAACCTCCCTGAGAAGGGCCTTATGGTCCACCTCGTTGAAGGCGCTGGAAAAATCAACAGTGAGCATAGCCAGGGGCCCGTCAGAATGGAATACGCTCAAAAACCTGTTAGCGCTGTGCAACACCGGTTCTTCCCCATTAGGGACCCCACCCCAAATTGGAAATCCCCTAAATAAGCAGCCATCTCTTTACCAACCTTACGCATAGCGACTTTCGACACCAATCTTCTCCAAATAGCCCCCACCGCGAGGGGCCTAATCCCGTTGTCAGGTTTTAACAGGGGGTCAGGGGCGCCGAAGCAATGAACTCTGCTAGAGCTTTAGGGCAGAGCCCTCCAAGCCACAAGTTGACAACATCGGTGATGGACTTAAGGAGCCCGGAGGCGGTTGGAGACCCCTGGCCCCAGAAAGTGTCTAAAATATGCTGAACCCGCAAACCATCCCCCCCACAAGATGTCCCTTTCAGAAAGGATTTAATACATTCTAGCACACAATCAACATCCAACTATAAGGAAGGCGCCGATGGCACGATAGAGGGCAATGTCGGGGGGGGGGGGGGGTCTACAACTAGGTGTTTATTTATCAAGGCTCTCAAGGTATCCCCCATAGCAGGCACGACCCCTGATGAACGTAGGACCTTGACCGCCGCTGTGTAATGGCCATCTGCCACCTTTCGAAGGCACTGCTTAATATTTCCACACCCCCTTATTTATCTTGGGCCCTGCCCTCCCAGAAACCCTCTTAACGGGGAGTTCAAGGAGGGGTAGGAACAACTCCTCTAAATCGGCCCCATCTTTCCAAACTCCCAATGCTCGCAAAATGGAATTACATTGAAGCGATTTCATGTTACTCGGCCTTCGTTCGTGCCTAGAAGTCGGTTTAACCACACGCAACGTGCAGCGAGGCAATAATAAAAGTTTAACCCAAGCCTCAATAGACCCCGGGGCATTTACCACTCTGCGCATGTAACACCCCAACCGATGGCGGAAACATCGGGATGTCACGTAGTGATGATTGTTCAGTAGCTCATGGTGAATAATAAATTTCATTAAGTGATTTAAATAATGTACATACAATTGTTCTACAAGAATTCGTACATCAAATTGAATAAAACTATGCACATATCTTCAAGCAAATCTTCAAGCAAGTAGAACCTGAAACATGTTAAGTTGAAAATATTTTGGGTCAACAAACGTTGGTGAGAATACATAGGTTTTTGAAAAATAATTGATAACAATAGTTTGTACAACATTCAAAGTTGTATGATGATATAGTATGATGCAGACATGTAACAATGCGTCTTTGTACAACCAAACCTTGTGTCGACTGTTGACTAACTCGCAAGTTAGTTAAATGTTGTTACTGTTATCGATCATCCCTGAATTTATGCGGGGGATGGGTTTGTCAGACCTATAGCGCTATAATCTAAACAGCCGGCTTGATCATTGTTAATGATTGTACTGTGTCTTTTTGTTACAGTCAAATGATAGAATGATGATGTACTTGAATCACAAGTAAATATGAGTAAATGATAGTATAAAATGTTTAAACATGTTTCACCCCAAAATGTAAAACAGAAAAAGGGGCTATGTCAACTCACCTTGGTATAGTATCAGGTATTGAGGAATAGTATAAGTGTAGCCCAATAGATTGCCAAGTATTACCCTATGTATAAGGCAACAAATAAGTCTAAGTCTATCTAGTCTATAAGTATATTCTAGGGTTTCGATTTGGGGATATCCAATTGTTGAATTTATAATAAAATGTTAATTAAATAAAGGGAAATTTGATAATTAAATAAATGAAAGTCTTTTTATAAAATTTGAATTTAGGATGTTCACAATAATATGTTTGAAGTATAAAAATAATTTTTATAAAATTATTTTCTTTAAAATAGATTATTAAATTTATTTATTACAAATTGCCAAAATTAAACTTTAATATTTAAAAATACTAAAATTAAAGAATTATTGGTTTAAAAATTATATTTCTGTTCTAAATATTCAGAAATAAATTGTATAAAATTTGGTGCAAATAATAAAAAATTGAATTTATTATGATTTAATTATGATTAAAACTAACAAAAATTGATTAAAAATATAAAATAAATGATTTTTAAAAATTAAAAATCATTTCAGTAAAGTTTATCATTGTACAAACATAGGATAATTTTTGTGGGGATTTATAAAATTGTTTTGATATTTTAATGGATTTTTATAAATATAATAGCATAAAATTGATTTAATTATTATATATATTAAATAAAATAATTTCAGAAAACTAAAAATTGTGGGTAAAACTTTTACATCAGATTTGTTAAGAATAATTTTTTTAGAATTTATAAAAAGGTTTTAATAATTAAAAATGAATTTACAAGATTAAAGGTATAATATATATATATATATATATAATTGGTTGGTTTTTAAAATGAAAAATAAAAGAAAAGGGGCGCCATGGCCGGGACTCGAACCCGGGTGGCTGGGGTTAATACCATCAGTCACAACCACTTGGCCTAGGCCTGTGGTTGTGATAAGTTCTGTTTTAATTAAATTAAATAAACGATGCAGAAATCAATTTATCCCCAATTCAAAAGCCACAAACCCTAGTTTCTGCAATTGATTGATTCACTCATCAATAGCCCAATTAATCATGGGGCTATTGATGAGTGATCGCCGATGAACAAAACCCACAGAAAATGTTAGACTTACAATGTTGTTTCGTGTTCGATTGAATGGTCAATCAAAAAGTCAAACGTACGATCGTGAATAAGAACAGAGTGTTTATTGTGGAGAATTGGAGGTTGAGAAATGATTATTGGCGAGTTGTGAAGACTCGCTGATGACCAATTTATAGTGTGGATCAAAGGATTGAAGAAATGGTAAGGTTGACCAAGTATTGAAGTCTAAACGCGTAATGTGGTTTAATTGGTATCAATTGTTTGATGTTAATCGTGTATCATAGTCAGACAAGGCCGGTCATCACGTATAGATACCAAATTTGGATCAATCACGAGTTAATTTGATTGATTATAGCATACGCGTCCCACAGTTGACTTCTCTAGTCAACTGTGAAAGTTTTAGATCAAGTATAAGAATAAAGCGCGCCTGGATTCATACAAGTATGTTGGTCAGCCCAGCTGGTAAGTGTGTTTGTGTGTGGTTTGACCCGGGTTGCTGCTTGGGTTCGAAACCCAGCTGAACCAATTTTTTTTTTATTAAAACAGAAAAGGGGGGGGGGGGAGAACTAGTGGGCTTGGGCTTGTCTGATTGGGCCTGCCTTTGGGGTTGGGTCATCAAATAATCAGATTTAGATTATTGTTATTATTAATATTAATATTATTATTATTATTATTGTTATTATAAACTTCTATATATTCATATATATATATATATATATATATATATATATATATATATATATAGGTATGAATAATTATCATTGTATTGGGGTTCAAAATATCACCAAAAATAATAATAATAATAATAATAATAATAATAAGATTTGTCGTTTTAAACCATAACGTACAATTATTTAATGCGGAATGTTACAGCGCAGCCCCCCCCCCCCAACAAAGCCTGGGCAAATGCCATGCGATAGGCGGGCGGGATACTCTTAACAGTAACAACAGAAAGGGCGAGGATTCACTCAATGAGGGTGGCATCAACCCCCATCCCTCCAGACAAACCATTCCTAGGCTCCACTTGCGAACCGCAGGGTTGAGGAATCCCTGCAATAAAATCAATCTCGCATCCTGCACATGATGTGAATTTAACCACATCTTTCCCATGCCGACAAAACTGATTCAAGGCATGCAGGGTCATGCACTTCCCACATAACCATTTCTTAAGCAAGCGCGGGGTGTCAACAACGCCATTGTAAAGGTTCAAGTTCGAAGCAAGATGCTCATTTAACTCATCCCTCCTTTCCTTTTCATTCAAATGATCTTGCTGAAAATGCATGAGTAACCTTGAATACCCCTTGTATCCAAGCATACCATCTTTACATGAATGATAATTTTTGAAGGGACAGCGTCAAAACCCCGTGGCTGAGCTGGGGCTAAGCTCCTCCCCACATGATCCCCTGTCCGACATAGAAGATTCCATAAGGGAGATAACTAACAATAAAGCATATTATTATTATGGATATTGGGACATCTACTACCATCCAACACTGTACCACATAATTTCTTCACACACCAAACGCACGGGAGAAGAGGAGGTCGAATGGAGATAAATGGTCGAACGGGAGAGGCAAAGGTCGAACGGAGAAGAAGGACTAACGGCGAGGGAAAGGTCGAACGGCGAGGAAGGTCGAACGGGAGAGGAAAAGGCCAAATGGAGAGGAAAGGGTCGAACGGGAGGGGCAAAGGTCGAATTGATAGGAAAACGTCAAACGGAGAGGATGGTCAGGTGGGTTTGGAAAGTGGACCGTTGGGGGGTAGGTGGAACAGGGGTGAACGAGTTTCAGAGAGAGGTTAGGCAGGACGTTAGAGTTTTCAGGGGAGATGATGAGGTTAGGTCGGAGGTTTCATGGGAGATGGTGAGGTCAGATCGGAGGTTTAGATGGTGAGGTTTGGTCATTAGATAAAAAAATCGCGCTAAGTTTGATGCCATAGATTGGAATATATGGAAACGTTTTGATGTTTAGTTATGTTGGTTCCTTTGGCCTTTTGGTACGTGTCCAAAATACCATGTGCCCGAGTTTTGCTTAAATTCACCCGCAATGATACACCAAATTAATACATTGTTGGATTTCCATATAATTACATGAATTAATTTGTATTTTTTCAAAGAAGTTGATATCGTCGACACTCCATATATTATATATTGCTCGAGTGAAGTCACTATGTTGTTTTAAACCCCAATTTTGTAAAATATATCTCTGTCCACCAGCCTTGTGTCATTTCTTTTAGAACCTATACCACGATGATAAATTAGAAAGACGACAAGGGAACCTTCTAATCACTTTCCTCCCTCTTCTCTGACGTATAGAAATCACCCAAAAGCAATCCACAAACTAATATTGCCATTAGTTTCGGTTTCAAATGCCCTCCCACCTTCATAGTTTCCTTACAGAATCTAACAAGAATTTCCAATTTAATCCACCATATACCTTTTCAACTTTAAGCACCAAACATTAACTTTTACTAGTTTTCACAAAGTCCACTCTTTCATTGACAATCAATACCCCATCCAAAGTGTTGTTAATATGTGTGACAACTCGGGTAAATCTCTCTTTTGGTTTCTATCTTTTTGTTTGTTTCCTTCGTTATTCTTTTGTCCTTTGGTACTTGTGCAATTTTCGGGACGAAAATTCTTTTAACGTGGGGATGATGTGACACCCGGCAAATTCTGGTTAACAACGTTGTCTAGATGAAAGTCTACCTTAGCGAGTCACGCGTATATTGTACTTAACGGGGTTAGTTAAGTCGGGTTATGGTTCGGGAACTATTGGTTAGTCTAGAAGATCATTGGATGTTGGTCTAGAGGTTCGTTAGATGTCAGTCCTTAATCAAGTGTACAAACGGTGACGATCGGTAGGATCGTCAGGGCATACGGAACGTACGAGTCTCGAGTCCCGGGAATTGGTGAACGAGTGTAAATATGTGTATTTACTTGTGTTATGTGTTTACAATCATTATGTGACTTTTCGGTACATTAATATGGGGTAACATATGTTAAAACGGGGTTTAACGCGCAAAACACACAAAAGGAACCCCTACAGGCGATTAGGAAGCCTAATCGCCCATAGGGGAGGCGAGTAGGGAACATTAGACACGAGTAGGAGGCTACTCGTGTATACATAGGGGCGATTAGGCCCAATCACATGCACATTCATGCGATTAGCAGCCCTAATCGCATGTAACTGCTGCATACTCGCCTATAACGTGCTGGACGACTAGAAACGCCTATAAATACAATGCTTAACCTCCTAAACTCCCTAATATCAACCCTAGTCGTCCCATAACCGCCCTAAACACATAAACAACCTCTGGAAGGCGATTTTGATCAAAAACACAAGGTTTCAAGGTCTAACCATCATTCTTTCATAATCCTAAGGTTTGATTCTCATCCATAACACTTTGTAAACGTTTTTCAATCAATCCCTAATGGTCCAGACCTGTTGTTAAATGAAAAAGCTTTCTGAAAATCATTAATAAGGATTATTAATCGGGTTATAACAAATATACATGCGTTGTGGGTGTGTATGATTAGAAAGCTAGGATTTTTATGATTCATGATGCTTGATTGATATGTTATTTGGTTAGATCAGAATTGATATTGATAGTATGATGATAGAAATCTGATTAATTGATTATTAGGGTTATTGTTATGCATGTTAGAATGATGATTGCATGCTATGTGTATATGTTTGGATTACTTGGTTGCATGCAGGACTGATTATACGAGGTTAAACGAGGGATCTTGGTTGAAACATGTTTAGGATAGTGTTTGGGATGATATTGGGTAGTTACACACGTTCTGGATCTGATTTGGAGCGTTAAACGCGTGAAAAACCGGAACAGCAAGGTTACAGGCGAGTAGCCTTGCTAATCGCCTGTGTTAGGGGCGAGTAGCCCCCACTCGCATGAAATTAGGGGCGAGTAGCCCCACTCGCATGCCATCAGGGGCGAGTAGCCCACTCGCATGCCATCAGGGGCGAGTAGCCCTGATCGCATGACATTAAGGGCGATTAGCCCAAATCGTGTGTCATTTCATGCGATTAGTCTCCCTAATCGCGTGTACTGCTGCTGTAAGTGTATATTAGCATACCGAGACCTGATTTGACATGTAGTAACATGCTAGGAACCCCGTAACATGTCTAATAACTTGGTAACATATATTTGGATGTATTTCGGTGATACGTGAACTATGTGCTATAACTTGTTGTGCGTTAACGTATGTTAAGTGTACTTGCGTTATTGTATGTTTTGGAGCGTAAACATAACACGGGGAGCTCGGGTCACCAATGGGATGTCGAGTCTTGTACTTTGGGTCGGTTAAACAGTCACGGTGTTTTCAAACGAACTTGGTTATGGTCTGGACATCTAGGGACTAATTAGCCTGCGGGTTATTAGTCTAAGTACTTGTAACTGTCGTATGTTAGGTCGCCGCTTTACGGGACTAGCATAGCAGCTGAGTTTACTCGGGTTAAGGAGTAACGGAACTTAAGGTGAGTTTACGGCCCCTCTTTTAAACTGGTTTTATACTTTCGAGGGAGAAAACATGTGTTAAAACGATTATGTGGTAACTACTGTCATACTATGGGTTTCTATTGTGTACTACACGATCTTTGGAAGTCCGGGGGGAACCATGAATGTGCGGGTTTGCACAACGGGGAAATGTGAATAGCGCTATTGGGAGTGACCAACCCGCTCGTCGACTTGGAGGGTCGGCGGGTGCATATTGTCTCAAACAGGAACAACAGGAACAACAGGAACATACATCGGGCATACTCTTGGTATTCGCGTTAGTAATGGTTTTCCAATCGTGGTAGTAACAAAACGTACGCCTAGCTAGCGTATACTGGTTTTCTATTTGTTATAGTATGGACAGGTGGACTTGGTACTTGGATACAAAACCTGTAAACTCACCAGCATTTTTGTGCTGACGTAAACTTTTACATGTTTTCTCAGGTCGCTAAGGTAGCACGACTGGACTAGGACGCACGCGTCTGCACGGCATCTATGTTAGGGTTGCATGGTCTTACAACATTTAACATTGGTTTATTATTTTGGATAATGTTTTGAATAAGCTTCCGCTGTAAACGGGATTTTAAACTGTGTTTTGAAATTGCATTTTAATTCATTTAGACTTGTTTATTGTGATCGTTGGTTTGGATCCTGGTTTGTCATGCGCCTCGCGGTAAAACTCCGCAAGTGGATTTTGAGGGTGTGACAGATTGGTATCAGAGCCAATGGTTATAGTGAACTAGGACTGCATGTAGAGTCTAGTCTATAGCCGAGTCGCACACACTAGACGATCACATGGTACTAACGTTATAGTAGTTTACGTATGGTCTTGTCGGGGTGTCTCTAAATCGTTGGTCTTTCTACGTTACATCATCCGTTCTATCTTAGGTTGGGTTACTTGTTTTCTAGGCAATGTAGTCTATTGGAGTAACTCGTGTACTCTTGAGATTTGTCCAAGGCTCGGACATCCCCCTTTCACACTCCAATAGAAACACTTGTCATAAACTACCGTGGTATTACGGTGTATAGCTAAGAATCTATGTTCGGTGATTTGAACTTTGAACTAGGAGAACACTTGGAGGACCATGTAGAGCGTTTTATCATTTTGGGTGCACACAAAATCATAAAACGAAATGCATGGAAGCACTAGTGAGCTCTGGGTTTGAGGGGATATTCCTGGATTGGACCTAGCTTTGATCTTGTGAACATTAGTAGTTATCTTTAACTGCGAAACTAAATTTTCTCGTTCTTTCTGCCAGAATCATGTCTGGAGTGCGTGGAGGACGAGGAGGTGGTCGCAATGGTGGACGTGGTGGTGGTCGCGGTGGTGCTGGTGGTCGTGGTGGAGGTATTAACCTATCACAGGCTGATCTGAACAACTTGCTCCAGGCTGCCTTTCAGTTAGGGCACAACGGTGGTGGTAAGTTGTTTTATCCATTTTCCTTGCCTCATTGGTGAGCCTTGTTTACGTTATTCGTGGTTTCTCATACGTTTCATTTCAGGTGGTCCTGTTGACCCACCCCCACCCATGTGCACCTACAAGATGTTCCGGGACTGCAAGCCCTAGGAATTCTCTGGCACTGAGGGTGCGGTTAGCTTGCTTAGGTGGTTGGAGAAAGTGGAGTCGGTATTTCTGATGTGTAACTGTCTCCCAGAAGATCGGGTGAAGTATTCTGCTGCGTTATTTCAGGACGTGGCATTGACTTGGTGGAATGGTATCACCCAGAACATGGGTATTGGGGAGGCATATGCTATGCCATGGGAGAACTTTGTACAGTTGCTGAAGCGGGAGTATTGCCCGAGAGAAGAGGTACAGAAGCTGGAGCATGAGGTGTGGAACCTCAAGATGACTGGATCGGAAATCGAGAAGTATACTGTGAGGAGGAATGAGTTGGCGGTGCTGTGTCCCGATTTGCACGTGCCAGAGTATCGTAAGATTGAACATTATGTCTCAGGGTTAGTGCCGGAAATTGCAGGGTTGGTGGCTGCTGGAAATCATCCTACTTATGCGGAGGTAGTTCGATCGGCCCATAGAATGACTAACTTAAAGGTGAATGAGGGGATTTTGCCTGCGAAAGGTTCGACTGCGAAGACTCCAGAGAACAATAAGCGCAAGTGGGAAAACGACGGGAAAGGGTCTGGGTCTGCACAGCAGGGTAAAAGGTTTGATAATGGGGGTTCATCTTCTTCGGGTAACAAGCAGGGTGGTTATGCGGGAAAACTGCCCAAATGCAACAAGTGTGGACGCCATCACCAAGGGAACTGCGACAGTAACCGTTGTCACCGCTGCCAGCGAACAGGCCACTATGCTAAAGATTGTCGGGCTACACTTCCATCGACTCAGGCTCCGACCAACAGTTCAGCTCCGACTACTCAGGGTACTACAGGGAAACAAGGATGCTACAACTGTGGTGACACTGGGCATTACAAGAAGGATTGCCCAAAACTGAAACAGGGTGGAAACAACGGGAATGGGAACAACGGGGGCGGCGGCAGGAATGCACGTGCCTTCGTCATTGGAGCCGCTGAGGCTAGACAGGACCCTGATACAGTCACCGGTACGTTTCTTCTCAATAATCACTCTGTTAGCGTGTTGTTTGATTCTGGTGCCGACAAGAGTTTTGTATCCATGAATGTTAGTCGACTGCTAGATGTAGTATCTGTACCATTAGAGACCAAGTATATTATTGAGTTGGCTGACGGTAAAACGATTGAAGCTACTAGTGTTCTTCGGGAGTGTCAATTAGAATTGTCGGGTATAACGTTTCCTATCGACCTTATGCCGGTACCATTGGGTAGTTTTGACGTTGTGGTAGGAATGGATTGGTTATCTTTGTATCGCGCGGAGATCGTCTGTTACGATAAGATTATTCGGATTCCTCTCCCTGATGGAGAATTTCTTTCTGTGTACGGTATCAAGGGTGGTGTTTCGCTAAACATCATCTCTAGCATGAAAGCCCTTAAGTGTCTTCGAAAGGGTTATCCAGCTGTTTTGGCACTCTTATCTGTTTCCTCTGTTGATGAGAAGAAGATCGACGACATCCCGGTGGTACGCGAGTTTCCTGATGTTTTTCCCGATGATTTATCTGGTCTTCCTCCTCATCGTCAAGTCGAGTTCGGTATTGATCTTGTACCAGGGGCTGCTCCTATTGCTCGGGCCCCCTACCGTCTTGCACCTCCCGAGATGCAGGAATTGTCTAGTCAATTACAGGAACTCTTGGACAAGGGTTTCATCCGGCCAAGTTCTTCCCCTTGGGGAGCCCCGATTTTATTTGTTAAGAAGAAGGATGGGAGTTTCCGGTTATGCGTAGACTACAGAGAACTGAACAAATTGACCATCAAGAACCGTTATCCTCTTCCACGTATTGATGATCTGTTCGACCAGCTTCAGGGTTCTAGTTATTATTCCAAGATCGATTTGAGGTCCGGTTATCACCAGCTGCGCGTCAGGGAGGCTGACGTTGCAAAGACGGCTTTTCGAACACGTTATGGCCATTTCGAATTCTTGGTCATGCCTTTCGGTCTTACGAACGCACCGACGGTTTTCATGGACTTGATGAACCGCGTCTGTAAACCATATTTGGACAAGTTCGTCATTGTGTTTATTGATGACATTCTGATCTACTCCAAGAACGAGACCGAACACGGGGAACATCTGCGGTTAGTTTTGGAACTCTTGCGACGGGAACAACTTTACGCCAAGTTCTCAAAGTGTGACTTTTGGTTACGCGAAGTTCAATTCCTAGGACACGTGGTTAATGAACTAGGGATTCATGTCGATCCAGCGAAAATCGAAGCGATCAAGGACTGGGGAGCACCAAAGACGCCAACTGAGGTGCGGCAATTCCTAGGCCTTGCGGGCTATTATCGTCGTTTCATTCAGGGGTTCTCGAAGATTGCTCAACCCCTCACCACTCTCACTCAGAAGGATAGGAAGTTCGACTGGGGTGAATCACAAGAGTCAGCGTTTGAAGAACTGAAGTCTAAACTGTGTTCTGCTCCTATTTTGTCTTTACCTGAAGGTTCTGATGACTTTGTTGTTTACTGTGATGCTTCCATTCATGGACTCGGTTGCGTGTTGATGCAACGCGAGAAAGTGATTGCGTATGCTTCTCGTCAACTCAAAGTGCACGAGAAGAACTACACAACTCATGACTTGGAGTTGGGTGCCGTGGTATTCGCGTTGAAAATTTGGAGACATTACTTGTACGGTACCAAATGCACCATCTACACCGATCACAAGAGTCTCCAACACATTTTCGACCAACAACACTTGAACATACGGCAGCGTCGCTGGATTGAACTTTTGAACGACTATGATTGCGCTATTAAGTACCATCCAGGCAAGGCGAATGTTGTAGCAGACGCCTTGAGCAGGAAGGAATCTACTAAACCTCGTCGCGTTCGGGCGTTGCAGCTCACCATTCATTCGTCGTTACCTGATCAACTCCGTGCTGCCCAATTGGAAGCTTTGAAGGAGGAAAACCTTAAAGTTGAAACTATGCACGGTGCCGACAAGCACCTAGAGAGAAGGCCTGATGGCTTGCACTATTTTGCAGAACGTATATGGGTTCCTTTGTTCGGGGGACTACGGGAGCTTGTCCTTGATGAGGCTCATAAGTCCCGGTATTCTATTCATCCTGGTTCGGATAAGATGTACCAAGATCTAAAGGTGCTTTACTGGTGGCCAAACATGAGGTCGGACATAGCCTCATACGTGAGCAAATGCTTGACCTGTGCTAAGGTCAAAGTGGAATACCAGAAGCCGTCGGGTCTCCTGCAACAACCTGAAATTCCGGAATGGAAATGGGAACGGATTACTATGGATTTTGTCACACAACTTCCTAAGTCACCAAGCGGGAATGACAAGATATGGGTGATTGTCGATCGGTTGACGAAATCAGCTCATTTTCTTGCCATTAAGGAGACCGACACTATGGATCGTTTGGCTCGTCTTTACTTGAAAGAAGTTGTTTCTAAGCACGGGGTACCAGTTTCTATTATCTCGGATCGTGACTCCCATTTTACTTCTCACTTCTGGAAGTCTTTGCACAAGGCCTTGGGTACCCAACTAGACATGAGTACGGCTTACCATCCACAGACTGACGGTCAGAGTGAGCGTACGATTCAAACTTTAGAAGACATGCTGCGGGCGTGTGTGATCGATTTTGGCAAGGGTTGGGAAGCTCATCTGCCGTTGGTAGAATTCTCGTACAATAACAGTTATCACACGAGCATCAAGGCTGCTCCGTTCGAAGCACTGTACGGACGGAAATGCCGTTCTCCTCTTTGTTGGGCTGAAGTGGGTGAGAGTCAACTCACTGGGCCTGAACTAGTGTACGAAACTTCGGAAAAGATCGTACAGATTCGTAATCGGTTGGCGGCGGCACGGGACCGGCAAAAGAGTTATGCTGATCAGCGTCGCAAACCACTGGAGTTCCAAGTCAATGACAAGGTACTTCTAAAAGTCTCACCGTGGAAGGGCGTCATACGCTTTGGGAAGCGTGGCAAACTCAATCCGCGATATGTCGGCCCATTTACGATCCTGGAACGGATTGGGCCGGTGGCATATCGACTTGATCTACCGACGGAGCTCGGTAACGTGCATAACGTCTTTCACGTGTCAAACTTGAAGAATTGTCTGGCTGACGAGTCTCTCATCGTTCCACTAGAAGAGATCAAGGTTGATGATCGTCTTCGGATTGTGGAAGAACCTGTAGAGATCCTTGATTACAAGATTCGTAGCCTGCGTCACAGCAAGATTCGTATCGTTAAGGTTCGGTGGAACTCGAACCGGGGACCGGAATATACGTGGGAACGGGAGGATCAGATGAAGTCTAAGTATCCTCATCTTTTTCCTAAGGAAGCGTTCGAGTCGAGACATGTCTCTTCGGCAGCTGAATGAATCTCGGGTCGAGATTCCTTTTAACGTGGGGATGATGTGACAACTCGGGTAAATCTCTCTTTTGGTTTCTATCTTTTTGTTTGTTTCCTTCGTTATTCTTTTGTCCTTTTGGTACTTGTGCAATTTTCGGGACGAAAATTCTTTTAACGTGGGGATGATGTGACACCGGCAAATTCTGGTTAACAACGTTGTCTAGATGAAAGTCTACCTTAGCGAGTCACGCGTATATTGTACTTAACGGGGTTAGTTAAGTCGGGTTATGGTTCGGGAACTATTGGTTAGTCTAGAAGATCATTGGATGTTGGTCTAGAGGTTCGTTAGATGTCAGTCCTTAATCAAGTGTACAAACGGTGACGATCGGCAGGATCGTCAGGGCATACGGAACGTACGAGTCTCGAGTCCCGGGAATTGGTGAACGAGTGTAAATATGTGTATTTACTTGTGTTATGTGTTTACAATCATTATGTGACTTGTCGGTACATTAATATGGGGTAACATATGTTAAAACGGGGTTTAACGCGCAAAACACACAAAAGGAACCCCTACAGGCGATTAGGAAGCCTAATCGCCCATAGGGGAGGCGAGTAGGGAACATTAGACACGAGTAGGAGGCTACTCGTGTATACATAGGGGCGATTAGGCCCAATCACATGCACATTCATGCGATTAGCAGCCCTAATCGCATGTAACTGCTGCATACTCGCCTATAACGTGCTGGACGACTAGAAACGCCTATAAATACAATGCTTAACCTCCTAAACTCCCTAATATCAACCCTAGTCGTCCCATAACCGCCCTAAACACATAAACAACCTCTGGAAGGCGATTTTGATCAAAAACACAAGGTTTCAAGGTCTAACCATCATTCTTTCATAATCCTAAGGTTTGATTCTCATCCATAACACTTTGTAAACGTTTTTCAATCAATCCCTAATGGTCTAGACCTGTTGTTAAATGAAAAAGCTTTCTGAAAATCATTAATAAGGATTATTAATCGGGTTATAACCAATATACATGCGTTGTGGGTGTGTATGATTAGAAAGCTAGGATTTTTATGATTCATGATGCTTGATTGATATGTTATTTGGTTAGATCAGAATTGATATTGATAGTATGATGATAGAAATCTGATTAATTGATTATTAGGGTTATTGTTATGCATGTTAGAATGATGATTGCATGCTATGTGTATATGTTTGGATTACTTGGTTGCATGCAGGACTGATTATACGAGGTTAAACGAGGGATCTTGGTTGAAACATGTTTAGGATAGTGTTTGGGATGATATTGGGTAGTTACACACGTTCTGGATCTGATTTGGAGCGTTAAACGCGCGAAAAACCGGAACAGCAAGGTTACAGGCGAGTAGCCTTGCTAATCGCCTGTGTTAGGGGCGAGTAGCCCCCACTCGCATGAAATTAGGGGCGAGTAGCCCCACTCGCATGCCATCAGGGGCGAGTAGCCCACTCGCATGCCATCAGGGGCGAGTAGCCCTGATCGCATGACATTAAGGGCGATTAGCCCAAATCGTGTGTCATTTCATGCGATTAGTCTCCCTAATCGCGTGTACTGCTGCTGTAAGTGTATATTAGCATACCGAGACCTGATTTGACATGTAGTAACATGCTAGGAACCCCGTAACATGTCTAATAACTTGGTAACATATATTTGGATGTATTCCGGTGATACGTGAACTATGTGCTATAACTTGTTGTGCGTTAACGTATGTTAAGTGTACTTGCGTTATTGTATGTTTTGGAGCGTAAACATAACACGGGGAGCCTCGGGTCACCAATGGGATGTCGAGTCTTGTACTTTGGGTCGGTTAAACAGTCACGGTGTTTTCAAACGAACTTGGTTATGGTCTGGACATCTAGGGACTAATTAGCCTGCGGGTTATTAGTCTAAGTACTTGTAACTGTCGTATGTTAGGTCGCCGCTTTACGGGACTAGCATAGCAGCTGAGTTTACTCGGGTTAAGGAGTAACGGAACTTAAGGTGAGTTTACGGCCCCTCTTTTAAACTGGTTTTATACTTTCGGGGGAGAAAACATGTGTTAAAACGATTATGTGGTAACTACTGTAATACTATGGGTTTCTATTGTGTACTACACGATCTTTGGAAGTCCCGGGGGGAACCATGAATGTGCGGGTTTGCACAACGGGGAAATGTGAATAGCGCTATTGGGAGTGACCAACCCCGCTCGTCGACTTGGAGGGTCGGCGGGTGCATATTGTCTCAAACAGGAACAACAGGAACAACAGGAACATACATCGGGCATACTCTTGGTATTCGCGTTAGTAATGGTTTTCCAATCGTGGTAGTAACAAAACGTACGCCTAGCTAGCGTATACTGGTTTTCTATTTGTTATAGTATGGACAGGTGGACTTGGTACTTGGATACAAAACCTGTAAACTCACCAGCATTTTTGTGCTGACGTAAACTTTTACATGTTTTCTCAGGTCGCTAAGGTAGCACGACTGGACTAGGACGCACGCGTCTGCACGACATCTATGTTAGGGTTGCATGGTCTTACAACATTTAACATTGGTTTATTATTTTGGATAATGTTTTGAATAAGCTTCCGCTGTAAACGGGATTTTAAACTGTGTTTTGAAATTGCATTTTAATTCATTTAGACTTGTTTATTGTGATCGTTGGTTTGGATCCTGGTTTGTCATGCGCCTCGCGGTAAAACTCCGCAAGTGGATTTTGAGGGTGTGACAATATGGTAAACATAAGTTGCAATTTAACTTCAAAAGGTTATATATTTTTACATATTGCTTGAACATTTTGCATGAGTTTCTGACAGGGTTGGAATTCTGACAATGCTGACGTGGAGAGTTGTTGACATGGAGATGTTGATGTGTCAAAGACGGTGCTGACATGGATGGTTGTAGCTGACTTGTTATCGTTGAGGAATGTTATATTAGTCTTATTGGGCCAAATTGCATATAAGAAAGAGTTAAAAGAGTTGGGCTTCTTATTATTATTAAAGAGTTGAAGATGGTCCAGAGTTAAAGTCCTAAGCCCATTGATATTAGCTGTTGTCCAACCTGGCGATCCGTGTGTTGTCCAAGTCTTTATTATCAGCCGTTGATCTCTTAAACCTCAACCGTTGGATTAGATATTTTGTGTTTCTTCGTGGAATCTTCCAGTAGCTAGTATATAATACTAGTCTCTCTCTTCAGTATCAGTTTTTGATCATTTCATTCCTTTAGTCTTTGTATTATTCTCTCAAATCTCTCTGTATTGTAATCTCTTGATCTTCGTCTAGGTTTAGGGTTATAAGTCTTGAACATCTTGTTCTAGGCTTAATCTAAGTGTTGTAATCCTTTTGTTTTAGTAGTCGAAGAGAGATCTTTAGATATGAGAGTAAGTGAGTTTGAGTGTTTAAAATCTTTGTATCTTTTGTTTTGTTTGTTTTTGGGTGTAAACATTTAGTTTGGGAATAAATCTTTTTATGGTTCTTGATATCATGTTATTTTGACATGGTACCAGAGCCAGGTTTTTTATATTTGGGGTTTTTTGATACTAATCATCGAATCCCTTATTCGATTCTTGTCCGGTGTTGATCTGGGTATTTTATTATTCCGCTGTGGAAACTTTGGACATCTGTTAGACCTGTGTGAAGCTGGTGTTACCTTAGAACTTGTGAATTGCTTATTTCTTGCTCTCTGGTATTTGACCCTAAGTGAAGGTCAAATACTACGAGTTTATTGGAGAACCATAACTTAGGCAAACCTCTCGGTGAGATCTTTCCATATTATTGTTCTTTTTTTGGTTTTGTTCTGTGTCTAGGAGCACTGTCCGGGTTAGGGGGACCAGAATTGGCTCATTGGTTATGTCTATTGTCTAGATCTTGTTAGGTTAGAGGCTCCTGAGTTAAGACCTGCGGTGGGGCCCCTGAGAGTAACCACTAATCTGGATCATTGGCTCAGCTTTGCCTATGTCTAGGGATTTGTTGGTTTGATTTCTTGTAGTTCTTGTTTGTTTGTTTGTGTGAATCTGGTTGTTGATTGGTGGATTACTTGTGCATCTTGTTGTGAATATTTTAATATTTGTGATCTGTTTGCATTATGGGTGATAATGTGGATCCTGCTGCTACTGGTGGTGGTGGACCATTAGTAAATACTGCTAATGAAACACTTGTTAGTAAACTAGATGCTAGTGATCCTCTGTATTTGCATCCATCTGATTCTAGCAATTTGACTATTATAACCGTTAAACTTAAAGGTTCTGAAAGCTATTCGGTTTTGTCAAATGCTTTGACACTTGCTTTACAAGTCAAGAACAAATGGGGTTTTATAGATAAAACTTGTATCAAATCACAAACTGATGATGTTCTTGCTATATAATGGGATAGATTCAACTCAATTGTGTTAACTTGGATCCTAAGTTCTATTAGTGAGGAGCTGTACATGGGTCATGTGTTCTCTAGGTTAGCTAGTGATGTTTGGACTCAACTTAAAGAAACATATGATAAGGTTGATGGTTCAGTTGTGTTTAATTTGTATCAGAAAATAAATTCATTTGCTTAAAATGGTATGCATGTATCTGAATATTATCATAAACTGAACATTAAGTGGAAACAATTAGATAAAATTCTTCAATTATCTGCTAGTACTTGTAATGCATCTAGGGAATTTAATAATTTTAGTAACATGATTAAATTGATGCGGTTTCTTATGGGTCTTGATAATGCATATCAAACTGTTAGTACTAGTTTGTTAATTAGAGAAGTGCTTCCAACTGTTAAGGAAGCATTATCAATTGTGTCAAGGGAGGAATCACATAGAAATTCTACTGGGTGTCTAAAAAAGGTCAAAACACCATGGGTTTCTTTGCTAAAACTAATCAATCAGTTGAGTTTAATAAAAAAGTTAGAGTAAATTACCAAAACCGTCCATGTGGTTTGGCCAAATTTGCCACTCCAGCCCAATTATTAAAAATTGCTTGAACAGTCCCTGACTTTTGAGAAAATAGGTCAAAACAGTCCAACGACTTAACCCAGTTAAGTTTTTAACGTTAAGTCAGGGGCATTTTTGTCAACTCACGTATAAATTCATCTTCTTCCCTGATCAGACCCACCACCATCTTTACCTTTCACCACCACCACCACTACCCACCATCTCCTCCACCTTTCGCCACCACCACCATAAGCCAAGGTTTAAATCACCACCAAGGTTTATCTTTTTGCCTATTATTTCTCCCCAGTTGACTTCAATCACCAATATCTTACGACACCCAATGCACTTGCAATTTGTATCCAATTCAAACTCCTCACAAACCCCATTTCACACTTGTACAACCAGATCATCATGTGCTTAACATTATTAACATTCTTTCTTTAGTCTCTTTTTTCGGTAGTTAGTATTTCAGCTTTTTCATCATTTTCTTTGCCAAAAACACTTCATCTTTCTCATCATTAAGTGCCTCTTTTTCTTCTTCTCTTTATGGGCAGATAATCTTTTGCACATATATTGATCTTTAGCTTGATAAAGGTGACTACTTTTTAAATTTTTCATCATTTTCTTGAAGTTTTTTTCACATGGGTGTGATAGATTTGTTACTTATTTGATATGGGTTGTTGATATTAATTGTAAACTTTGAATCTTTAATATGATTGATTTAGAATCTTGATTATGTGATACAGTTAAACATATAGGGTTATAGAACAGTAGAAGTGTTTAAGTATTTTAAGATGCCTGCTTTAAGTTCTTTCTTGATCACAGACAATCTTCTTTTAGATGATACGTTATTTGTAATTTAGCATGCTTAATTACATGTTTAATAAAAATAAACTAAAAGCCCTAATTTGTATGCATTTTGTTAAGGAAACTTTGGAATTGCATCAGTTAAATGTGGTTTGTGCTTTTTTTTTGTGTTCCAAATTTTTTATTTCATTAATAAAAACCATAACAATTTGTGATTTTTAGCGAAAAAAACTCTACTTTATATGCATTCCTTTTATTATTTTTTTCAAAAAATAATAATAAATAACCTTTCTCTATCCTATATGATAGAGCAGACCCTAGTAGCTTTTAATGCGAGTGAGATTTTACTGTGGTTGTTTTTTTTGTTTACTAATATTGTTCCAAATAAATATTTTGCTGATTTCAATTTTTATTTCAGTTTGATAGTTTGGAAGATCAAATTAAGAGGCTATGAAGTGTTTTGGGTCATTTTACAGTGAGAAACAGGGTGAACAGTCAAAAACTCCTACAAAATCTGATCGATCATCAATGGGGAAGATGGTGATGGGTAGTGGTGGTGGTTGTGAAAGGTGAAGATGGTGGTGGGTGGTGGGTCTGATTATGGAAGAAAACAATGTGGAAGAATACAATTTTTTAAGTGACTTGATCAAATTGCCCCTGACTTAACGTCAAAAACTAAACTGGGTTAAGTCGTTGTACTGTTTTCACCTTTTTTTTTCTCAAAAGTCAGGGACTGTTTAAGCAATTTTTAAAAGATTGGGTTGGAGTAGCAAAGTTGGCCAAACCACAAGGATGGTTTTGGTAATTTACTCAAAAAGTTAATGTGAATGATAGTAAAAACCTAAGTGTTATCGTTGTAATAAACTTGGTCACTCATCTGATAAATGTTTTCAATTAATTGGATATGCTCCCTGGGCAAAAGCTAGATGTATGTAGAAAAAGGGTTGTGTCTAATAATTGATGTGTTGGTTTTGATGAAAAAAAAAATGTTATACCCAGGATTTGTCAACAAGGAAAACCCTGGTGACTGGTAGTTAACTTGAGGGGTTGTATTTTTGTGGTGGATCTTTTCTTAGTAATTAGGTTGGTATTAGTTCTAAGCAATATGATTTGTGGCATGCTAGGTTAGGACACCCTGCTGATGTGTGATTAAAAAACTTGAGTCAATTATAGGCACTGTAGGATTAAAGGATGTTGATCTGCCTTGTGAGACATGTCACAAAGCAAAGCAGCATAGAGAGCCTTTTTCTTTAAGTGATCACAAGTCTTTAGGTGTTGGAGATTTAGTACATTTAGATGTATGGGGTCCTTACAGAGTTCCAAGTAGAGAAGGATACAAATACTTTCTCACTATTGTGGATGATTATTCTAGATCTGTTTGGGTGTGTTTGATGAAGCATAAAAGTGAAGTTTTTGAAAATATACAAGATTTTGTAAGTGTTGTAAAAACTCTGTTTGGTAAAAATATCAAGTGTTTTAGAAGTGACAATGGCTTAGAATTTGTTAATAACCAAATGACTAACTATTGTAAATCTTTAGGAATATTTCATCAAACAACATGTGCTTATACACCTTAACATAATGGAATTGCTGAAAGGAAACATAGACATCTATTGAATGTTACTAGATCATTGCTTTTCCAAAGCAATTTACCTGTTAGATTTTGGTCCGAGTGTGTATTAACTGCTGCTTACTTAATCAATAGGACTCCCTCATCAGTTTTGGAAGGAAAGACCCCTTATGAGCTAATATTTGGTTTTTAATCCTTCCTATGACACTTAAAAGTGTTTGGATGTTTATGTTTTTCAACCATTTTAAATGAGTCTAATAAACTAAATGAGAAAGCTGAAAATGTGTTTTTATTGGTCATTCAAATGAAAAGAAGGGATATAAGGTTTATAGTCTAGAATCTAAAACTGTTTCTTATTCTAGAGATGTAAAATTCTATGAAACAATATTTCCCTTTAAGGATAAAACTGTTTTTCAAAAATTTAATGATAATATTCAAGTTGATTTAGATTCATCAAACTTCTTTTGATTAGTTTGATATTGAACATCAAACATCCAAACAGCCTGAAGAGCCTAATGATGAAGGAAGGGGCTCAGGTATGAGTGATCCGGGGACACATGATAATCAGCAGTCTTCTTCTGGTCATCATGAAACTAAAGATCAACCTGGGTCACCTGATGATAAGGAAGATAAAGACAAGGCTGAACATGTGATGACTGGAAGTGATAACTCTTTAATTTCTAAGGGCAATGATTCAAATACTCTAAAGGTTTAAGGTCAGGCTTGTTGCTAAGGGATATAGTCAAAAGGAGGGAGTTGACTTTGATGAAACTTTTTCTCTTGTTGTAAAGTTTGTAACTGTTAAAACTGTAATGTCTATTGTTGTTCAAAAATTAATTGGAACAAGTTAGACATTAATAATGCCTTCTTATATGGTGATCTAAATGAAGATGTGTATTGGGTCTGCTGACCTGGAGAAGAACAGATGATTGAAAAGCCAAAATATACTAACAGTTGATCCATATTAATAAACAGCATTTACGACATACTCCTCCCAAAAGACTGTTGACCCTAACAACTGTTCTACCCAAACAACTGCTGTGACAACTGCTGCTACAAAGGACTGCTGGATAACAATTGATAGAGAACAACTGCTGACTAAAGGCTTGATAGAGAACAACTGCTGATCAAGTGCTGAAGACTAAAGGTATGTTGGAGCCAACAACACTTAGGCTCCAACAGATGATACAAGACCATCAGAGTTTTCCTCTACAGTAGTTTACCTTACAATGTTTTGCAATGTAACAGTAGTTTGTATATAGCAGATGTTTTATGTTGTTATTCTGTAGAGGTCACTGTCTTAGGTGACGTCAGCTTAGATCATCAGTGGTTTAGATTTGTCTATAAATAGAATAGTGCCTGTACTGTTCTATTCATCACTCACAACATTCTCTCAGACAAACAATCACAGAGTGATCAGGCTGATAGGGAGTACTTGTAATTGATTGTAATCATTCAATATTATGAAAGCATTCGATTAGAAAACATTTACTCTCTTGTTTTGATTATAGTTTTTTATGCCGCTGCACTTTCCATTTATATTCACTTCATTCTTCTCATCTCTACTTAAACAAATCAAAACAATCAAACTCAGATCCTAATAATGTGTATATGTCTTTACCTAAAGGTTATTTTTCTGATAAAGAGACAAGAGTTTCTAAGTTGAATAAGCCTTTTTATGGTTTAAAGCAAGCCCCTATAATGTGGAATGAGAAACTTGTTAGTGTTTTAGTTAGTCTTGGTTTTTCTCAAAGTAAATGTGATTATAGTTTGTTTATGAGAATTTTTGAGTCTTTTACAGTTCTATTGCTTGTTTATGTGGATGATATAGTTTTAACTAGTGATTAGTGAAATTAATGAAGTCAAATCCTGTCTTAAAGAGAAATTCTTAATTAAGGACTTAGGAGAGTTAAAATATTTCCTGGGACTTGAGGTTGTGTCCTTAAATGACAACATCTGTTTGTCTCAAAGGAAATACTGTTTAGACCTCTTAACTGAGTATGGCATGTTAGGATGCAAACCAATTAGTAGTCCTTTAGAGCCTAATCATGTCTTAGCAAATATATGTAATGATCATGCTAAAGTGTTGGCTAATATGACTGGTATCAACAACTTATAGGAAAGTTAATATATCTGTCTCATACAAGACCATATGTTTTCTATGCTGTTCATTATCTTAGTTAGTTCATGCATAAGCCAACAGAAGGTCATTTAAAAATTTCATTTAGGTTGTTAAGATATTTGAAGAAGGCTCCTGAAAAAGGAATTTCATTTAAGAAGGATTCTAATTTTAAGCTTCTAGCCTATTTAGATTCTAATTGGGCTAAATGCACTATCACTAGAAAATCTGTGACTGGGTTTTGCATATTCCTAGGAAGTTCTCTTGCTTCCTGGAAAAGCAAAAAACAGTCTACAATTGCTAGATCATCAGTCGAAACTAAGTTTAGAGCAATGTGTTCTACATCTTGTGAGGTTTTGTGGCTTAAAAACTTGTTGTCTGAACTGCACATTGACATTGAGTTGTCTATGCAGTTGATGTGTGATAATAGTGTTGCACTATCTATTGCAGCAAATCCAGTTTTCTTTGATAAAAAAAGCACTTTGAATTAGATCTATTTTTCTTGAGGGATCTGATCTCTAAAGGTATTGTTCAAACTGTTAAGATAAGTATTGATCAACAAGTTGCTGATGTTATGACTAAAGGACTTGGAGTTGCTCATCATGAAGAGTTGTGTAAGTTTTTGAATATGCAAGATCCTTTTAGTTGTTAAATTGTGAGGGGGAGGGGGGGGTGTTAAAATGGTAAACATGAGTTGCAATTTAACTTCAAAATGTTATTTATTTTTACATATTGCTTGAACATTTTTCATGAGTTTCTGACATGGTTGGAATTCTAACAATGCTGACGTGGAGAGTTGCTGACATGGAGATGCTTATGTGTCAAAGACGATGCTGACATGGATGGTAGTAGCTGACTTGTTATCATTGAGGAATGTTGGATTAGTCTTATTGGGCCAGATTGTATATAAGAAAGAGTTAAAAGAGTTGGGCTTATTATTATTATTAAAGATACCAGCCGTTGATCTCTTAAACCTCAACCGTTGGATTAGATATTTTGCATTTCTTCGTGGAATCTTCCAGCAACTAGTATATAATACTGGTCTCTCTCTTCAATATCAGTTTTTGATCATTTCATTCCTTTAGTCTTTGTATTATCCTCTCAAATCTCTATGTATTGTACTCTCTTGATCTTCGTCTAGGTTTAGGGTTATAAGTCTTGAAAATCTTGTTCTAGGCTTAATCTGAGTGTTGTAATCCTTTTGTTTCAGTAGTCGAAGAGAGATTTTTAGATCTGAGAGTAAGTGAGTTTGAATGTTGTTTAAGATCTTTGTATCTTTTGTTTTGTATGTTTCTAAGTGTAAACATTTGGTTTTGGAATAAATTTTTTTATGATTCTTGATATCATGTTATTTTGACAAATGTTATACTCATTGTAGGCTTGATGCTTGTTTGTTATGATTTCCTCTCCGGGGAGAAATATTTATAACATACTTATACATCACTACCCATTTGATATTTAACAAAACAACCCCATCCAAAATGTACCAGCCATCAATGAAAGCATTTTCTATCGATTTTGCAATAACTTACATAACCCTCCACTTATATAATATCAATCAAACAACTCTTTAAGGGTGTAATTCCACTACTAGGAAAATGGTCATTTTACCACAAAGTTTTCTTACAGAAAAAAAATGCGTCCTAAATCTTGAGAAAGTACTTACTCATTTGTGACGATAAAAAAAAAAAAACCCTTTTGTTTAAACAAATTTGCTACACAATAGTGACAAATACTTAGGAAATTGCGTAGGGAATGCATTGCAAATTTCTCACACCATATTTTCGTAGGAAATACGCTGAAAATTGCATAGTAAATGTGTAATAAATGGTTTCCGACGAGGTTTTTTCCAACATCAAGATTTCGTTGCAAATATGTCGCAAAATTAATTTTGCTACGCATTTGCAACGCTAGTAGTGTTCTTGTAGTTGGCGAGTTTCAGGTTGATGAACTGAATTGTTTAGCCTAAACATGACCCATTTTATTGTTCCTGAAGCAAACATCAACACACACGGGTCACACACAAATCTTGTAACCTGAATACAACCAATATCCACTTATCTAAACATGTCAAGCAAGCTAACGTGGTAATCAAATTGTTAATGTGTTAATATGGTTGAGATGTCTTAAAAAACGGGTAAAATGAGTTAGCAGGTCGACCATTTTAATAAAATGGACAAAGAAGTTAACTCGAACACAAGGGCGGATCTTAGTGTATGAAATTCGAGTCTTGGCCCGGTCTTTTTTTTCGTTTCGTAGTGTAAATTTTACCGAAAATTTCCGAAAATTTGTATACGTATTGAGTCCGGCCCGCCCAGATTGAGCCCGGCCCTACCAGGTGTTTGGTTCAAGATCCGCCGCTGATAATAAACTTAATCATTTCCTTGCCGTGTTCGTTTTGTTCAGGATATTGCCACCCCAAGTCCCCAACCCTTACATTCCTCAAACAAATAGAAAACAACAATAGGCACAATCTAAAAGTGCTAGTTGTAAGAATATATTTATATAATCTAATTAAATGGCCCTTATAATCATTTATCTAATAAATGATCAATGACTTAAATACCCCTATTGGTTTAACTGGTCTTTATGTGATGGACGTAATTACCCTTAATGAACCATTAAATAGGGTTTCCCCTTGGGTGTATATATAGAGATTATTAGGAGAGGTAAAGACTAATGAAACACCATTACTCACAACCCTAATTTGTTCTTCCTCTCCTCTTTAAAACTGAGATCTTTGATCTCCTTAGCCATCCTAACTGTACACCCTAAACGAGAACCCGATCATCCTGTAGATCATGAAGTATTCCCTCTCAGTGGTTACTGGCTAATAAGGTACATATTCGATTTATTTATTCATGTTTATGTATTATTTATCAAAGAATTGATCAACATGTGGTATCAGAGCGTATGTTGATTAATCAATTCTTTTATGCTGAATCAGTAACTAATCAGAAACAAAGAGTTTTGATGATGATTATTATTTTCCTTCACCGTATATAAGTTTGATTCAATACTCAAGCTTGTATAGTAAGAACTGTACGAAAACATATACATATTTTAAATGAAGAACCATATGAAGTCAGCCACATAATTTTGGTGGTTGTATGTTTTCAATGACATCAAAATCTTTTATTTATTTATTTTTTCGGTGAAACATAAGTATCAAATCACTTTGTATAATTAATATTGGCGACGTATTTTTACTAAAAAATTTAAGATACGTTTTCATATTTCTCACTCAATAAAATTAGTTCTTGAATGTATTTAGAACTAATAATAATCTTCATCCTAATTTTGATGAAAAATAGTATAAGTTGGTTACAACTAGGATTAAAATCCGTTTTCTAAAATTTCCGGGGTAACCTAATCTCCAAGTTTTAAATTAAAAGGTTATCATAATTTTCGAAATCTTTTGGAGATATACCGAAATCTCAAAATTAATTGAAACGGATTTTCTAAAATCCCTAAATTGTAGCACTAATGAGATTAAGGTTCTCACATTCAATTGTTCTCGGATTAATATTTTCGAAAAAGAGTTCTCAAACAGGTTTGCGGATTTAAGGTTCACGGACAACCAGTTCTCGGTTTCTGTTCCCGAGATAAAAAAAAATTCGAGAACCTAAACCATAACCGAGAACCTAAGAACAAAACCGAGAACCATTACTAAATTCGGAAACCATTACTGAATCCGAGAACTCTCAAGAATTCAAGAACTAATTTATTTTTCCGAGAACCTAACTGATTTCCGAGAACCTAAGGCCACCCGAGAACTAGTAACTTTTCCGAAAACTAGGAACAAGGTCGAGAACTAATTATTTTCTCGAGAACCTCCTTGTTGTTTTCGGGAACTAATTGTTTTTTCGAGAACATAATTTTTACCGAGAACTATGACAAGTTCGAGAACTAACCTTTTTTCTCGAGAACTTCCTTGTTTGCGAGAACTAACTATTTTTCTCGAGAACCTACTTTCCCGAGAACCGGTAATCTAAAATTTTCTCAGGGTCTGCTATTAATTAGTTTATTAGTTTTGTAAAACGTTAATTAATATGTTTTCAAAACCTAAATCAATAAACATTGCTTCACTTTGATAACACTTAAAAGGTCTCACTTCTGCCCAAAGGTGATGTGCTACCTTAACATAATTATCTAAGTCTAACTAAGCAAACCAAATTAGTTTTGCCTAATTAACATGAATGTCTCACTTCTGTCCAAAGATGATGTGTTACATTCGTGCCCTGTAAAACTAAATTGTGCCTAATAAATTAAGTGTCCCACTTCTGCCCAATGGTGATGTGCTACACTTAATTGCACACCATGCTTAAATGTTCACTTCTGCCCAAAGGTGATGTGCTATTGTTTTAAGCAGAACTTCTAATTAATCTATTATATTTTGGTGTTTATAATAGATGTTATCACATCTTCATCAAAACAATGATCATCACATATTAATGATCCTTCATTAATATAATGATCCTAATTTTTGTCTGCCTTACTTGAATATCCCATAACGTAAATCACTCTAAAGTTCTTCTAAAAGGTCATATCTCAAACTAACTAATCCACTCTTGTTCTAAAACTTAATATGATTTGCTCTTATTGAGTCTTGATTATCCTTTAAGACATGACACTCCTGCTAACTTTTCTTACAAAAGGAATTTATTTTCATTAAGAAGTGGGATAAGTCATATAATGTCACTTATGGTAATCAAGAACTCAAATTAATGATTGCTATCTAGGGAGCCACTAAAAGAGTCTGAAATTCCTAAGACTAATTTTGTTTTGTTTTGTTTTTTTTTTTTTGGAAGAATCAAAAGAACTCTTAAAGAAGCATGCAATAAATCTAAGTCAAATAATAACGTTAGGTGACATTCGTGAATACATCATAACATGGCCTATTAACCTAAGGGCTTATTCGTGTAATCGACAAAGATTTTCAGTGCGTTATACAATAACTTTTCCATTAGTATGCTTAGATGCCTTATGAATCAACTACAGCACTCAGAAGTACCAAAGGAAAATGAGTGTGTTGATAGCAACATACGTACAGGAAGAGAAACACCTAAAACTAGAAAAAAAAATCAGATGTTATTCACCTTACTACCACTACAACTTAAAAAGTGGAAGATAACTTACAATAGAGAGGATAGTTTTAAAGTCCGGAAACAAAATACATGTACTGCTTCCAGCTCTAACTTCTCCAAGCGGATGTCTCACTGCGAAACTATGCCATTAGACTAGGCACAAGCAATGAGATAATCCATAAGCCAAGGAAACAGCTGGCTAAGTTGAGTAGTAGAAAATCAATGATATTTGACTCCACAAATATAAATATTCCAATTAACACATGATTGTTGTAGTTCTATTTGTTTCCTTACCAGATTTCAAAAAATACTTAAGATGGGAGTAAGTGGCGAATTTATTGTTAAGGTTGAAAAAACCATTAATAACTGATCTTTGTATTAGGCTTTATGATACCTTACGATATTCTGGATATTACTCAGAATTTTAGTATCAACACTAAAGCCACACTTTGACAGTTATGAGTTCTATGACCAAAACAAAGTCACTATTAACTTAAACTCTCATATTATTTGTTGTCATTATCTGAACAGAAACCTTATTAAATAGAACATGATGATACACACATTTTCACAACTTTGTTATCATGAAAAATGAAAATTTAACAAAGGATAATGAGACCTATACACTTCATCCATTGAGACCAAATTTTTTTCATGAGCAATCATGAATAGGTCAATGAAGGATGATTTGTTATCAAATCTCATTCTTAGTGACTTTAAAGCATGTGTTAAATACCCTAAAATTTAAAATGGCAGAAGGAATAAATGGGTTTCCATCATATGATATAATTAACTAACATTAGTGGAGCTTAGAAAAATATCGACTTGTATCTAATCTGTTTCATACGGACCTAAGTTTTAAGAAATCAATTCATATATACTTAAAGGGTTTCCATCTAAATATGTCCTTAAAATTTCTTATGAAATCTGGACAATAAGGAAATCAAGTATAAAATATATGAAATATTCCCATTCACATGCATCGCTAAAACTTTTCATATGGAGTTCCTAGAGACCTAAAAGATCAGTGGGGGTATTAAGTGTCCTAATTATAACTTGCATAAGTTGCAAGAGGTGGGGGAAGTGACAATTTTGATCTTATCTCAAATTACACCTCTTGTATGACACTGCTCTATCACAACTTGTCTCCTTAAAATATAATGATACTCCTAATAAAGTTTCATTGATGCCTAACTATGGGAAGAACTTAGATTTCTTACAAAAAAAAACTAAAGTACTCCTCAATAAGAGAAACTAACAAAAACATCATTGAGTTGTTTCTCTATTAGAATCTATTGGTCTTCCAATCTTAGACCTTATGCATGCTAAGTTCCTAAAGATTTCTAAGTTTAGTGGGAGCAGTAAAAAGTTCTTATTATAACTTGACAGAGGTACAAGAGGCGGAGGGAGAGACTCATTAAATTCTACTTCGAATTTAACTCCGATTACACCTCTTGTACACCATACTGCACCAACTCTTATACACTTAGAAAATAATATTGCTCCTTATTTACCTGAGATTGAAAGCACCTAACCAAGAGCTAATTCATAAAATTGCATATGTATCCTAATAAACCCAATAGTTAACTCAGGAGGTCATCTAGGTCTAAAAGGCCTACTAACTTTGATGATTAAGTACCTTACCTGACTAAAGCTGAAATGGATGTTTGGAAAGTTTACTGATCCTATCTCTTCTAATTATATCATCGGCGTCAATTAAATCTTCTAAATGGGATAAAGCTATTATTGGCAAGCTTGATTCCATGAATCAGAATAACGTTTGGATTTGTTTGAATTACCTAAAGGTGTTCATAACTAAACTGAATCTGAATGGAAACGTTATCACACTAAAAGTATGATTGATTGTTGAGGGTTATACTCAAGAGGGAATAAATTATCAAAGAACCTTCTTAATTGTCTTACAAAAGGTTTATTTGAGGATCATTACCGTTCTAGTAGCTTATAATAGTTTAAGAGCTACATTAGATGAACATTAGACAACTTTCCCTAACATTGACCTACATGTTCATGAAATAACCTGAAAGTTCTAAACTGAAGGTCAAGAACACTTAGTTTGTAAGTCAATGAAATCCATTTATGGGTTGATGCAAGAATTTAAACATGATGAAATTATAATGCAATTCTTTTCATCAAGTACCAAGTGGATTAATACACCTACCTCAAGATGAGTGGGAGCAACTAATGTAAACTTGAGGTAGGTGTATTAATCCACTTGGTACTTGATGAAAAGAATTGCATTATAATTTCCTCATGTTTAAATTCTTGCATCAACCCATAAATGGATTTCATTGACTTACAAACTAAGTGTTCTTGACCTTCAGTTTAGAACTTTCAGGTTATTTCATGAACATGTAGGTTAATGTTAGGGAAAGTTGTCTAATGTTCATCTAATGTAGCTCTTAAATTATTATAAGCTACTAGAACGGTAATGATCCTCAAATAAACCTTTTGTAAGACAATTAAGAAGGTTCTTTGATAATTTATTCCCTCTTGAGTATAACCCTCAACAATCAATCATACTTTTAGTGTGATAACGTTTCCATTCAGATTCAGTTTAGTTATGAACACCATTAGGTAATTCAAACAAATCCAAACGTTATTCTGATTCATGGAATCAAGCTTGCCAATAATAGCTTTATCCCATTTAGAAGATTTAATTGATGCCGATGATATAATTAGAAGAGATAGGATCAGTAAACTTTCCAAACATCCATTTCAACTTTAGTCAGGTAAGGTACTTAATCATCAAAGTTAGTTGTTGGATCAGTATTTTGCTCTTTTATATGAACTTGCTAGTGGACACTTAAGTGTTTAGCAAGTTCTTGATCAGTGATAGCACAGCGGAATGTTATGAGTTTAAAGCTACACTTATCAACAGGAGTTATTACTCCCCCTGGATTCAAGAACTAATAAATGATAAGTATTTATTGAGAATCTAAGTATTGAATGAGAATGAAACACTTAGACAGATTCTCAATAAACATGAAATGGAAATAACAATAATAAGTGTTGAAGGATTTCTGTATTAAAATCAATGTCTAAAACAGAGGGATGAACCCTTCTATTTATAGACTTTACAAATACATGAACCTTGCCAAAAGCAAGTTCAGAAACAAGTTGCAGTCTTGGAACTTGTACATAAAGCAAAAAGAAATACTAAAGTAATAAACTATTGATACAACAAGGCGGTGGAAAAGATCTTCATGTAAGTACTGATGAATGACAAACTACTGATGAGTAGTTTGTCTTCAGTAGTTCTTCAGTAGAAGTGTCTGGTTTGAACTTCAGAACTTCTGATGACTTTTCTTCTTCAGCACTTCTGAATCTCTTCTTCAGCAGTTTGATCCTTTTTCTTCGGCAGTTCTATACTTAGAATATTTTGACAGAAGTGAATTAGACTAAGGTTTGCAAAAAGTGGTTTCACCAATCCTTTTTGTCCTAACAATCTCCCCCTGGATTGATGAAGCCAAAACCTTACTAATTCCTTATTGTTCTTTTCTGTCCTTCACAATTTTCCATATTCCTTTGAACATGGAATTCTTGAGCTGGTTCAGTTGTTCATCAGTAAGAGACCCTTTCTGTGGTTCTAAGTGTTGGATTGTAAGCAGGTCTTTAGTTGATAGCTTCTTCAGATCATTCATCGACCTATATGCCCTGCTTGTCTGATCTCTTCTTGTCACAAGTACTGAGTTTCTATCAGTAAAGGACCATCTGATGATTGGTACCTTAGACTTGTCAAAGTCTAAAGTGTAGGGAACCATTGTGGTACCCTGGGTTTCTCCTGAGTGTTGGATGTTTTCAACTTCAGTGACTCTCAGGTGGGATTCACTTCCTTGTTCTTGTTGCATCACATTAGGTATCTGAAATGTTGGCAAATGATGTTCAGTTACTACCTTAGTGTGCAGTTTGTCTGTGATGGTCTTCTGGATTTGATATGCAAAGGTGGAAAGATCCCTGAATTGTGTAATCAGAGGCTTTTCTTCTATGTCAAAGTCAGAATGGACTACTGTACTACCTTCTAGTAGTACCATTCTGAAATCAGTCTTTACATTCTCCTCTGATTTCTTTCTCTGAGTAGCTGGTCTTCTTTGAACACCAGAAGTTCTAACTACTGAAGTTGACACTTCAGCAGTTTGAAACTTCTCTGGATTTGCAGCCCTTGCAGCCTTATATTTTCTATAAGTGTCCACTAATCTTTCTTCTTTCCATTTGGACACAGAGGCTTTTGAACCATAACCATTTGCTACTAATTCTTCTATCATCTGAGCTCTCTTGGCTTTTGTGTCTTTACTTGTTGCAAGTTTGTCTGCAATAAGTTGAGCTCTTCTTGTCAGCTCTTCCATGGAGAGTCTCTTCAATGTGTGGGCTTTGATCTTGCTGTTCTTTGTAATGTAAGACACCAGTTGATGTCTTTTATCTTCCTCAACAATCTGGTCTAGGCTAGCCTGCCTTTGGAGTTCAGCTTCATAAGTTTGTAGCTTTTCTTCATGGATTAGATCCAAGTCATCCCTTTCTTCCAGTGTTTTCCAAATCTGATCTTCTCTGGCCTTCTTTTGGGCTGCCACTAAACTCTTCTCAAGTAGTTCTGCTGATTGAGAGATTGGAGAAGGGTTTAGTACAGTCATTGTGGTAACTGTTGTAATAGGCCTAGTAGGAACAGAAGTTGGTTGGATAGGAGCAGTTGATCTGGAAGTGTCAGCAGTTTGAGTTTTGGAAGTGTTAACCTTTGATGGGTTGACAACAACTGAAGGTTTGTCAACTATTGAAGGATTGTCTTCAGTACTTTCTGATTCTTCATCAGAAGTTTGGCCATCAGAAGTTTCTTCATTGTGCCCTTGGGATTCATCAGTCTTTTCAGCATCTTCTACTTGTTGAATAGAGACACCAAATTGTTGGGCCAGTTTTTCTTTTCTGGCTTGATCTTTTTGATCTCTTGCTAGGATAGCCACTCTTGCCTTTCTCCTGGCTTCAAGTGTATCCATAGGTACCTTGATTTTCTCCCCCTTTTTGGCTTCATCAGCTTTTGAAGTTGAAGCTTGGGAGAACTGACCTGTAAGATGAGCAAGCTGTTTGCTGTTGTAGTCAATCTTGTTGGACAGATCATTCATCTTTGTCTGTATCACTCCAAATTGGTTCTTCATGGACAGCTCCAAGTTAGCTGTGTATGTTTGGAAGTGATTCTTGATGAGGGTGCTCATCATGTGGTATAAGGGACCATCTGGGCTGCATAGCTGGTTCATGTCTATGCTTGTTTGCCCAGGGAATTGGGTAGGCATTTGTAGTGAGGGGTGTGTTTTTGGTTGATCTTCTTGTTGTACAGAAGATGCCACTCTAGGGGAATCATGGATTGAGTGGGCTTTAACCTGAGCTGGTGTGACTAGCTTCTTGAGCTTAGATACACCAGGTGCAGGACCTTCACTTGTAGCCGTCAATTCAGTAGTTTGGTGTTTTGAAACATCATCCAAGTTAATGGAATCATCTGAATCCCTGATTACATCCTCAATGAGGACTGTATCAGTTACATCATGAGCTGAGCCCAACTCAGTTGTCTCATGTACCTCTTTTTCTTGGTTCAGAGGATTTCCTACCTCAGGCATTAAGCCTTCATCAGTAGTTGCCACAGTTGAGGTCTTAGCTATGTTACTTCTATCCTCAGGTCCACCACTAGGTGGTAAATGAGTAGTAGCAGCCTCAAAAGTACCGAAAGTTTCTAAGTTTGGGCTTAGAGACTCTGGTTCATCCTCATCTCTTTGGTTAGGGCTTTGAGTGTCCACATCCATGTCAAATTCTGAGGCTATGTCCCCTGTTTTATGTGGTTGTTGGGGACTGACATGTGTAGATGGGACTTTCTCTTTTAGCCCAGAGAGAAGTTTGGCTATTTCAATATCTGGTTCAGAAAGTTGGGGTGTTGGTTCAGTAGTTTGGGCAGTGGGTTCAGCAGTTTCAAAAGAAGAATCAATGGGAATAGTTTTCTTAAGTCTTTTTCTTTTGAAAAGGATTGTGATTGGTGCTCTTGGTGGGGTTTGAGATGGATGAGACTGAGAGGATGTTTCAGTCACATCTTTAAGAAGTGCAGATTGCACAATAGTTTGTTCAGGCATCTCAACCTCCTGAACAACTTTTCTTTTAGGTTTGGTGGGTTTTTGTTTTTTTACCTTGGGTTTCTTGGCCTTTGGTGGAGTAGGTTTGGAAGATGAGGGTTCCATGGGGACTGGTTCTGGTTCCCCTTGGTCATCTTCTGGCCAGGTAGTCTGTTTGTTGTGCCTTGAGTATGCTTATGAGGTTAAGGGTTTTAAAATTTCAGTTTTACCCACAAGCACCTCATTACCCAGTTCTTTTATTATGCATTGCATAATGAACCTTGGATATAACAAAAACTTTTTCTTAGTGTTATTGTGATGTAACACCAACTCATTAAAGAAAAGTTTTGATGCCCTGAAATTTGTTTCATTCACAATGGAATGAAAAATTGGTTGAAAGGTTGAGGGCATCTGGTCATAAGACCCTGTTTTAGGACTCAAGCACATAATTATATAATGAAACAAAAGTTTATATTTTGGTTCAAAATACTTTTTAAAGATGGTAGCTTGTGAGAGAGTACCTTGATAACCACACTCAGTCATGGTTAGGTGGATTGCAGAGTTGTCAAACTTTTCAGGGGCATTCACATCAATCAACCCCAGTCTGTTTGCAAGTATGGACGGTGTGATGGCCATTTGTCTCCCTTTAATTGTTGAGTTGAGAGAGATAACTTCATCATCCACCATCACTGTCTCAGCATTAGCCCAGAACTCATTGAGAGTTTCAGGATGTATTGGTGGGTCTATTGTGAGAGCGGTGAAATATTGGGATTTGACGACGAGATCAATGATCTAATCGTATTGGGACCAGCCTTCTTGTTTTTCTAAGTAGGCTCTGAGATTGTGTCCCTGTTTAAGAACTAAAGCCATGTGGTTTGTGTGTGTGTATGAATCGAACAGTGTTTATGTTGCAGGTTCAGGGGTTTGAGAGCTTTCTTGAGAGAGGAGGGAATTTTTGTTTTTGAATGGATAAGTGTTGAAAAAAAAGATATTTATCAGAAGTTTTTAACCGCTTGGAACTTCTTTATTAGAAGTTTTAAACCGCCTAGGTTAAAAACCTCTTTATCAGAAGTTTTAAACCGCCTAGGTCAAACTTCTGATGTGGGAAAAGTCTGATTTGCCCTTTTTGACTAAACTGCTGATGAAGAATTATTTTCATCAGTAGTTCCCACTTTCTCTTCAGCAGTTTTGAACAGCTGATGAGAAATACTTTATAAATACTTTATTCATAACTTCTGAAGGTTGTTTTATCAGAAGTTAATCACTTTTCAGAAAATATCCCCATACTGATGTTTTGTTCATCAGTAGTTTCTCTCTTTTCAGAAGTTTTTGAATTTTTGAAAACAGATGTAAGTGAAAAATAAAAAATTTGTGCAGAAAAATAAAGAGAAACACTTACAAATTTAGCATCCCTAGCATGGATACTAACTTCTGAAATGTTGATGTGTCAAGGGGTTTAGTGAATATGTCAGCTATTTGATTAGCTGTTGCTACATGTTTCACTTCAATCTTTCCTTTTTCATAGCAATCTCTTATGAAATGATACCTGATTTCAATGTGTTTAGTCTTTGAAAACTGAACAGGATTTTGAATGATGCTAATGGCAGATTTGCTGTCTACAAGCAATGGTGTCTTGGTCTCTTTGATTCCATAATCAAGAAGTTGATATTGGAGCCATTGTATCTGTGATGTACAACTTGCAGCTGCAATGTATCCAGCTTCAGCAGTTGAAGTTGCAACAGATGTTTGTTTCTTTGATTGCCAGGACACTAGACAGTTTCCCAAGAATTGACAACCACCAGATGTTGATTTTCTTGACATTTTACACCCTGCATAGTCACTATCTGAAAAAGCTGATAACTTGGTATTGCTTGAAGCAGGATACCAAATTCCAAGTGTTGGAGTTCCTTTCAGATATCTGAAGATTCTTTTGACTGCAATAAGGTGTGATTCCCTAGGAGCCGATTGATATCTAGCACAGACACATGTTGAAAACATAATATCTGGTCTAGAAGCAGTTAGATATAAAAGGGAACCTATCATACATCTATACATGGTTTGATCAACCTGTTTTCCTTGATCATCTGGTTCAACTTGTGTGGTTGGTGTCATGGGAGTGGAACATGATTTACAGTCTTGTAAAGAAAATTTGTTTAATAATTCTTTAACATATTTTGATTTATGTATAAAAGTTCCATTTGTTTGTTGTTTAATCTGCAATCCCAGAAAGTACTGCAGTTCTCCCATTGTACTCATCTCAAATTTTGATTGCATGAGTTTCTTAAATTCATCACACAATTTTGTGTTTGTTGAACCAAAAATGATATCATCAACATATATTTGAACAAGTAAGACATGATTTCCAACATGTTTTATGAAAAGAGTTTTATCAATGACACCTCTTGTAAAGTTATTTTTGAGTAAAAAGGTTGAAAGTGTATCATACCAGGCTCTTGGAGCCTGTTTGAGCCCATAAAGAGCTTTGTCTAGTTTGTACACCCACTCAGGATGAGAAGGATCCTCAAACCCAGGTGGCTGACAAACATACCTTTCCTCTTTTATCTTTCCATACAAAAATGCACTCTTGACATCCATTTGATAAACTTTTATTTTGTTGGAAATGGCATAGGCCAGAAATAACCTGATGGCTTCAAGCCTTGCAACTGGAGCAAAGGTTTCATCATAGTCAATTCCTTCTTCTTGAGAGTAACCTTGTAATACCAGTCTTGCCTTGTTCTTTATTATAATACCAGCTTCATCTTGTTTGTTCCTGAAAACCCATCTTGTGCCAATTGGTTGCTTGTTTGGTGGTAAGGGACAGATTTCCCAAACCTGTTGCTTGTTGAATTGAAGCAATTCATCTTGCATTGCCTGCACCCAATTGTTGTCTTTGAGGGCTTCCTGGTACTTCTTTGGTTCCAACTGTGAAATAAATGCTGAGAATAGACAAAAGTTGGAAAGCTGGTTTCTTGTAAGAACACCTGATGCAATATCACCCATGATTTGATCAAGTGGATGGTCTTTGTGTTTAATCAGTTGTTGTAAACCACTGACAGGTGTTGGTGGCTCATGTTCTTCAAACAAACTACTGATGTCTATTATATCTGGTTCAGCAGTTTCAGTGTCTTCAGTAGTTGCAGGTGCTGAAGCAGATGTTTGAGTTTGTCCTTCAGTATTTGTTGAATCAGAAGTTTGTGAAACTTCTGATGGTTTTGAAGTTGACTTAATGACTGTTTAAGGAGTCCATGGTGCTGGATCCTCATCATCAAACCTTTGATCACCATAATAAGTAGGTTTGGATAAGGTGACAGTCTTTTCAGGTCCAAAATGGAAGCTGTCAAGGTCAAAAAGTTCAGCAGGATGTGCTGGAATGAGAGTGTGTTTTGACTCATTGAACTTGACATTCAGTGTTTCTTCTACTATCCTTGTTCTTGAGTTAAAAACCTTGTAGGCTTTTCTAGTTGAGGAATAACCAAGAAAGTAACCTGAGTCATCTTTGGCAGCAAACTTTGAAATAGATTCCTTAATGTTCAAGATGAAACATTGACACCCAAAAGCCCTGAAAAAGGAGATAAGGGGCTTCATGCCATGAAGAACTTCATAGGCAGTCTTTGAATGTCTCTTGACAATAAGAACTCTATTTTGAACATAACATGATGTGTTAACTGCTTCTGCCCAAAAGTATAAAGGTAGGCCAGAATCAGCTAACATTGTTCTTGCTCCTTCTATTAAAGTTCTGTTCTTCCTTTCTACCACACCATTTTGTTCAGGAGTTCTGGCAACACTGAATTGTCTAATAATCCCTTTAGACAAACAGAATTCATCCAGAGTTTTGTTCCTGAACTCTGTCCCATTATCACTTCTAATGGTTTTGACAGGTAGAGAGTATTGCTTCTCTACTTGTAGAATGAAGAACTTGATGATTTCAGCAGCCTCATCCTTGGAAAATAAGAAGAATACCCATGTAAATCTTGAGTAGTCATCAATGATGACTAAGCAGTACTTCTTCTTACCAAGGCTCATGATTTTTACAGGCCCAAATAAGTCCATATGGAGTAGTTGAAGACATGCAGTTGTTTTTGATTCTTCAATAGACTTATAGGAGGACTTATGCTGTTTTCCCTTTAAACAGGATACACAGTGTTCTTGACACTGGTATACTTTTAAGGGTAGACCTCTGACCAAGCCCATTTTTGTGACTTTATTTATGGTTTTAAAGTTCACATGGCCAAGTCTCCTGTGCCAGAGATCAGTTTCTGAAGTTGATGCCCTTGAGAAGAAACAAGCAGTGTTGTTCAGTACTTTGTCTTTTTCAATGTCCACTGCATAGACATTGCCACATCTTTTGGCTATTAACAAAGTATGTTCTTCAATGATCTTCTCTATCAACTTCTGGCCTTCTGGTGATATGATCTTGCATGCTGTCTTTGTGAAAAAGGAAGAATATCCTTTATCACACATTTGTGACACACTTAGCAAGTTGTACTCAAGGTTTTCAACCAGATTGACCTTGTCAAACTGTATTTTGCCAGAGGAGACATTGCCATGTCCTAGCACATATCCCTTAGCATTGTTCCCAAAGGATACAGATCAATCTCTTTGACTGATAAAATTGTTTATCAGGTAATCGCATCCTGTCATGTGCATCGAGCCTCCACTATCTACATACCAAATGCTAGTTAAGCCTCTGGAAACTCTCTGCACAAGATAGCAAATCAGTTAGATTTAGGAACCCAAGCCAGTTTGGCTTTGGGTTTGCTCTTGAGAACATTTACAGTTTGTTCTTGACCAAGTTGTGAAATCCATGTCTTTTTGGCAATGGATTTTGCATTAAGAACAATGGTGGTATCCTTTTGAGGACCACCATCAACTTTGGTCATCAGTAGTTGTACCAAGTTCATAAGATCTTTAATCTCAGCAGTTTGTGAAACTGCTGATGATTCAGGTCTAACTACTGAAAGAGAATTTTGAGAAAAAGACCTTTGTTGAGATTTTGTCTTTTTCTGAGAAAAGGTGTTTGCTGGTTGTTGTTTCTTGGGAGAAAAAGTTTTTACATAATCATTTTTGATTTGTTTTCCCACAACCAGTTGTTGATTTTTCTTGTTGAACTGAATACCTTTTCTATATCTGCAAAATTCTGTTTTGTGGTTGAACAGACCACAAATTTCACATTCTTTTGTCTTTTCTTTCAAAGACAGGTTTCTGACTGTTTTGATTGGTTTTAGGTCATCAGTAGTTTTCAGGTTCTCAGCTCCTGATGTAGTTGAAACTACTGATGGCTTAAAGTCAAATTTAATCAGTACTTCTGAAGAACTTTCTTTGTGTGATTTTAGAAAGTTTTCATGGAAAGATGTGCATTCTTCCTCTTCAGAAGTTTCACCTGAAACAATTTTTCTCCCATCTTCAGTAGTTTTGGGGGAAAAATCTGTTGGTGTTTCAGTGTGATTGTACCCTATGCCAAACCTAACATTTGAAGCACTTTGTTTGTTTAGCAATAATTGGTACCCCTTACAAGATTCCACCCATTTTTCACATGTGACCTTGGTGTCAGCAAGCTCTTGTCTGACATTTCCTAGGTCATTTATCATGATTTTAATTTGTGCTTGGGTTTCAATAGCAGTGTTAGTTAATTTAGAAACTTCTTTTGTTTTTGCAGAAAGTTTTCTTTCTAAATCACATTTCATCTGAGTGAATTTTCTCTCAGAATCATTTGCTTTTCCTTGTAAGTGCACATTTGTCTCTCTTATGAGAGCAAAAGATTCTTTGCATGAATTTGAACACAGTTTTGTCAAAGATTCTTTTGATACCTGTGACAAGGCAGATTTTGAGGAGCATCCCTCAAATGCCATTAAGGCAAAGTTCCTTCTGCCATTGTCAGGCTCTCCCCAGTTGATGTCAAACATTTTGTTGTCTGCATCAGGATTGCACTCTGTGGTGTCAAAAGGAAGACTGCTCCAGTCAACATACCCTGAAGTAAATAAACTTTGTTGAGAGGGTTGTTGTTGCTGTGGAGGTTGTTGAGCAGCTGGAAAGGGAGGGATTGATTGTTGGCTCTGCATCTGTTGAGCAGGCATCTGTACATATTGTACTTGTGGCACATATTGGTGTTGTGGAGCTTGTGCCTGTACAAAATGTGCACTCCCTTGTGTTCCATTATTCCTGTTATAATTGTGGTTAAAATTGTTTCCAGACTGAGATTGGTTAAAGCCAGAGCTTCTACACTCTCTAGCAAAGTGTCCCAACTTTTGACACTTGTGACATCTAAGTTTAGATTTGTCAAAACCAATTTTTGTAGAACTGTTAAGTCCTGGAAACTTCCTTCCTGACCTTTTGTAAAATTTATTTGTTTTTAAACTTAACATGGCCAGTTGGTGCAAAATATCCATTTCTTCTAGGTCATCACTGCTGAAACTATTTAAATCATCCATGATAAAACACATGTTATCAGCAGTTTGACCAAAGTCATTATTGTCATAACCTGGGAATGATCTTTCAGATGAGATCCCAGCAGTTATGTCAATGTGGTCAAAAGATCCAAAACTATTTGAACAAGTTGGTGAGTCTTGTCCCAATAGTGTTGTACTACCTGGTAGATAGTCATCAGCAGTTTTGCCAGTACTTTGTAACTTTTTCTTTTGATCAATTTCTCTCTCAAAAGTAAGTAATCTCCCATGAAGTTTTGTAAGAGTGAGGGAGCTAAAGTCTGGTGAAGATCTTAAAACTATAGAGTATGTTTCCCATTTTTCAGGTAAAGACCTTAAAAATCTATGAAGCATAGATACAGTTGTGTAGGTCTGACCATTTAGTTTTAGCTCAGATATTAATGAGGAAAATCTTTCAAATTGATGTGTTAAAGTTTCCCCATTAATGTGAGCAAAAGTTTCATATTGTTAAGCCAAAATTTCTCTGGTGTTGGCAATCACCTCTTCAGTTCCTCCAAACTGTTCTTTTAGGCAGTCCCAAAGCTCTTTGGCACTATCACAATGTAATAGGCCAGAGTAGATTTCATTTGGGAGTGCCTTTGCCAACATAGAGAAAGCTTTTGCATCAAGCTCAAGTTTTAGGAAATCATCATCAGTATAGTCTTTTGGGTCTTTTGGAATCTCTTCTTTAGTTTCTAGATTTATATTTACTGGTTTATGAGGACCATATATCACAGATTTCCAGCAACCTGTGTTGGTCTGTGATAAGGTATGTGCCATTCTCTTTTGCCAGATGTTATATTCATTTCTTACTAGCATGGCAGGTTTAGTGGCAGAACCAGTATTATGAGGATCCATTTTAAAGAGTATTGATTTGTCAAATATCTCTTAAAGTGATGGATGTTGATAAAAGTGAGCTTATAATCCTTTATTGAATATCAATAAGAGCCTGTGTCTGATTCTCAATGTGTTAGATTGATATGTGATCAGATAAACCAGTGCTCTGATACCAATTGTTGGATCAGTATTTTGCTCTTTTATATGAACTTGCTAGTGGACACTTAAGTGTTTAGCAAGTTCTTGATCAGTGATAGCACAGCGGAATGTTATGAGTTTAAAGCTACACTTATCAACAGGAGTTATTACTCCCCCTGGATTCAAGAACTAATAAATGATAAGTATTTATTGAGAATCTAAGTATTGAATGAGAATGAAACACTTAGACAGATTCTCAATAAACATGAAATGGAAATAACAATAATAAGTGTTGAAGGATTTCTGTATTAAAATCAATGTCTAAAACAGAGGGATGAACCCTTCTATTTATAGACTTTACAAATACATGAACCTTGCCAAAAGCAAGTTCAGAAACAAGTTGCAGTCTTGGAACTTGTACATAAAGCAAAAAGAAATACTAAAGTAATAAACTACTGATACAAAAAGGCGGTGGAAAAGATCTTCATGTAAGTACTGATGAATGACAAACTACTGATGAGTAGTTTGTCTTCAGTAGTTCTTCAGTAGAAGTGTCTGGTTTGAACTTCAGAACTTCTGATGACTTTTCTTCTTCAGCACTTCTGAATCTCTTCTTCAGCAGTTTGATCCTTCTTCTTCAGCAGTTCTATACTTCGAATATTTTGACAGAAGTGAATTAGACTAAGGTTTGCAAAAAGTGGTTTCACCAATCCTTTTTGTCCTAACATTAGTAGGCCTTTTAGACCTAGATGACCTCCTGAGTTAACTATTGGGTTTATTAGGATACATATGCAATTTTATGAATTAGCTCTTGGTTAGGTGCTTTCAATCTCAGGTAAATAAGGAGCAATATTATTTTCTAAGTGTATAAGAGTTGGTGCAGTATGGTGTACAAGAGGTGTAATCGGAGTTAAATTTGGAGTAGAATTTAATGAGTCTTAAACTTGTCCTTATATCGATAACATTCTTTTGACAAGTATATGTTACGTTAGTCAAATCATTGTTCGCGCATACTTTGACATAATGAAACTTGAGGTAGGTGTATTAATCCACTTGGTACTTGATGAAAAGAATTGCATTATAATTTCATCATGTTTAAATTCTTGCATCAACCCATAAATGGATTTCATTGACTTACAAACTAAGTGTTCTTGACCTTCAGTTTAGAACTTTCAGGTTATTTCATGAACATGTAGGTCAATGTTAGGGAAAGTTGTCTAATGTTCATCTAATGTAGCTCTTAAATTATTATAAGCTACTAGAACGGTAATGATCCTCAAATAAACCTTTTGTAAGACAATTAAGAAGGTTCTTTGATAATTTATTCCCTCTTGAGTATAACCCTCAACAATCAATCATACTTTTAGTGTGATAACGTTTCCATTCAGATTCAGTTTAGTTATGAACACCTTTAGGTAATTCAAACAAATCCAAACGTTATTCTGATTCATGGAATCAAGCTTGCCAATAATAGCTTTATCCCATTTAGAAGATTTAATTGATGCCGATGATATAATTAGAAGAGATAGGATCAGTAAACTTTCCAAACATCCATTTCAGCTTTAGTCAGGTAAGGTACTTAATCATCAAAGTTAGTAGGCCTTTTAGACCTAGATGACCTCCTGAGTTAACTATTAGGTTTATTAGGATACATATGCAATTTTATGAATTAGCTCTTGGTTAGGTGCTTTCAATCTCAGGTAAATAAGGAGCAATATTATTTTCTAAGTGTATAAGAGTTGGTGCAGTATGGTGTACAAGAGGTGTAATCGGAGTTAAATTCGGAGTAGAATTTAATGAGTCTTAAACTTGTCCTTATATCGATAACATTCTTTTGACAAGTATATGTTACGTTAGTCAAATCATTGTTCGCGCATACTTTGACATAATGAATCTCGGAGATACCTCTTATGTTATAGGAATCAAAATTCACCGAGATAGACGACACATTTGTTTTGTCTCTAAGCGGGTCCTTACACATGTAATATACAACATTGCTCTCCTTTAGAGGCTAATAGGATAACTGAGATTATTACCTTATGCTTCATTAATTAGAAGCCTTATGTAAGTTTAAGTCTATACTCGTTTGGATATTGCTCATGTTGCTAAACACTAGACTCGCCTAGATTATTGTGAAGCATCTAATAAAATATTACAATATCTTTAAGAAACGGGAGACTATAATTTAAAGAAGAAGTGAGAACTTAAAATAGTTGAATACTCTTATTCTAACTTTGTCGTATTCAAAGAAAACAATATGTCAGCTTCGGGATATATCCTTATTTCAGCAGACAAAACTTAACTCATGGAGGAGTCATAATGAACTGTTAACAACAACCTAAATAATAATGACATAATATGTTGCTTATCACAACGCAACTGTCACTAAATGTTGTTGGAATTTTATCAGTAGACTCATAATTAATAACTCCATCTAAATTCTATATTGAAGACTTACTGTGATAAAGTCAGCTACCCTATTTTCTCGAACAGTAACAGTTCGAGCGAAGCTGCATTAGAAATTCGATACGAAATTTATTGTTCACTTATTTTATGAACAAGTAGAGGAAACTAATTCTTTGTATCGAATTCATTCATGATATGCTTATGGATCCAATAATTAAAGGTCTATCACCCATAAGTCTCTCTAAGGGCCTATAATTGAGACGGGTTTTACTAATGACCATGTACAACTGCATATTGAACTATGAATGGCTAATTATAATATATTCCTCATCCGTTTAATATTTGTTTGTCTCTAAATACGTTCATGCATGCCTAAGGATGTATAGACACTAATTATACAAATTAATGTTAAGGGCTTACTTGTCATGATCCTAATGTTAAGTTTTAAATTTGGGGTGTAGTATGATTAATGGGGGTCCTGAGTTGAATAACTGACTCAACGACTGTATTTCTCTGCTACATTTCTGGGTTTAAAACTAAAATGAGTGTTAACTCCTGATCAGGCTTATCTAATGCTCATAATAAATGATTACTCGGTCTAGTGGGAGAATGTAAGAATATATTTATATATTCTAATTAAATGGCCCTTATAATCATTTATCTAATAAATGATCAATGACCTAAATACCCCTATTGGTTTAACTGGTCTTTATGTGATGGACGTAATTACCCTTAATGAACCATTAAATAGGGTTTCCCCTTGGGTATATATATAGAGATTATTAGGAGAGGTAAAGACTAATGAAACACCATTACTCACAACCCTAATTTGTTCTTCCTCTCCTCTCTAAAACTGAGATCTTTGATCTCCTTAGCCATCATTGGCGGATCCACCCTTGCTCAATGGTGGGCAAGTGCCCACCGTGTGCTCACTTCAATTGCAAATTTGTTAGTAATTATTTTTGAGTTGCTATTCTAGTTATTGTGTTTTCTGTTAAGCTTTAGCCAATTTAGTTCAATTTGTAATGAACTGGAGCCCACTAACAAGTTTGTAATATTTATTTGTTTAAACCTTTTTTTCTTGTTGTCTATTTAACTTTTTTTTATTGATTATTAATTGTTTAATTTCTGTTATTGGAATTTGGTTTTGTTAATTTATTACTTAACTAAACAAGTGAAAATTATATTGCTCATAGTAAATATTTATAATTGGGTGTTATAGGAAAAAAAAAATTAACAAGTGTTATTTATGACCCTACCCAAATTATACCTGGTTTAATTTTTGCCCCCCGTCCATAAAATTTCTGTATCCGCCACTGTTAGCCATCCTAACTGTACACCCTAAACGGGAACCCGATCATCCTGTAGATCATGAAGTATTCCCTCTCAGTGGTTACTGGCTAATAAGGTACATATTCGATTTACTTATTCATGTTTATGTATTATTTATCAATGAATTGATCAACACTAGTTGGGCTCATGGGCTAAAGTCCTTTGACGTTCTTCGTCACTGCATGCTTCTTGGTTGGTGTTACCATCATTCAATTGTAGTATAGGACTCGGGTAGGGTGATTTAATTTTAGGGTATTTTTTTTTTCAAGTAAAAACTTGGCATAATAGCAATCTATTATATCTCGACTTGAGATTGACAACGATAGACTAAATAGTGTATAGCTGTGGAGAAAGATTTCGAAATAATAATTAGTTTTAACAATTTGACAAAATAGTCGATCAATGTGACGTCCGCATTTTTAGGTAGTCGGTCGAACCCAAAATAATAATGACAATATAAAGTACATAAAATTCTATAGAACTTAAAGAAATCCTATTACAAAAGAGGAATCAAAACAAGAATAAAATCTATGTTCTTTCACATTTAAATTCATGAAAATCTTTTAACACGATCTAGAGAAGATGCTAAGTTGGATGCCGACAAAGATGAAGGTGACAAACACACTGATTTTCACTAATTTTTCATTTTTTTCCACTAAAATTTTCAAGTTTTTTCAAATTGAGGAGGTTTCTGGAAACCCAGGAACCCCCCTAGATCCGCGCAAACACATAACTTTTTAAGCACCACTAAAAAGACCTCACAAGGAAAAAGAAACCGTAGCAGTGTAGCTACCAGCCTAACAAAGTTTGAAACATACTTGGTTGATTCAAGGAAGACGATTTAGTCCTTCGCAAAACATACTCTGTAGTAATGTGCATCGGTTAATTTTTACTCAAGCCGTACTCCCGTTAAAGTGGGTTCGCCTATGTACATATATTCACACTAGATTATACCCCGGGAGCGTCCCGGGTTGAGAAATTAAAAATTAAGAATCAATTAAACCAAGGAGAAACATATACACCTAACTAATCACATATTATCCAAATCACAAATAACAGTACACATTATATGCATATATTAAACTGCAATAAGTCACCACTTTTATAACGAAAATTTAAAAGCTTGATGAAATTGAAAGCCCGACTTAAAATGTGCCTGCGCGCAATATATTAAACTGCAATAAGTCACCACTTTTATAACGAAAATTTAAAAGCTTGATGAAATTGAAAGCCCGATTTAAAATGTGCCTGAGCGCAAGTTTTTGGGTCCTTATAAAACATTTCCAAGTAAACCCTTTTGAAATCACTAACTTTTGTCCTAAAAGAAGCTCTTAACATGAGCTCTTCCAACAACTTTCATCAAGTTAGCCACTTCAAGAACCCTAGCCGTCTTGGTTCTCCTAACCGACTCAAGCGGTGCTCTCCTTTCCTCGGCTTTGTGATGAGCTTTTGCCATCTATCATGTGAAGAAGAAAAAGAAAAAAAATCACAACTGTTTTTTAACTTACATTATCGATCATCCCTGGTTCAATTCAATTATGAGGTTTCCATCAGACGGTAATGAAAAAGTGGCGTTTTCGCGGACTTAATCTGTGCATATTCATTGATTATTATGTTCATGCTTTCTGCAAATCACCATCTCCATCGATAATATAATAAATTATAAAGATAACATATACATAGTGAAACATTGAAACATCATTCATCATAGGAAAACAAAAAAAAAAGGCTATAATAATGATAAGGAGTAAGAGGGGAGATCAACTTGGAGAGCTGCACAAATTAATAACAATGAAAATAAAGAAAACAAAAAGGCGACCTGAGACAAATTAATAACAATTAAAATAAATCAATTTGGTCGTTAAATAATAGCAATCGCATGAACTTGGATTCATATCTCTTAAAAAGTCATAAAATATTAGCGGAGACTGACGATTTAGGATAATTAGGGTTTATAAGGTTAAGGGTTACAATTTTTTTTTTCTAAATCACCTATTGCCACATGAGATGCCACATGGCATACTTAAGAGAAGAGAATACCCTCTTTGAATGCCATGTCATTAAAATGGCTTTGGTTTATTATAGATATAGATTTGCGACAAGTTTTTTTTTTTAAAATTCGAAACGAATATAATATTGGTATCAGATTATAGACACAAAGCACTTAGGAATTACGATTAAGATAGTGGCTTTATGACTGTAATATAAAGTTTGAAATCAATTATATGGTAAGAATTATAAAATAATATAAAAGAATTGGTTGTTTTATGATTACTAGAAGATGATGAGTGAAAAGAAATCTTCTCATGCAAACCCTAGCAAGGGAGACCAAATGATTATAAATCTCCATGCTTTCTTATCTTTGATTATATCTAATCATCATCATCATTAGTATCATTTGTAGCCATAATCATAATCATCATCATACATTCTTCAATTCAATTATCCTTTACTTTCTTCAACCTGGGATGCTTTTTTATGTTGGCCAAGGGTGGGACATGCATCCCACAAAAAACTGAATGATGCCATGATGTTGTTGACATGGATAGATGGACTACCATTATTATACTCATATAGTTTTTGTTAGTTTCATCACTATGTTCCCTCATATATACTCATGATAGTATATAACCATTATGCCATGACATGATGTGTGTTCAAGATTGGTGTTATAAGTTGGCCCTCATCAATAACATTTGTACTCATTAAACATTCTAATCATGAGATTTTGCAACTAAATAATACGTTTTCCTTGCAAATAAATTGTTTATAGTGAAAACATATCCTTTATCTTTTTTTTTTTTTTTGACCAAACAAAACGCTGCACATTTTTATTCACCCACAAAAGATACACCCAAATTTCCAGCCAAGATTACAAACCATAAACAGACAACAAAACAAGGAAGAATCATCACCCCAAGCCCAATATGCAAGTGGCTACATGGGATTTACACACCCAAAAACAGAAAGCCGATCTGCACAATTAACCGTTATCGAGAGCCGTAAACGCGAACCATCTATCCATGTCCATGTCCGCTATTTTCGCCCTTTTCACCATCCACCAATATGATTCCGTCTTCACCTCATCTATCAGTTTTTGCGTAGCAACATTCACATTATTAAAGATTTTATCGTTACGTGATAACCATAGCTTCCAAGTGACCAAAAGGACAATCGCATATATGGCTTCCATCTTTCTTTTCCCACAGTTAAGAGCCCTGCATCTTTCCATAATCAGCAGCAGCGAATCATCTTCACCAGCAATGTCCGATCTGACCCATTCATTGATAGACCTCCATGCCGCCCTAGCCCACAAGCACTCCACAAATATATGATTAGCCGTCTCCACAGCAGCCCCGCACCTTTTGCATAATCCGTCAGACACATGTAGCCCTCGAAATGCCAAAGATTCGGCCGTAGGGATTTTATTTTCCACCGCCCGCCATACGAAACAATTAATCTTCGATGTAGCAATCTTACTCCACCAAAAGTTAACGACCTGAGTACCCACATGATGTTCTCCCCACAACGACTTCCGAACAGCCTTCACAGAGAAGTTAACCGTTTCATCCCCCAATCGCCAACGCCATTCATCACCCGACTGATTTAAAGTGATAGAGCTGAGCCGATTTACAAAATCCTCCAACTGCGATGTTTCCTCCACTGATGACGGCAGTCTTTTCCAGCCCGGTTGCCACCTGATGCTATTATACAGACTATTATTATTATTACAATGTATAAGATTGCCAGAGCTATTATTATTATAATTACTAATATCAATACTGTTAAGAATATTATCATTATGGATACAATAGTTGACATTATTATCATCATTATTATTATTATTATTATTATTATTATTATTATCATTATAACCACAGTTTATATCATATCTATTATTAATATTGTTACTGCTTACGCCAACAGCCAAGTCCTTGTAACATTCAGCCACCGAAATTCGCCTTCTTTTGCACAACTCAAACAACAGCTAATATTCTTCTTTTAATGAGCTCGAACCACACCAAATCTCATCCCAAAACCCAACAGATTTGCCATCCCCAACACTGCATTTAAACAAACTCGGAAGGTCCAAACCTCTTTTAATAAAACTTTTGTTCAGGTCACCAATGTCAGCCCAAGTGCCCTGAACTGACTTCTTGAACGGTACAAAGTTATACCTCCTGTTACCACCATGAATTGCTTTAATGACGTTACACCATAGTTGGTTCAGTGAGCTCTTGAAACGCCACCACCACTTCACAAGGAGTCCCAAATTTAGCTCTTCAATACCGGCGACCCCAAGCCCCCCCTCTGTTTTGGTTTGATAATTCTTTCCCAAGCCACCCATCTAATTTTGTGAGAGTTTGAATTACCACCCCAAAGGAACTTCCTTATAATGCCTTCCAACACCTTGATTACACCACGTGGAGCTTTGAACAAAGACAAGTAGTAGTTTGGTAATGACCCTAGGACAGCTTTAACCAACACCAATCTTCCAGCAAAGGACAGTGAACGAGCCTTCCACGAAGCTAATTTGGCATTAAACTTATCAATAACCAACTTCCAACTCTTTAACCTTCTCATATTATCACCCACCGGGAGACCGAGATAAATAAATGGTAAAGAATCTTCTTTGCAATTGAGTAGCCTGGCCATCGATACAACCTCCTCTTCCGGAACATTTACACCATATAAGTAGCTTTTATGGAGGTTTACCTTCAAACCTGATGCAATGGAGAATCCCCGTAACAACCGATTAAGGTTTGATATGTTGTTTTCCGACCAAGAGCCAATAAATAAGGCGTCATCAGCATAAAAAAGATGGGACAAGTTTGGGCCCTCATTTGACAGCTTGATACCAGAAAAAGCCCCACCCGAGACTACATTCGACACCATAACAAGTAAAGCTTCCATGACTACTGTGAATAAGAAGGGAGATAAGGGATCGCCTTGTCTAAGACCCCTTTTGAGCTGAAATTCCTCCGACGGTGACCCGTTTATTAGCACAGCTGCTTTTCTGGTAAAAAGCAAGCCCATTACCCAATTCTTCCATCGCGAGGGGAATCCCATTACATATCCTTTATCTAATTTGGTATTATACCTAATTCACATGGTTATAATTAGAAGAGTAAATTGCCAAATTCGTTCCTGTGGTTTGACCGAATTTGCTTGATCCATCAAAAATAGTTTTTTTCTCACCTGGGCCCTACGTTCAACTGCCAAATCAATTCAAAAACTAACCCGATTAAATTGAACTGTTAAATGGGGGGGGTATTATAGTCACTTTACTCTTTTATTTAATTGATATTTTAAAAATCTCTGCACACGTCTCTCTCTCCCCAAAGTCCAACCCACCCATTCCCTTTCTTCTCCCCTAAAGTCCGACCCTGCACCTGTTCACCTTGACCATCCACCGTCCACACCCCTGCAATCCACCTTCTCCTCCAACCAAAAACCACACCCCTGCAATTATTATTTGCAACACGACCCTTAAGGAAGGTTAGGAGAATACGCAGTTTATGGGTGTATCAACTCCATCACTTCAAACCTTTGCCCTCAAACCAGACACCCTCTTAATATTTGTATACCTGATAGATAAACTAGCAGAATAATGAATAAAAGCTTGTATTTAAAGCAGTAATAATAATATTAATTCTTACGTATCTTATTTGAAGGGATAGGGAGCCTAATCCTCGCGCGGACGACATTCTTATCCCATTTTTCAATAAGCCAAGCGCTGAGCACACCGGCGCGGAAAAAGACACTAGAATGTGGCGCAGAGGCATAGTCCGCGGAGGCAAGCATCCTCAGCTTGCCGCCTCAACCCGCGGACCTAGTTCGGAGCAGGAAGTCACTTCAGGTGTGATGTAATTTCATTCACATCAACACCTCAGGGAAATCTACGCGCGTACCACCACGCGCGGAATATTTGCCCAACCTCAGCTTTTAGTACGAGGTACGGAAGATCAAGAATGAAGAAGATTCACTAAGATCTGGGCAGACTGTGCGCCAACCAAATGGCGACACGTGTCAGGAGTGGTCCAACAACCGCTGATGTGAACAACGACATCACTGCTCCCATGCTTCAACCATGCTGCTGTCTACAGTACCGCATAGGCATGCTTACCTGCTGCCAGACGTCACGTCAGACGACAGCAGTTAAGTCAACCATGTTGTGTTAGAACAACATGCCGCCGGCGCCTAACCAGAATGCGCCACGTGCCACTTTTGCAGACAAGCTCCAACTATTCGTTACGTCAGCAGGAATAGCCACCAATTTCCCGCCAATTTCATGGGCCGGTGACTTTGGGCCCGGATCGAAGCTGTGACACCCGGCAAATTCCGATTAACAACGTTGTCTAGATTAAAGTCTACCTTAGCGAGTCATGCGTATATTATACTTAACTGGGTTAGTTGAGTCGTGTTACGGTTCGGGAACTGTTAGTTTAGTATAGAGGATCATTAGATGTTAGTCTAGAGGCTCATTAGATGTCAGCCCTTAACCAAGTGTACAAAGGGTGACGATTCGTAGAATCGTCAGAGCATAGGGAACATACAAGTCTCGAGTCCCGGGAATTGGTGAACGAGTGTGAATGTGTTTGTTTACATGTATTATGTGTTTACAATTATTATGTGACTTGTCGGTATGTGAAAATGTGTTAACATATGTTAAAACGGGGTTTAACGCGCAAAATACGCTGAACCAACCCCTATAGGCGATTAGGGAGGGCTAATCGCCTATAGGGAGGGCGAGTAGGGATTCACATGGGGCGAATAGGCCCTAATCGCCCCTACTATAGGCGATTAGGAGCCCTATTCGCCTGATGCTGCTGCGTAATCGCCTATAACGTGCTGGACGACTAAAAACGCCTATAAATACAATACTTGACCTCCTAAGCTTCATTATAACAACCCTAGTCGTCCCACAACTCGTCCCAACACACACACAACCTCTGGAACACGATTTTGGATCAAAACACAAGATTTCAAGCCTATTACATCAATCTATCATAAATCTAAGGTGTGGTTTTCATTCATGCAATCTTTAATAATGTTTTATTGAATCCCTAATGGTCCAGACCTGTTTATAAACGTATGTGTCTTCTGAAATTCGTTAATAATCGTTGTTAATTGGATTCTAACTATTATGCATGTTGTATGTGTGTTTATAATTAAAAGATAGGGTTTTTGTGATTCAAGAAGGATTGTTAGCATGATATTAAGGTAGTTACAGATTGATGATGATAGCATGTTGATGAAATCTGAGTAATTGTTCATTAGGGTTACGGTTATGCATGTTAATGTGATGTTTCATGCTATGTGTATTGTTTTTGGGATACATGGTTGCATGCAGGACTGATAGAACGAGGTTAAACGAGGGATTTTGATTGAAATATGTTTGATATGGTTGTTTGATTTATATTTGATGTTTACACACGTTCTGGATCTGATTTGGAGTGTTAAACGCGCGAAAAACTGGAACAGCTGGGCTAAAGGCGAATAGGGATCCTATTCGCCTATGCTATAGGCGAATAGGAGGCTATTCGCCTGATATGGGTTCCTATTCGCCTATAGTATATGCGAATAGGGGCCTAAATGCCTTTACTTCATTCATGTACGGTACCAAATGCACCATCTACACCGATCACAAGAGTCTTCAACATATTTTCGACCAACAACATTTGAACATACGACAACGTCGTTGGATTGAACTCCTGAACGACTATGATTGCGCCATTAAGTACCATCCTGGCAAGGCGTATGTAGTAGCAGACGCCTTGAGCAGGAAGGAATCAATTAATCCTCGTCGCGTTCGGGCGTTGCAGCTCACCATTCGTTCCTTTCTACCTGACCAACTCCGTTCTGCTCAGTTAGAAGCTTTGAAGGAGGAAAACCTTAAAGCTGAGACTATGCACGGTGCCGACAAGCACCTCGAGCGAAGGCCTGATGGCCTGCACTACTTCGCAGAACGCATATGGGTTCCTTTATTCGGGGGACTTCGGGAGCTTGTCTTAGATGAGGCTCACAAGTCCCGGTATTCTATTCATCCTGGTTCGGATAAGATGTACCAAGATCTAAAGGTGCTTTACTGGTGGCCAAACATGAGGTCGGATATAGCCTCATACGTGAGCAAATGCTTGACCTGTGCTAAGGTCAAGGTGGAATACCAGAAACCGTCGGGTCTTTTGCAACAACCTGAAATTCCGGAGTGGAAGTGGGAACGGATTACAATGGATTTTGTTACGCAACTACCTAGGTCACCAAGCGGGAATGATAAGATATGGGTAATTGTTGATCGGTTGACGAAATCAGCCCATTTTCTCGCTATTAAGGAGACCGACACCATGGATCGTTTGGCTCGTCTTTATCTGAAGGAAGTTGTTTCTAAGCACGGGGTGCCGGTTTCTATTATTTCGGATCGTGACTCCCACTTTACTTCTCACTTCTGGAAGTCTTTGCACAAGGCTTTGGGTACTCAGCTGGACATGAGTACAGCTTATCACCCACAGACTGACGGTCAGAGTGAACGCACGATTCAAACCTTAGAAGACATGCTGCGGGCATGTGTGATCGATTTTGGCAAAGGTTGGGAAGCTCACCTACCGTTAGTGGAATTCTCTTACAACAACAGTTACCACACGAGCATCAAGGCAGCTCCGTTCGAGGCACTGTACGGGCGGAAATGCCGGTCCCCTCTTTGTTGGGCTGAGGTGGGTGAGAGTCAACTCACTGGGCCTGAGCTAGTGTACGAAACTTCGGAAAAGATCGTACAGATTCGTAACCGGTTGGCAGCGGCACGGGATCGGCAAAAGAGTTATGCCGATCAGCGTCGCAAGCCATTGGAATTCCAGGTTGATGACAAAGTGCTTCTGAAAGTTTCACCGTGGAAGGGCGTCATACGCTTTGGGAAGTGTGGAAAACTCAACCCTCGGTATGTCGGCCCATTTACAATCCTGGAACGAATTGGACCGGTTGCATATCGTCTTGATTTACCGACAGAGCTCGGCAACGTACATAACGTCTTCCATGTGTCCAACTTAAAGAAGTGTCTGGCTGACGAGTCTCTTATTGTTCCACTGGAAGAGATCAAGGTTGATGATCGTCTTCGGATTGTGGAGGAACCTGTTGAGATTCTTGATTACAAGATTCGTAGCCTACGTCATAGCAAGATTCACATTGTTAAGGTTCGCTGGAACTCGAACCGGGGACCAGAGTACACTTGGGAACGGGAGGATCAGATGAAGTCTAAGTATCCTCATCTCTTTCCTAAGGAAGCGTTCGAATCGAGATATGTTACCTCTGCAGCTGAATGAATCTCGGGGCGAGATTCCTTTTTAACGTGGGGATGATGTGACAACTCGGGTAAATCTCTCTCTTGTTTCTATCTTTTGTCTGTTTCTTTTGTTATTCCTTTTGGTACTTGTGCAATTTTCGGGTCGAAAATTCTTTTAACGTGGGGATGATGTGACACCCGGCAAATTCCGATTAACAACGTTGTCTAGATTAAAGTCTACCTTAGCGAGTCATGCGTATATTATACTTAACTGGGTTAGTTGAGTCGTGTTACGGTTCGGGAACTGTTAGTTTAGTATAGAGGATCATTAGATGTTAGTCTAGAGGCTCATTAGATGTCAGCCCTTAACCAAGTGTACAAAGGGTGACGATTCGTAGAATCGTCAGAGCATAGGGAACATACAAGTCTCGAGTCCCGGGAATTGGTGAACGAGTGTGAATGTGTTTGTTTACATGTATTATGTGTTTACAATTATTATGTGACTTGTCGGTATGTGAAAATGTGTTAACATATGTTAAAACGGGGTTTAACGCGCAAAATACGCTGAACCAACCCCTATAGGCGATTAGGGAGGGCTAATCGCCTATAGGGAGGGCGAGTAGGGATTCACATGGGGCGAATAGGCCCTAATCGCCCCTACTATAGGCGATTAGGAGCCCTATTCGCCTGATGCTGCTGCGTAATCGCCTATAACGTGCTGGACGACTAAAAACGCCTATAAATACAATACTTGACCTCCTAAGCTTCATTATAACAACCCTAGTCGTCCCACAACTCGTCCCAACACACACACAACCTCTGGAACACGATTTTGGATCAAAACACAAGATTTCAAGCCTATTACATCAATCTATCATAAATCTAAGGTGTGGTTTTCATTCATGCAATCTTTAATAATGTTTTATTGAATCCCTAATGGTCCAGACCTGTTTATAAACGTATGTGTCTTCTGAAATTCGTTAATAATCGTTGTTAATTGGATTCTAACTATTATGCATGTTGTATGTGTGTTTATAATTAAAAGATAGGGTTTTTGTGATTCAAGAAGGATTGTTAGCATGATATTAAGGTAGTTACAGATTGATGATGATAGCATGTTGATGAAATCTGAGTAATTGTTCATTAGGGTTACGGTTATGCATGTTAATGTGATGTTTCATGCTATGTGTATTGTTTTTGGGATACATGGTTGCATGCAGGACTGATAGAACGAGGTTAAACGAAGGATTTTGATTGAAATATGTTTGATATGGTTGTTTGATTTATATTTGATGTTTACACACGTTCTGGATCTGATTTGGAGTGTTAAACGCGCGAAAAACTGGAACAGCTGGGCTAAAGGCGAATAGGGATCCTATTCGCCTATGCTATAGGCGAATAGGAGGCTATTCGCCTGATATGGGTTCCTATTCGCCTATAGTATATGCGAATAGGGGCCTAAATGCCTTTACTTCATGCATTTACGATCCTAAATGCTAGTTAAGCCCTGAATTGCATGCCTTACGACGTAATCGCCTATAAACTCATGAATTGCATACCGCATGACCCTAATCGCCTATAGTATAGGCGATTAGCCTTCCTAAATGCCTGTTGACCCACGTAATCACTAGTTGACTTTTCCTAATCGCCTGTACTGCTGCTGTAAGTGTATTTTGACATTCTGAGACCCGATTTGACACCTAGGAACATGCTAGGAACCCCGTAACATACCTAGTAACTTAGTAACATGTGCTCGGACTTATTTACGTGATACTTGAACTACGTGTTACAACTTGTTGGATTTTAACGTATGTTAAGTGTGATTGCATGATTGTATGTTTGAGAGTGCAAGGATAACACGGGGAGTCTCGGGTCACCAATGGGATGTCGAGTCTTGTACATTGGGTTAATTTAACAGTCACGGTGTTTTCAAACGAACTTGGTTATGGTCTGGACATCTAGTGTAACACCCCAACCGATGGCGGAAACATCGGGATGTCACGTATTGATGATTGTTCAGTAGCTCATGGTAAATAATAAATTTCAATAAATGATTTAAATAAATTACATACAAATGTTCTAAGAATTTGTACATCAAAATGAAAATAACAAGCTACGCATCTTCAAGCATTAACTCTAATCTTCGAGCATGTTATAACCTGAAACATGTTAAGTTTGAAAATATTTTGGGTCAACAAAAGTTGGTGAGAATTACATAGGTTTTTGATGATAAATGAATAAAATGTTATGCAATTCATGTGTCATGTTAATCTAGCCCATATGTGAGAACATATTAGAAATAAATCGAGTGCATAATCAACCCTGCTGACTGTTATAAAATGATACATACCATACACTTATGGTCCCAATGAATATGTTATGCGATAACAAACACCCACGTAACCTTTGTAGGAGGCACGTATCCGGGTGGGATTGTCAGTCCAATAGATCTATCAATGTATACCGTCGGCTGATCAATGTTAATGATTATGCTAGAATGGTGCTTACTCTAATCATGCTCAAGACAATATGCAACATAGAAAACACATAGACACATTGATGATTGAATTGCAATGAAAATGTTATAACATGTTTCACCCCAAAAATGGTGATAAAAGGGGCTATGTAAACTCACCTTAGTGCATCATGAAAGAATAGCAAACAATGTCTGAAGCTGGATTAATGGAATCTCTCGTGTCCTATTACAAGTAAAGGATACCCTTAATTCTAATACAAATAAGCTTGTTTCATTAATCGATTGTATAGATAGTTTATTCAACTACCTGGACTCGCATTGAATGGATGCGCGTCTTAAAGTGTGTATGACTTAACGAACCGATTGTACTTGGTTTAGTTGTTCGAATGTATACGTGTGTATATAGTTATTGAAAATAAATACCTTAATATGGTATACGAAGTCGCATCTTGAAATTATTGTTAAAGCAACATTTTTTGGCTAATGAAAACATTACTAGTGTAACTCGACTCGCGTTTCAATTTGTTTTCGAAGACCGGTTAATATTTGTACCGTTACGTTTATATATATACATATTAATAACTATATTTTTTTTTGTACGCGTATCACTATCATGACACGTAAAATTGGTATAGTGTCCATTTGTAAAACGTAGCGTTTTTGTACAAAAGTATAGAATCGAATGCTTGATATGTTTCTTATATTTTTATAAAAATTTGGGCAGAGTCTCCCCTGTTTTTGTAAGAAACCGACAACTCTTGTTGTCTATATTTTGCCAAAAATCAATCATTTAAATTCCCATACGCAACTTAATCTAAATAAATCTTTAAATACGATAATGATTTAACTAGAAAAATTATTTTAATGAGAACTAGGCATCTCGACAAGAAATGATTATACACACATATCTTAACATTCGTTTAATCTCGCAACCATAGATATAGTTATAATTTACTAGTATTAAAGCTATATCCAACGAGTAAACTATATTTTTGACGAGTGATATGTATATATATTCAAATTAATAAGGTAACTTTAGTCGTAAGTCGGTTCGGTTCGTTTTACAATCTTGAATATATAATTATATATACAAATAAATCCGAATAAGCAAAATAAAGACAAGCGTGCGCTATATACCTTTCCGCTATATGGTCACGAAACGACACGAAGCGAATGTCCCAACATCCATACTGACCAGCCTTGATCGAGGTCTGACTGTTGACCTAGAGTTGACCAGAACTTTGACCGATGTTGACCGGTGTTTGACCACAGTTGACCAGGTCCGGTTTTGACCCGAGACCGTGAGGTGTTTGTCCGTTATAATACTTGAAAGAAATACGAATCATAGTAGGGCCAAACAACCAAACCTCACAGATCTGGAATTGAAAGAAAACTTGGCCGGAACCTGTACTCGAACGGAAAAACAGGAAATCGAAAATCTGCAACCCGAGTCCCAGTCTGACGTCATAACTACCGAACCAAATCCACCGTTGAACCAAAACCATAGCTGATCTGGTACCATCACCCGCCGAAGCTTCTACCGGTCTTGACACTATTGAACCGAAAACCGAGGACCACTGAAAGAAAGAAAGAAAGGACGAGGGGTTAGGGTTGGTTTGGCACCTGGAATACTCGGCCACCAAGGGGGCCGGGGGAACAGTCGCGTGCCGCCCCACAGAGACCACCCGCGTGCTCTTTTCTTTCCCCAGTCGGCTTTCTCGTTGGCCCTCTTTATCTCCTGAAGTGCAGCAAACTTACATGAGCAAGTCAATTGTAGGAAGATGGTTAATGTTGGTGGTGGTTGGCGGCGGCGCCGCGTGAGAGTGATCAGAAGGGTGTGGTGCTGCTGCTGCTGCGTCACGGTGGCTGCTGTACCACCGGTGACCGAAGATGGCGGCCGGCCGGTGGTCTTGAGGGAAGGAGATGAAGTGGTAGGTGGTGCGGTGCTTGTGTGGGTGAAGGGGAAAAGGTTACAAGTGGTGGTTTGGGTGGTTGTTGGCGGTGAAAGAGTGCAGGGAAGGGAGAGAGCAGGGGTATTGAAATGGTGAGGTGAGTGAAGGAGTTTGCTTTGTGGGGGTTGCTCTAATACTGATATTTAAAGAGAAAGGGTGGGAGGAGACCAAAGTGATGGAGGCTAGGGTTTGAGGTTGAAGATGATAAGATGAAGAAGAAGAAGACTTGTGGGGTTTTAAATAGGTAGGGTCTTGGGTAGGTTAAGTGGAAGGCATCACGTATACTAACTCGTACCGGCTCGGGTCTCGTTTATGAGCTGGACCCGTTGTCAATAACATAATTATTTCATATGTTATATAAATATAGTCCGAATTAAAACTAGCATTTGAACTATATAATTATATTTTTAGTCGCGTTTAAAATTTACAAAGATAAGTGTCGATTTACTAGCGTGTTATTACTTACGACGCGTTATTTGGCGAATTTAAATAATTTAAATTTATTACTGAATTAAGAATGTATTTCTTGTTAACGAGATATTATTGTTACGAATTTAAAATCGTTCTAAGAATAAAACATTGATATTATTATATTAGGGAAAAGCTGGACGTTACAGTCTCCCCTACTTTTGGAAACTTCGTCCCGAAGTTATTAAAACATAGGGTTGAGAGGGATTGGGTAGAAATTAAGGCAACTGTGATTTGGTAAATTTGGGTTAAGGCATAATGTGAATTTATAAGTAATAGAATAATATGTTTCGAATAATTTGGGTAAGAGTTTTGACATGTGTGAGTTGATTGACTATGGAAAGACTAAATGAATTACTAGGTAACTAGCATTTATAATTGATTAGCTATCGAAAAACCTTGATAGAATTTCACACCACCTTAACGTACCTGTAAATTCATGATTACGTTCCGGACCGCAACCACCAATTTACCTTACATTAGGGTTTTGTGTCCTTCTATGACTCTAAACACACATGTAAGTAATGCAAAATAACCTTGTGATTGAATCTTTGTATCAATGAGTCTAATAAATCTTTGTATCAATTTACATGTATAATGTATCTAAAGATGAGTCCAACTGTTGAGCAGGAAAAAGACTTCTACCAGTCAGTGAGTAGGAACCTCTACCGATTGTTGAGCAGATGCGATAGCCTCTACCAGTCGTTGAGCAGGTTATTAGAACCTCTACCGACTGTTGAGCAGGCATGATGACCTCTACCAATCGTTGAGCAGGTTATTAGAACCTCTACCGACTGTTGAGCAAGTACTTCATCCTCTATCAGTTGTTTGATTAAGTGTACCAATTATTACACACATGAATTGCAAATTGATAATATGTACATGTAAGCAATCAAGTATCAAGTATAGCATGCGAGTTGTAATAGAGTTGCCCTAGACAAGGTTAATGACTCTAGGTGTGTCTTATAGCAAATAGTTTATATTCCCTGACGTCTAGTATCAAATGTTCAAATATGGTAGATAATCGAATCCTCATATATAACTAAGGATTAAGTTTGATGCAATACACAATCAAGTTTCAATAGTTTGGTTATCATGGGTAACTAGTTCATGTTTGAGAAGATGAAGGATATGAGTCTAATTCTTGAGGGGATGGTGAAAAATCTTGAAGCAGAATTAAAGTTGTGAGAGATATTGAATGTGAAAATAGTTGACAAGGAGTTTATTTTATAGTAAGGAGATTATGTGGGAGTGCAAATTGTGGGGTTTGGATCAACGGTTAGAATCAAGCGTATGAGAAAACATGATCGTGGTATTTGCCAAAAATTTGTAATAATTCGAACAAGTTTAAAATAAGTAGGTGTCAATGGAAAAATTGTAGAGAAAATTTTGTTCCTGTGGATGGAAAGATTTTATTTTTCAAAATTGGTTTTGTATATAAAGCAAAAGTCATTAAATTGTACCACTAAATTGATTTAGATCAAAAATATTTCGATGAGTCATAGGTTTTAAACACGATGTCGGATTTCAAAAATCAAGAATTTGTTCAGACGTTTTGTATAATAGGCTTCGAGTAATACATAAAAGAAATCATTCTTAATAGATTAAAACATTTTTATCGTAAATCATTTGTTACGCCAATAAACTGTTCAATAAAAATTTGAAATTTAGTAAATAAGTTTGTGGAAATAAAAGACTCTTTTAAAAATATATATATTTATTTATTTGTTATAGTTTGTGAAATTCCCAAGTGATGAAAGTTTGACAAAATTCAGTACTCTTTGGCTTTGGTGCTACAGTATCTCCTATACACAGAGTATAAGGTTACAGTTTAAACAAGGATTTTTTTTTTTTTTTTTTTTTTTTTTAATCTCGAATGTGGTGAAGTTTTACGGTTGATGGTATCTTCAAGATATACATATATATACACATAAATAAAAATGTATGGGGGGAAGTTTAAAATAAAATTGGCCAGAAATATCAAAGATAATAGATTTATGTATGATGTAAAGGGAAACATATGATTTGGGTTAGATGTTAAAAATAATTAGACTTATGGGTAATATTATAAGTTTGTAAAATGAATTAGGATTGTGAAATCCAGTAATGATTCATGAAGTTTAAACTAATGAGGGAATTATATAAGAAGAAAATATATTTGAATTGTAGAAATTTTGAGATTCAAAACTTAGATTTTTATACGGGAGTGAGGGGGTATAAATGAAAATGAAACACAAAGATTGTAAATATCTAACCCCGAATAAACGAAAATGTTGGCTTATCAAAACAGATCAGGTCTAAGCCCAACGAATTTGCCCTAATGGTCTAGCAGTACGTTAGGATTGTACCAAGTAAGTGAAAGAGAGTAGGCAAGACCAAGTTAGACTAAGAATAAGGATGAGGATAGGGATAGAGATAAGGATAAGGTAGAGCTACAAGTAATTGAAGCAAGTACTGGTTAAAGTCCTAAGGTTATAGACTAGATTATTTTTTCTAATAACCTAATTCCCTATAACCATGGCTCTGATACCAATCTGTAACACCCCAACCGATGGCGGAAACATCGGGATGTCACGTATTGATGATTGTTCAGTAGCTCATGGTAAATAATAAATTTCAATAAATGATTTAAATAAATTACATACAAATGTTCTAAGAATTTGTACATCAAAATGAAAATAACAAGCTACGCATCTTCAAGCATTAACTCTAATCTTCGAGCATGTTATAACCTGAAACATGTTAAGTTTGAAAATATTTTGGGTCAACAAAAGTTGGTGAGAATTACATAGGTTTTTGATGATAAATGAATAAAATGTTATGCAATTCATGTGTCATGTTAATCTAGCCCATATGTGAGAACATATTAGAAATAAATCGAGTGCATAATCAACCCTGCTGACTGTTATAAAATGATACATACCATACACTTATGGTCCCAATGAATATGTTATGCGATAACAAACACCCACGTAACCTTTGTAGGAGGCACGTATCCGGGTGGGATTGTCAGTCCAATAGATCTATCAATGTATACCGTCGGCTGATCAATGTTAATGATTATGCTAGAATGGTGCTTACTCTAATCATGCTCAAGACAATATGCAACATAGAAAACACATAGACACATTGATGATTGAATTGCAATGAAAATGTTATAACATGTTTCACCCCAAAAATGGTGATAAAAGGGGCTATGTAAACTCACCTTAGTGCATCATGAAAGAATAGCAAACAATGTCTGAAGCTGGATTAATGGAATCTCTCGTGTCCTATTACAAGTAAAGGATACCCTTAATTCTAATACAAATAAGCTTGTTTCATTAATCGATTGTATAGATAGTTTATTCAACTACCTGGACTCGCATTGAATGGATGCGCGTCTTAAAGTGTGTATGACTTAACGAACCGATTGTACTTGGTTTAGTTGTTCGAATGTATACGTGTGTATATAGTTATTGAAAATAAATACCTTAATATGGTATACGAAGTCGCATCTTGAAATTATTGTTAAAGCAACATTTTTTGGCTAATGAAAACATTACTAGTGTAACTCGACTCGCGTTTCAATTTGTTTTCGAAGACCGGTTAATATTTGTACCGTTACGTTTATATATATACATATTAATAACTATATTTTTTTTTGTACGCGTATCACTATCATGACACGTAAAATTGGTATAGTGTCCATTTGTAAAACGTAGCGTTTTTGTACAAAAGTATAGAATCGAATGCTTGATATGTTTCTTATATTTTTATAAAAATTTGGGCAGAGTCTCCCCTGTTTTTGTAAGAAACCGACAACTCTTGTTGTCTATATTTTGCCAAAAATCAATCATTTAAATTCCCATACGCAACTTAATCTAAATAAATCTTTAAATACGATAATGATTTAACTAGAAAAATTATTTTAATGAGAACTAGGCATCTCGACAAGAAATGATTATACACACATATCTTAACATTCGTTTAATCTCGCAACCATAGATATAGTTATAATTTACTAGTATTAAAGCTATATCCAACGAGTAAACTATATTTTTGACGAGTGATATGTATATATATTCAAATTAATAAGGTAACTTTAGTCGTAAGTCGGTTCGGTTCGTTTTACAATCTTGAATATATAATTATATATACAAATAAATCCGAATAAGCAAAATAAAGACAAGCGTGCGCTATATACCTTTCCGCTATATGGTCACGAAACGACACGAAGCGAATGTCCCAACATCCATACTGACCAGCCTTGATCGAGGTCTGACTGTTGACCTAGAGTTGACCAGAACTTTGACCGATGTTGACCGGTGTTTGACCACAGTTGACCAGGTCCGGTTTTGACCCGAGACCGTGAGGTGTTTGTCCGTTATAATACTTGAAAGAAATACGAATCATAGTAGGGCCAAACAACCAAACCTCACAGATCTGGAATTGAAAGAAAACTTGGCCGGAACCTGTACTCGAACGGAAAAACAGGAAATCGAAAATCTGCAACCCGAGTCCCAGTCTGACGTCATAACTACCGAACCAAATCCACCGTTGAACCAAAACCATAGCTGATCTGGTACCATCACCCGCCGAAGCTTCTACCGGTCTTGACACTATTGAACCGAAAACCGAGGACCACTGAAAGAAAGAAAGAAAGGACGAGGGGTTAGGGTTGGTTTGGCACCTGGAATACTCGGCCACCAAGGGGGCCGGGGGAACAGTCGCGTGCCGCCCCACAGAGACCACCCGCGTGCTCTTTTCTTTCCCCAGTCGGCTTTCTCGTTGGCCCTCTTTATCTCCTGAAGTGCAGCAAACTTACATGAGCAAGTCAATTGTAGGAAGATGGTTAATGTTGGTGGTGGTTGGCGGCGGCGCCGCGTGAGAGTGATCAGAAGGGTGTGGTGCTGCTGCTGCTGCGTCACGGTGGCTGCTGTACCACCGGTGACCGAAGATGGCGGCCGGCCGGTGGTCTTGAGGGAAGGAGATGAAGTGGTAGGTGGTGCGGTGCTTGTGTGGGTGAAGGGGAAAAGGTTACAAGTGGTGGTTTGGGTGGTTGTTGGCGGTGAAAGAGTGCAGGGAAGGGAGAGAGCAGGGGTATTGAAATGGTGAGGTGAGTGAAGGAGTTTGCTTTGTGGGGGTTGCTCTAATACTGATATTTAAAGAGAAAGGGTGGGAGGAGACCAAAGTGATGGAGGCTAGGGTTTGAGGTTGAAGATGATAAGATGAAGAAGAAGAAGACTTGTGGGGTTTTAAATAGGTAGGGTCTTGGGTAGGTTAAGTGGAAGGCATCACGTATACTAACTCGTACCGGCTCGGGTCTCGTTTATGAGCTGGACCCGTTGTCAATAACATAATTATTTCATATGTTATATAAATATAGTCCGAATTAAAACTAGCATTTGAACTATATAATTATATTTTTAGTCGCGTTTAAAATTTACAAAGATAAGTGTCGATTTACTAGCGTGTTATTACTTACGACGCGTTATTTGGCGAATTTAAATAATTTAAATTTATTACTGAATTAAGAATGTATTTCTTGTTAACGAGATATTATTGTTACGAATTTAAAATCGTTCTAAGAATAAAACATTGATATTATTATATTAGGGAAAAGCTGGACGTTACATCTAGGGACTAACTAACCTACGGGTTATTAGTCTAATTACTTGTAACTGTCACATGTTAGGTCGCCGTCTTACGGGGCTAGCATAGCTTGCTGATTTTATTCGTATTACGAAGTAACGCAACCTAAGGTGAGTTTACGGCCCCTCTTTTAACTGGTTTCACTTTTTGGGGGAGAAAACATGTGTTAAACTTATGTTTTGGTAACAACTGTCATACTATGGGTTTCTATGGTTTACTATACGATCTTTGGAAGTCCCGGGGGAAACCATGAATGTGCGGGTTAGCACAACGGGGAAATGTGAATAGATCTATTGGGAGTAACCAACCCCGCTCGTCGGCTTGGAGGGCCGGGCGAGTGCATATTGTCTCAAACAGGAACAGGGTTACTATTCGGGCACAACATCTGGTTTGCGAGTTAGTAATGGTTTTCCAATCGTTGTAGTAACAAAACATACGCCTAGCTAGCGTACTTTGGTTTGCAAATTGATATAGTATGGACAGGTTGAACTTGATACTTTGATTACAAACCTGTAAACTCACCAGCATTTTTGTGCTGACGTAACTCTTACATGTTTTCTTAGGTCGCTAAGGTAGCACTACGGAACTAGGGCGCACGCGTCTGCACGGCGTCTAGTTAGGGTTGCATGGTTTTCAAACATTGAATAATTTGGTTTACTTTTGGATTATGTTTTGAGAATAAGCTTCCGCTGTATTTGGGGATTCTAAACTATGTTTTTGAAATTGCATATGTTCATTTAGAGTTGTTTATTGTGATTGTTGACTTGGATCCTGGTTTGTCATGCGCCTCGCGGTAAAACTCCGCAAGTGGATTTTGAGGGTGTGACAGATTGGTATCAGAGCCAATGGTTATAGTGAACTAGGACTGCATGTAGAGTCTAGTCTATAGCCGAGTCGCACACACTAGACGATCACATAGTACTAAACATTATGGTGGATTACGTATGGGCTTGTTGGGGTGTCTCTAAATCATCTGACCTTCCTATGTTACATCATCCGTTCTATCTTAAGTCGGGTTACTTGCTTTCTAGGCAGTGTGGTATATTGGGGTAAATCGTGTACTCTTGAGATTTATCCAAGGCTCGGACATCTCCCTTTCATACTCCAATAGAAACACTTGCCATAAACTACCATAGCATTACGGTGTATAGCTAAGAGTCTATGTTCGGTGATTTGAACTTTGAACTAGGAGAACACTTGGAGGACCATGTAGAGCGGTTTATCATTTTGGGTGCACACAAAATCATAAACCGAAATGCATGAAAGCCCTAGTGAGCTCTGGGTTTGAATGGATAGTCCTGAGTTGGATCTAGCTTTGATCTTGTGAACGCTAGTGGTTACCATTAGCTGTGAAACTGAAATTTTCTCGTTCTTTCTGTCAGAATCATGTCTGGAGTACGAGGAGGACGTGGAGCTGGCCGCGCTGGTGGGCGTGGTGGTGGTGGTGGTCGTGGAGGTGTGAACCTATCACAGGAAGATCTGAACAACTTACTGCAAGCTGCCTTTCAGTTAGGGCACAATGGTGGTGGTAAGTTGATTTATCCACTTTTGCCTCATTAATGAACCTTGTTTACATCCTTCGTGGTTTCTTATGCGTTTCATTTCAGGTGGTCCTGTTAACCCACCCCCACCCATGTGTACCTACAAGATGTTTCGGGACTGTAAGCCCCAGGAATTCTCTGGCACTGAGGGTGCGTTGAGCTTGCTCAGGTGGCTGGAAAAGGTGGAGTCAGTATTTCTGATGTGCAACTGTCTCCCAGAGGATCGAGTCAAGTATGCTGCTGCGTTATTCCAGGATGTTGCTTTGACCTGGTGGAACAATATCACCCAGAATATGGGTATAGGGGAGGCTTATGCTATGCCTTGGGAAAATTTTGTTCAACTACTGAAGCGAGAGTATTGTCCAAGGGAAGAAGTTCATAAGCTAGAGCATGAGGTGTGGAACCTCAAGATGACCGGGTCAGAGATTGAAAAGTATACGGTAAGGCGTAATGAGTTGGCGGTGCTGTGTCCTGATCTGCATGTGCCAGAATACAGGAGGATTGAACACTATATCTCGGGGCTAGTACCAGAGATCGCAGGGTTGGTGGCTGCGGGGAATCTTCCTACATACTCAGAGGTGGTTCGATCGGCTCACAGGATGACAAACTTGAAGGTGAATGAGGGTATTTTGCCTGCTAAGGGTTCGACTGTCAAGGCCCTGGAGAATAACAAGCGTAAGTGGGATAATGAGGGGAAAGGATTTGTGCCAGCATCAGCACAACAGGGTAAGAGGTTCGATAGCGGGGGTTCTTCTTCTTCTGGTACCAAACAGGGTGGTTATGCGGGGAAATTACCTAAATGCAACAAGTGTGGGCGTCATCATCAGGGGGACTGCGACCGTAATCGTTGCCATCGCTGTCAGCGACTTGGGCATTTTGCTAAAGATTGTCGGGCGACACTTCCATCGACACAGGCCCCAATTACTAACTCGGCTCCTACTGCTCAAGGAACTACGGGGAGACAGGGTTGTTACAACTGTGGGGAGACTGGGCATTACAAGAAGGAGTGCCCGAAGCTGAAGCAGGGCGGGGATGTGAGGGATAGAAACGGTAACGGGAACAACGGGGCGGTGGCAGGAATGCACGTGCCTTCGTCATTGGAGCCGCAGAGGTTAGGCAGGATCCTGACACAGTTACCGGTACGTTCCTTCTCAATAATCGCTCTGTTAGTGTTTTATTTGATTCCGGTGCCGATAAAAGTTTTATATCTATGGAAGTTAGTCGACTGCTAGATATAGTACCCGTACCATTAGAGGCTAGATATGTAATTGAGTTGGCTGACGGTAAAAAGATTGAAGCTACTTGTATCCTTCGGGAGTGTCAACTAGAGTTGTCGGGTTTGTCGTTCCCCATCGACCTTATGCCGGTACCTTTGGGTAGTTTTGACGTTGTTGTAGGCATGGATTGGTTGTCTTTGTATCGCGCTGAGATCGTTTGTTACGACAAGATTATTCGGATTCCCCTCCCTGATGGAGAATTCCTTTCTGTGTACGGTATCAAGGGCGGTGCTCCGCTAAATCTCATCTCCAGCATGAAAGCCCTTAAGTATCTTCGAAAGGGTTATTCGGCCGTTTTGGCACTTTTATCTGTTTCCTCTACTGATGAGAAGAAGATCGACGATATTCCTGTTGTACGCGAGTTTCCTGATGTATTTCCCGATGACTTATCTGGTCTTCCTCCCCATCGTCAGGTTGAGTTCGGTATTGATCTTGTGCCGGGGGCTGCTCCTATTGCTCGGGCCCCCTACCGTCTTGCACCTCCCGAGATGCAGGAATTGTCCGGTCAGTTACAGGAACTCTTGGACAAGGGTTTCATCAGACCAAGTTCTTCCCCTTGGGGAGCCCCGATTCTGTTCGTTAAGAAGAAGGATGGAAGTTTTCGATTGTGTGTGGATTACAGAGAATTGAACAAAGTGACCATCAAGAACCGTTATCCTCTTCCACGTATTGATGATCTATTCGACCAACTCCAGGGTTCTAGTTACTACTCCAAGATTGATTTGAGGTCCGGTTATCACCAGTTGCGCGTAAGGGAAGCTGACGTTGCAAAGACTGCCTTTCGTACACGTTATGGCCATTTTGAGTTCTTGGTCATGCCTTTCGGTCTCACAAACGCACCGGCGGTTTTCATGGATTTGATGAACCGCGTTTGCAAACCATATCTTGACAAGTTCGTCATCGTGTTTATTGATGACATCCTGATTTACTCCAAGAACAAGACCGAACACGAGGAACACCTGCGTTTGGTTTTGGAACTTTTGCGACGGGAACAACTTTACGCTAAGTTCTCAAAGTGTGACTTTTGGTTATGCGAAGTTCAGTTCCTATGACATGTGGTTAATGAACTAGGAATTCATGTCGATCCAGCTAAGATCGAAGCGATCAAGGACTGGGGAGCACCAAAGACGCCAACTGAGGTGCGGCAATTTCTAGGCCTTGCGGGCTATTATCGTCGTTTCATTAAGGGGTTCTCGAAGATCGCTCAACCCCTCACCACTCTTACTCAGAAGGATAGGAAATTCAACTGGGGTGAACCACAAGAGTCGGCATTTCAAGAACTGAAGTCTAAACTTTGTTCTGCTCCTATTTTGTCCTTGCCTGAAGGCCCTGATGATTTCGTTGTTTACTGTGATGCTTCTATTCATGGTCTCGGTTGCGTGTTGATGCAACGCGAGAAAGTGATTGCGTATGCTTCTCGTCAACTCAAGGTGCACGAGAGGAACTACACCACCCATGACTTGGAGTTGGGTGCAGTGGTTTTCGCGTTGAAAATCTGGAGACATTACTTGTACGGTACCAAATGCACCATCTACACCGATCACAAGAGTCTTCAACATATTTTCGACCAACAACATTTGAACATACGACAACGTCGTTGGATTGAACTCCTGAACGACTATGATTGCGCCATTAAGTACCATCCTGGCAAGGCGAATGTAGTAGCAGACGCCTTGAGCAGGAAGGAATCAATTAATCCTCGTCGCATTCGGGCGTTGCAGCTCACCATTCGTTCCTTTCTACCTGACCAACTCCGTTCTGCTCAGTTAGAAGCTTTGAAGGAGGAAAACCTTAAAGCTGAGACTATGCACGGTGCCGACAAGCACCTCGAGCGAAGGCCTGATGGCCTGCACTACTTCGCAGAACGCATATGGGTTCCTTTATTCGGGGGACTTCGGGAGCTTGTCTTAGATGAGGCTCACAAGTCCCGGTATTCTATTCATCCTGGTTCGGATAAGATGTACCAAGATCTAAAGGTGCTTTACTGGTGGCCAAACATGAGGTCGGATATAGCCTCATACGTGAGCAAATGCTTGACCTGTGCTAAGGTCAAGGTGGAATACCAGAAACCGTCGGGTCTTTTGCAACAACCTGAAATTCCGGAGTGGAAGTGGGAACGGATTACAATGGATTTTGTTACGCAACTACCTAGGTCACCAAGCGGGAATGATAAGATATGGGTAATTGTTGATCGGTTGACGAAATCAGCCCATTTTCTCGCTATTAAGGAGACCGACACCATGGATCGTTTGGCTCGTCTTTATCTGAAGGAAGTTGTTTCTAAGCACGGGGTGTCGGTTTCTATTATTTCGGATCGTGACTCCCACTTTACTTCTCACTTCTGGAAGTCTTTGCACAAGGCTTTGGGTACTCAGCTGGACATGAGTACAGCTTATCACCCACAGACTGACGGTCAGAGTGAACGCACGATTCAAACCTTAGAAGACATGCTGCGGGCATGTGTGATCGATTTTGGCAAAGGTTGGGAAGCTCACCTACCGTTAGTGGAATTCTCTTACAACAACAGTTACCACACGAGCATCAAGGCAGCTCCGTTCGAGGCACTGTACGGGCGGAAATGCCGGTCCCCTCTTTGTTGGGCTGAGGTGGGTGAGAGTCAACTCACTGGGCCTGAGCTAGTGTACGAAACTTCGGAAAAGATCGTACAGATTCGTAACCGGTTGGCAGCGGCACGGGATCGGCAAAAGAGTTATGCCGATCAGCGTCGCAAGCCATTGGAATTCCAGGTTGATGACAAAGTGCTTCTGAAAGTTTCACCGTGGAAGGGCGTCATACGCTTTGGGAAGCGTGGAAAACTCAACCCTCGGTATGTCGGCCCATTTACAATCCTGGAACGAATTGGACCGGTTGCATATCGTCTTGATTTACCGACAGAGCTCGGCAACGTACATAACGTCTTCCATGTGTCCAACTTAAAGAAGTGTCTGGCTGACGAGTCTCTTATTGTTCCACTGGAAGAGATCAAGGTTGATGATCGTCTTCGGATTGTGGAGGAACCTGTTGAGATTCTTGATTACAAGATTCGTAGCCTACGTCATAGCAAGATTCGCATTGTTAAGGTTCGCTGGAACTCGAACCGGGGACCAGAGTACACTTGGGAACGGGAGGATCAGATGAAGTCTAAGTATCCTCATCTCTTTCCTAAGGAAGCGTTCGAATCGAGATATGTTACCTCTGCAGCTGAATGAATCTCGGGGCGAGATTCCTTTTTAACGTGGGAATGATGTGACAACTCGGGTAAATCTCTCTCTTGGTTTCTATCTTTTGTCTGTTTCTTTTGTTATTCCTTTTGGTACTTGTGCAATTTTCGGGTCGAAAATTCTTTTAACGTGGGGATGATGTGACACCCGGCAAATTCCGATTAACAACGTTGTCTAGATTAAAGTCTACCTTAGCGAGTCATGCGTATATTATACTTAACTGGGTTAGTTGAGTCGTGTTACGGTTCGGGAACTGTTAGTTTAGTATAGAGGATCATTAGATGTTAGTCTAGAGGCTCATTAGATGTCAGCCCTTAACCAAGTGTACAAAGGGTGACGATTCGTAGAATCGTCAGAGCATAGGGAACATACAAGTCTCGAGTCCCGGGAATTGGTGAACGAGTGTGAATGTGTTTGTTTACATGTATTATGTGTTTACAATTATTATGTGACTTGTCGGTATGTGAAAATGTGTTAACATATGTTAAAACGGGGTTTAACGCGCAAAATACGCTGAACCAACCCCTATAGGCGATTAGGGAGGGCTAATCGCCTATAGGGAGGGCGAGTAGGGATTCACATGGGGCGAATAGGCCCTAATCGCCCCTACTATAGGCGATTAGGAGCCCTATTCGCCTGATGCTGCTGCGTAATCGCCTATAACGTGCTGGACGACTAAAAACGCCTATAAATACAATACTTGACCTCCTAAGCTTCATTATAACAACCCTAGTCGTCCCACAACTCGTCCCAACACACACACAACCTCTGGAACACGATTTTGGATCAAAACACAAGATTTCAAGCCTATTACATCAATCTATCATAAATCTAAGGTGTGGTTTTCATTCATGCAATCTTTAATAATGTTTTATTGAATCCCTAATGGTCCAGACCTGTTTATAAACGTATGTGTCTTCTGAAATTCGTTAATAATCGTTGTTAATTGGATTCTAACTATTATGCATGTGGTATGTGTGTTTATAATTAAAAGATAGGGTTTTTGTGATTCAAGAAGGATTGTTAGCATGATATTAAGGTAGTTACAGATTGATGATGATAGCATGTTGATGAAATCTGAGTAATTGTTCATTAGGGTTACGGTTATGCATGTTAATGTGATGTTTCATGCTATGTGTATTGTTTTTGGGATACATGGTTGCATGCAGGACTGATAGAACGAGGTTAAACGAAGGATTTTGATTGAAATATGTTTGATATGGTTGTTTGATTTATATTTGATGTTTACACACGTTCTGGATCTGATTTGGAGTGTTAAACGCGCGAAAAACTGGAACAGCTGGGCTAAAGGCGAATAGGGATCCTATTCGCCTATGCTATAGGCGAATAGGAGGCTATTCGCCTGATATGGGTTCCTATTCGCCTATAGTATATGCGAATAGGGGCCTAAATGCCTTTACTTCATGCATTTACGATCCTAAATGCTAGTTAAGCCCTGAATTGCATGCCTTACGACGTAATCGCCTATAAACTCATGAATTGCATACCGCATGACCCTAATCGCCTATAGTATAGGCGATTAGCCTTCCTAAATGCCTGTTGACCCACGTAATCACTAGTTGACTTTTCCTAATCGCCTGTACTGCTGCTGTAAGTGTATTTTGACATTCCGAGACCCGATTTGACACCTAGGAACATGCTAGGAACCCCGTAACATACCTAGTAACTTAGTAACATGTGCTCGGACTTATTTACGTGATACTTGAACTACGTGTTACAACTTGTTGGATTTTAACGTATGTTAAGTGTGATTGCATGATTGTATGTTTGAGAGTGCAAGGATAACACGGGGAGTCTCGGGTCACCAATGGGATGTCGAGTCTTGTACATTGGGTTAATTTAACAGTCACGGTGTTTTCAAACGAACTTGGTTATGGTCTGGACATCTAGGGACTAACTAACCTACGGGTTATTAGTCTAATTACATGTAACTGTCACATGTTAGGTCGCCGTCTTACGGGGCTAGCATAGCTTGCTGATTTTATTCGTATTACGAAGTAACGCAACCTAAGGTGAGTTTACGACCCCTCTTTTAACTGGTTTCACTTTTTGGGGGAGAAAACATGTGTTAAACTTATGTTTTGGTAACAACTGTCATACTATGGGTTTCTATGGTTTACTATACGATCTTTGGAAGTCCCGGGGGAAACCATGAATGTGCGGGTTAGCACAACGGGGAAATGTGAATAGATCTATTGGGAGTAACCAACCCCGCTCGTCGGCTTGGAGGGCCGGGCGAGTGCATATTGTCTCAAACAGGAACAGGGTTACTATTCGGGCACAACATCTGGTTTGCGAGTTAGTAATGGTTTTCCAATCGTTGTAGTAACAAAACATACGCCTAGCTAGCGTACTTTGGTTTGCAAATTGATATAGTATGGACAGGTTGAACTTGATACTTTGATTACAAACCTGTAAACTCACCAACATTTTTGTGCTGACGTGACTCTTACATGTTTTCTCAGGTCGCTAAGGTAGCACTACGGAACTAGGGCGCACGCGTCTGCACGGCGTCTAGTTAGGGTTGCATGGTTTTCAAACATTGAATAATTTGGTTTACTTTTGGATTATGTTTTGAGAATAAGCTTCCGCTGTATTTGGGGATTCTAAACTATGTTTTTGAAATTGCATATGTTCATTTAGAGTTGTTTATTGTGATTGTTGACTTGGATCCTGGTTTGTCATGCGCCTCGCGGTAAAACTCCGCAAGTGGATTTTGAGGGTGTGACAGAAGCCCAGATCGGATGTTACCTTTGTTGGCCATCCTACTTGGCCCACAATCTCTCCTATAAATAGAAGACTTCATCTCCTTTGCAAAGGATCCGAAAATCACCACTCGTACACAAAGTAATAAACATTCAGCTCTTTACAGTGGACGTAGGTCATTACCGACCGAACCACTTATATTCTTGTGTTCTCACTTTCATTACACACACGCAAACACTCGTCTTTACTTTACGGTTTTGGTTCTACCTCCGGTGTGGGTGAGTTTTAACCACACGGTGATTAGTATTAATCACCGTTATACTCGTTGTTTCTTCATTATTATTGAACTAATTTTCTTGTTGCGGACATTTCATTATAAATATGGGTTACTGCAGGAAGGTCTCAAAAGGACTATTGAATCGTACTCGGGTCTTAGGGCTGAGCTGTTGTCCGGCAGTGAGGGTGATGGAATGGAAGGTGGGTTGCAGAGGTAGGTTGCAGGGTGTGGTGGATTGTAAGTTTGGTTGTGGTGGTGCTTATAGTGGGTTGCAGAGGTGGTCGGTGGTCAAGATACAGGTGGGTGGTAGGAGAAGTGTAGTGTTGATTTAGGGGAGAGAGGGAGAGAGAGAGATGCAGAGATTAAAAGGAGAGATTGGAGGGTGGGGTGAGGTAGGTTTTATTTTTTTATTTAAAGGTAAAAGTAGAATTAAAATAGTAAATTTTGTGGATTAAAAAAACAAAAATAAATTAAATATAGTAAATTTACAAATTTGCCCGTCATTTAACAAGCAAAATGACCATATTAGCTCCCATTTAACTGAACAACTTAACTGGGTTTACTTTTTGGATTGATTTGGCACTTAAACATTAACCTGAAGGGTTCATGTGTGAAAAAAAAAAAAAAACTTGTTTTAGATGGATTTAGCAAATCTGGTCCAACCTCAGGGACGAATTTAGCAATTTCCTCTAATTAGAACAAATTACATGATGGATGTGTGGTATGTCCAAGTTTGAATTGTTTATGATCCTTATGTTTGAGAAATAACACGTCCTGGGTTAAAACTATGAATGGTGGTTAATCTTTATATTAATTTTTTAAGGAATGGCAAAAATAACTTTAGGTTAAAAAAGAAAGAAAAATATTAACTTAAATTGAACCACACCCATTTAATAAACACACACATACATATGGGAAAGACTCATTTTAGAAGATTGTTTTATGTGAGAAAAGAGATAAGATTATAAATAATTCATTTTTAATTTCAAAAAATTTAAGAGTATACAAAATTTGTTAAAATATAATGAATACTCATCTACACATAAATATTATATATATATATATAATATTTTTTTTCAATGCAAACCTAATTATAATTAAAATATAACATTAAAAAACGAATTTTCTTTCTAAATAATTCATCTTTTTTTGCAAAAACACTCTAAAATTAACTTTTTACACATGTGTAAATGAAACAATTTACACATGTACAAACAGCAAATTTACACATGTGTAAAAACAATTTATTTCCGTATACGTTTGAATTTGTACGCGTAAATTGTGTTTTTGAGATTGTATTTCAGTAATAAAGACAAGTGTAAAAAGAAATTTTGAATTTGAATGGTTTTAGATAGCGTTCTCGCGGTTCGCAAGAAATATAGGTGTTCTCAAATTAACTTTCCCTTATATATATATATATATATATATATATATATATATATATATATATATATAACCTTATTAAGGAGGAAAAGTGGGTACGAATGTAATTTTACACAATTTTTAAGATGGGAGTTGAAGGGTCCCTTCACAAATTTCTAATCTTTAGTCCTTTTGTTCCCTTTATGACCCTTGTGTACAACCTATAATGCTTATTGTATATGTGTGTAATTGATAACTCATAGAATTAACATATAAAACGGGCATAAATAGTCTCATAATAGGATATAATTAAGGTTATATTATTAATATTTGATACTTAATTCGTTCCTATTTGTATTTATCAGGAAATGGAGCTCCAAGACGAAACCAAAGGATTTCCGGGTAAAATCAGGCAAAATCGGGAGATTCCTGAAGATACGAGACTTTCAGTCAGTTCACTGTATTTTTTGAAGACAATCCCGAGACTTAAACAACACTAAAATCAGCCCCGGAGTGACCACGAACGTCCACGCTCAGTTGCACGAAGGTACTGCACACAAGAGAACAACGCAGCAAACTTGGGGAGCAAGAAATCAGAAGCAGTAGCTCAAGCACGCCCGTGCCAACATCACTGGCACGCCCGTGCACAGACAGAAAGTATAGACAAGAGTCTGCCATGCAGCAACAGAATGTACGTGAGACAACAGGCACGCCCTTGACACACTTGAGCTCGACCGTGCTTCCCCTAGAGCTCTATAAATAGCAAGCTAACCCCCCCCCCATCATTTGTTCATCCCTTCTTGTGCTCTCTTGGGCCGACTACCAAGCTTCTTACATAGATCTTGGGGTCTCTTGGGAGGCCTTCTGGTCCTCCTAACATCCCTTAATGGTTAGGCTTCGACCTACCTTGATTAGCTTGGCAAAGAAGATGATCGTAGACTAGTATGAAATAAACATCGAGGGTCGTGAGGATCATGAGAGAATACATATCACTTGGAGATGGAGAGCTTGTCTATGAGCAGCCATGATCCTTGTGTTGATCATTTCTATGGTTGTATCTTTCTATTATTTTTGAACCCGCTTCGATTTGTAGACTTTTATTATTATTAGTAGTAGTTTATTTTTAGGTATTTGTTGTGTTATCCTCTTCTAATCTTTATTTGTTTATCTTTGTGACAGGTTTGAATGATGATTAACTTAATAATAACCTTAACTTAACTAATTAAAGGTATAATCAGCTTCTGGTAGTCCCGAGCTAGATCCAAAGCGAGGAAGCCGGTAGTGAGACAGATCCTTCGGGCTTCTGATATCCAAACCGGATTCTAAGCAATGACTTTCTGAAGTGGACCAGATCTGAGTGACACATTTCTGGTTCATACCAAATGATTGAGTGATCTTTTTGGCAAAGGATGGTGTGACAACCTGCACCCTTCACTTTTCATAAATGTGCATAATTGGTTCCTCAACTATTTCAAAATTTTCATTTTTAACCCTCGTATTTTAATAGGACCAAAATTCACAATTTAATAAAACTTATAATTTTTATAAGTAAAAGTATGCACGTTTTATACTCACATCTACACCTGAGCACGTATGTTTCAGACCTTGATACCCAAAGCCCTTAATTTTCGGTCCTAAAACAATTTAGAAACCAAAGGAAACAAGTCCAGAACTTAATATTGATTAAATTAGAAAAATTAATTTTTTTAGCTCTCGCGGTCCATTGAGACAGTCAAACAGTCAAAGTCCCAGTCAAAGTCTCAGTCTAAGTCCTAGTCAAAGTCTCAGTCAAAATCCTAGTCAAAGTCCTAGTTAAATAGTCAATTCATCTTAAAACCTTACTTTATTACGTTGATCAATTTTAAAGCCTAACTGTATCCAAAACTAGTATAAAAACCCACCTATGACCCATTACACTTTGCACCTCTAAATCGATTGTTTCAATTCAATTAAACTCTCCCTCATACCTTTCTTCTATGGTATATTACTTCTACATATGAAGCTTTGATTATAAGCTCTTGTAATTAGCGAATTGGAAGCTTGATATTTTTTTCTTATTCGGTTTCTTTCCTTCTAAATTGGACTAGTTTCGTTGTTGAGTTTTTGGATTGCTCGCATTTTCACGCTCGCTTAGTCATCTATTTATTTGGCGAAAGTGAGTATATCTTTCCCCTTTTTCATGTTTTACACTTTTGGGGTGACTAATGTTAGGGCTGTACACGAGCCGAGTCGAGCCGAGCCAGGCCCAGCTCGAGCTCGAGCTCGAACCTAAACCGAGTCAGCTCGGCTCAGCTCGTTTTTCTGATCGAGCTGAAAAGTCGAGCTCGAGCTCGGCTCGTAAATGTTCGAGCCGAGCTCGAGCCAGCTCGATATATTTTTTTTTTATTTTTTACCAATATTTATTAAATAAAAAACAATAAAATTAAATAAAATTACACATAATCATGTATATTTTTTTTATTTTTCTAAATTACACAAGCCTAAGTCGAGCCATATGTCGAGCCATCGAGCCGAGCCACGAGTCGAGCCATTGAGCCGAGCCACGAGCTGAACACCCCTGGCTCGAGCTCGGCTCGATTACAAAACGAGCCAGCTCGGCTCGGCTCGAAAACAAAACGAGCCTTTTCGAGCCGAGCTTTTTTCGAGCTTTTTTCGAGCGAGTTTCGAGCGAGCCTCGAGTCGCGAGCTTTTTGTACACCCCTACTCATGTACGATTATTACTTCACATAATTAATCATGCTTTAATCTATATTCACAATCACAATTCTTGTATGTGTTTTACTTGTTGATTCGTTGATGGTGTGTACTTATGACCTTAATCATTAACCCGGTGTGGGCCTAGCATAGCAATAAATAGTACTTGACTATTGTTATGTGTAAAGTACTTGCTTTGTCGCATACTATATATAATCATACTATTGGGCAACTACTATACATATATACTAGATATCCCATTATTCTTGGATATCATTTCTACTCTAAGGCTTGATTTTGGGTGACATTTGTACATAGCTTGAACACTAAATTGTAGACAGTATAACACGTGAATTGCGAAACTCTTTATCTACTATATGTATTCAAAACAGGGTGTGCTCACCAATACATTTTTGTATTGACATATACTATTTCGTACATGTTTCAGGTTATTTTGAGACGCTTCTTTTAAGCCTCTGGATTTATATTTAAGCTTTGACTTTATTGTATTTTAGTTAGACTTGACGCTTTAGAATTATTGTATTATATAATTTTCCTTTCAATGTAATAAACTATTTAATCAATGTATCAATATTTACACTTTTAGTCCATGAGCTATTGAACAATCGTCACTATGTGACACCTCGATGTTTCCGCCATCGGTTGGGGTGTTACAGATTGGTATCAGAGCCATGGTTATAGGGAATTAGGTTATTAGAATGTCTTTTAGCATAGTCTATAACTAAGCTTACATTCACGAGTCCTCTCGTGTATATTTCTCTTTATTATTCTTATATTTTGTTTTAAGATATTTTCGCTATGAATTCTTCTCGTTATTCTTTCGATATTTCGCTTGGAGAAGAAGACACTCATATTTCACAAACGAAATGATATCACCAAGTTAGGAGTGGCATCCATAACTCAATTATTTATGGCAATAATGAAATTCTATTCCAGAATAACACATTTCACACTATTAAAAGTTAATTAATACGTGCAATTTTAAACCGGTTGTTATAATCTTATAATACTCTAATGAACGTGTTTTTAGTTTTTTTACCGAAATAACAACGATAATAAATCATAAATCTCTTTTTAAAAGTAAATTAATGATTTCTATGAAAGAACTAAAATGTGTAGCTTTTATAATGGGCTAATTATTCTTGTGTGATGATTTGATGACCGATACAATAAGCATGAAATGATTAAAGCCTATTAATTGTGTGCTTGAAATTGAAACAAATTAAAATTGAAAAGAATGATGGCATGCCTACCGGGTCGTGATGATTGATTGACCTATATAAAAGAAAAATAAATTGACCTTAACTTCGCTATCGATCATTCATTCTCACAAAGGTAAGTCATTCATACCATCATGTTTCCTTATGTAGCAAACAAGCTGTATATATAACAAAAGTTTACTTACAATTATCTATAAAACAAGTGAATGTGCAAACACATAGATGCAAACATGTATAACCACATACATACGTATGAATACATCATGTTATCTTTTGTAACGCATAATTGAGTTAGTTAATACCGGTTGATGATCCTAATATACTAGGAAGATGAAACATACCTGATTTGCTGTAAAGCTTGTATGGATAAATTTAGGGAACACGGAGTTCATTGCAAGGAGCTCTTATGTTTCAAATATGGGACATATTGAGAAGAGCTGAGATTTCTGCAAAAAAATAGACCTCTGTTAATTTTCCCACATACCCTACGGAAGGAAGATCCACTCTGCGACCAGCGGATCTGCTCGTCTTTGGTTGGGCTGAAGGAAACATGATTGTGTGGACCTCACGGGAGTATCTCCTCTAACTAGTTTAAGGGAAAACGGTTTTGTGGGTGGGCATGCATCTAGAAAAGCGGAATCAAATAAAGTGGATAAGCATGCTAAGGCTTACGTAGAGAACCAACATGTCTTTGTCCCATTGGCCTTTGGTATCTTTGGCTCCCTATCACAAGAAGCTATTTGTTTCTTGACCGGGGTCCAACGGGTTATCCACAGTAACAGTTCATCTCCAGGGGGAATGGATTTGTATTCGGTATACTAGGGTTCGCAATTCAGAAAGGAGTGACGGTGCAACTTATTGCCCGTCTACCTTCTATTTTGATGTAACTTGCCAAGTTTAAGTAAATAAAATTCGCCGATTAACACAAAAAGTTAATAATACACAAGACCATGTCACGCTTAACTCATAAACAATTTCTTACAAGACTTAATTGCTTGGTTGGTCTTCGTGGTTTACTAATCTTGCACGGTTGTTTCTAAGGCTTCATAAATTACATACTTGATCCTGATCATGGTTGTAAATTTATTACTCATATAGTCCCCAAAGGGGTAGAGGTAAGGTTGTCTACATCTTACCCTCCCCAGACCCTACCTTAGCTTTGCTATATGTGGGATTAACTGAGTATGATGATGATACAGTCCCCAATGTTAACATTTTGTAACTGCGATGGTCCTTTGCGTGGTTGGCTATTAGATTTCCCAGCTAAATTTTTTAAATGACTAATGTACCCTTAGTTTAAAAAAAATAAACAATCCCCTCTTGTTTTTCTTCATCTCATCTTCCCCATCTCACATCTCACCTCTCACCTACAACTCCTCCAGCCCTACCACCATCACTCACCATTCCCTTCTTTTTCACCATTTTCTTTTCTCTCTCAAAAACACCCTCACACACAATCATTGCTTAACATCCACCACAATCCTCCACACTATCGCTACTACCTACTTGCAACCTTCATCCCAACGACCTCTACCTGCAACTCCGTGTCACGTCCAGGGGCGGATATATCAAATAATGAGGGTGGTGCCCACTACCCCTTAACTTTTCCTGCGTAGTGTAATTTTTTTTTACGTATTTTTATGTTTTTTGTTGTCACACCTTCACCTTCAAATTCCACTTGCGGGGTTTTACCGCGAGGCGCGTGACACACCAGGATCCAAGTCAACGGTCATAATAAACGAAAACTAAATGTAAAAGATACATAAATCAAACCATTAAGTTTTCAAAAGATTATCAACAACAGCGGAAGCATAAGTAAGTTTACGATCCTTGATGAAACAAAAGACAATGCTTTAAAAGTATTAACACATGTATGCAACCTAGACGCCGTGCGACTCCGTACGCCTAATCCAAATGCTACAACCTTAGCGACCTGAGAAAAGATGCTAAAAATGTCAACATATAATGCTGGTGAGTTCACAAGTTTTATGTAAAACGTTTCATAAGTTTTGCAAGATCATTCACGTTACTACTATGTTATAAGGACGCTAGCTAGTCGTGTGAACTTCACTATTACGATACCGCGTCTGCACTGCCCAATGAACTGCCGCATCCACGACTAAATGAACAGGGACTTAAACGAATCATATAGTAAACCAAAGTTAATACTAGTATAACATGATCTTACGAATAGAAGTACGTAGCATGTTTCTCCCCCAAAAACGAAAACACTTAAAGTGGGGCCGTGAAACTCACATTAGATTGCGTCTTCAAGACAATAGTAAACCACACTTGTTATGGTAGTCCGACTACTGGAAACCTACCATTGATTGTCTATAAGTTTTTAATCGATAATATGTTTGTAATGTAACCCTTAGTGTCCAAGACCTTGACTTTGAATGTTTTGTAAAAGTGTTTAACGTTTGACACGACCACACAAGACAAGACTAAACATCCCGTTGGTGACCCGATATCCCTATGTTAGTCAAATGCAAGTAAACAAGTACTCATGTGTAGATACGCACCGTATACGAATAACAGTTCACCAAGTCTATCATATAGTTCACATACACCACATACGAGTCATAATGCGTGTTACCAGGTTCCTAGACATGTCATGGGGTTTATAATATGTTACCAGGTGTCAAAACATGTTATGGGTTTCCAAAATACACTTTCAACATCAAAACACACGACTAGGCATCATGACACACAACTGGGCACCCTAACAGACGACTAGCTAAGCTAGTCGCCCAAGGCCACGACTAGCTTAGCTAGTCACCCCCTGCAAGTTGTTCGGCTCTTTTCGCGCGTGAAACCCTCCAAATCCGATCCGAAACATGTAGAAACACCCAATATCAATCCACAATCATCAAACGACCCAATCCCATCAAAAGACCCCCAATTTATCATAAGTTTATCATCCTAATTGCAACTATTTTCCAAAATGGAGTAATATTATGAAAACAACACATCATTGCTTGAAAACTTTACCCTAAATTCCAAATAATCAGATTTCATCACATAATCATATCCCAAACATCATCATACATTTACTACATCATTCTAGCATAAACCCTAACAATATTCAATCATCAAATCATCACATAACACCCTAAATCCTTCTAATGCCCTCAAACGGGTCAATACTCATCTTATCATGAAAACACATTAAACAACCTTCATAATCTGAGATAATCATCCTAATAACTTATTCATATCCTCAAAACATCAGACACATAAGAATCCATATGTTTAGATCATCAAGAACCATTTCAAGCTTGTATTTTTATCAAAAACCCATGTAGATGTTAAGATATAGATTAGAATATGTTTTTCAAGAGTTTTAAAAGGTTTTCAAGGATAAAAACTTATTAAAATCAGGTCTGGACCTTTGGGGTTCAAAATAATAACTTAACAAGAGGTTAGGATGAATAACACACCTTAGATCTTGCTTAGAAATTATGTTTTTGGCTTGGAAATGGTAGATTCAGGTCAACAACGGGTTTTTCGAGGTTAAAGATGGTGTGAGAGAGGTTTGGGGCGAGTTAGGGTTGCACAAATGATGTTTAGCAAGTCAAATATGGTATTTATTGATGTTGCTAGTCGCCTGACACTCAGGGGGCGACTAGCTTTGGTAACAAGCGACTAACTTTGCTATCTAACATGCCGATGCACACTACTAGCTAGTTATCTAACATGCTGATACATAATTTCACGCATACACATATCGGCATGTTATACACTGATCGTAACACATTTATTACCCGATAACTAACACGTTTATGTTAATTCACCAATTCTCGGGACTCGAGACTCGCGTGTGTCCGTTTAAACCGGATGATCCTCCGAATCACCAACCCTTGGACACATGGATATAAACTGACTCCCGATGATCCCCCGGACCATCAAACCGACTCCCGATGATTCTCCGAATCACCGTAACGACTCCCGATGATCTACCGGACCATCGAACCGACTCCCGATGATTCCCCGAATCACCGTAACGACTCCTGATGCTCCCCTGGACCATCGAATCGACTCTCGATGATCCTCCGAATCATCAAATTGACTCAACTAACCTAGTTAAGTATCTTTTATGAATGTTTTGCTAAGGTAGACTTACTAGTTTGACAAAAGTTACTAACCTGAGTTTGCCGGGTGTTACATCATCCACGATTTAAACCCCAACAAACTTTTAACAATACGAATGGTAAACCGTATTCATATCCAACTGAGTACCCAATGCTTTGTGCAACGCTTTCCAGAAACGCGAAGCGAAGCGAGAATTATGATCAGAGGTAATAGAAGCAAGCACCCCATGCCGAGGAACCACCTCCTTAAATAAGTATGAGCTAACTACTCCAGACTGCCACATGGTCAACTCCTTCTGGTCGAGGATATGCTGAGGACTCTTGCGATCAGTATAAATAATGCACCTGGTACCGTACGAGTAGCGTCTCTAGATTGTCAGAGCAACCACAACCGCACCCGATTCCAAAATATGGGTGGTGTAGTTCTCCTCACGGATTTTAGGTTGACGAGAAACATAAGCGATACCCTTCTCATGTTGCATCAACACACAACCGAGATTCTGAATCGAAGCATCGCAATAAACAACGAAATCGCCCGCGCTCATAGGCAAGGACATGATAAGGTTTGCAAACGCGGTTCATTAATTCCATGAACACCGCAGGCGCATTGGTGAGATCGCAAGGCATGGCCAATAATTCAAAATGGCTATAATGAGTTTGAAAAGGAAACATACTTCAGAACGTCAGCTTCCTTCACCCTCAATAGATGGTACTTGGACCTCGACTCGATCCTTGAATAGAAACTAGAGTCCGGAAGCTGGTCAACAGATTCAAGATGATATAGAAACAAGAACCGGAATGACAGAATAATCCTTTCGAAGATACTTAGGGGCTTTCATACACGAAATAATACTTAAGGGAACACCACTCTTCTCACCATGCACCAAAGAATTCTCCATCCGGGAGGGGAAGCCGAATGATTTCATCAAAACAACGATCTCCACACGATACAAAGATAGCCAATCCAAATCCACTATGACATCGAAACTACCCAAGGGCACCGGCATAAGATCTATAGGAAAGGATCAAACTGAAAGCTATAAGCGACATTCTTACGAATATGCGTTGCCTTGATCTTCTTACCGTTAGCCAAATTTTACCGAGTACTTAGCCTCTAAAGGGGTAGGTACTATGTCTAGAAACTAACTAAACTCGACAGATATGGAACTCTTATCGGTACAAGAACCAAAGTAAAACCGAAGCATAGCGATCAATAAGAGAAATCGTACCGGTAACAGTATCAGGATCCTGTCGGGTCTCTCCCGAACTAATGACGAAAGAACGTGCGTTCCGGCCGCCACCTCCGCTGCCTTTATCGCTTTCATTCATCCCAGCCTCACCTTGATTCAACTTTGGACAATCCTGCCTAAAGTGCCCCGATTCACCGCAATTATAACACCCCTGATTTCCTTGAGGAGTAGGAGTAGCAGTAGGAACAACAACATGTACCTGCCCTTGCTGGAGATTGACTCTACAATCCCTAGAAATATGACCTACTCGCTTGCATCTATTGCAACGAAACTTATCATAACTACCATAGTGATGAAATCCACACTGGTTACACTTCAGAAGCTTCCCAGTATACCCACCTTGCTTCTGATCGGGTGATGATCCTGCTGCTTCAAACTTTTTTGCCTGCTGCTGCGGTTGAACTAAACTCTTCCCACCATTCTCCCACATCCTCTTACTGCTCTTAGGGGCTTTCAAAGCAGCGCCCCTGGGAGTCAAAGCACCCTCTGCAACCTTCGAGTTGGTTACCTTATGAGCCAACCTAACAGTACCCAGTAGTGTAGTACAATCACAAGCAGCCACCAACCCAGCAATCTTCGGCACTAACCCAGCAATATAGTGCTCAACCCTCATGTATTCTGGTGTAGCCAACTCAGGGCACATCACTGCCAGCTCGTGATGCTTCGTGGTATACTCCTCGGGCTCATAACCCACCATCTTCAGATTCCATAACTCATGCTCCAACTTCTTCACCTCATCCCGAGGGCAATATTCCGATCTCAATCGCTGAACAAACTTCATCCAAGGCATAGCTTTGGCTTCTCCTAAGCCAAGAGTCTAAGTAATGGAGTTCCACCGGGTCAAAGCAGGACCTTTAAAAGTTCCCGTAGCAAACTTCACATGATCATTGGCTGGACAGTTACACATAGCAAAAACCAACTCAATCTTCTCAAGCCACCCGAGCAGTCCCACTGCTCCCTCAGTCCTACTGAAGCTGTGAGGCTTACAGTCCATGAACATCTTAAAGGTACACATAGGCTACACTGGATGAGGCTGATTGACAGCATTACTTGAACGATCGACACCCGATTAGTCAACAAAATACCACACCCAAGATATGGATAAGAGTGGTAGAAATCAAATTACCACCAAGAGCTTGTTGTGCGGCCTGAAAGGCAGCCAGTGCAACATTCACTTGCTGCTGAAGCAGGTTGTTCAGCTCATCCTGGGTCATATTAATGTTACCACGACCCCCGCCACGACCACCGCCGCCACGTCCACTGGTACGACCACCTCTACGACCACCGCGAACACCAGACATCTTCTACCAAGCACAAGAACAAGATACTCAGATTCACCACTAGTAATCACAAGAATTAAGGTCTACGTCCAATCCAGAACCATCGGTTCAAACACAGAGTTCACCAGGAGTTTCATGCATCTCAGCTTATAATTTCGTGTGCACCCGAAATGATAACCCATTCTATATGGTCCTCCAAATGTACTCCTATTGTGAAGCTCAAGTCACCAGACACTATCACCTAGAGGTGTACTACAGCGAGCACCAATTCAAGATAGTGTGTGTAGGCGAGTGTGTCCATTAGAGTATAGAAGGGAAATATCCGAATCCTGGACAGATCTCGAGGGTATGCCGGAGCCACTCTAATGTATACCACTGTCTTGCCAACAAGCCAACCTCTTCGTCCTTAAGACCCGAAGAAGAGGATAAGATAGAAATAGAGGATAAAAACAGACAAAAGACAGAATGGATGATGTAACATAGAGATGATGATACCGACACCCCTGCAAATCAGTAAGCGTACCACGTAACACGACTCATATGTATGTGACCGTCTAGTGTGTGAGACTCGCCTATAGACTAGACTCTACATGCAGTCCTAGTTCACTATAACCATTGGCTCTAATACCAATCTGTCACACCCTCAAATTCCACCTGCAAGGTTTTACCGCGAGGCGCGTGACACACCAAGATCCAAGTCAAACGGTCACGGTAAACGACAACTAAATGTAAAAGATACGTAAACAAAACCATTAAGTTTTCGAAAGATAATCAACAACAGCGGGAGCATAAGTAAGTTTACAATCCTTGATCAAACAAAAGACGGTATTTAAAAGTATTAACACATGTATACAACCTAGACGTCGTGCGACTCCGTGCGCCTAATCCAAATGCTACTACCTTAGCGACCTGAGAAAACATGCTAAAAATGTCAACATATAATGTTGGTGAGTTCACAGGTTTTATGTAAAACGTTTCATAAGTTTTGCAAGATCATTCACGTTACTACTATGTTATAAGGACGCTAGCTAGGTGTGTGAACTACACTATTACGATACCACATATGCACAGCCCAATGAATTGCTGCACCCATGGCTAAGTGAACTGTCACATCCAAGGCTAAATGAACTGTCGAATCCACGGCTAAAAGAACTGCCGCATCCACGACTAATTGAACTGCCGAATCCACGGCTAAATGAACATGGACTTAAACGAATCCTAGAGTAAACCAAATATAACACTAGAATAACATGATCTTCCAAATAGAAGTACGTAGCATGTTTCTCCCCCTAAAATGAAAACACTGAAACTGGGGCTGTGAAACTCACCTTAGATTGCGTCTTCAAGACAATAGTAAACCAGACCTGTTATGGTTGTCCCGACTACTGGAAACCTACCATTGATAGTCTATAAGTTTGTAATTGATAATATGTTTGTAATGCAACCCTTAGTGTCCAAGACCTTGACTTTGAATGTTTTGTAAAAGTGTTTTAACGTTTGACACGACCACAGAAGACAAGACCCGACATCCCGGTGGTGACCCGATATCCCCGTGTTAATCAAATGCAAGTAAACAAGTACTCATGTGTAGATATGAATCGTATACGAATAACAGTTCACTAAGTCTAGCATATAGTTCACATACAACACGTACATACGAGTCATAACGCGTGATACCAGGTTCCAGACATGTCACGGGGTTTATAATATGTTACAAAGTGTCAAAACATATTATGGGGTTCCAAAATACACTTCCAGCATCAAAACACACGACTAGGCATCATAACACACGAATAGCACCCTAACAGGAGACTAGCTAAGCCAGTTGCCCTATAGGACATGACTAGCCTCCAATCTAGGCGACTAGCTCAGCTAGTCGCCCCCTGCAGGTTGTTCGGCTCTTTTCGCGCGTGAAACTCTCTAAATCCGATCCGAAACATGTAGAAACACCGAATATCAATCCACAATCATCAAACGACCCAGTCCCATCAAAAAAACCCCCCAATTTACCATAAGTTTATCATCCTAATTACAACTATTTCCCAAAATGGAGTAATATTATGAAAACATCACATCATTGCATGAAAACTTTACCCTAAATGGCAAATAATCAGATTTCATCATATAATCATATCCCAAACATCATCATACAGTTACTAGATCATTCTAGCATAAACCCTAACAACATTCAATCATCAAATCATCACATAACACCCTAAACGGGTCAAAAATCATATTATCATGAAAACACATTAAACACCCTTCATAATATGAGATAATCATTCTAATAACTCATTCATATCATCAAAAGATCAAACACATAAGAATCCCTATGTTTAGATCATCAAAAACCATTTCAAGCTTATATATTTTTTTTATCAAAAAACCATGTAGATATTAAGATATAGATTAGAATATGTTTTTCAAGAGTTTTCAAAGGTTTTCAAGGATAAAAACTTATTAAAATCAGTTCTGGACCTTTGGGGTTCAAAATAATAACTTAACAAGAGGTTAGGATGAATAACACACCTTAGATCTTGCTTATAAATGATGTTTTACGTTTGGAAATGGTATATTCAGGTCAAAAACAAGTTTTTAGAGGTTAAGCATAGTGTGAGAGAGGTTTGGGCGAGTTAGGTTGCAAAAATGATGTTTAGCAAGTCATATATGGTATTTATAGCTGCTGCTAGTCGCATGACACTCAGGGGGCGACTAGCTTTGGTAGCAGGCGACTAGCTTTGCTATCTAACATGCTAATGCACACTACTAGCAAGCTATCTAACATGCTGATGCACACTACTAGCAAGTTATATCTAACATGCTGATCCACACTACTAGCTAGCTATCTAACATGCTGATACACACTACTAGCAAGCTATCTAACATGTTGATGCACAGTACTAGCTAGCTATCTAACATGCTGATATATAATTTCACGCATACACATATCGGCACGTTATACACTGACCGTAAAACATTTATTACCCGATAACTAACACGTTTACGTTAATTCACCAATTCTCGGATTCGAGACTCGCGTGTGTGCGTTTAACCCGTAATCCTCTGAATCACCAACCCTTGGACACATGGATATAAACCGACTCCCGATGATCCCTCGGGCCATCAAACCGACTCTCGATGATTCCCTAAATCACCATAACGACTCCCGATGATCTCCCGGACCATTGAACCGACTCCCGATGATTCCACGAATTACCGTAACGACTCCCAATGATCCCCTGGACCATCGAACCGACTCCCGATGATTCCCCGAATCATCGTAATGGCTCCTGATGATCATCCGAATCATCAAATCGACTCAACTAACCCAGTTAAGTATGTTTTATGAATGTTTTGCTACGGTAGACTTACTAGTTTGACAAAAGTTACTAACCTGAGTTTGCCGGGTGTCACATTTATATTATATTACCCCTGAAAATTATGTAACATTACCTCTCAATTTTTTTAAAACCCAACACACCCTCAAAGTTTTTAATATAAGTCTAACATGCAAATAGATAGAACTTATAGGCCATAACTAATTCCATTTGTAATTTGTAAATTAAAATATACAAGCCCATTGACCATGGTTAAATTATTGAATAGGAGTGCAAACGAGTAGAACAACTCGCAACCTAGTCGAGCTCGGTTTAATCAAAAGTTTGAAATGAGTCGAGCCTTATTAAACCCGAGCCGAGCTTGAGCTTAAAACAAAGCTCGTTTATTTTTTGAGCCCGAGCATGAGACTAGCATTTGAAGCTTGTCAGGCTCATAATATTAGTTTTATTAATATTTTATATTATTTACCCTTAATTTAAAGTTGCTTAGTAAGCGAGTCGAGCCTAGCTTTTCACTTATCGAGCTCGTGAGCCTAAACGAGTCTATTATTTATATTTAATATATTAACTAATAAATATTAAACAAGTTGAGTTCGAGCTTGAGAAACTACCAACGAGCCGAGCTTTTCACCTATCGAGCCCGCAAGCTAGACGAATCTATTATTTGTATTATTTTTATTTAATATATTAAGTAATAAATAATAAACGAGCCGATCTCGAACTTGAGACACCACCAACGAGCCAAACTCAAGCTCAAGCCTGGTAGACCTCGGGCTCGGCTCGTTTACACCCCTAGTTTTGAACGGCTAAAAATAAAAGAAAAGAGTCAAGAGTGAGGAAAAAGAAACAACAGAGAACTTGACCACCCATTAATAGTTAACACCATAAGTGGATAGACGACATAAGAAGATTGTATCTTGTTAAAAAGGCTTTTCAACCACGAGGTCATCAATTTAAATGGACAAACTATCGTAATGGCCGGTTAAGTGTTGATGTAAAATGTTTTGATAAAAAAAAAATTGAACGGTAAAAAAAAGTATTGCTTATGAAAGTATAGTTAAAAACTTGAACATTATTTATTATCGTGTTTTTATTTTTGTCTTGTTTACATTGTCTGAAAATACTTAATACGGTAAAAAAAATTAAAACGTTACCCTGAAGCTTTAGTCATGATCTGCCACTTCTCACGTCTCCCCTAAACGCCCACCACCACTATTTGATTTCACCCGAAACCCCCTCTCCTATTCTAACCACCCTAAATCATCGTTGTGTTCATCATCCACCCTAAGCTGGGAAGAGAGAGGGAGAGAGACAGAGATTTTTGCTTTATTAACTATTTTATCTAATTTTATTCCTTGACATCAAGGGAAGTTTGGTCATTTTACCTGATTTGACTGAAAACTCATACGGCGTTTGCCGTTAAGAACAACGAGTGTTATGAAATTTTAACCTTTAAAATTAAGTTTGTATTTAGTGAAGCCTTAGAACCGAACGTGTAAAATTGGTAAAACCAACTTGACCAACCAAACAATTAACGCCTGTTATATATGAAATCTTAAATTATGAAATTAATTTTGTGGTTTTCCTTTTTTTTTTTTTTTTTTTTCAAAACTTCATTAAAAACGGACAAGTCCTCAAACAAAGGACCGCCTCAAATGCTATACAACATATACAACGGGTATTTTACCCAATCATTCCAATCAACATCCTTATATCTAGTACGATGTTTAAACCAAAAATAAGACGAAGCCTTCACACTCGCAACTATCTCCATTACACGCGACCTTGAATTATTTAAAACTTTATTGTTGCGCTCTTTCCATGTCATCCAACTAGTAACCATGACAATACCTCTCAAAATCTTTCTTTCCCATTTGGACTTGGACTGCACAAATTGCATTTGTGTAAGCCCTGTGATCGAATCCACCCATCCTCCATTAATCTTACACCAAGACCAAATCTTGCTCCAAACCCCAAAAGTCAAACCACAATCTACCATGAGATGTTTAACCGATTCATTAACCGTTTCGCACAAAGGACATAATAGATCCCAACATTTATCTTCCTGTCCAGCAGCGCAAGCCTAGTCGGTGATGTTGCAAAAATTTTGTGGTTTTCCTAATATTGCAAAAGATGATGTTTGAGGGATGAAATTGATAACAAAAATATTTAATTTGAAAAGATATAATGAGAAGGAGAGTTGACCGAAATAAAAATAAAGATTTTTTGCTTGGAAAGGACTCATTCAAAATAGACAACTTTTCCATCTTCTCACACTTTGTTCTTCTAACCAATCATCAAACCCACTTTTAAGCAAATTGCCATAATCATGCCACACCTTAATTTCAATACAATACACAACCTTAACATGAGTGGCCGCGGTCGGATAAAAAATCGTGAGGGTTAAAAGTCACGGTACCCTTAAAACGATGTGGCCGGATTTAATACGCATAAAATTTTTGGACGGCAATACGTAAAATTACACTGCGGACCAAAAAAAATGGTGGGGACCGGGACACCTCGTAGCCCTAACAATCCTCCACCCTTGTTTTTTTTTTTTTTTTTTTTTTTTTTTTGAAATGCAATCCTCCACCCTTGTTAACATCATATCCAAGATAACATGAAAGAGAGGGAAATAGATAGACGTTAAGATATCAAAAGGAAAGTGAGAAAGAGAGTAGGGAGTGATACAATTCACTGGCTAGCGCTATCATATAGGTAGGGGTGAGCGAAAAACCGATTAACCAAATTGAAACTGAAAAATCCAACAAAGACAAACTGTATATTACGACCTAGACTTGTAACCGACGGTTCATTTTTGTTTTCTTGAAAAAATGATAATTACGACCTAGTTTTGGTATGCCTTGGTCCAAAATCGAATCGAACCAAACCGAACCGAACTTTGAAAGCAAGCCGAATTTAACTATTCCAATTTTTGTTATTGGAATCATCGCGTAAATTAATTACTTTTGCCAAAAGTTTCATGCTCAAATTAATTAACATGTGGTTACTAAAAAAATTAGACCAAAAGTTTAATTCCAAAATAACTATTTTGGGCCAATTCTTTTCAGGCCCAAATGCAATACCCAAAATCGAACCGAATCCATTCCAAATATCTAAACCAAACAGTTTTCTAAAGCCTAAAGTTCTGTGTTGATAAGTTGATTTGGTTTGGTTTGAGTTCCGAACCGAATTATACAAAGTAGAGGTGTATAAAATACCCGAACCCGAATCCAAACCCGAACCCGGGTATTTTAAAACCTGGTTATTTAATACCCGGACCCGACCCTACCCGTAGGGTATTTTAAAACCCGGTTATTTAATAACCGAACCCGACCCTACCCGTAGGGTATTTTCGCAAACTAATGTATTAAAATTAAAATTTTACTACAAAAAACACTAATATATATAAAACATTTATGTTTTATTTATAAAATCTCATACCAATTTCTATTTTAAGTTATAAGTGTAGCAAAAAATACCTAACCAATTTAATTTATAACATAAAACATATTGTAAAAAAAATATATAGTATAACCAACCCGCCCGAGTTGACCCGACCCATTTAGCTAAACGGGTTCGCGGGTTTGACCCGAACCCATTTAGACTAAACCTAAACCCGCTAATTTCGTGTTAGGTTCGGGTCGTGTCGGAAATTCACACGCTTACTTGAAAATAGGTATCTAGTACCCGAAAATGGGTATACCCGAAACTAGGTATTGAAAACCCGAACCCGACCTGAACCTGGTATATAGGGTATGGCTTTTCACGAAAATACCCTACCCGAACCCGACCCGATTATTTCGTAATACCCGGGTATACCCTACCCGGTCATACCCGAACCCGGGTACGTAACCGAACCCGGGTATTCAAAAAACCCGGTTTTGTACACCTCTACAAAGTAGACAGCTAGCTCTAAATATTCGACAACAAGCCTTTAGATACACTATCAAAAAAAATTTTAAACGGCCATCAAATCAATCCCGAGCACTATTAAGTACCTAATAGACAGATAATTACTCTGAGATTAACCCGGGTCCACCAGTAATTTCACACCAGTTCCCAGGGAAATCCCATCGCCCGAAGGCCCACTGCGGTAAAACCCGGCCCACCAGCAGCATTTTGGTGCCGGTAGGACTCGAACTTTTCACCTCCCATAAAGAAAGCAAGAAGGGTGTCAGTTCACCTAAGGGGATTGACATATTGATAGTGTATAACAACATTATGCATTTTACCCGTTATAAACAACCATCTAAATAAATGTCAATCCACTTGGTTGATGGGTTACCGGTGCACAAGTTGGCAATTTGTTTTTTACTCAAACCATTTCAGGTTGAAACCAGGTCGGTTTGGGTCAACAAAACTCGAAGCATGTTTTGGCAAATCGGTTGGTTGTGATTGGGTTTTGAGGAGCGTGAATGGGTTTGACCGCGCCCAAAAGCCAAACTGGTTCCAAAGCATAGGGTTACAACCCTACCGGTTGGGTCAGGTCAAAACCAGTTTCAAAATTGAGATAGGTTCGAATTCAAAACCCCACTTCATCTTAAATCAGATGATGCGTCTCCTATGTTCGTTTGGTTTGGCGTTGAACACCGGATACATTTTTACAATCGGGTATAATGCGACAAAGATTTTGTTCAAATCTTACTAGACACTAACATCATCCAAACATTATATTATATTATATTATATTATATATATATATATATATATATATATATTATATATATAATATATTATATATATATATATATATATTATATATATATATATATTATATATATATATATTATATATATATATATATATTAACACACCAAACATAACTCAAAGCACAATAATATGGGCGATCAAATTGCATAAAACTCATCTCTTATCGAAATCATTTAACCATCTAATTGCAGAAAACAAAATAATATGTATAGCTAATTTGCAAAATAGTTTTTAAAATCACTTGTTCTTCAAAGTTTAAACCAATCTCCTCCGTCTGGGCCGAGAACTTCCTCTATCCACATCCAAAACCGCAGACGTTGCTGGCTCACGTCTTCTTCTCGAACCCAAGCCAGCCGTTGTGGCTTCGGACTGCATGAAGTCAGCAACACTCGCCATTGAATGCCTATCGATCAATGGAAGCTCTTCCAGATTTCTGTCATCAGGGTGGTCCCGAAAATACGAGTCAACAAAACTTTCTGCAGATGTAAGGTTAGGGACATAATCATTTGCCAAGTCTACTGTAACATCTGGTGACGTCACAGGTACTGAATCACGCCCCCTTCGGATCCCACGCGACGTGAAAATCCTATTTAGCAAATGGGTACTCGGGGTTTCCTGCGTGTTGCTAGACATTGGATCCCGAGAAAGATCAAATCTATTATTATTATTATCAAGCCTTCTAACCATTTCGATGATCGGGAGATTAAGCGTGTCCCTTTGAAAAGAATGTCTCCAGCTCTCTATCCGGTTGGCTTGCGGTCTACTAGGAATCTTGAAACTTGAATTTGGATCTGATATTTTTGTTACATGAGGGCGCTTCGACCGACTGTAAATTGGAGTTACGGTTTTCATAGTTACTTCACCTTTGCAAATCGGACATTGCTTTGCATTAGAGTGAACAAACAACCACCGGTAGATACACGGCCAACAAAACAAGTGACCGCAACATGTCACAACCGGCTCACTCGCTAAATCCAAACATATATTACAATCAAAAAAGCTACTTTCGTCACCATTTTCATCCATTTTATATGCTTCTTGATGTTTTTCGTCATTATCAGCAGCCACTGAGGCGGCAGCACCACTGGCCGCCACCACTTGAGGTGGATTTCCAGCTGCCATCGGAACAGGAATATGCCTCCAAAATGGAGGCAGCCGATGGCTAACCGTAGGATGATTAGAACCTACTTCTCTGATAGAGCCACTTACTAAATCCTCAAAGCTCATACTATGTGGCTGATCATAGTATCCCAAATTAAGGTCAAGATTCATTGTGTCCTGTGATAAATGATCAAAAACCATTGAGAATATACACATTTTATTCAATTAAGTTCAGTTTCTCAGGCTAATAATTTTTTTGAAGGACCAACTAAGCTTAATGCCCCGACTACCCGGGGTAATCCATGGCCAAAGGCACCCCATACGCCCGCGAACGCAGACAGCGCTGGCATAGTTGTTAAAAGCCATCGCCTCTTGCGCCTAGGCCCATTTTTTAGGCGAGGCAATGCATTTGCGCTTTGAGTCGAGGAAATTGCGCGTTAATTCTCCAGGTGATAGTTTAGGCACAGATTTCAGCTAGATTCCCGAATTCCAGAGAGTTTCCGGCCAAATTCGTTAAATTATGGCTAAATTCCAACTAGATGTCTACTGTTATCTAAGGAAAACTACTTTTATACGCTAATACATCAAAATTTACAAACTTTTGATACTAACTAGATGAAAATAGTATTATTTTAATATTTTTTTACTTTATTTTCTTTGTTCGCTTTTTTTTATCTCAGGCTCTCGCTTTTTTTGCGCCTAGGCCTCAGGCGAGGCACACTCGCCTTGAGTGCACCTCGCGCTTTTGATAACTATGAGCGTTGGGTAGCGGAAGGCCCTCGATAGTTCCACCAACCACGGAAAACCCGACCTCCACCCGCCTAAAGGCACGACAGTGGAAAATCAATAAAACCTGGGTGAGATCAGATTAGAACATGAGACCTTTCAGTCCCAAAACCTTAACCCTCATAAGGCTAATAATAACTTCAAAACCCTAACTTTTTTTTTCAGTTGTTATTAACATATTAAGCAGCATAACCCCATTAAAAAAAAAAAAAAAAAAAAAAAAAAAAAAAAAAACCAATTCAGCTTTTTAGATCAATAAAAACCCTAACTTTCTTCAATTAATAATAAGCAGAACAAAACCCCAAATCCCAATTTCATCCAAACATAATTCTCAATTTAAGGTACCAAGAAACAGAGCATAAAAATCAGCAATATTATGATAAAAACTAAAGAAACGTTAATCTAACAAAAAAAGCAATATTAAGGTTATATACATAAAAAGAAAAGATAGAACAGGAATTAAAGATGAAGACCTTAATTGAAGCAAAGATGCAAGATTTTCATGGGTAGATGAAAGGATCGAGATGGGTATGTTGTAGAATTTCAGATGGAATCATATCTTATTACGATAACACTCATTTCGAACGACAAAAATTGGTGTTGTAAAGATGGTTTTTTTATGATTCTTGAGTGAGATATCCCAAAAATGTTTACTTGATCTCATTAGGTTCTTTGGGTTGTTGGGTTTGACCCAAGTTTAAGTTGAATGCAATAAATATTATAAAAGAACTAGTAGGTTTACCCGCGTGTTGTGGCGGTGTTTCGTACGTGTACAGTGTTAACTTGATCTGTTATATCGAGGTCTTAAAGTTGCGGGTTGAACGCCTTTACAAACGAACACTCATGTTAATAGGCACCTTTATAAGGTTATGCAATTTTACTTGTTACCACCAAAGTGTAACCTATTATCTAATAAAAACTATCAAGGTTGGTGTAAAACGTTAGCAATGAAGAAAATATAGTTTGTTTAGGTACATAATGTGAATATACATGGAAGCTTTAGAAAAAAACATTCTGTGAATTATTAGGCTAATGAGGATCTTTTTTGCTGGTTGGTCATATTCAATGCAAACTAATCAGGTACAAGTCATATAACATAATAATTTGAATCTGTCACACCCTCAAATTCCACGTGCGGGGTTTTACCGCGAGGCGCGTGACACACCAGGATCTCAGTCAACGATCACAATAAACATACAACAAACATGCATTCATAATTATATTTAAAACCCAAAAATCATGCTTTGAGCTGTAAACCAGCAGCGGAAGCATTCTTGTTTACAACCAAAAGACATATCATTGTTTACAAAGACATTGTTTAATATGCTTCAAAATAATAGACGTTGTGCATGACTCCGTGCGCCTATCCCATTGACTGCTACCTTAGCGACCTGAGAAAACATGCCAAAAATGTCAACATATAATGCTGGTGAGTTCACAGGTTTTCTTTTATAAAAGTGTTGTCACAAGTTCACAAAGATCATTTCCGTTAATACTATGTCATAAGAACGTTAGCTAGACGTTAAGTGTTTTTACTACTACGGTTGGGAACTCATTACTAAACATGAACCAAAAGATGATACCAGCCCAGACGACTGGGCTACCGATGCCTCGGTAACCTGATAGGTAGAGACAATATGCACCCGCCCGGCCCCGCCGTCGAGTGGGGCTTGTGAGGCCCAATAGATCTATCCACATTTCCCCCGTTGTGCGTTCCAGCACATTCATGGTTTCCCCCTGGGACTTTCCATAAAAGCCGTATAGTAACATAAAGTGCCCATAGTATAACATGACCTTTAAATAGTTCGTACAAAGCATGTTTCTCCCCCCGAAAGCAAGACAGTAAAAGTGGGGCTGTGAAACTCACCTTGGATTGCGTTTCTTGAAAACAGTTAAGTAATTATGTTATGATTGCCCCAATTAGCGGCGACCTATCATAAGATGTGTATAAGTATTGGACTAATAACCCGCAGGCTAACTAGTCCCCGAATGTCCAGACCGTGACCGTAAACGTTTGAAAACACCTTTAACTGTTAAACCGACCGTGCCAGACAAGACCCGACATCCCATTGGTGACCCGACATTCCACGTGTTAGATAAATACAGGACATCATGCAACATATGCAATTAAACACTTAATACGCGCAATAATTCACCTAGTCTAGCATAATGTCCGATTAACGCATAATCAGGTCCGAACACGTCTTACTAAGTCATTGGGTGTATCCCGGGGTTCCTATCATGTTCCTAGGTGTCAAATCATGTTCCGGGATGTCAAAACGCGTTTACGACAACAGTACACGCGATTAGGAAACCTTCATGCGATTAGGAAAAGTCAACTAGTGAGTAGGAGGGATGATATAGGCGAGTAGGGCCTATTCGCATGAAGCTATAGGCGAGTAGGCTCCTACTCGCATGAAGCTTCAGGCGAGTAGGGCCCTATTCGCCTGATGCTCTGCTGTTGCGCGTTTTCGCGCGTTAAACCCTCCAAATCAGATCCGAAACATGTAAAAACACCCAATATCAAAACTAAACTATTAACCAACCCTTTTCAAGCAAAAACCCCCAATTTACCTCTGCTCTAACGGGCTCGGTGCGATTATTTCCAAAAATGGCAAAGTACTAGGTTTCACTAACCAACCTTATCTTTCCTTAAATGGAAACAATCAGATTTCATCTCCTACAAGTTGCAATTCATCATCTCTATGTTATATCATCATCCTAACATGATTTCTAACCACAAACAAGTAATGAATCACATCATACATCCTATTCTTCAAGAATTACCCAAATGGGTCAAAATGCATACTTGCACCTAAACATCATATCAAGGGCTTAAACTCATAGATAATCATCCTAACACCACCTACATATCAGAAGTACAACAAATTCATGGAAACATTCATGTTATAATCACCAACAATCATCATATGCACAAATACTTCACATATAGCAAGTATCATGGTGTAGACTTGTTTTAGAACTCTTTTCAAAGGGTTTTAAAGACATAATCTTAGCAAAACAAGGTCTGGACTTTTGGGGAACCAAAACAACAACTTTACAAAGGTGTAGGACGAAGAACACACCTTGGATTTTATCAAAGAAGGGTGTATAAGCTTGGTGATGGTGTGTTTTGAAGCAAAGCAAGCTCCAGAGGTGTTTCAAGGTGTGTGGGAGGCTTAGGGTCAGTTAGGGTTGCACAAATGGTGTTTAGGGAGTTAAGGGTTCTATTTATAGGTGTTTTGACCCGTGTGCAGCAGTATAGGCGAGTAGCAGAGGGTTTCAGGCGAGTAGGACTCCTACTCGCCTATATACAGGCGAGTAGAGCCCCTACTCGCCCCATATCCCTTCCAATCGCCTAAGTTCATGCGATTAGGAGTCCCCCCAGACTCCTAATCGCCTATAAGGTGCTGTAATGGGTTTTTGGCGCGTTAAACACTATTTTAACATATTTAAACACGTATTCACATACCGATAAGTCACATAATGATTTCAAACATATAATGCATGATAACTAACACGTTTACATCCGTTCACCAATTCCCGGGACTCAAGACTCGTGTGTGCATTAAACCCGGCGATTCCACGAATCGCCGATCCTTGTACCCATAGTTATGGACCGACTCCCGATGACCCCGCGGATCATCATAACGACTCCCGATGATTCCCAGAATCATCATACCGACTCGACTGACCCCGTTAAGGACGTAATATGCATGACTCGCTAAGGTAGACTTACTAGTTTAGTCAACGTTACTAACCTGAGTTTGCCGGGTGTCACATCATCCCCCTGTTGAAAGAATTTTCGTCCCGAAAATTGCCCAAGGCCAAAAAGGAAGAGACGAAAGAGAAGAAAAATTTTCCGGTTGCCACATCATCCCCCTGTTGAAAGGAATCTCGACCCGAGATTCATTCAGCTTCAGCAGAGACATGTCTTGATTCGAACGCGCGCTTAGGAAATAAATGGGGATACTTTGCCTTCATTTGATCTTCCCGTTCCCACGTGAACTCCGGTCCACGATCAGAGTTCCAACGGACTTTAACAATGCGGATTTTACTCCGGCGAAGGCTACGGATTTTATAGTCAAGAATTTCAACTGGTTCCTCCACGATACGTAGACGATCATCCACCTTGATCTCTTCGAGAGGAACAACTAAAGATTCATCCGCCAAACACTTCTTCAGATTAGAAACATGGAAGACATTATGAACATTACTGAGCTCAGCTGGCAGATCAAGCCTGTATGCTACCGGTCCAATCCGTTCCAGGATTGCGAACGGTCCCACATACCGAGGATTCAATTTGCCCCGCTTCCCAAAACGTATAACGCCCTTCCACGGAGATACCTTCAACAAAACCCTGTCGCCAACCTCAAACTCCAAAGGCTTGCGACGACGATCAGCATATCTCTTTTGACGATCCCGAGCTGCTGCCATGCGGTTACGGATTTGTACGATCTTTTCGGAAGTCTCGTACACAAGTTCCGGGCCGGTGAGTTGACTCTCACCCACCTCGGCCCAACAAAGAGGAGACCGGCATTTCCGCCCGTAAAGAGCCTCGAACGGAGCTGCCTTGATGCTAGAATGGTAACTGTTGTTGTAAGAGAATTCCACCAACGGTAGATGGCTCTCCCACCCCTTGCCAAAATCGATCACACATGCCCGAAGCATGTCTTCTAGCGTTTGGATTGTCCGCTCGCTTTGACCGTCAGTTTGAGGATGATACGCTGTGCTCATGTCCAACTGAGTACCCAGAGCCTTATGCAAGGACTTCCAAAAGTTAGAGGCGAACCGAGGATCACGATCAGAAATAATAGAGACAGGCACCCCGTGCCGAGAGACCACTTCCTTGAGATATAACCGTGCCAGACGCTCGAGACCATCGGTCTCTTTGATAGCGAGGAAGTGCGCAGACTTTGTCAACCTATCGACAATTACCCAGATCATGTCGCAACCACTGGGCGATTTCGGGAGTTTGGTCACAAAGTCCATCGTGATCCGCTCCCACTTCCACTCGGGGATTTCAGGTTGTTGCAGAAGGCCGGATGGCTTTTGATATTCGACCTTGACCTTAGCACAGGTCAAGCACTTGCTCACATACGAAGCCACGTCCGCCTTCATGTTCGGCCACCAATAAAGTATCTTTAGATCTTGATACATCTTATCGGAGCCAGGGTGAATAGAGTACCGGGACTTGTGAGCTTCGTCAAGAACAAGCTCCCGCAAGCCCCCAAATAAAGGAACCCAAATACGTTCAGCGAAATAGTGTAACCCATCGGTCCTGAGTTCAAGGTGGCTATCAGCACCATGCATGGTTTCAGCTTTAAGGTTTTCCTCCTTCAAAGCTTCTTGCTGTGCTGAACGGATTCGGTCAGGTAAGCCGGAATGGATAGTGAGCTGAAGAGCTCGAACACGACGAGGTTTAGCCGTTTCCTTCCTGCTCAAGGCGTCTGCGACTACATTCGCCTTGCCAGGATGGTATTTAATAGCACACTCGTAATCATTAAGAAGCTCGACCCAGCGACGCTGTCTTATATTCAACACCTTCTGATCAAAGATATGCTGGAGGCTCTTGTGATCGGTGTAAATAGTGCATTTGGTACCGTACAAGTAATGCCCCCAAATCTTTAAAGCAAAGACCACCGCACCCAATTTGTAACATTTGTACTTTTCGTATTTTCCATTCTAGTTCTTGTAATCTTGTATCTTTCCATTTTGTACCCTTGTAATCCCGAGCTTATGATCAATGGAAATGTATTTTATCAATTGCATTTAATCTTAATCTATAAACTTTATGTAGCGTCGCGTGATTCTTAATTTTCTTGGATTATGAATGCTATATTTAAACAAATTCCAAGCTTGCCGTTACTCGCTTCTTTTATGTTACTCATACCAATTCATGACGAGTCGCCATTATATTTTTACCCTATTCAATTTAGGCGTTATAACAAGGAACTTATTTAGTTAAGATCTTAATATATACTTATTATTAATAAAACATATATATATATATAGATTTAACAATACAAAAAAAAATAATAATATTATGAAAAAAAATTGGCTAAAGAATGGCCATTTCAAAAATGGCCGTACATTTTATTTATGGTTTTATTTTTTTATTTTTTTCTTTTAAATATATATTACCACTAATTAACTTCTAACCACCCTAATTAATTCATTAAATACCCAACCCCTTTACCCCAACTATAAATACACCACTCCTACCCATTCTAACACTTGCTCATTTCTAAATCCTCTCTAAATCTCCAAATCTCTCAAGAATTCTCTCAAGAATAAGTGAGTTTCTCACTTCACCTTCAACCTCTCTTCTACTTTCTTCACTCCCCTCTTCTTCAAACCCTTTGAGGAAACCTCTAGGACCTCTCTCCTATTTGCCATGGCAAATAAACATGAGTAGGGCACCAATTTGAGGCCTCAAATGTGGTCATCTTCTAATATCTTTTATGCACTAAGTTGTTAATAATACCAACCAAGTTCACCAACAACTCAATGATGGAGGGACTTGTGTTATGGTTCATGGTTGACAAAAGGAAGGCCAAGGCTCATCCAAACTAAGTCACCATACCCTACTTTCTAAGTTATATTATATAAATACTAAATTATATAAACTCTACTAATTTAATAACTCGGAAAGGTTTGTGGATACATCCCTACCTTACCAATGCTTGACTCTCATAACCATCCGAATCACCTCTATGGTGGTTTGTGTTTTGGTACGCCTAAAAGGCTTGCTTGACTCTTATGACCATCCGAATCACCTTCATGGTGGTTTGTGTTTTGGTTCGCCTAAAAGGCTTGCTTGACTCTCTTGAATCTATAACCTAAACTCGAATCTAAGACCCTTTATTTTTTTTATTTTTTTTTATTTTAGTTAACCAAGGCTAAGGAACTAATCCCCCAAGACTCATTCTTTGGAGCCTTACTAAACGCACCCAAAGGTGAGTCATACTTGCCCCCATTTTACTCTTTATCACTTTTGGGGTGTAAACATGTATCATATGCAAAACACACCAATGCATTCATAAACACACATGCTCAATCTATTAAACATACTTATATGCTACTTGCCATGCTTATGATTCTTAGATACTTAGACATAAATCATTAACTATTATTAGCCCACTTAACATGTATAGCGCTATAGGACTAGCACACCGCCCTCTTTATGGGTCATTGTTAAGATTTAAACGGCCTAACATGAATATGTTAGGTATACGCTGTGGTACTCGCGGGTTTGAGTTATGTCTTTTGTATGATAGGTATGTGCAATGCTATAGTATGAGATTTGAGTAAACCATTCTAAAATACTATGTATGTAAACTAAAACTAGTATGCTCACCAATGCTTTATGTGTTGACGGATATTTTATACATGTTGCAGGAAATGTTTGATGCAAGATATCCAAGAAATCTACTTAGGATTGGACTAGAAACTCACGCTAGTTTAAGTTCTATACTTTGATGTCGTATTTCTCTTTTCATGAAAACAATTTGTATTCTATTATCTTTTTAGATGATAATTATGCTATGAATGAAATTTTATCTTTAAATCATATTGTCACGAATTCTAGTGTCATGAAGTCTTTGAACAATCTATCACAAGTCTCACCTCGATGTTTCCGCCATCGGTTGGGGTGTGACAGATTGGTATCAGAGCCATGACTATAGGGAATTAGGAAAAATTGCCATGTTTGACCTAGACTATAGTTAAGTACCTTTTTTACCATTCCTTTTATCATGCTTAATATACTTGTTCTCCCTATCTTGCTTCTACTTTATTCCTTTGGTCTTAAAACTTTACCTTCCTATTTGGTGGATTATTCTACACTCGAAGACGCTCGTATAACACAAACGAAAGGAAATCACCAAAATAGGCGTGAAACCCTCACTTTGGTGATAACTTTCAATCCGCATAAATTCTTTATGTTTTTGAAACTACACCAAGATAGGAGTGATATCCTCACCTTGGTGGAAATTTCACAATTCTCGTTCTAGTGGACACTTACCAATTGAAAGTTATAATTAATTTTCTTACCACATTGGACAAAGTGTACAAACCACACTCAAAGAAACGACCTCGCTAAGATAGGAGTGAAATCCACAACTTAGCGACTAGTTTCAATCCTTGATATTTTTTTTTTAAATCTCGCCAAAGTCTCAAATTTACTAATGGCAAGAAACATGTAGTAACTGGAAGGGTGAATACCGTTAACCGCAAGTCGGCGAGAGTATTTCCACCTATTAGGCCAAAGCATGTTTTCAAACTCAAAGGTAAATTCGAACCACTTTGGTTAGTCTAAAGTTCCGTTCCGGAACACTCCAATGGCTTGCTTAAAACAAGCCCCTCATTTTATGTTAATATTATTTTCAATGATGTTTTCATGCTATGTTTTCACTACATATATTCGATTTAATTTTTTTTTCACTACTCGCAAAGGCTCTCAAGACTCGCATCTCTAGTACTCTAGCAATCTCCAAACAATACTAATAATCGCAAACCAACATTAATCAAGCTCCTTTATATTGTCCAAATGCACTATACTTGCTTATACTTATGTGTTATGCTTTATACACAATGTGAAACTACATGCTACTTGAACTATTTGACACTATGTGCATTGTATGCTTAATTCACATCTAAAAACAAAGACAAAATGCAATCTTTATACAAATAAACCATTGATCAAAGCTTATAATCCTTTTGTTTATTCTATAGATGTCTTCCATGTCAAACCGTATGTCAAGCAAGAACTCTAAGCAAAGCACCAACAAGAAAATGCTATCTTTCATGGCCAAGCAAATGGCCAAGGTCATACCCGATGTGGTTAGCAAAATCCAAGCCTCCGTAAGCCCTCACGGTTCAGTTGACTCAAGAGCCGAATCCTCCAAAACTATCTCCTTCACCTTTAAGCAATTTAACCTTCATCGACCCGACTCTTTTACGGGAAACGATGGTGCTACCGCTATGCTCGAATGGTTCGACCACATCGAGCTAGTTTTCATCAATAGCGAATGCCCCGAGGATCTCCGCACTCGTCACGCCACTAGTGTCTTCAAATCAAGGGCACTCGAGTGGTGGAAAAGCGAGAGAGCCACCCGTGGAAACGAAGCCGCTTTAGCTCTGCCGTGGGAGGAACTTAAGCAACTCATGATTGAGGAGTTCTGCCCCGCGCAAGAGATTGAGCGACTCGAAGATGAGTTTTGGAAACTCAAGCAAAACAGTGGTGATAACCCAACCTATACCAATCGTTTCAAGCAACTCCTTGTCCTTGTACCTCACCAATTCAACACCACTAAGAGAATCATAGCTAAGTATCTCAAAGGCCTGCCAACGAGTGTTCGTGATATCGTTGAAGGAGCCGAACCCACCACCCTAGAAAAAGCCATTCGTTTAGCTTCCAAAATCTCGGATAACCAAGTGAAAGATGGAACCTTAACTATCCCAAACACCACCAAAACCGTCAATCAAACCACCACCATTCCCACCGACAAACCAAAGGAAGCTAAAACCCCATCAACCCATAGCAATAACCGCAAACGCAAGTCCCGAACCCAAAACTATGCCGTTACCATTTCATCCACCGAAGCTCAAGCTCCAACTCCTCTTAACCAAGTGCCTGCCAAGAAACCCTACACCGGCTCTTTCCCAAAATGTAACACGTGCCATTTTCATCACCCACCAACCTCTACTTGCCGTTTCTGTACCAATTGTAACCGCTATGGGCACCTTGTCCAAACTTGCAAAACCGGCCCTAGAACCCAAAACAACCAACCTCAAGTTGTCAACCAACCCCGAGCTGCTAACCAACCTCCTCTAGCCATCGGCAATGGGCGTGCATGTTTCAAGTGTGGTGATCCTAATCATTTTGCTCCTCAATGTACCCGCAACAACCAAGTTCAAGCTCTGGCTCAAAATCAACCACCAAGGGGTCGCGCTTTCAACCTCAATGCGGCCCAAGCTCAAACTGAAAATGATGTTGTGAACGGTACGTTCCTTGTTAATGGATCTTACGCTTCTATACTCTTTGATACTGGTGCGGATAAGAGTTTTGTGTCTCTAGAATTTGAACCCTTACTTGCTTGTGCACGATCTAAATTATCGGAACCTTTCACCGTTGAAGTCGCAAATGGTGAACCCATCTCTATTGATTTCATTATCAAAAACTGCACCTTGAATCTTAATGACCATGATTTCTCCATAGATCTAAATCCTATGCAATTGGGAAGTTTTGACATCATAGTAGGCATGGATTGGCTTGCAAAACATCATGCCGAAGTTGTTTGCTTCGAAAAATTTATCCGTATACCGCTTCCTAGCGGTGACACTTTACAAATCTATGGTGAGAAAGCCTCCAAAGGACTCAAACTCATGTCTTGTACCAAAGCTCGAAAGTATCTCCGTAAGGAATATGTTGCATTCTTAGCTCATGTGGTAACAACCAAAGACAAGGAAAAAGGCATAAAAGACATACCTGTCGTTTGTGACTTTCCCGAGGTCTTTCCCGAAGATCTACCCGGTCTTCCTCCTGCTCGTTCTGTTGAACTTCGCATTGATCTCATACCTGGTGCTACACCCGTTGCAAAAGCTCCATATCGTCTCGCACCTTCCGAAATGCAAGAACTTGCTAGTCAACTCCAAGAACTGCTCGAAAAAGGCTTCATACGCCCGAGTACTTCTCCATGGGGTGCTCCTGTTTTGTTTGTTAAAAAGAAAGACGGATCCTTCCGTATGTGCATCGATTATTGTGAGCTTAACAAGCTTACTATCAAAAACCGATACCCTCTCCCACGCATTGATGATCTCTTTGACCAGCTCCAAGGAGCTACTTGTTTCTCAAAAATCGATCTTCGTTCGGGATACCATCAACTTCAAATCCACGAAGAAGATATTCCAAAAACTGCCTTTCGCACAAGATATGGTCACTACGAGTTCATGGTGATGCCTTTCGGTTTAACCAATGCACCCGCAGTATTCATGGATCTAATGAATCGAGTGTGTAAACCTTATTTGGATCGTTTTGTGATTGTCTTCATTGATGACATCTTGATCTATTCCAAATCCGAAGACGACCATAAACGACATCTCCGTTTGATTCTAGAACTCCTACGTGCCGAACGACTTTATGCCAAGTTCTCTAAATGTGAATTTTGGTTAAAAGAAGTTCAATTCCTTGGCCATATTGTGAACGATAGGGGTATTCATGTTGATCCTGCCAAAATTGAAGCCGTTAAAAATTGGATTGCACCAAAATCTCCTACCGAAGTTCGTTCCTTTCTAGGATTGGCGGGTTACTACCGTCGGTTCATCTCCAACTTTTCCAAAATTGCTACACCACTCACCGCTTTGACTCAAAAATCCCAACCTTTCATTTGGGGTCCTAAGCAAGAAGAAGCCTTTGAAACCCTCAAGTCTATGCTTTGTGATTCTCCTATTTTAGCCCTTCCCGAGGGGAATGATGATTTCGTGGTTTATTGTGATGCATCAAATCAAGGTCTTGGTTGCGTTCTTATGCAACGAGGCAAAGTCATCGCCTATGCATCAAGGCAACTCAAAATCCACGAAAGGAACTACACCACTCACGATCTCGAACTTGGTGCTGTTGTTTTCGCCCTAAAAATCTGGAGACACTACCTTTATGGTACAAAATGTGTTGTATTTACCGACCACAAAAGCCTCCAACACATTTTCAATCAAAAAGATCTTAACATACGACAACGACGATGGGTCGAATTGTTAAACGACTACGACTGCGAAATTCGCTATCATCCTGGTAAAGCAAATGTAGTAGCCGATGCTCTTAGTCGAAAAAGTCATGCAGTTCTATGCAACATCCGAGAAATCGACCGTCTTCGTAGCTCTCAATTTCAAAATGATCTATTTAATCGTATTCGAGACGCTCAACATACATCGGTCAATGAAAATACTCTATATGAAGAAATGTCTTGTGGTGCCGAGTTACACTTGGAATCCAAAGCAAATGGGATTCTTTATTATCTTGATCGTATTTGGGTTCCCAGTCGTAATGACCTTCGTACTCTTATAATGAATGAAGCGCATAAATCCCGATACTCCATTCATCCCGGTGCGGATAAAATGTATCAAGATCTCCGTCGCAATTATTGGTGGCCCGGTATGAAAAAAAGACATTGCTCTCTTTGTGTCCAAATGTCTCACTTGCTCCAAAGTAAAAGCCGAGCACCAACGACCGTCAGGTTTGCTTGAACAGCCCGAAGTCCCCATGTGGAAATGGGAAAGTATTGCTATGGATTTTATTACCAAGCTCCCTCGAACATCATCGGTCATGATAGCATTTGGGTAATCATTGATCGTTTAACCAAGTCAGCTCACTTTCTTCCCATTCGTGAAGATTACAAAGTTGAGAAGCTAGCCCATATCTACACCAAGGAAATCATTTGTCGTCATGGTATTCCTCTTGACATCATCTCAGACCGTGATGGTCGATTCACCTCCCGTCTTTGGGAAACATTTCAGGCTGCCATGGGAACTCAGCTTAATCTTAGTACAGCTTTTCATCCTCAATCTGATGGACAAACTGAACGTACGATCCAAACTCTTGAGGACATGCTTCGATCTTGTGTAATCGACTTTGGTGGAAACTGGGATGCTCATCTACCATTGGTCGAGTTCTCTTACAATAATAGTTATCATACCAGCATCCAAATGGCTCCTTTCGAAGCTCTTTATGGCCGAAGGTGTCGTTCTCCTATATGTTGGCAAGAGATTGGTGAAGCACAAATCACTGGTCCCGAAATCATCCAAGAAACGACCAACAAAATCATTCAGATTCGTGATAATCTCTTAGCTGCTCGAAGCCGTCAGAAAAGCTATGCTGACAAGCGGCGAAAACCCCTTGAATTCAATGTTGGTGATCAAGTACTCCTTAAGGTGTCTCCTTGGAAAGGAGTAGTCAGATTTGGAAAGAAAGGAAAGTTGGCTCCACGGTATGTTGGACCATTCAAAATCATTGAACGAATTGGGAAAGTGGCTTACAAGCTCGAGTTACCCCAAGAACTCAACAATGTCCATCCCACCTTTCATGTTTCAAATTTGAAGAAGTGCTTAGCCGAAGGGAACATACACATTCCTCTTGATGACGCACGAATTGATGAGTCTATGCATTTCGTCGAAAAACCAGTGGAAATAACGGATCGTGAAGTCAAACAACTCAAACGAAAACGTATCCCACTAGTCAAAGTTCGTTGGGAATCGAAGAATGGACCCGAATTCACTTGGGAACATGAAGAGCAAATGAAGAAAAAGTACCCACATCTTTTCAGTCAAGCCACTTGAATAAATTTCGAGACGAAATTTCCTAAAGTATGGGAGACTGTAACATTTGTACTTTTCGTATTTTCCATTCTAGTTCTTGTAATCTTGTATCTTTCCATTTTGTACCCTTGTAATCCCGAGCTTATGATCAATGGAAATGTATTTTATCAATTGCATTTAATCTTAATCTATAAACTTTATGTAGCGTCGCGTGATTCTTAATTTTCTTGGATTATGAATGCTATATTTAAACAAATTCCAAGCTTGCCGTTACTCGCTTCTTTTATGTTACTCATACCAATTCATGACGAGTCGCCATTATATTTTTACCCTATTCAATTTAGGCGTTATAACAAGGAACTTATTTAGTTAAGATCTTAATATATACTTATTATTAATAAAACATATATATATATATATATATAGATTTAACAATACAAAAAAAAATAATAATATTATGAAAAAAAATTGGCTAAAGAATGGCCATTTCAAAAATGGCCGTACATTTTATTTATGGTTTTATTTTTTTATTTTTTTCTTTTAAATATATATTACCACTAATTAACTTCTAACCACCCTAATTAATTCATTAAATACCCAACCCCTTTACCCCAACTATAAATACACCACTCCTACCCATTCTAACACTTGCTCATTTCTAAATCCTCTCTAAATCTCCAAATCTCTCAAGAATTCTCTCAAGAATAAGTGAGTTTCTCACTTCACCTTCAACCTCTCTTCTACTTTCTTCACTCCCCTCTTCTTCAAACCCTTTGAGGAAACCTCTAGGACCTCTCTCCTATTTGCCATGGCAAATAAACATGAGTAGGGCACCAATTTGAGGCCTCAAATGTGGTCATCTTCTAATATCTTTTATGCACTAAGTTGTTAATAATACCAACCAAGTTCACCAACAACTCAATGATGGAGGGACTTGTGTTATGGTTCATGGTTGACAAAAGGAAGGCCAAGGCTCATCCAAACTAAGTCACCATACCATACTTTCTAAGTTATATTATATAAATACTAAATTATATAAACTCTACTAATTTAATAACTCGGAAAGGTTTGTGGATACATCCCTACCTTACCAATGCTTGACTCTCATAACCATCCGAATCACCTCTATGGTGGTTTGTGTTTTGGTACGCCTAAAAGGCTTGCTTGACTCTTATGACCATCCGAATCACCTTCATGGTGGTTTGTGTTTTGGTTCGCCTAAAAGGCTTGCTTGACTCTCTTGAATCTATAACCTAAACTCGAATCTAAGACCCTTTATTTTTTTTATTTTTTTTTATTTTAGTTAACCAAGGCTAAGGAACTAATCCCCCAAGACTCATTCTTTGGAGCCTTACTAAACGCACCCAAAGGTGAGTCATACTTGCCCCCATTTTACTCTTTATCACTTTTGGGGTGTAAACATGTATCATATGCAAAACACACCAATGCATTCATAAACACACATGCTCAATCTATTAAACATACTTATATGCTACTTGCCATGCTTATGATTCTTAGATACTTAGACATAAATCATTAACTATTATTAGCCCACTTAACATGTATAGCGCTATAGGACTAGCACACCGCCCTCTTTATGGGTCATTGTTAAGATTTAAACGGCCTAACATGAATATGTTAGGTATACGCTGTGGTACTCGCGGGTTTGAGTTATGTCTTTTGTATGATAGGTATGTGCAATGCTATAGTATGAGATTTGAGTAAACCATTCTAAAATACTATGTATGTAAACTAAAACTAGTATGCTCACCAATGCTTTATGTGTTGACGGATATTTTATACATGTTGCAGGAAATGTTTGATGCAAGATATCCAAGAAATCTACTTAGGATTGGACTAGAAACTCACGCTAGTTTAAGTTCTATACTTTGATGTCGTATTTCTCTTTTCATGAAAACAATTTGTATTCTATTATCTTTTTAGATGATAATTATGCTATGAATGAAATTTTATCTTTAAATCATATTGTCACGAATTCTAGTGTCATGAAGTCTTTGAACAATCTATCACAAGTCTCACCTCGATGTTTCCGCCATCGGTTGGGGTGTGACACAATTCCAGATCATGGGTGGGGTAGTTTTTCTCATGAACTTTGAGCTGACGAGAAGCATAGGCGATGACCTTCTCGCGCTGCATCAGTACACAACCGAGACCCCGGATAGAAGCGTCACAATAAACCACAAAATCGTCCGTGCCCTCAGGCAAGGACAAGATAGGAGCAGAACAGAGTTTAGCCTTTAACATCTGGAAGGCCGACTCCTGCGAATCACCCCAGTCGAACTTTCTGTCCTTCTGGGTAAGCGAGGTGAGGGGTTGAGCGATCCTCGAAAATCCCTCGATAAAACGACGGTAATAACCTGCAAGGCCTAGGAATTGCCGCACCTCAGATGGCGTCTTTGGTGCTTCCCAGTCTTTAATGGCTTCAATCTTGGCTGGGTCAACGTGAATTCCTTTCTCATTAACAACATGACCAAGGAATTGGACTTCACGCAACCAGAAGCTACACTTAGAAAACTTGGCGTACAACTGTTCCCGCCTCAGAAGTTCCAAAACAAGACGTAAGTGTTCCTGGTGGTCCACCTCGTTCTTGGAATAGACTAGAATATCATCAATGAAGACAATCACGAACTTATCAAGATAAGGCTTGCAAACACGGTTCATCAGATCCATAAAGATGGCAGGTGCATTGGTGAGACCAAAAGGCATGACCAGGAATTCAAAATGGCCATAGCGAGTTCGAAAGGCGGTCTTCGGAATGTCAGCTTCTTGAACCCTCAACTGATGGTACCCCGACCTCAAATCAATCTTCGAATAGAAACTAGAACCCTGAAGCTGGTCAAATAAGTCATCGATGCGAGGAAGAGGATAGCGATTCTTGATGGTAACCTTATTCAACTCCCGGTAGTCGATACACATCCGTAGGCTTCCGTCCTTCTTCTTGACAAACAAAATAGGGGCTCCCCACGGGGACGAACTAGGTCGAATGAAACCCTTCTCTAACAGCTCCTGCAACTGGTTCGATAGCTCCTGCATCTCGGGAGGTGCAAGACGATAAGGGGCACGGGCAATAGGGGCCGCACCCGGAGCAAGTTTAATACCAAATTCGACCTGGCGATAAGGCGGAAGACCAGGTAAGTCTTCGGGAAATACATCGGGAAAGTCACGGACAACAGGAATATCTTCAATCTTCTTCTCTTCATCAGACGAAACCGAAACAAGTGCCAGAATGGCAGAATACCCCTTCCGAAGAAACTTATAGGCTTTCATACACGAAATGATACTCAATGGGACCCGATCTTCTCACCGTGCACCATCAGAATTTCTCCATCAGGGAGAGGAAGTCGAATGACTTTATCAAAACAAACGATCTCAGCATGATACAGAGACAACCAATCCATACCCACGACCACATCGAAACTACCCAAGGACACCGGCATAAGATCAATAGGGAAGGAATAACCTGACAACTCAAGGTGACACTCCCTAAGGACGTGCGTCGCCTCAACTTTCTTACCATCAGCCAATTCTATCAAGTACTTAGCCTCTAAAGGTGTAGGTACCCTATCAAGCAATTGACTAAACCCAAGGGATACAAAACTCTTATCAGCACCAGAATCGAATAAAACCGTAGCATAGCGATTATCGAGAAGAAACGTACCAGTAACAGTGTCAGGGTCTTGTCGAGCACCGCTCGAACCAATCACGAAGGCGCGAGCATTCCTGCCTCCGCCCCCATTGTTTCCATTGCCCGACCCATTCTTCCCAGCTTCACCCTGTTTCAACTTGGGGCATTCACGCTTGTAGTGACCAAGTTCACCACAATTGTAGCACCCCTGTTTACCCTGATTTCCCTGGGGAGCAGCAACAGGAGGAGCCGGAGTAGGTGTAGCAGGAGGGTTCCGGTTACCCTGAAGATTAACCCTGCAATCCTTTGCCTGGTGCCCAAGCTTATGGCACCTGTGGCAACGGTTCCGGTCCTCACAACGACCGTTGTGGTGAAATCCACACCTGTCACATTTCGGCAGTTTACCAATATAACCCCCCGATTTTTGCTCAGACGACGATCCCCCAGTATCAGACTTCTTCACCTGCTGAGGCTGAGCCGAGCTCGAGCCTTTCCCCACAGCTTCCCACTTTCGCTTATTACTATCAGAGGTCTTCACAGCAGCGCCTCGAGGAGGCAAGACCCCTTCAGCCACCTTCATGTTGGTCAGCCTATGAGCCGACCGAACCACCTCAGAATAAACAGTGAGATTACCCGCAGCAACTAACCCGGCAATCTCAGGTACCAACCCAGCAACATAATGCTCAATCCTTCGGTATTCGGGTGCATGCAGATCGGGGCACAACACCGCCAACTCATTGTGCCTAGCAGTATAAGCTTCAATCTCGGACCCCACCATCTTATGATTCCAGACTTCATGCTCAAGCTTCTGGATTTCATCCCTCGGGCAGTACTCATTCTTCAGCAACTGAATGAACTCCGCCCAGGGCATAGCGTGGGCTTCCCCAATACCCATAGTCTGGGTGGTGGAGTTCCACCAAGTCAAAGCTTGACCCTCCAGGGTCGCAGAAGCATATTTCACCCGGTCGCCTTCCGGGCAGTTGCACATCGAGAAAACAGATTCAATTTTCTCCAACCAGCGGAGCAGTCCCACTGCCCCTTCAGTGCCACTAAAGTTGTGGGGCTTACAATCCATAAACTTTTTGTAGGAACACTGGGATGGAGGAGGATTGACAGCACCACCTGGAACAGACACGTGGGTGAGAATCAAGAAAAGGTAAAGTACCCCAGAACAAGGTAGAATAGGTGAGAACCGACGTACCACCCATAGCATTATGAGCGGCTTGGAATGCAGCCAGAGCAATATTCACGTGCTGCTGCATTAAGTTATCCAATTCGGCCTGGGTCATATTAACATTCCCGCGGCCACCGCCGCCACCACGGCCGCCAGCACGACCGCCAGCACGGCCGCCTCTGCGACCTCCACGAGCTCCCGACATCTTCTGTCACAACATGAAACAAAAGATTTAGGCTTGCCCGTGGTATAACCCGTTAGGAATTTCAAGAAATTAGACAGAGCCCAGCTCGGGTCCATCCGTTCAAGCCCAAAGTCCGCCAGGGGTTCCATGCATCACAGTTTATGATCTTGTGTGCACCCGACATGATAAACTGTTCCACATGGTCCTCCAGGCGCGCTTTAAGTTTGAAGTTCAGGTCACCGAGCACTAGCGCCCAATCATGGTATTATCATAAGTGTAAGTACAAGATAGTATGCATAAGAACGAGCATGTTCATTAGGGCATAGAGGGGAGATGTCCAAATCCCTGGACAGATCTCATGAGTACGCCGAAGCTACCCCAATGTACACTGCCGTCAAGAAAGTTCAATAGTATATCGTTCGCCGTCGGATCATAGTAAGGATGAGTCAAGAAATAGGATGATAAGAAGTAAATAGATGATGTAGCGTAGTAGACGATGACACCGACACCCCGACAAGTCCTATTGTTACCCACTTGCTAAGACTCGACTAATTGTGACCGTCTAGTGTGTGCGACTCAGTTATAGACTAGACTCTACATGCAGTCTTAGTTCACTATAACCGTTGGCTCTGATACCAATCTGTCACACCCTCAAATTCCACGTGCGGGGTTTTACCGCGAGGCGCGTGACACACCAGGATCTCAGTCAACGATCACAATAAACATACAACAAACATGCATTCATAATTATATTTAAAACCCAAAAATCATGCTTTGAGCTGTAAACCAGCAGCGGAAGCATTCTTGTTTACAACCAAAAGACATATCATTGTTTACAAAGACATTGTTTAATATGCTTCAAAATAATAGACGCTGTGCATGACTCCGTGCGCCTATCCCATTGACTGCTACCTTAGCGACCTGAGAAAACATGCCAAAAATGTCAACATATAATGTTGGTGAGTTCACAGGTTTTCTTTTATAAAAGTGTTGTCACAAGTTCACAAAGATCATTTCCGTTAATACTATGTCATAAGAACGTTAGCTAGACGTTAAGTATTTTTACTACTACGGTTGGGAACCCATTACTAAACATGAACCAAAAGATGATACCAGCCCAGACGACTGGGCTACCGATGCCTCGGTAACCCGATAGGTAGAGACAATATGCACCCGCCCGGCCCCGCCGTCGAGTGGGGCTTGTGAGGCCCAATAGATCTATCCACATTTCCCCCGTTGTGCGTTCCAGCACATTCATGGTTTCCCCCTGGGACTTTCCATAAAAGCCGTATAGTAACATAAAGTGCCCATAGTATAACATGACCTTTAAATAGTTCGTACAAAGCATGTTTCTCCCCCCGAAAGCAAGACAGTAAAAGTGGGGCTGTGAAAACTCACCTTGGATTGCGTTTCTTGAAAACAGTTAAGTAATTATGTTATGATTGCCCCAATTAGCGGCGACCTATCATAAGATGTGTATAAGTATTGGACTAATAACCCGCAGGCTAACTAGTCCCCGAATGTCCAGACCGTGACCGTAAACGTTTGAAAACACCTTTAACTGTTAAACCGACCGTGCCAGACAAGACCCGACATCCCATTGGTGACCCGACATTCCACGTGTTAGATAAATACAGGACATCATGCAACATATGCAATTAAACACTTAATACGCGCAATAATTCACCTAGTCTAGCATAATGTCCGATTAACGCATAATCAGGTCCGAACACGTCTTACTAAGTCATTGGGTGTATCCCGGGGTTCCTATCATGTTCCTAGGTGTCAAATCATGTTCCGGGATGTCAAAACGCGTTTACGACAGCAGTACACGCGATTAGGAAACCTTCATGCGATTAGGAAAAGTCAACTAGTGAGTAGGAGGGAGGATATAGGCGAGTAGGGCCTATTCGCATGAAGCTATAGGCGAGTAGGCTCCTACTCGCATGAAGCTTCAGGCGAGTAGGGCTCTATTCGCCTGATGCTCTGCTGTTGCGCGTTTTCGCGCGTTAAACCCTCCAAATCAGATCCGAAACATGTAAAAACACCCAATATCAAAACTAAACTATTAACCAACCCTTTTCAAGCAAAAACCCCCAATTTACCTCTGCTCTAACGGGCTCGGTGCGATTATTTCCAAAAATGGCAAAGTACTAGGTTTCACTAACCAACCTTATCTTTCCTTAAATGGAAGCAATCAGATTTCATCTCCTACAAGTTGCAATTCATCATCTCTATGTTATATCATCATCCTAACATGATTTCTAACCACAAACAAGTAATGAATCACATCATACATCCTATTCTTCAAGAATTACCCAAATGGGTCAAAATGCATACTTGCACCTAAACATCATATCAAGGGCTTAAACTCATAGATAATCATCCTAACACCACCTACATATCAGAAGTACAACAAATTCATGGAAACATTCATGTTATAATCACCAACAATCATCATATGCACAAATACTTCACATATAGAAAGTATCATGGTGTAGACTTGTTTTAGAACTCTTTTCAAAGGGTTTTAAAGACATAATCTTAGCAAAACAAGGTCTGGACTTTTGGGGAACCAAAACAACAACTTTACAAAGGTGTAGGACGAAGAACACACCTTGGATTTTATCAAAGAAGGGTGTATAAGCTTGGTGATGGTGTGTTTTGAAGCAAAGCAAGCTCCAGAGGTGTTTCAAGGTGTGTGGGAGGCTTAGGTCAGTTAGGGTTGCACAAATGGTGTTTAGGGAGTTAAGGGTTCTATTTATAGGTGTTTTGACCCGTGTGCAGCAGTATAGGCGAGTAGCAGAGGGTTTCAGGCGAGTAGGACTCCTACTCGCCTATATACAGGCGAGTAGAGCCCCTACTCGCCCCATATCCCTTCCAATCGCCTAAGTTCATGCGATTAGGAGTCCCCAGACTCCTAATCGCCTATAAGGTGCTGTAATGGGTTTTTGGCGCGTTAAACACTATTTTAACATATTTAAACACGTATTCACATACCGATAAGTCACATAATGATTTCAAACATATAATGCATGATAACTAACACGTTTACATCCGTTCACCAATTCCCGGGACTCGAGACTCGTGTGTGCATTAAACCCGGCGATTCCACGAATCGCCGATCCTTGTACCCATAGTTATGGACCGACTCCCGATGACCCCGCGGATCATCATAACGACTCCCGATGATTCCCAGAATCATCATACCGACTCGACTGACCCCGTTAAGGACGTAATATGCATAACTCGCTAAGGTAGACTTACTAGTTTAGTCAACGTTACTAACCTGAGTTTGCGGGTGTCACAGAATCTTTCAATAAAATACCAAATATAGGAAAAATAATGGAAAAAAAATTACACATACGTCAACCACATTTTGATACTACACATAAAACATGACAAGAACTAATTTGAATTTTAATTAGGAAAAAAAGACTAACAAAGAGAAGAAGACAACCTTATTGATGATCAAGGAACCATTTAACTAATATATTTTAATTGTGAATTTAGCTTTTAAAAGACCCGTTTTGGCATTACTCAGTTCTTTCTAACGTGGTCCATTTAGACACCCACTAACAAAAAAACTTCTAAATCTGTCATGGACATTGCTCCAAGGTTCGCCCGAATATTAACTGAGTATACTGGTAAGAAATAAACATCACTAATATCTCACTATTGCAAGAGTAATAGCAGATTAGCAGCACAACATATGGAGTCGAATGACTCAAATGAAAAGAATCTTGTACAGAGTAATAGTAACACATCTTAATAACTTTCCTAACATCATTTAAAAAATTCTTTTTCATAAAGAGACATGTTAGACTATTGGTGTCTTGATCTTTTCCCTACATGTAGTCAATAAATTTGGTAAGTTTAGTATACCATCATCCACCTTTTGTCACACATTCATTCATTTTAATAATCAAACTATAATGATTCATAAATATAATAGAGAAATAAACAAAGACAAACATAAATAAAAAAAATTTTTTAACCCAAACTTACCTCTCTCCAGATTTTTTCCTTAAAAAGAAGCCGCCCGACTTATATCTTGTAGTTGGAAGTGAATTAATAAGATCTTCAGAAAGACCCCGACTCTCAGCCCCAATAGCCTCGCCTAAATCAAGTAATTCCTGCATGAATTAAACAAGGGTATTTTAAATCCGTTCTTGCTGTAATTTATTAAGAAAATCTTAACATTAGCAATAACCAATGAACACTAAATAGCAAACCTCGTATGTCATATTGTCTGGATCGATATCATCCTGCCAAACAACCTGCAAAGCACACACATTGACTTTTTGTTGCAATGAGTGTATCACAGACAAAATACGGTCAAATTGTCAACTAATAAAGCTAATTCTCTGATTGGATAATAAGCCTGATTATGGACTCAAGGCATTCATAAAGGTCCATGAAAAAAAATCAAAATAAAAAAGCATACTGGAGAACTTGAAGCACTGTTTGGACTATACTACCTGCTACATTAAAAAAAATGGCATAAGTAATCCGATCATCAACTAAAGTTGATATGAAGAATCAAATTAGCTACATAAGATATGAGTAAAGATTAAATTAACCACTACATGCAAATTCTAGCTTAACTTCCTAAAGTGCAGCTACTTTTGGTTTATATGTATAAACATACACACACACACACATAAATATAGAGGTTTGTTGAAACTTAACCAACATTAAGTAGAGAAACTATGAGAAGCACATAAATGCTTTTTAATCGTGGTGTTAAAACTTGTGGAACAAATAATAATGGAAATGTGATGGAATCAAGTATAGAAAAACTTATATCTATAAGTTCCCAACGCGTCAAGTTTTTCTTCTTCTTCAAGAATTCTTTTATGAATCCTCTTCTTTATTTTTCTTGTATTTTTTTTCTAGTCTTTCAAATGAGGCACAAAGTCTTCTATGTATACAAGACCTAAGGATGAGTGAAGAGACTAACTTAATTAGAGCCATAAACTCTAATAAAGTGAAATAAAGAACTCTACTCAATAGTCTCCTTAATAATTTCACTAAAATCAATTAAATTCCATTCATCATATTATTAAATTTTTGTAATTTCCAACATCTTCTTGAATGAAACATTCATTGGTAACATTGATGATGAAGAAGGAAAACCATAAGGCAAAGGATGTTTGTGAGGGTAGGGATGGAAGAAGGAGGGTAGTATTGTAAAAGTGTTTTGATATTGTAAAGCATGAGGTGGGTAAAATGTCTACATTGCCCCTCTAAGTGTCTTAATTGTCACAACTATCCTCATAATACCCTTAAATTTCATGCTTTAAATATGTTGTGCATGTTGCATCTTATGTTGTATTGAAATGAAAATGACCATGTTGGTCATCACTCCTCCTTAATATGATAATAATAATAATAATAATAATAATAATAATAATAATAATAATAATAATAATAATAATAATAATAATATAGATTATGGCCATCACTCCTCCTTATTAGAATATTATTTTACAAAGTAAAGTAGTACACCACAATATAAACGTTATATGTCATGGATGTAAAGTGGGAATTTATGGTGCTATTAGTAATAAACAATTAAAACAATAAACACATTAAAAACAATTCTTAAAGACAATTCAATGAATAATCTATTATTATGGTCTTGAGGGTAGGATTGGAATAAAATTTTAAGTTGTGAGTGAGATGATGATTGTAAAATTACAAACATACCCTCCTAAGTGTCTTAATTGTCACAATTATGCCCATAATACCATTAAATTTTTTGCTTAAATGCGTTGTAAATGTTGCTTCTTAAGTTGTATGGAAATGAAAATGACAATGTTGTACATCACTCCTTCTTTATAATGTATTATAGATAAGTCTTGACCAAAGGATCGTCTTCGACTCGTTTTGATATTCTTAGGGTCAAGCTTCACGTTGCATCGCCCTGTTCAGATTGAGGGGGCATATTAGATATTACAGCTGTTTCCCACTGTTACAGGTAGTTAGTTACAACCGGTAATAGTGGTAGTTATTGATTGATTGTCACCGGTGATGTTAGTTAGTGTGCACCAAACTTAGAGCTTGTGTATATATATTGTTGATAGCTTTTTATTATGATTAACACAACACATAATACAATAATATCTTCTCTCTAAAACATTCATCTCTCTATCTCTGTTTACTGTATTTTCAATATAAGAGCATCCTCATTGCTAAACCAAACCAACCATCATCGGAGGAGGAGGTTGTTCGCTAGGTGGTCCGTCCACTCCAGCGGACAGTTTGCAAGGCATTATGTGGAGCCCCTCTTGTACTATTATTATTGATTAACTAAAAAAAGAAGGGTTTTGTGTGTGATGTATAAATTAAATAAAAGGAAAGTAGGTGATGAGATGAGGGTTTGGAATGGTTTATAGTTCGAGGAAAAAGGTAAGTTTTGAAATGGTTGTAGTTTAGAATGGTTTGAAATGATGTGACATGATGATATGACGTTTTGAAGTGGTTTGTTGGAGATATGAAACTATGAAACCCATAATTATCTATACAATCAATTCCTAAAATAATACAAATCATATAATGCTTTTTTTTGAAAAGAGAATTTCATTAACCAAAAACTCGAAGGTCCTCAAAAAAAGGACCTAGCGAGCGAAAAAACAACCGAGTACAACATCAACCTAAAGGATAGATACACCAGTTTTTCCAATCGATATTTTTCCACCTAGACCTATTTCGAATCCAAAAATACGTCGTGGCTTTAACTTATTGCACCACCTCTATAGGTCTTCTTCTCTTGCTGTGAAAAACCCGATTGTTGCGTTCATTCCAAAGCACCCAAAGCGTGGTGTATACAATACCCCGAAGAGTGGATCTAGTATCTTTAGAGTACATACGGTTCTCCGGTGCTCGAATAATATCAATGACATCAAAGGCGAAACCATGAGGGATGCGACACCATACCTCTATTCTATTCCAAATCTCTTGAGAATACCAGCATCCCGTGAATAAATGGAGGGAAGACTCCAATACACCTTGACAAAAATAACACTCCGTCTGCTGAATACTAACTCCTCTTTTAATAAGCTCCGCAATTGTGGGAAGCCTATTACGAGAAAGTCTCCACACCAAGATTTTACATTTCAATGGCACCCAACCCTTCCATTTTATCATCGAGCCAGCTTCAGCATTAGAGGTACTAGACAGAGCCACTTTGGCCGAAGAAACAGTGAATTGGCCATTACTCGCCAACTTCCATCTCCACTTATCAATTCCATGAATGCAACTAAAATTGTAGATGTCTTGCAAAAGATCAAACAACTCTGTGAGCTTAGCTTGTGACTCAGGGGACACACGCCAATCCCAAACAACATTCTTTGTGTTATTATAGTAACGAATCCAACCCGAAACCTTTGCCCACTTATATTTTTCAATTCTGAACAAGCTCGGATAAATGGCCATGAGAGGGGCTTCACGCAACCAAACATCGCTCCAGAAATAAGTATCCGTTCCTGTTCCCACTTCAGCCGTAAACAGTGACTTGACCGAAACCCCGCTCGCCAACTTCGAATCTCCAATTTTTGCAATCTGCTTCCAGCAACTACTGTGCGATTTATTACAAGGTAATAGCGTCCAGGGTCTGCTCGAACCGTGACAACAAACAATGATCCTTTTCCACAAACTCTTTCCACCATGTTTAAACCTCCAAATCCACTTTAACACGAGCGCTTCATTAACGTGTTGTAATTTAGACACTCCCAGCCCCCCCCCTTCTGTTTCGGAGATGTGACAACATCCCAAGCGACCCACGCGATCTTCTTATCGGCACTAGAACCGGCCCACAAGAATCTACGCATAATATTCTCCAAACTATCAAGGACGGCTTTTGGAGCTTTATAGAGCGATAAATAGTAAACAGGAAGGCTTTCCAGCACCGATTTAATTAGCACTAGACGACCTCCTATGGACAAATGTGTGGCTTTCCAAGAAACAAGACGATTTCTAATCACCTCAAGAACCGGCTCCCAATGACTAATCCGAGTCATCTTGGCACCAACATTGATACCGAGATAACTAAAAGGTATCGCACCTCTTTTACAACCCAAAAATTCCATCATATTATCAACCTCCAAATCCTCCGTTCCAATTCCATAAATATTTGACTTATGAAGATTGATCCGAAGGCCCGAACATAGATAAAAAAATACGAAGAATCCGTGCAATACATTTAATATTATCAATCGACCACTCACCCATGATAAGAGCGTCATCCGCATAAAAAAGGTGCGTAATACCCACACCGTCATCGGATAAAATAACCCCCTTGAAGACGCCGATCTCCTCCGCCTTATTTAAAAGCCAAGAAAGAGCTTCCATGACAATTAAAAATAGGAAAGGCGACAAAGGATCGCCTTGACGAAGCCCCTTTTCACAATTAAAATCAAAAGTGGGGGAACCGTTAACTAGAACCGCGGCTCGTGAGGAGGCACAAATACCCTTCACCCATTCACACCATTTCGAAGGAAAACCCATTTGAGTTAAAATAGAAATCAAAAAATTCCAGTTGACATTGTCGTAAGCTTTTTCAAAATCTATTTTTAACAAAAATGTCTTCCTATTCTTTTTTTTAATCGCTCCATAATCTCGTTCACCATTAGCGGGCCGTCTAAAATAAAGCGATCCGAGAGGAATGCCGATTGAGTCTCTGAAATAACCTGACCCATAACCTTTTTTAAACGATTAGCAAGGATTTTAGAAATAACCTTACTAATCATACCAATTAACGTGATCGGCCTATAATCTTTAAGCCCCACCGGATTTTTAACCTTAGGAATCAAGGTTATAAAAGAAGACCCACATCCCGTGCTAATCGAACCCGAGTCATAAAACTCTGTCAAGATATTGTAAAAATCCTCTTCAAACAAGTTCCAAAATCGCTTTACAAAACGAAAGTTAAAACCGTCCGGGCCAGGAGCTTTGTTAGAGCCACATTCAAAAACCGCATCTTTGATCTCCTGTTTAGAAAACAAAGCTACCAAAGAAATTTTATCCATATCATTAATTTTCTTCATACCTGTACACAGTAAAGTCGGTCTCGAAGGCCTTTGTTCTTTGAAATGGCTTCTAAAAAATCGAAGAGTCTCTTTTTTAACGAGGGACGGTTTTGTAATCCATTCACCATTAACCATAAGACCCGGAATACCATTCCGCGCCTTCCTACCATTAACCACTCGATGGAAAAAATTGGAATTCTCGTCACCCAAAGCGGCCCACTTGACACGAGATTTTTGTCTAATATCTCACGCCTTATGAGCATCAATCTCGTCGATAGCGTTTTTACATTCCGTCCATATCAACAAGTCTTCTTCCTCCAACTCTTTGAGCTCCATTTGGACCTCTAAATCTTCCATTTCTTTTCGAAGTCGGATCTCTTCTTCATTTTCTAGCTTACTGTATACCACGAACCAATCTCTTAAGCGACCCCTGAGCACTTTCAACTTGTTTAAAAGATTAATATCGGCCCGCCCATTTGGAACCCAATTGTCAAAAACTGAATTAACAATCGCAATGCAGCCTTGACGATCCAACCATGAGTCGAACATCCAAAACGGTTTTGGGCCGAAGTTCGTGTCTACAATCGAAAAAACAATAGGCGAGTGATCCGAAAATTTTCTATTCAAGGCCCGGACGCACGCATTCGGCCATTTATTAAGGACGTTATCACAGACCAAGAAACGATCAATTCTACTCCACGTGCATCTACCTCTTCTGTTTGACATATATGTAAACTTAAACCCTTTCAAACCATATTCTTGCAACCCGGCATTGTCTATGAATGTATTAAAGTCGCGAGCACAAACCAGGTCAAAAGTTGAATTTTTTTCTTTCCTCCCTCTCCCTTACCGCATTAAAATCACCAAAAATAACCCACCAACCCATATGCGATTCCATCAACGATTCAATCTTCGCCCATAGACGTCTTTTATCCCCATTCGTTTGTGGCGCATAAACATTCAACATATTGAAACGAACCGTCCCAGCCAAGACTAGGCCAGCAACGTGGATAAAATTATTGTCTTTATTCACCGTATCCTTCACAAACATCGTAGGATCCCATAAACTAACAATGTCGCCTGAATTACCAACAGCATTAACATATTCAAAATCAAAACCCAACCCACCCCAATACTTAGAAATCAAAGCCGGTTGTATGTCGCTAACCATTGTCTCTTGCATGCCAATAAACGAAACCCCAAACTCTTTTTTAATATTATTCACCCATCCCGATTTACCATCAACCCCTACCCCTCTAATGTTAATAGAGAGGCAATTCATTTGTCAACACCTTGTAACCCTTCATCAATTATCGAATCTCGAATCATATCTTGAGCATTGTTTAAATTAGCCCCCAACTTATCTCCAAGAATAATAGTCGCCTCAGTCTCATTATCTTGGCCTCGCAGTGCACACGGTTCTGCTTCATGTTCACCATAATCTTTTTCACAAAAACATGTAGGTGTGTTAAGGTCCAAGACATTAGTCACTATTTGATCTTCCTCATTAATCTCGTTAGTATCCCCTCCCAGGCCCAATAATTGGTCAAGTCCAAACACATCATTCACACCCTTGGCCTTCTTACCAATTTAGTTTTTTCCAGGCTACTAGAGTAGGCTGGATTAGGCTGGCCCGTTGAATCAACAACTCTTTTTTTCTTTCTCTTATTTAAAACAAATCAACTATTCCCGTCTTCTAGATCATTAATATTATTATTATCAAATTGAAATAGATTACCCGGAATAAAATCAGACTCCAAAATTGTAGGAGTTTCCTTAGACAATACCTCCTCAGATTGGTCCTCAATAATTGGTGAATTAATGGCTGCATTAAAATCTCGCACAAATTCCGCATCTGCATTAATGTTGTCGTTGACCGTAACTTCCTCGACCACCGCCGTTGTTTTGGTCGGAGGAGTCATCTGACAGTCACCTTCCTCCGAACTAGCATTCTCCGGGTCAGCTTCTGGAGCAGGTAAAGAACACGGAATTTTATAAAATTCCGGAACCCACACACCCGGTTCTTCGAGACCCACACGCTAAATTTCCTGTTTTTCCATGTTAGTATTACTTCTTCAGAGATCATCTTCCCTTCTCCAACAAGAACACCTATGTAATCATAGGACAGATCGGCATCGGAGTCGGGCCTAGATGCCCTGTGAACAATTAAACCGAACTCACTCCCAACGGCATCAATGACTTCCCTTGTGATCAAATGTAACGACACTCCCAACAACTTGAGCCATGCAAGACGTTCATAACAAAAAACCTGGCCTTCCCATATGTCAACAGAAGCAAAATTAACAGAATCCTTCTTTGTACCCTCCCATACTCTAGCAGCCATCGTTGCATCTTCAAACGAAATTAAAACCGACAAACCGCCGATGTATTGCACCGTTCCCATACCCGGACAAAGATCGTTCAAGAGTAAGTAAATACTCTTGAGTTTTTCCAAATCGTTCATTCTAGCCACGATAGCCCTTCCATACAGATCGTCGAATGCATTCACCTTGTTGTCCACGTCCACCGTCTTACCAGACTTAACCGCATTCTGCCGGCCAAGCAAAGTGTTTGAGAATGAACGTGAACCATTATAGAAATTAGGATTTCTATCTTCCTTACGAGAGTCGTTATCCACACCCGAGCTTTTCTTAGGAATCTCTTTTTCAGGCCTTATTTCTCCTTCTTCTAGGGTGAACCTAGCGATATTGGCTTTCAAACCGTAGTCGCCCATATGAGTATTACGTAACAATCTAAGCAATTCCTGACTGTCTTTGACGTCCAAAAACGACACAAATCCGAACCGATTACCTTGTTTATCCCTCTTCCGAGCAATGTAGATATCGTAGATATCTCCATATGAACGAATAAAGCCCGAAAGATCATTACCGCTACACTTCTCTGGCAAATTTGTGATGAATACCTTGGTTAACCTACTAAGAATAGTCACCGGAATTTTTGACTTCCGGCCGGCCATTCAGAGAAAAATTCCTTTGTATTTATTCATTCAAAACAATAATAGCATAGACCATTTTTATTAGCGTTGTCTTTCTAAAACATTGGGCTCTCTAGTAACACCAAACACGTCCTGAGTGTCTGACCCAATAGGCCTGCTTCTTTAAATTTTTAGGCCCATTTCGTGTTAATACAAGGGGGTTTCTTGTTTTGCCTCAAAGTTTAAGGGGTTTTGTGTAAATAATTTAATAAAACTTGATGAGGAAGAAAAAAGTTTAAGGTGGTTTTGTCCGCTTGTTCGTTAAAAAAAAAAAGATCCAGTATCTTGAAAGTTGAAAGAATAAAATCAGAGGTATATATGATGTATATCCTTAATGTTTGATTATTATATTTACTATTAATATTATATATTCTGTCATTGTTTAGAGATGACGTCGTCGATCATCCGCTCGCTGATCCGTCGATTATCCCCTACTGTAAGTCATTAAAACTTGTCTAAATCGAAATCTAGAGGAATGCATTATCTATTACTTTTATTAATAATAATAATAATATTATTATTTCAGATGAAGTTTATGCAGGGTGTTTCACCGAGCAGGTGTTTGAGAAATAATGTTGCAGCACAGCAGCAGGTGTTAGGGATAAGCAAGTTAAGGTAGAGGCAACCTTTATTTTACAAGGTTTTGAAGCTTCTGACCTAAAAACTCTGCTTCCTTTGGGGCTACAACACTTGAATCTTGTGGAGGCAAAGAAAGCTGTCACAACCCCTAATAACTTTACCCATGCAATCCAAACCAACCATGTTTGTATTACCTGTGAGGCTAAGGTACGTAGCTTTTTCTATCTTTTATTATTATTATTATTATTATTATTATTATTATTATTATTATTATTATTATTATTATTATTATTATTATTATTATTATTATTATTATTATTATTATTATTATTATTTATACTTTGATTTATCTATTCTTTTGTTTTGATGCTAGTTACTTTATTGTCACATTGGAAAATCAAATAGTTTTATATTTTTAAAATAAATAATAGCAAGTATAACTATGATAACTATGGGTGGCAAAATGGGTAGGTTGGGTGGGTTTGGTTGTTGGGTCAGGATGGGTTTGGGTTAGGATGGGTATGGGTCAAGATAGGTAGATTAAAAAATAGGTTAGGATGGGTTGGGTCAGGATGGGTTTGGGTATGGACGGGTTTAGGTATGGATGGTTTAGATTAAGATAGGTTCACATTAAAATAGATTAAAATAAAAAAAAAATTAAAATAACAATAAAAAAATTAAAAAGTAAATAAAAATAAAAAAAAATAAAATTAAAAAAAAACAAAAATAAACTTAAATATAAAATTTTAGGGGATTTGAAATATTTCATTTTGAACCGGACCGGTTCAACCGTATCGGGCTGGATAACAACCCGGATCGTTACGACCCGGCCAGGCCGGGTAGCGACCAAAACTGTTTCGACCTGACCCGTCCCGTAGCAACCCGGACCGTTTCTACCCGGCCGTTTCAACCTGACCCGTCCCGTTTCGACCCGGCCGGGCCCGGTAGCACCTGGACCGTTTCAACCCGGTCGGGCCCGGTAACGACCTAGACCGTTTCGACCCGACAGGACCGGTAGCGACCCAGACCGTTTCGACCCGCCCGGGCCAGGTAGTGACCCGGACCGTTTCGACCTGACACGTCCCGTAGCGACCCGGATTGTTTCGACCCGGCCGGGCCCGGTAGCGACCCGGACCGTTTCGACCCGGCCGGGCCCGGTAGCGACCCGGACCGTTTCGACCCGGCCGGGCCCGGTAGCGACCCGGACCGTTTCGACCCGGCCAGGCCCGGTAGCGACCCGGACCGTTTCGACCCGACCGGGCCCGGTAGCGACCCGGACCGTTTCGACCCGACCGGGCCCGGTAGCGACCCGGACCGTTTCGACCCGACCGGAACCGATAACGACCCAGACCGTTTCGACCCGAGCGGGCCCGGTAACGACCCGGACCATTTCGATCCGACGGGACCTGGTAACGACCCTGGCCGTTTTAACCTGACCCGGATTGTTTCGACCCGGCCGGGCCCGGTAACGACCCGGACCGTTTCGACCCGGCGGGCCCGGTAGCGACCCGGACCGTTTCGACCCGCCCGGGCCCGGTAGCGACCCGGACCGTTTCGACCCGGCCAGGCCCGGTAGCGACCCGGACCGTTTCGACCCGACGGGACCTGTAACGACCCGGATCGTTTCGACCCGACCGGGCCCGGTAGCGACCCGGACCGTTTCGACCCGACCGGGCCCGATAACGACCCAGACCGTTTCGACCCGACCGGGCCCGGTAACGACCCGGACCATTTCGATCCGACCGGACCTGGTAACGACCCTGACCATTTTAACCTGACCCGGATTGTTTCGACCCGGCCGGGCCCGGTTGCGACCCGGATCGTTTCGACCTGGCTGGGCCCTGTAACGACCCGGACCGTTTTGACCCGACGGGACCGGTAGCGGCCCGGACCGTTTTGACCCGACGGGACCGGTAGCGGCCCGGACCGTTTCAACCCGACCGAGCCCAGTAACGACCCGGACCGTTTCGATCCGACCGGGGCCGGTAACAACCCAGACCATTTCAACCTGACCCGTCCCGTAGCGACCCGGTCGGGCCCGGTAGCGACCCAGACCGTTTCAACCCGACCGGGCCCTGTAACGGCCCAGACCGTTTCAACCTGACCCGTTCCGTATCGACCCGAACAGTTTCGACCCGGCCGGGCCCGGTAGCGACCCAGACCGTTTCAACCTGACCCGTACTGTTTCGAACCGTCCGGGCCGGTTAGTGACCCGGACCGTTTTGGCCTGATCGATCCCATTTGCAACCTGGACCGTTTCGACCCGACCGTGCCTTTCAACGACCAGACCATTTCGAACTGAATGGGCCGGTCAACAACCCAGACCGTTTGGACTCGATTAAGCCTGATAACGGTAACGGTAACGATAACGATAATGATATTCCCACCTCTAAAAAATAAGGAAACGTAAGGTGATGATTTTGTCATTTTTGGCTTTAGGCATTACTTACGGGTGTTTACGCATCGGTTTAAAGTTGTGAAACCGTCTAAATTGATCTTATCATCGTACTCGGTAAATCCCACAAATAGCAAAACTAAGGTAAGGTCTAAGAAGGATAAGATGTAGACAACATTACCTCTACTCCGAAGGAGTAGATAGGTTGTTTCTGGTGAGGCCCCCGACTCGCAGTGGCGCAGCATAGTAGGGGCGGGGAGGGGCGGCCGACCCCCCCGGATTTTCGCGCAGAAGTTCCGATTATATAGTATTCGTATAGAAAATTTTGAAAATATAGGGTTTCGACCCCCCCGAAACTAGTGACTTCCGACCCCCCGAACCTTCGGGTCAAGCTTCGCCACTGCCGACTCGATAATAGTTCTGTGTCAAGCCTTAGACATAAGACACATAACACCGAACATATATGCATGTACATTATATGTGCAAGCAGCGAATTAGCGTGTTACCTTTGCCGCTAAGGTAGCTTGATTTCTAAATTTTTTATGTACTTTGATTACCTGTTTTGGTGCTAGTTATTGTTTTCATAAGTTAATGTTTAGAATAATTTTAGTTTCTGAAAATAAATAACATCTGAAGTGTTACTATTTGTTAAATATCATTTAATATATTTCTATCTATTATCTTATTTAGCTTCAAAGGGTTGTAGTTTCACAATTAGTTGGTTTTGTAAATTATCATTGTTTTTCACATCATATGCAATTTTATTAGGTTACTCTGCATGGTTTTCAAGAATCTGAGGTGGAAACTCTACGTCCATGTGTAGAAGCGTATACCAAAATGTCTCGATGATGTTGCTGTCGATGAGGAGCCAAAGGACTAGGTGACGACTGAACGTGTTACGGGTGGTTCCACCAACTACTCCATCTAACTATTAGCCTACTGAATGATGTTTTCATGTTAGTTATTACGTACACCCAACGAGTAAACGCTAACCCGCATGTTAGAGCGGGATGTTGATTGTCCCAACGTTGGCGGCATAAATTCTTAAGTTTATGCAAACAAATTTGCTTTTATTTTGCTTTTATTTCCATGCTACTACACCAAACCAAAGCATTTTACTTCAAATGACAAAAAGTGTTTTGAGGATCTTACCAACGTTATCGGCATAAATTTGATCCAAACATTATGATGTCTAGTTACAAAGGAAAATACGCGAGACAGAGAACCAACAAAGAGAAAAATAGGAAGACCTTTAAAAAAAGAAGAAAAATTTAACAGTTATCGGCAAAGACCCTTCATCATGGTTGAATGGTCAGAGCAATGAAGATAAGAACTAGATTATTGTGGTCGCAAGTTTAAGTCCGAGCCAACACGAGTTTTATCCTCCAGTGTTATCTTAGAGAACATAGTTCTTGTGGGGACATAACGACTGTCATACCGTCTAATACAATAGAACATAGAACAGACATGGTAAGGTTCTCGTGGAACGCCAAGTCCAACACTGATGCTAACGTGAACCCGGTTAAGACAATCTAGTATGGTCGTATGTGGGGTGGCGGGCTTTTCAAGAAGCGAGTGTGATCTACTTATCCCCATAAAAAGATGAAGGAAAGTCACCATTAAAAAAAAAAAAAAAAAAAAACCAATTGAATGATTTAAATACGTGCAATTCTTTTGTAATGTAAACCTTTCTGCGAAGCATCAACAAATGAATTAGTGGATAAAGATAAGATTTGTTTCAACTGCAATTTATGTATTTTTTTTATATAATGACTTGATTTCAGTAATACATGTTTCACTTAACCATAAAGGACCAATTTTGAAAGTGGCCACAAACAAACATAAGAAATCAGTAACTCATAAATGAACAAAATCTAAAACATTTAAGCTTTAGCAGCAGCCGAAACAATCTAAGTTAATTTAGGTGTCTTCTGCATGGTGATGATCTTGAAGCAAATAAACTATATCGATCGAATCAAATAAACTCTCCCGGATTGACTTAAATCCATAATTATTCTTAGTTCGGCGCCAGTTTGTCACATAAAGACTGATATGCAGCACTGCAGACCTTGAATTTCTCCTCTGCAACAGCCTGTTTCATGTGCAGCAGCAGCATCTTATTGTTTTAATACTTGGTTAAAATGAAAACGGACGGATTAATATCATTAAAGTGTACTCGAATTATTTACACCTCGCAAATCAATACTGACGAAGTGTTTGACTGCCAGTCTAACCTGACCCGACCCGACCCAACCCGTATTTAAAAGGTACCTTGGAAGAACCATTGTGACGATCTGGATGCCATTTCAGTGCACACGCCCGGTATCTGGAAAACACGAATGTTTATAACAAAATTAATTTCTGCCTTCAAAAACAATAAAAATTGAAACTGTAATATTAGTGTTTAGACAATAGACATAATATTAACTCTTGGTTTTAAAAAGCGCGAAGCGCACAAAAGCGACGAGGTCTAAAACCGAGGCGCAAAGCGCAAAAGCGGTGGGCTTTTCGTACGTGAGGCGCAAGACAATTATATAATTTTTTTTATATATGCTACAGGTTTTTAGCATTATTTACTCAAAATACAAATACAAATAAGGTATATATATATATGATTTAACTAAAATGTACAACCTTTTTAGCTGCATGTATAACAATTTTAAACACAAAAACATCATGTGTACAAAAAGCGCGCTTTTCTTGCTCTTTTTTCTTGCGCTTTTCTTGGGCTTTTCGTACACTGCTCGCCTAGGGTTACATAAGGCGCGCGGATTTGCGCCTAGGTGCGGCGCGCTTTTTAAAACCAAGATGATACTAAATTTTAAAATACTATTATAAAAAAAAAAAATACTTAGAAGTTAGAAAAGCTTACGCATGTTTAACGTCTTCAAGGTTTAAAGGGCCAGAACCACTCAAACCAAGGGCCATTCTGTCTTTTCTTAAATCAGGTTCCCCTCTTTCGGACTCCTCATCGTCCTCCTCATCATCATCAACATCTTCTTCAAACTGTTGTCTCCAATTCCATGAAGCCCGATTACCACTATAATAGCCCGATGAGCTCCTTGGTGATCCATCATTTACAAATGACCAAAAGTAGAACCCAGAGTTAGGACCAAAAGCAGAGCGAAAAATCGTCTCAACTTCTTCATCGTCTTCGTAAAACTGAAAACCTTCTGAAAATTATACAATAACATCTTTTAAAATGAAACACTTAACACATAAGTTCGTTTATATCTATTTACCTACACACACACATATTTTATAGTTAAAACTCCAATGTTGTGTTGGCGGATATTTTAGCAGAACAATGTGCAATGTTCAGTAATTGATCATAAAATCAAGAACAGTTAAAAACTTCTGTTAATCCATAATTACAGAGTTGCTTCGTTATGGAAATAATATTGTTACCTATCTTACTCATGGAAATCTTGTCTTCGCTAAGTAGGCATATTAAAGATACTACAAACAAACTTTACAGGTTTTCGCTTATAGCAACCGACTTTAAATTAGGTGTAAAATAAAAACCAACTTGAAATCTATTACTGCTATAGGCAACCTGCCTCATTTTACTTGATTTTACCTGTATGTAGTTGATGTGGCACTGGCTATTGCCATGTCAGCTGCAACGTCGCCACATATGCAAAAATTGCTTATGTTATAAAAATGAAATATAAATAAAGCCGTTTACAAGTCTCAAAAATGTTTTTTTTTTTTGAAAATAACTAGTAAATGTCACATCAAATGTCACATGGCATACGCATAATAAAATAAAAAGTAAGATGCTATGTCGACAATTTTAGAAAAATTAAAAGGTGACCAACTCGGGATTGCTAGCATGGTAATAACACGAAACTTGGTTGATAAAGTCGTAACAATATATAACTTGGCTTCGATATGAGCCTAACGTAAAGTTAGTTTCTAAAACCAGGGATAACTTTAAAGTTCATTTATATTTCGTGTAGTTTGTCTTACAAATTAACCCTAAATAACACAAGAGGCAATATGAACTTCATCACTAAATCACTACTCATGATGAATGGATACTTACTTTTGCGGGCCCTAGCTTTGGCACCCTTACTGTTGGCCTTGGTCCCATTGAATCCACGGGGGCCACCGTTAAGATTTCTAAACCATGAGTTTCTATGACTTGAAGATGGTTCAAATTCGTCACGCTCATAACAGCCCTAAGCATATAGAAACAGATCAACAAGCATGTCAACATAAATTCATGAAACTTTGTAGCATGTATAATAAGACAGAAGTTGACGACAAGGGTTTATCCTCACATCATAAAATGCATATAAAAAACCTAGTTTTTTAGCATCAGAGAAACATCACCATGACTTTAATTTGATGCTAACGATGCAACTAAGTGTTGAGAGCTCAAACATACTGTGGGTTGGAGAAATGGTAGGGCGGGTAACGGGTCAGGATAGGTATATTTTTTAAGGCACTTAAAAACATGCTGGGACCCAATACTTTGTCCGCTTTCTTTGAATTTTATAAATATTTAATATGATTAGGAAAACAATATTTATTTACTATTGAGCAAATTTTGCTGAAAAAAACAACCTCAGAGGTTATTAACTTTAAACAATACATATCAAAGTTTGAACTTTTGGAAGGATATATATGAAACCTAAATTTGTGTGTTACACACTCATCATCATCATTATCATCATACTCAGTTAATCCCACCTATAGCAAACCTAAGGTAGGGTCTGAGGAGGGTAAGATGTAGACAGCCTTACCTCCAGGGGCGGATATAGAGTGTAAGCAGGGGTAACATCCATTACCCCTCAATTTTTTTGGTGTAGTATATTTTTAGTGTATTTTATTTTTTTTACGTGTTTTGTATTATGTTACCCGTGAAAATTATGTAACATTACCCCTGAAATCTTGGTCTAGATCCGCCACTGCTTACCTCTACCCCTAAGAATAGAGAGGCTGCTTCCAGTGAGACCCCCGGCTCGATGTGGTTTGGTATCAAGCCTTGGACATAAAGCACAGAACACTTAGCAATCGGGACAAACCCGATCGGTGCATGTACCCCTTTGTCTTTTGGCTATCAACGCCATCACATGATGCATGATTAACCGTCCGTCGTTTTTAACGTTATTTTCATTGGCAAAAAAATGTAACCCAAATTGACCAAATTTTGAACTGGATACAACTAAACCCATTGGCTCTGATACCATGTAGAAGTAAAGTGGATTAACTGAATGAATTACAATGGACAGAAAGAAACCCTAGAAAAGCTTGTATTGGGCCCATGGGCTATACACAACCAAACGCTAATAAGTTTATCTAATAACGTACATGGATCGGTATTCCCCTTGCTACAAAACGCCCTAGAATCTCATATTTAACATTGACTATTACCAACTCAACATTGATATTAAAAAACATGTGTGATTACGGGATTACCTGAAAAAGATTTTCTGCAAAGGCATGAACATTCCTCAGCATTTCTGGTTTAGCATAAAACTTTCTATGTCGTCGTCCATTGAAGTTGGGTCTCTGAAAAACCATGAAGAAATCAATAATAAAATTCAATTTTCGAAAGTGAGTAAACAATACAACAATAATATTTCATGTAGTTTACTTTAAATTTTCATGAAGCAGAAAAGAAAGATAATCCTATTCTTGATAATTATGCTTTGCATGTTCACCAACAGAATGCCTAATTGACTAGTAGCATAAAAATTGTAAAATACACATTATTCATTACGGAAAGACAAAAGTGTCCAATTTCTCTTCACAACAAGCGACGATATTTAGTGAAAAACATTTCAAATAATTATTCTTAAGAAGCCAATGCACAAACATATCACCATATTGAAACAATCAGTACACCAAGATCACGCAATTGACAAACTAAAATCTTGAAAAGAAAGGGTCGTGTCCAAGATTCTTACCTTTGAGGAACTCCTATAAGAACGTCCATCCTGCGAAAAAATTCAAGAGGAAGAAAAAGTTGCAATTAGAAAACTAACCTAATAATTCAAACTTACAATGCTAATAATGATAAAATAAAACTATAATAGCGATTCATGTAATGTATACTCAAGTCAAACTCCGTAGTCAAGGCTCACCTAGAAGCACGCCTAGGCCCACTTTTCAGGCCCAGGGCAACCTTTTCGCTTCGCTTCAAAAACCCCACTTTTAGACCCTTGGGAAAAATTCCGCCCAAAAACCGTGAACATGTTTGATCATATATGAAACAATTATACCAACCGCAAACAAGCCTGAAATCAAGCTAAAAGTAACATCCTAAACTATCCCTAAAGAAGCCTAAAACATGTCTAACCCCCCCCCCCCCCCTAAAATTTGTATTTTTATACCATACACATTGCCTAAAAAAGCCCTCGCCTTTAAAGCGCCTAGCAGTCTTGCACGGACGCACAAGGCTCAACCTTTGCACCTTGACTGTGCCTTGCGCATTTGACAACTATGAAGTCAACATTATTTACTGTCCTTCATTTCTATGGGGTCTCACAAAGCTTTCAACTTTTTTTTATTTTAAATCAAAATCACTTCTATACTCGACGAAAAACATGCTAAAAGAAATCAAAACTCAGTCCCCTATCACATTTAGTCCCAATTAAGTCAACCCAGATAACAAAAACCACAAAAAAAAAAAAAAAAGACTAATTCTGAAAAAAAAAAAAAAAAAACCTCAATAGGAAACTTAAAACTTAATTGTCTATGAATAAAGCAATCAACCCATGAATTCAAAGTTATTCATTTACAAGAATCTTGCCAGTACATAGAAAGATTGATTAATTTGCAATTAATTGTATGCTTGACCCTCAAATTACAAACTTGAAAAAAACAGAGTAATCTTTATAATGAAGGAAGCAAATAAAAATAAAAATAAAAATAAAAAGATGAAAAAGATATACCGATTCCCAATGGGTGCGGCGTCGACGATCAAGAACAGGGGTTGAATGAAAGAGAGCAGCTTTAAGATAAAAAGGGTAGCTGTTGTTGTTGAAGTTAATTAGGGCTATTTTGGTTGCCCTGTTCATCTCTGCAATTAATTTACAGAGAAAATGGGGAAGGAAGAAAGAAAGGGCGTAATTGATTTATTATTATTATTATTATTTGTGACCTTGGTACTTCTCAATGGAGGAAAAATTAAGGTTAAGCTTTCAACCATTTGGATGGTAATTATTTAGGGTTTTATTTTTATTTTTTAAAGATTTTTTTTTTTTCATTTTAGGTTTGATTTGATTTGATTGTGTTGGAATTTGGTAATTCTAGGGATGAAATTGTATAAGTTTGGAGATATTTTGTGATACAAGTTTCATATTTGATCGTGATAAAACGTTAAATTTTTACCAACGTAACTGATAAATGTTTTGTGGTTGAAACCGAGAAGAGTAAGTGTTTTGTAATCGAATTCATTCGAGTTTCTTACAAAATCTAATTGTATAAAAAAATCAAGGGTTTTGTAATCGAATTCGTCCGAGATTCTCACAAAATCTAATTGTGTTAAGAAAAATATAAGAAAACTTAATAATGACTTACCGTCCAATAACTTAAGATTCAAAAGGTACTTATTGCTTTAGTGTATTTGCATCTTTGTGAAAAACCTGATAAACTCGTTCTTGTTGCTCAAATCAGCATTGGTCGGCAGATGATTATAAGTTGTATCGGTCGCTTCTCCCTTGTTGTCGTAAGCAGCCTCCAACATGATAGTAACTGTTTTTTAATTAGTAATAAACTAGTGGGATTCTTTCACGTTTTGTTCTGGTCTTTCAACCGGTACGGGTTCGTTACAGTGGCACTCGACATAGCAACCGAAAGAGATATGCCCATGATGATATTGACACATTCTTTTACATATATTGAAAACCAAAAAGCGAATAGTTGTACCGATGTTCGGTTGATATTGATTTGGTTACCGACTTTCGCCATAACTTACAGTACAAAAAAAATATTATATAGTGATACGTCGAGAAAAATATAAGAAAAAAATAATATACCGATACTGGTGTTTGGATGGTAATGGTTGCATTTGTTACACTAAAGAACAAAAAACCATCCAGACTAATTGAAAACACATGGAAAAATCTATATCTATACTTCTATACTACATTATAAAGGGGGGATATGGGCAAATATGTCCATATTGTCAAAGTTAAGATGACATATCAAGAGGCACAAGTATAATCCTCTATATTTTACCCATCTTCTTCCATTTATGCCCTTATATACAATCTTTAATACCAATAATATAAATTACTAATGCAAGTTATTCTAGATTATTTGTTTTGAAACTGAACATTCATTCAAGCCTTTAAATACGTAAAGGTGGGTTCTTCACCTTGAAGTTACATGTGTTTTAGGACCGATGTGGGATGAACAAAAAAAATACACGCTTTGTTATTTCTAGGTGTTTTAGGACCGATGTACTTATTTTTTTTCCTTCGTTGTACATTTAATTTTTACTTTTTTCTCTGTTTTTTATCGTGATTTCTAAACATCAAATATAATAAGCATGTTACTGCATTCTTTTTTACTACATTTGGTTTTTAAGAATTGCATTTTTTAGTGCATTTGTTTGCAACCCAAGAGTTCATACCAATGATTTCAAGAAGTTCATCCATCAAAGTTTGCAACCGTATGTTATTGTCTAGGTATATAATGCTAATCTAAAAGTGTGATGTTAGTCGAGCTAAACGAATGAGCCGAGCCGACCTTGGCTCTGCCTTGGATCATTTAGATATTGATTAACCAAAACCGAAATAATCAAAACCGATCGGCTTTTAAAACACCTTAACCGGAAATTTTGGTATTGGTTACGACTCCAAACCAAAATACTGGCCTATTCACACCCCTAAAGTCACTAATCTAAATATTATGTTACCCGCCGCAACGCGTGGACACCCCACTAGTAATCTAAAAAAACCTATAGTGTTTGACCTGACTCATTTCATAAAAGACGTTTACGTTAAAATATAAACCAACTTGAATTTATACCGACGGGTACACAAAAATAAGCAACGTGAAACTCGATAGACTCAAAATGACATTTACAAAGTTTTTAAAAAGTTGAGGGGGTGTAAGCATCAATGTTAAAAGTTGAAGGTAAGAGGCATAGAAAAAGAAAATAAAAAACTAGTACAAGAAAACATAAAATAAATCAACCAAGTTACTAGTCCCCCAAATGTTGTGAATTAATATAAATAAAGTGCGAAGTAAATTGAGAATGTTTTGATGGTTGCAGATGTATCAAATGTGTTACAAAGTTAACATGATATCAGATAAACTCAAATATCTTTATTAATCAAAAGAATCAAAGAAACAAGATCTAAATTGATCTCAACAGATCTAAACAAAACTCAACTCATGAACTCTCAATGCCTATCAACAGATCTAACACTGGACAAGATCAATACAAGACATACAAGATCAGACTCAATGTAACCCTAATCTGTTTAGACGAGTGAGAGTAAAACAGAAGAAAGAATATGAAGCTAAACCCTAATCTGAGCTGAAGCCCCCTTTTTATAGATCAATAACAGGCTCGGGAGAAAACACAAACCGAGCCACTATCAACCGTTGGATGACTTTAAAGAAACACAAAAGGCAACAATTTGGACCATTGATTAGGTACGAAAGATAGATATAAGGATTGCCAGCGTGGCAATCCAGATATAAGACACGAATGGGCCATGGGCCACCAGACGTCTCTATAGGCCACCAGAAGCTTGGACTTCCTTTAACTGGGCTGCACCTCAATCTGGACTGCTTGGACTCTTTGACCATAATGCTCCTCAGCAACTCTCCAAGCCCAAACACCTACAATTAAACTTATGCAAAATATTATAATTTCTTGTATTATTAAAGGGGAATTGGATTTTAATAACCTGAACTATTTGAAATTGGCCACTGGCACCCCCAACTAAAAAATTGGTCATCTATAACCTGAACTATTGACATATTGGAATCTAGCATTCACTAACGGTTAAATCACTAACGCCGTTAGCGGGTTCGCTGACGTGGCACTGGTTCGCTGACGTGGCATGATGATGTGTATTAACCTATTTAAACTAAAAACCTAAAAAAATATAAAAATTCCACATCATCATCTCCTTCATTCATAAAATACCTTTCTCTCATTTCATTTGAAGAGTTCACTTCAGTCCTCAACCAACCTCTCTCCCTGCAACCACCACCAACCTCTCTCCCTGCAACCACCACAACCGTACCCGTCTCTCTATACAACCAACACCACCACCACCACCGTACCTCTCTATCTCTACAACCATCACCACGGTACCTCTCTCTCTCTCTCTCTGCAACCAACCACCACCACGGTACCTCTCTCTCTACAACAACCACCACCACCGTACATCCAACCACAACTACGAAGCTGCAACAACAAACAATAACCCTAACCCGAACTCCGATTGTAACCCTACCCTTATCTTCTCCTTCATTCACACCGTATGGCTCAGGTGTGGCTAGATGTGAGGATGGATGAGGACAGAACGATTAGGCGATTAGGTTTTTGGCTGATAGGTATGCATCACCCTTCGATTCAACTTATTGGATTTGTTGATAGGTTTTGGATTATTGGGGCTTTAGGTTTTCATAGTGATTATTGAGGTTTAATAATCTACCTCACCTTCGATTCTTCAATCATGGTTGTAGAGAAAGAGAAGGGTTACGGTGGATTTTTTTATAAATTTTAGAGAGAGAGATGGTTGTGAAGGTTGGTTTGGGGAGGATAATGTTTGGTGGCAGGGACAAGATGGAGAGGAAGAGAAACTTACGTGTTTTTTTTTTTAATTTTAGGTTTTTAGTTTATATGATATAATACACATCAGCATGTGACTGGTTTAAATGAGGGCCCCACTATCATGCCAACTAAGCAAATCGTGCCACATCAGCAAACAAACTAACGGCGTCAGTTAAGTGGGTGCTACATTCCAATATGTCAATAGTTCAGGTTATAGATGGCCAATATTTTAGTTGGGGGTGCCAGTGGCCAATTTCAAATAGTTCAGGTTATTAAAATCCAATTCCCCTTATTAAAAACATATTGTCCCATTCAATATTGACCCATTTATAGAATTGCACTATGATCATTATCTTTTTAACACCCCCCCCCCCACAATTCTATTGCCCAAATGGGTCAAACAAACACAATTTGCTGCACAAGTACTCATGTGCGGTAGCTAAAAGACCCTTTGTAAATACATCAGCAACTAGGGGTGTCAATCGTGTCGGGTTGATGGGTTGGCGGGTTTACGGGTTGCGGGTTGGCGGGTTGATGTGTTGAAATGTGCAACCCGAACCCGACCCATATTATTATTCGTGTCAAATATTTCAACCCTAACCCGACCCACATAAAATCCGGGTCAACCCGAAGACGACCCGTTAAACCCATATTTTTAAATGAGTCATACATGTTCATGAGTTATAAGCGGGTTGTTGGGTTGTAAGCGGGTTATCAATAAAATGTTTAATGGTTAGTATATAAGTGTGACAAATAAATAATATAGTGTACCAAAAATAACACAATTATAGTTAACCATGTAAATAGAAATGAAAAAATAAACATAAAAATATAATAGATTTTTTTTTTCTAAATACTTAAACGGGTTAACGGGTCAACCCATTTTATATAAGTGTCAACCCGAACCCGACCCATTTTTAATACGGGTCGACCCGAACCCGACCCGTTTTTTTAAACGAGTCGTGTTACTTGACCCAAACCTGTTTTTTTTCGTGTCGGGTTCGGGTCGGTTTTCGGGTCGTGTCAATAATTGCCGCCCCTATCAGCAACCTGTTCTTTAGTATTTATAGCCAAAGGTTTAATAATCCCTTTTTTAATTTGATCTCTAAGGAAATAAAGATCTAATTCAAAATGTTTAGTTTTATCATAAAAAACAGGATTATCAGCAATTGAAATAGCAGCATCATTATCACAATGAATATTAATAGGAATTTTGCCAAAAAAATTTAATTCCTCCAAAATGTTTTTTATCCACATAACTTCACAGGTAACAGCACACAAAGCTCGGTATTCAGCTTCAGCTGAAGACCTGGAAATAGTAGATTGTTTCTTACTTTTCCAAGACACCAAGTTACCTCCTAAAAACACCCCAAAACCAGTAACAGATTTCCTAGACTTAGTACACTTAGCCCAATCAGAATCTGAAAAGGCTTCTAAATCAAACAACTCAGGTTTTTTAAACTTTATTCCTTTTTCAGGTGAAAGTTTTAAATACCTAACTAATTTAAATGCAACTTTTAAGTGACCTTTTAAAGGATTATGCATATTTTGACTTAAAAAATGTACTGTATAGGAAATATCAGGCCTAGTATGTGAGAGATAGATTAACTTGCCAATTAGTTGTTGATAACCTGTTATATTACTAACAGGTTCAGATTCAGACATCAAACCAGTGATGACATGATTCTGTTCTATGGGAACATTCACTAGTTTGCAAGCCAACAACCCATACTCAGCAAGTAAATCAGTACAGTATTTTCTCTGGGTTAAGACAAGACCATCACTATCATTTATAACCTCAATGCCCAGAAAATATTGCAATTTACCTAAGTCTTTTATTGAAAATTTAGACTTAAGACACAGTTTTAATTTTTCAATTTCATCAACAGAATTTCCAGTAACAACTATGTCATCAACATACACAAGCAGGATAACACAAACAGAATTAGAACACTTAAAAAACAATGAATGATCACATTTACTTCTTTGAAAACCAAATTCAGTTAATACATTCACAAGTTTTTCATTCCACATTCTAGGTGTTTGCTTTAAGCCATACAAAGATTTCTTAAGCATACACACCTTGTTATCATCTTTGTTACCAAATCCTTCAGGAAGTTTCATATATACTTCCTCATTTAGATCACCATATAAAAATGCATTGTTTATATCTAACTGATAAAGACTCCAACCATTATAAACAACCATAGACACAACACACCTAACAGTAACTATCTTTACCACAAGAGCAAAAGTCTCATCAAAATCAATCCATTCTTTTTGACTATACCCTTTAGCTACTAACCTAGCTTTATATCTCTCAATCTCACCATTAGCCCTATACTTGATTTTATATATCCATTTACAACCCACAATATTCTTATTTTTGGGAGTATCAACAATAATCCAAGTATCATTTCTATTTAAGGCTTCTAACTCATCATTCATGGCTTGAATCCATTCTGGACTGCCAGAAGCCTAAGTAAAATTCCTAGGTTCATAGCTTTTAGACAGTGTGGAAGCAAAACACTTTGACTCAAAAGACAAATTGTTCATATTGACAAACTTTTTAATACCATATTTCACTTTTCCTTCTACAATGTATTCATTGTACCTTGAAGGAAAAATGGAATTTCTAGAAGACTTTCTAACACTACTAGGACCAACAGACTCTGAAGTATCTTCCTCAGAATGGACTGGTCATCATTTGCAGTAGTCACATGGTCTACCCTATCAGATCCATTATCCCTGGTGTCTGGCTACTGACTCCCAGCCAAGCCATTCACACCTGGTGGACTACCTAATTGCATGCCCTCATGTGTTCCTGCATCTAACCTACCTACACCATTTCCCTCATCATAGGAATCATTTACTTCAAAAAAGTTTTGAGAGTCTATGTTTGCAAAAGTATCAAAAAAGTTTAAGCTATTAACATGTTTTTTCAGAATTTGAATCAAAGGTTTCAAAAATCTTGCTTTCCTTAAAAGGAAAACAGTTTTCAAAAAACTTAACATCCCTAGAATAGCCTACAGTTTTGCTATCTAGACTAAAAACCTTGTAACCTTTTTTCTCATTTGAGTATCCTAAAAAAACACACTTCTCAGCTTTACTATTAAACTTATCTGAATCATTAAGCACAGTACAAAAACACAGACACCCAAACAGTTTTAAATGATCAAGAAAGGGTTCAAATCCATATAACAACTCATAAGGTGTCTTTCCTTTCAGCACTCCAGAAGGTGTCCTATTTATCAAGTAAGCAGCAGTCAATACACACTCAGTCCAAAACCTAATAGGAATATTACTCTGAAACAACAGAGCTCTAGCAACATTAAGAAGATGCCTATGCTTCCTCTCAACAATTCCATTTTGTTGAGGAGTATAGGCACAGGTGGTTTGATGAATTATCCCCTTGACTTTACAAAAACTTGTCATTTGACTATTAACAAATTCAAGACCATTATCACTTCTAAAACACTTGATATGTTTCTGTAACACCCCAACCGATAGCGGAATCATCGAGGTGTCACGTAGTGACGATTGTTCAAAAGCACATGGTACTAAAATGTAAATATATTATTGAATAATTTAAATTGTCTTACATGGATGAAATGGGAAAAATACATAAGTTTGAAGAAAACATGAAATTTGAAATAAATTATTAAAAGCAAGCACTAAAATCCAATGCTATGGAACTAAGATCAAACTGCACCTGAAACATGTACAAAATAAGTTTTGTCAACATATGAAATGTTGGTGAGCATTCCTAGTTTTAATACATATAGTAAGTTGGAAAAATGTTATACAATTCAAGTGCAAAGCTACAGTGCAATTATGTAAACTATGTATCATACAAATGAGCGAAATCAATCCTGTGACTGTATAATGTACTAAATGAACGGCGGTGTACTTATCCACTAAATGGATAATAACTTAACAATGACCATGGATTCTCCGATGAAAAAGGGGGAGAATCACCTAGGTGGGTTGTCAATCCAATAGCGCTATCCAATGTTAAGGTCGGCTTGTACAATGTTAATGATTTCACTAAGTACAAATGTATTCTACATGTAATGTCTAAGCATAAAGCATGTTTGTAAGCAAATGCATATAGTACTAGAATTGTATTGTAAAAATGTGAACTTGTATTTGTAATTTGTATAAGTGTACATGTAACACCCCAAAAATGAATAAAAGCAAAAAGGGGATAGGAAATACTCACTTTCGCCAAATGACTAGATGACTAAGCGAGCGTGAAAATGCAAGCAATCCAAAGGTTCAACAACGAAACTAGTCCAACTTAGAAGAAAAGAAACCGAATAGGAAAATATATCAAGCTTCCAATTCGCCAATTACAAGAGCTTATAATCAAAGCTTCAAATGTAGAAGTAATATACTCTAGAAGAAAGGTATGAGGGAGAGTTTAATCGAATTGAAACAATTGATTTAGAGGTGCAAAGTGTAATGGGTCATAGGTGGGTTTTTATACTAGTTTTGGATTCAATTAGCTATTAAAATTGGTCAACACCATAAAGTAAGGTTTTATGATGAATTGAATATTTGACTAGGACTTTGACTGTTTGACTAAGACTTTGACTGGGAATTTGACTGAGACTTTGACTTTGACTGGGACTTTGACTGAGACTGTCTTAGCGGACCGCGAGGGCTAAAAAAAATAATTTTTCTAATTTAATCAATTTTAAGTTATAGACTTGTTTCCTTCTGTGTCTAAGTTGTTTTAGGACTGAAAATTAAGGGCTTTGAGTATCAAGGTCTGAAACATACGTGCTTGGGTGTAGATGTGAGTATAAAACGTGCATACTTTTACTTATAAAAATTATAAGTTTTATTAAATTGTGAATTTTGGTCCTATTAAAATACGAGGGTTAAAAATGAAAATTTTAAAATAGTTGAGGAACCAATTATGCACATTTATGAAAAGTGAAGGGTGCAGGTTGTCACAGTCTCCCCTACTTTAGAAAATTTCGTCCCGAAATTACTTTCAAGTGAAGGTTTCCATGAAACAAAAAACATTTGTAAAAAAAAAGCAATTAGATTTTAAGAAATGCATCAGCCATGATTTGACAAAGTTTGAAGTAGTTGTTTAATACCCAAAATAAGAGTTTGAAAATCCTTAAAGTTTGACCCAAGGTTAGAGAATTAAGAGTTTATAATGAGTAAGGTTTGGGAAAAGTATGTAACTGGTGAAGGTAGGGCAGTGTTATAGTAGCTTCCCTTACTTTAAAGAAGTTTTTGACCGAACTTTATTAAGGACATGCAACAGGATTTCGACTAACAGAGAGTGTAAGAGTATACAAAGTTTAAGGTTTTCTCTAGAGGTGGTCAACAAGGAAGGCTCCAACAAAACTAATTGGAGCTTATGTAAAATGTTCTTTTATCAAAAATGCTAGCTATTAGTCAGCGACCTATTGAAGAGGTAGTAAGGGGTAGGTTCTTGGTCAGACTCCTAGTCCGCTCCCGCAGTATCGTTTATGCTTATATATAGGGTGTATCGCAGCTAACCCACCACACTCCCGATACTTTGGACTCGTACTGATTGTCTACCAATAGCCTAAATAGAATTACACACCACCCTCATGTACCTGTAAACCCATGATTGCGTTCCGAACCGTAATCATAGATTTACCTTACACTAGGGTGCTATGCTTTTTCCATAACACTAACATAAGTAATACAAGAAACAATGCGTACAACCAAAATGTGTTAAATAATAGATACTGCTCAAGTATAAGATGCGGTTAAAGGTTCTTCCCCTTTCAGGTTCACCCTTTAACCGTAATGGGATTAATGTGTAAGTATAAGACACGATTAGGGGTTCTTCACCTTTCGGGTTCACCCTTAACCGTTAAATTTTCTGTTCACATCATTGGGCTCTAAACAACCATATTGATAAACTCTGAGGATTAAACTGTTACCCTCGGGTTAGAGGAATACTCTCAACCGAGTCGTACATGGGAACTGGCTTAGATCTCATACAAGCTATCAATTAGTATGTTCGTTGGCCATGATGACGAACAAAATAATGTAAAGTATAACAGGGTTTTGCTCACAACAAAAAAAAGTATGCATACCAAATATGCGTTCATGTAAGTATATAAGTATAGCATAAAATTTCGATTGAAAGAATAGCATAACGTAAATCGATTAAATCGCACAATTTGCACAAAATGAAAGATAACGAGTTAAATTAATGCTCAAAACTAGTGTTGTAAGAATAACTACTAATAACTAGTGCGAGAATAGTTGCGAATAACGCGTGAAAATAACTACCAACAAAAGAATAATAGAAAAATAATAAGATAATGTACGAACGTAACTATATATAGAATGGTGTAAAAAAATAATGAATTTTACTGTAAATGAAAGTGCGCAGAACAGACGTATAGTCTACTGGTACGAGGATAACTTTTTGGAAACCGAAGAATGTTTTAAGTTCAAAACAGGTTCACTTGAAAAGATTTCGTAGGTACACATTTTCATGTGTTTACGAGAAGTCGAGTTTGAAAAGTGTTATAAGGTATATTATTTAGTTGCAAATTCCTCCCGAAAACATATATTGGATACGTTATATGAAAACATGCAAATTTACATTTGATTTGTAAAAAAATGCAATGCATGTTTATAAAATGCAAGATGAAACCATTTCATGAAGTGTGTGTAAATTTAATGTGTTTTTGAAAGACCAAGATTTAAAATGATATGAAGGTTGTGAATGATCCCAGATGTCTTGATGAATTTTGGAAAATAAAATTTTCTGTATTTAAACATTTCTTTAACTTGTGGGTTGAAAAGTCAGAAATTTTTAATTGTTATGAAATGTTGAGAAAATCAGAGTGTTACCCGTTAAGACTGGGTAAACTTGAAACCTTTTAAATTTTCAAACTTTTACGAAATTTATACATTGAAAGATCATTTATTTACAGGATCGTTAAGGCATCTCTTTGGGCTCATAGCGGGCTATTTGTTTCAAGGCACAAGGTGTGAAAAGTGTGTTCTAATTTGGCGAATAGGCTTTGTGAAAAGATTTATAGAATAAGTTGTCAAATTAATCGTTTTAGAGAGTTGTGTACTAGTGCGTATCGTGTAGGTAGGCATTTACGTATGAGTTTAGTCTGCTAAGAAGTGCTAACTAATGGTAGTTGGCTATGGCTTAGACGGCTGGGTGTGGCTATATTAGTATTAGATATATCAGAATATATTGTCTTGAAAGTATTGTGGCTGTATAAACGGATACAAAAGTCATAATTTAAGGATATACTGTGACTTCGATCAAGTAAGTTTGTAAACATGAAGATATAAGACAGGTGGAATAATAAGTTTTGGGAAAACATGTTTATTTTTAACTGTATGATGACGCAATATTCCTAAAATCAGGATGTGGTCGAAGTTAAACACAGAGTTTAAAACTTAAGTCGTGGGTAAAAATGTTTTAACTAAAAAAGAGTAATATCTTATAGCGTAAAAGTCAAAAAGCATAAGTGTAATAGTGTAAGCTTTAATGCGATAATATAACGAACAAAAAGTTTTAATAATGATTATAAGGAATCCAAAAGCGAATGATCAATGAATAATAGCATATGAAACAACAAGTGATTAAACTGAGTCTTCAAATTATAAACAAACATAAATATCAATGTTATAAAACATTTGAATTATTTCCATAGGAAACTTTGACTAACTCAAGTATTTGAAATTTTCTAGTGACTTGTGGGGGCGTACTTTAGCCTATAAGTGAATGCTCATCCCAAGAGTTCCCAGGTAGGTATATGGGTCCCTCGTCTGATTGGGATTTATACGAAATACCAGGCCTAGACAGAAAAAAATCAGGATACAGGCGCTCACCCTTCCAGATTGTACGTGCCCTATCACTAGTGTATTCCAAAACTTTAGCGAGATTAAAAACGAGATGCAGAAATAGATCCTTGAGATGTAGATTTCACTCCTAACTCAAATGTCACTCTTATCTCAAAGATATATTCCTAAGATAAATAACATATAAAGGGATGAAACTAATCACCAATGTATAGATACCACTCTTAACTTGATAATATCGTTTCGTTTGTGAAATACGAGTGTCTTCTTCGCCAAGCAAAATATCGAAAGAATAACAAGTAATAAGCAAAGCGAAAATTTCTTGAAAGAAAATACAAGACTAAAGAGAAATATACACGAGAGGACTCGTGAAAGTAAGCTTAGTTATAGTTTAGGCTAAAAGGCATTCTAATAACCTAATTCCCTATAACCATGGCTCTGATACCAATCTGTAACACCCCAACCGATGGCGGAATCATCGAGGTGTCACGTAGTGACGATTATTCAAAAGCACATGGTACTAAAATGTAAATATATTATTGAATAATTTAAATTGCCTTACATGGATGAAATGGGAAAAATACATAAGTTTGAAGAAAACATGAAATTTGAAATAAATTATTAAAAGCAAGCACTAAAATCCAATGCTATGGAACTAAGATCAAACTGCACCTGAAACATGTACAAAATAAGTTTTGTCAACATATGAAATGTTGGTGAGCATTCCTAGTTTTAATACATATAGTAAGTTGGAAAAATGTTATACCATTCAAGTGCAAAGCTACAGTGCAATTATGTAAACTATGTATCATACAAATGAGCGAAATCAATCCTGTGACTGTATAATGTACTAAATGAACGGCGGTGTACTTATCCACTAAATGGATAATAACTTAACAATGACCATGGATTCTCCGATGAAAAAGGGGGAGAATCACCTAGGTGGATTGTCAATCCAATAGCGCTATCCAATGTTAAGGTCGGCTTGTACAATGTTAATGATTTCACTAAGTACAAATGTATTCTACATGTAATGTCTAAGTATAAAGCATGTTTGTAAGCAAATGCACATAGTACTAGAATTGTATTGTAAAAATGTGAACTTGTATTTGTAATTTGTATAAGTGTACATGTAACACCCCAAAAATGAATAAAAGCAAAAAGGGGATAGGAAATACTCACTTTCGCCAAATGACTAGATGACTAAGCGAGCGTGAAAATGCAAGCAATCCAAAGGTTCAACAACGAAACTAGTCCAACTTAGAAGAAAAGAAACCGAATAGGAAAATATATCAAGCTTCCAATTCGCCAATTACAAGAGCTTATAATCAAAGCTTCAAATGTAGAAGTAATATACTCTAGAAGAAAGGTATGAGGGAGAGTTTAATCGAATTGAAACAATTGATTTAGAGGTGCAAAGTGTAATGGGTCATAGGTGGGTTTTTATACTAGTTTTGGATTCAATTATGTAACATCGCAAAATTTTCCCAAAATTTTAATACATAAAAAGCCCATATATATATATATATATATATATATATATATATATATATTTTATTACACCTTTATCATTAATATTATACAAATGTGCCTAAGTCTTTATTTATCCTAACTCACAACTTATATACATACATAAATGTATAAATATAATAATAATATGATTCTAAATTCTTTTTTTTTTCACATACAAGATTTTTTTTTTTTTAAATAAAGCCTTGAGTCAAATAGTCAAAGTCCTAGTCAAAGTCTTAGTCAAACAGTCAAAGTCTTAGTCAAATAGTCAATTCATCATAAAACCTTACTTTATGGTGTTGACCAATTTTAATGGCTAATTGACTCCAAAACTAGTATAAAAACCCACCTATGACCCATTATACTTTGCACCTCTAAATCGATTGTTTCAATCCGATTAAACTTTCCCTCATACCTTTCTTCTATAGTCTATTACTTCTACAATTGAAGCTTTGATTATAAGCTCTTGTAATTGGCGAATTGGAAGCTTGATATTCTTTCTTTTTCGTTTTCTTCAATTTGGACTAGCTACGTTGTTGAGTCTTTGGGATTTGCCTCGCATACATTCACAACACATTATTCTATTTTTTTTACGAGACATAACATTTTGCTAAGGTGAGTTTTACATAGCCCCTTTTCTATTTATCATCATTTTTGGGGTGAAACATGTTACAACATCATTTATGCAATTCAATCATCAATGTGTCTATGTGTTTTTCTATGTTGCATTATGTCTTGAACATGACTAGGGTAAGCACAATTCTAGCATAAACATTCATCAGCCAAACGGTATACATTGATAGATCTATTGAACTGACAATCCCACCCGGATACGTGCCTCCTACAAAGGTTGCGTGGGTGTTTGTCACTGCAATTTAAACGAGTGAACCATGAGCGTATGGGATGTACCACAATACAACAGTCACAATGGTTGATTATGCACACGATTTACTTCTAGTATGTTTTTACATATGGACTAGATTGCCATGACACATGAATTGCACAACAATTTTATTCGATTATCAAAACCTATGTAATTCTCACCAACTTTTGTTGACCCAAATATTTTCAACTTAACATGTTTCAGGTTCTACTTGCTTGAGGATTTAAATTAATGCTTGAAGATGTGTGCATAGTTTTATTCAATTTGATGTATGAATTCTTGTAGAACAATTGTATGTAATTTATCTAAATCATATAATGAGAATTATTATTTACCATGAGCTACTGAACAATCATCAATACGTGACATCCCGATGTTTCCGCCATCGGTTGGGGTGTTACAGATTGGTATCAGAGCCATGGTTATAGGGAATTAGGTTATTAGAAAAATAATCTAGTCTATAACCATAGGATTTAACCAGTACTTGCTTCTTTTACTTGCTATTCTCTATCTCCCTCCTACTTCTTATCCCTACATTAATCCCTACGAGAAGGTTGCTCTCCATCACTGGATCTACTCTCAGACTAATAGGACAAAATCCTCAGGTTTAACCTGAACCACCTTGAGATCTCGTCGAAGTTCTAGATTTTAATAACGAACACGTGCAATCTGGAAGGGTGAACGCCTGTATTCTGAGTCTTCTGTCTAGGCTGGCATTGCGCATATATCCCAATCAGACGAGGGACCCGGATGCCTACCTGGGAATTCTCGGGATGAGTGTTCACTTATAGGCTAAAGCATGTCTTCACTATGTTATTGGAATCTGAAATCTTTGATACGTCAACGTTTTCGTTTATTCGTTTTAATTAATGAATAAATGATTACATTCCTTATATCACCTCATTCATTTCATGCCACATTGAACCTTCATTGTGTCCCTTACAGATCATGTCTCCACGTCGCAGCACTTGCAATAACAGTGGTGAAAACCAAGAGGAAAGTAACAACAACCACAACACCAACCATAAACAACAACAAAAACAACAAAGGTGTTGATGCCCAACTGGCTGCGATTATTTCCCAACAAATGGCGCAACAAATCACAACTCTGGTTTCTAACTTGTTGGCTCAAGTCATCCCAATGAATGGGAACGGCAATGGAAATGGAAATGTCGATGGGAATCACATAAAGAACGGGACCTTAGTTCGGAAAGGCGAGAAAACAAGTATTGTGGCCGCGGTAACTACCGAGAACCAGAAGCGCAAGACCAGGGATCCTAATGTAAACCTCACTACACAAGCTTCTAACAAGAAACCCTATACAAGAAACTTTCCATTGTGTAACACATGCAAACGACATCACCCCACTGTTTCAGTGTGTCGCCTGTGCACCAATTGTGGTAGGTATGGCCATCTGGTCAACACATGTCGTGAATCCCCAAACCCTAACACCAACCAACCAACCAACCCTACTCAGGTTGCTAATCTTAATCGTCCTGGTAAATACAACTATGGTCAATGCTATGAATGTGGAAACCCAAATCATTTCCGTAACCGATGCCCTAAACTAAATCGAGATCAAGACCCTCCAGCTACTTAACAGCAAACCCCACCATTTGAATGATGTCTACTTTTTAATTCTATGTATTGACACTTTTTGATTCAAGTAATAAATTCAAGTATTATCATAACATCTGAGTGCATGCTTGTTTGAATGTGAACTAATTGCTATATCTATAATCATACTTGCTTACTTGTACAACAATTAGTTGACTACCAAACAACCTACTCAACGATTGGTAGAGGTCATCATGTCTTACCAACAGTCGGGAGAGGCCCTACAACCTGCTCAACGACTGGTGGAGACTATCGAACCTGCTCAACAATCGGTAGAGTCATAAAAGGACGCAAAACCCTAATGTAAGGTAAATTGAAAATTACGGTCCGGAACGTAATCATGAATTTACAGGTACGTTAAGGTAGTGAGAAATTTTATCAAGGTTTTCGGTAGTCGACCAATTGTATACCTGGTGTTTTTCTTTTAACTTCGGGACGAAGTTCCTAAAAGTAGGGGAGACTGTAACATCGCAAAATTTTCCCAAAATTTTAATACATAAAAAGCCCTTATATATATATATATATATATATTTTATTACACCTTTATCATTAATATTATACAAATGTGCCTAAGTCTTTATTTATCCTAACTCACAACTTATATACATACATAAATGTATAAATATAATAATAATAATATGATTCTAAATTCTTTTTTTTTTTTCACATACAAGATTTTTTTTTTTTTTTTAAATAAAGCCTTGAGTCAAATAGTCAAAGTCCTAGTCAAAGTCTTAGTCAAACAGTCAAAGTCTTAGTCAAATAGTCAATTCATCATAAAACCTTACTTTATGGTGTTGACCAATTTTAATGGCTAATTGACTCCAAAACTAGTATAAAAACCCACCTATGACCCATTATACTTTGCACCTCTAAATCGATTGTTTCAATCCGATTAAACTTTCCCTCATACCTTTCTTCTATAGTCTATTACTTCTACAATTGAAGCTTTGATTATAAGCTCTTGTAATTGGCGAATTGGAAGCTTGATATTCTTTCTTTTTCGTTTTCTTCAATTTGGACTAGCTACGTTGTTGAGTCTTTGGGATTTGCCTCGCATACATTCACAACACATTATTCTATTTTTTTTACGAGACATAACATTTTGCTAAGGTGAGTTTTACATAGCCCCTTTTCTATTTATCATCATTTTTGGGGTGAAACATGTTACAACATCATTTATGCAATTCAATCATCAATGTGTCTATGTGTTTTTCTATGTTGCATTATGTCTTGAACATGACTAGGGTAAGCACAATTCTAGCATAAACATTCATCAGCCAAACGGTATACATTGATAGATCTATTGGACTGACAATCCCACCCGAATACGTGCCTCCTACAAAGGTTGCGTGGGTGTTTGTTACTGCAATTTAAACGAGTGAACCATGAGCGTATGGGATGTACCACAATACAACAGTCACAATGGTTGATTATGCACACGATTTACTTCTAGTATGTTTTTACATATGGACTAGATTGCCATGACACATGAATTGCACAACAATTTTATTCGATTATCAAAACCTATGTAATTCTCACCAACTTTTGTTGACCCAAAATATTTTCAACTTAACATGTTTCAGGTTCTACTTGCTTGAGGATTTAAATTAATGCTTGAAGATGTGTGCATAGTTTTATTCAATTTGATGTATGAATTCTTGTAGAACAATTGTATGTAATTTATCTAAATCATATAATGAGAATTATTATTTACCATGAGCTACTGAACAATCATCAATACGTGACATCCCGATGTTTCCGCCATCGGTTGGGGTGTTACAAATTAGCCATTAAAATTGGTCAACACCATAAAGTAAGGTTTTATGATGAATTGAATATTTGACTAGGACTTTGACTGTTTGACTAAGACTTTGACTAGGACATTGACTGGGAATTTGACTGAGACTTTGACTTTGACTTGGACTTTGACTGAGACTGTCTTAGCGGACCGCGAGGGCTAAAAAAAATAATTTTTCTAATTTAATCAATTTTAAGTTATAGACTTGTTTCCTTCTGTGTCTAAGTTGTTTTAGGACTGAAAATTAAGGGCTTTGAGTATCAAGGTCTGAAACATACGTGCTTGGGTGTAGATGTGAGTATAAAACGTGCATACTTTTACTTATAAAAATTATAAGTTTTATTAAATTGTGAATTTTGGTCCTATTAAAATACGAGGGTTAAAAATGAAAATTTTGAAATAGTTGAGGAACCAATTATGCACATTTATGAAAAGTGAAGGGTGCAGGTTGTCACAGTTTCTTAAACTGAGTTTGAACAATATTAAAAAACTCTTTAATATTTTCAAACACTTCTGTTTTGTTTTTCAATAAACATACCCATACAACCCGGGAATAATCATCAACTATAGTAAAAAAAATACCTAAACCCATCCCTACTAACCACCTTGTAGGGACCCCACACATCTAGGTGAACAAGGTCACCCACTTGAGTGGACTTATGTTCACTTAGTGGGAAGGGTTCCCTATGTTGTTTGGCTCTATGACAGGTTTCACAAGGTTGACTCTTATCATGATCTCCTAAGTTTAGTTTAGTTTTAAGAGTATTAATAGCTTGATCAGATGGATGTCCAAGTCTAGCATGCCATATTTCAAATAATTCAGAATTAAAGCACACCTTAGCATTCAAACATGTATTACCACATAGGTATAATCCATCAAACTGTTTACCAGTCACCAAGGTTCTCTTGGTTAAGCGGTCCTGTATATAACAGGTATCCTCATCAAAACCAACATACAACTTATTATCCTTAGCAAGTTTATGTACATAAATAAGATTGACCTTGTATTCAGGGACAACTAATACATCTTTTAACACCACACCATTAGCTAAATTAACATTACCAATTTTAGTAACTAAAGCTTTAGTACCATTAGGATGATTAACATGAATATTCAAATCAGACACTTCAACATAATCAGTTAATTCCACATCATTTGAAACCATATGTTGACTAGCCCCTGAATCTACAATCCATCCAATTTTAACCTTATTTCCTACATGACTTGCAAAACCAAATATAGGTTTACCACAGATATTTGCACAGAAGAAACTACCTGACACATTGCAGCTTTGTGGACTTTCCTTAGTTTTTTCATTCAAAAGACTCAGCAATTTTGAAAGTTGTTCATTTGTCAAAGAAGAAACAGAAGAGTTAGGATCCAAGTTAACATTATTACTATTACTAGAATTAATCGTTCCCTTCTTTGACTGATTCCCCCTAGACCTCATCCAAGAAGGATATCCTATCAGTTCAAAACATTTTGCAGCCAAATGACCATTCTTATTACAATGAGTACATTTTAAAGCAGACTGATTACCAGTTTTATTACCAAACCTTTTATTAAACTCATCAAACTGATATGTTTTAGCAAGAAATCCCATAGTTGTTTGAGATTTCTTACTTTGACCACTAGAGTTCCTATGTGACTCTTCTCTTGACACAATTGAATAAGCCTCTTTGACTGAAGGCAAAATTTCTCTTGTTAGCAAGTTAGTCCTAACAGCTTGATAACAACTATCTAGTCCCATAAGAAATTGCATAAGTTTGATCATTTGACTGAAATTGTTAAAATCTTTAGAAGCATCACAAGTACATGGAGGCAGTTGGAGTATTTGGTCCAACTGTTTCCACATAACATTCAATCTTTGATAATACTCAGACACTGAAGTACCATCTTGATGAAAGTTATTAATTTTTTGATACAAGTCAAATACCACAGAACCATCAATTTTATCATAAGTTTCTTTAAGTTCTTTCCAAACATCACTAGCAAGTTTAGAGAAAACTTGTCCAAGATATAACTCTTCAGACATAGAATTTAAAATCCAAGTAAGCACAATAGAATTACACCTATCCCATTGCCTAGCTAACACAGGATCATTAACAGGTTTCACACATTCTCCATTTATAAATCCAAGTTTATTTTTAACTTGTAAACCAAGGATCATAGCATTAGACCATACACTGTAGTTATCAGTACCCTTTAGTTTAACACTAACAATAGTCAGACAAGTAGAATCACTAGGGTGAAGGTACAAAGGGTCACCGGCATCAATTTTGTTTACCAAAGTGACAGGATCAATAATAGCCCTATTAGGATCTAATGGATCCTGTTCTGCACCCCCTCCACCTTGTTCATTTTCATTAACCATGACTACAAGTAAACAAGATACACACAGCAGAATACACACAGCAGATCACACAGAGAAGAAACAAAGCTTCAAAAAACAAGAAATCACACAGAAGACAATTAATCAAAAACACACGGCGAAGCTGTACTAGTGGTCCAGATCACTGGTTCATCACTCAAGGTGCCAGTGCAGGTCCTCGTACAGGAGCCACCTAATCTTCTAGACAAACCCTAAATCTAAACAGGGATACAAACCCTGGCACAGACTCCTTAGGACAACTCTAGTTATTTAAAACAAGTTAAGGAAAGATCTCACCAAGAAGCCCAAGTTAGGGTTCACCAATAACTCGTAATACTATAACCTTCACTTAGGGTTATAGTATCAGAGAGCAAAGAAAAAATGCCTTCCAATGATTCCATAGATCTTGAGATTAGATCCGATTCCCAATGCTCAGCCAAAAATCTTCAGGAATATCAACCTTAGACCTCTTCAAGAATATCTAACCAGATTTGATCCCACAACTGAACACCAGGACTATCAACCAACAGAAGATGAATATTCACCTTCAATTAATTTCAGAGAAACCCTAATATCAGCGGAAAAAGATAACCAAGACCAGATAACAAAGCCTAGAGCTCTGATACCATGTTACAAAGTTAACATGATATCAGATAAACTCAAATATCTTTATTAATCAAAAGAATCAAAGAAACAAGATCTAAACTGATCTCAACAGATCTAAACAAAACTCAACTCATGAACTCTCAATACCTATCAACAGATCTAACACTGGACAAGATCAATACAAGACATACAAGATCAGACTCAATGTAACCCTAATCTGTTTAGACGAGTGAGAGTAAAACAAAAGAAAGAATATGAAGCTAAACCCTAATCTGAGCTGAAGCCCCCTTTTTATAGATCAATAACAGACTCGGGAGAAAACACAAACCGAGCCACTATCAACCGTTGGATGAATTTAAAGAAACACAAAAGGCAACAATCTGGACCATTGATTAGGTACGGAAGATAGATATAAGGATTGCCAGCGTGGCAATCCAGATATAAGACACGAATGGGCCATGGGCCACCAGACGTCTCTATAGGCCACCAGAAGCTTGGACTTCCTTTAACTGGGCTGCACCTCAATCTGGACTGCTTGGACTCTTTGTAATAATGCTCCTCAGCAACTCTCCAAGCCCAAACACCTACAATTAAACTTATGCAAAATATTATAATTTCTTGTATTATTAAAAACATATTGTCCCATTCAATATTGACCCATTTATAGAATTGCACTATGATCATTATCTTTTTAACAAAATGTCTTTACTCCCAGAGGAGATGACGCTCATCATGTTGTTTTGTAGTCAATATCTTGTGCTAAAACTTACACTATTGGTTCTATAGGTTACCGAGAGATATCAATGTATTTCTTGGTGGCCAAGTGTTACCGAAGGGACTTCCCCTTATTCCCGATTTCGTTCATTAAATGCAAGGATCTTGTCATTTGATTGCAAAGGTGAACTCTTTGGGCTTATTTAGACATGCTAGCAGTGGCGGATCCAGGAATCGGTTTGAAAAATTAGTGGAAAAAAATTACAAGAAAAAAAAAAGTAATGAAAATCAGTGAAAAATTACGAAAGAAACCCTCTGAAAATGATTTCTGAATTCGCCACTGCATGTTGGTTGTCATTACCTTTGGTTTCTAGCTATACTCAATGATGGGTGCATGATTACTTTCTAAATTATAAACGTTTAGCAAGAAGGCATTTAATGTTTTGTCAAACTATGAAATACATTCATAGTTGTTCTAAAATGTTCTTTGAAATCATGTTTTAGGCTCGTAACCTTGAGCCTAGGGTCTTCACCTGTAGAATGGAACAGGATTAAAGCGCGTCAGATTTGGTTTATTAGCATTTTTGTTTATATATAGCCATATTATAGGTTTTAATTCACGATACATGAAGATAGAAAGACATTTTTGCATGTTTTGTGTGATATGTAAATTGATTAATATATTTGATTGTAACTATATTGCTGACCAAATGGAAACAAGAAACGTATCATGTTATCAAACACAATTTTACTAAATAAGGTATTGAAACATATAACTAAAACAATGTGGAACTAAAATACGAAGATAATAAATTCCATTGTTAGAATACCAAAAAGATAGATTCAGCCAAAAACTCATTGTTTTATGTTGATGTCATTCAAAACATGTCAATCCAGAGACGCACCCCTTACTTACAAGGTGCTAAAACTTGAAGTTGTGATCGAGTTGGCAAACCCACGCATCGATGCCTCATTGATGTGTGTATTTACTTGTTGGTCAAGAAAAACGACAGCTACCGTGATATCATCGTGAACATCACGCCTACACCCTTTTTCCATCTTCTTCACTTCCTCATACCTCTTCTTCCCTTTCCGAGCAGCTTCCTTTATTGCTAGATTAATAAGCCTCTTCGCAATACCCTACACAAAACGTCAAAAGAGTTTTTGGGTTATGTTTTATCTTAAATTGGTAAAGTTACAAAATGAAAACGGTTACATAGATGCCAAGGTGTTTTATTTAATACATAAAACATCACACATTATGGTTACTACAAAATATCGTTACTAAAAAGAAAAAATAATAAAATAAAGTGGTTAAAGTAGTTAAAAGTCGACCAAAGTGTTTATCTTATTCTAAAACAAACTATTTAAAATAATTTAATTTCTCTCATCGTATTTAACGCGCTAATTATTTGTTTAAAAAATTGGACAAAAAAGCGGGTTGTGTCAGCCTATTCGTACGTGACTAGTTACAAAGAAAAAAGAATAAAGTTACTCTAAACCGTGTTTAAACCAATATCTCATACTCCAACTTTTGTAATCAAAGCAAACCGAACGGGTTGATGTCACATAGTGAAGCGTAAATGATTGAGCAACTGCAATGTGAAAGGAAAAAAAAAACTTACTGATCTGGGGTTATTGTGAACAATCTCAACAACTTGCTGATTTGTCATATGTTCCCATAATCCATCCGATGCAAACACAATAAACTTGTCATTCGGTTTCAACTCTCTACTGTACAAAGACGGGTTGTTTCCTAAAATGGGTCGACGGATAGGTTCACGAAGGTGGAACCGTTCGAAAGATGAGTCAAGCGCATATTCCGGCTTCTTTAGGTATGCATCTCCTATGCTTTTTGAAACCTAAAACCACACGACAAATAAAGATGTTAAGACATAATACTACGATATGTAAAATGGGTCAAATGAGTGGCTTTTCAATTCAGTTGACCTGTTAACACTTTTTCTATAATTTATCACCAAATATATATAGTAAAATATAACTATCTATTGAAGGTTTTAAATAAAATCGGCATGTTTTTGTTAAATAAACGAACGGGCCGAGAATGTGACCTCTTAACAATCTGATAAATATTAAATGAGTTGAATACAAAACCTGAATAAGGCCTTTAACACGCCAGACGCCTTGTCTCATAACAACAATATGAGGATCATCCGGATGATTTTGCTTAAGCTCTTGTCTAATTTCATCCACGCACGCGTTATGATCTTCAGTTATTTGTTCCGCTACAATCTTATTCAGTCTGTGCCTTTTTAAACGGCCAATAACAGCTCTAGAATCACCCATGTTAGCAACATATAATGTGCCTTCAGATATTAACCCGGCTAAACAACAAGACCCAACTGCTGCCATTAATGGCTTTATCCCAATACTCCTATGAACCAACGACATAAATCCCTCTTCAGTAGCAGAAACAGCATCTTTAAGTGATTCTGAGGATATTTTTAATCCTTTTTCTCGAACAATACCTGCAAAAATATAAAACGATTCGAACCTAATCAACTTATATTCATGTTTTTGCTACTGATTCACTTTGATAGTTTAAACAAGATTTATGTGATTAAAAAAAAAAAAAAGATGCGACTCACGAATGAGATGAGAGAAGAAATGGTTTGAGATATAACGTGAGGCTTCCGGACCACCATGACCATCATAAACACCAACAAAGGTGGCCTTTTGACCTATTTCCACTTGGCTGTGATCTTCAATAACCTCATTGGCTTGCACAACTGCATATGAGAATTCACCAAATGCATGTTCTTCCAAATCTTTGGACCAAATGAGTGGATCTTTGTCATCATCTAGCTTGTCATCCTTCTTTGCACTAGATGCCAACTTCCCTACCCAAGAAAACATTTTCTTTTCCCTCCTAATCAGCACTCTGTCCAAATTTTAAACAAAAAGAGGTATTCATGGTCCGGTTCGGCCAGTTTTGACAAAAATTCTAGGCCGAACTGATAAGTACGGTTATTAATAATAATATGTATGTAATATTATTATCACACTTATAAATATAAGTTTCCTATGTATGAAAAAAAAATGTTTATATTAAAACTATACAGATAAAAAAATATTTCCGCAGGTTCGGTTTTGGTTGTCGCTTCAAAACCGTTAACCGAATCAATTCACTTCTAAACCTGCTTCCAAACCATAAACCGTAAACCGAATCAGTTCACTTCTAAACTTGCCGATTTAAGTCGGTTTGGATGGTTCGGAACGTTTCAAGGTTTGAACAACTCTAAAAAATACATAGTGCGTTTAATACATAACCATGTTTAAATATTGAACTGCACCATAATACACATCAGTATGACAGTATGTGTATTATGGTGCGGGTTGATTGATTTAATCGGAGAGAGTAAAGTGTTAAACTTACACAAAGGGAAATCGATGAAAAGCCAGCCAAAAAATATAATGTACGGAGAATGACGACTAAAAATAAACAAATACTTATTATGATGGGTTTATATAATACCCTACTACTAATTAAGTCCTATTCAAATACCAATATCTACTCTACGTAACCACCGCCTCATAATACTTTTAAATAATCCGATTACCTTAATAAATCGGATAATTCGAAACATTTAAATATCAGAATAATAATAATAATAATAATAATAATAATAATAATAATAATAATAATAATAATAATAATAATAATAATAATAATAATAATAATCCGATTACCTTAACTAAATGGATAACTCAAAACGTTTAAAAACAAATTTAAACAACCGATAGATATGATCTCTTCCAAACCACCTCATGAGACTAAAACCGGACCACCCTTATACCTTTTACATTAATTCTTTGTCTCTTTTAAAGTTTTATGTTGGTATTGCACCAAGTTTTACATCAACACATGATGTATTATGGTTGCAACAAAGATTACAATTGTTTACGCTATTGACCAGGCCCATCGCCAATTCTAAAGGAAACCCACCCCGATTGTAAATCTCATGGCTTGCACATGACATTTTTGTCAAAAAGGTGACTCCAAACAACTTTCTTTAGAAAAAAAAGTCATCTGGATACCGCTAAGAGCATGGCCCGTTTTGGTTCAAAATATAACCATAAAAACGATCCCATCAATTAAAATTGTAGATTGTGTGTGTACTTACAGAAGATGAACGTTGAAAACAGTTGAAAATTTTGTGTATCCGAATTGTTTGAGGCGGCCGAATGGAGAAGAAAACGTAGCCGGAAAATAAGGGACAGTCACGCTGGTTTAAAATTGGTCGTTTACTAGGCCCTCATATAATACCAGTCTTAACATGAAAAAAAAAATAGTTAATCAACCATAATAGCACATAATTAGCGGATCAATATTAGAAAGGCATTATTGTATTATTCTGTAATTATTATCTAGCTCCATAATTAGAATATTGTTTTGTATCTTTTACCTTTGATATCAATAAAATCAATCAATAATTATGGAGATAATAATTACAAAATAATACAATAATGCTTTCTTAATATTGATCCACTAATTGGGTATTGTGTAATATTAAGTAAATAGCTGGCAATGGGTAACCTGTATAAGACACGTTTAGACCTGTTAACTGAAAAGTACACTATGCCATTTTTTACTTTTTTTAAAATAATTAGAATTAAGAGACAAATATCCATCATTTCTCTTTTTTGGTACATAAAACGTATAACTGTGTTATAAACATGTGATATAAAGTAGTTAAACGAGTCGTGTTCATGCTTAGAACTTGTGTTGTTCGCGTCGTCAGAAACCTTTTAAATCTGTTAAGACACGATTTGACAGCCCTAAATTTAATTTAAGTTAAGCGAGAAAACTTCGCCTCTAGCTTGAATGATTTACAAAGCAAGCTAGCTTGGGTCGTCTAGTTTACAAATCAATTCAAATCGTAAACCATTAAAAACAAGTTTTACAAGTGATGATGTCCTTTTATCTTTTGCTTATTTACTTTAGCTACAAAAAATTGGCTCGAGTTGTTACAACAATCGTTCAAAATGTTTATAAAGTTAAAAATTAACTTAATTGACACATCTAAAGTTCTTAAAATGTGGCATGTTATTTACTTATTCAAAACATCTAAAGTGTTGAAAGTATGCCCAAGAATAGAGATACTTATGCTTTAGCAATAAAATCGAGTTAATGGCCAAAATTATCCCTAAGGTTTGGCTAATTTTGCTACATTAGTCTAAAATCGAAACTTTTTACATCTCGGTCCTTCTGTTTTACATTTTGTTGCTAAATTCGTCCTTGCCATTAAACCCAGTTAACTATTGTCGTTAACTATGGGGGTATTTTTGTCTTTTTAGCTGCCCCCTTAAGACAAAAATACCCCATAGTTAACGGCAATATTTAACTGGGTTTAGTGTCAGGGACGAATTTGACAACAAAATGTAAAACAGAAGGACCCAGATGTAAAAAGTTTTGATTTTGGACTGATGTAGCAAATTGGCCAAACCTCAGGGACGATTTTGGCTATTAACTCCAGTAAAATCAAACATGTATGTTATGGTTTACTAGACCCGGATGTTACTTATTTGATTGATGTCACGAATAGGTATGATCATCAAGATTCAAGTGAGATTCATTAGATGGAAATGTGTTGGAGAAGCTAGCCATACTCGAGTGATCCGTGAACTTGTACCAGAAGTCCACTGTCCCCATGTGTCTTTTTATATAATTTAACAGCATATATGCATAGAAATTTAGCAACTCAGTTACTAGCACAACTGTACAAGTATTGATATATCGTTTTAGAAACATCAGTTGCCCGCCTACCTATTGTTCTTATCAGTGGCGAAGCTTGACCCGAAGGTTCGGGGGGTCGGAAGTCACTAGTTTCGGGGGGTCGAAACCCTATATTTTCAAAATTTTCTATACGAATACTATATAATCGGAACTTCTGCGCGAAAATCCCGGGGGGTCGGCCGCCCCTCCCCGCCCTTACTATGCTTCGCCAGTGGTCCTTATGTAATTTATCCTTTATTTTTAATGAAAAAATCTAATTAGTTAAAAAAATAAAAATAAAAAATTATGAAATGAAGGAGGAGTGGAGGATTGAGATTCAAGTTCGGTCGCAATGGTGTTACAACATACAAGTATTTTCAAATATTGTGAAGAAGTTTCAACAGGATATAAAAGTTATGTTACCATGTGCATTTGGTGCACTTAGGGATGGTGCCTCCACGTCAATGTTCTTCCATGAATTCTAATATCTCTCTTATTCTTAATACTTCTAATGATCATCAATAATAACAAGAAAAATCAAAACAACTAACTGAGAAGTGTTGCCCACATGAAAAACAACCTGCGGTTGAACCGTCTCAGAAGTAGCGACAACTCGACTATATAAAAAAATGATTTGAACCCGTTTAAGGGTTTAACTAGATTTAATTTTCAACTTTGACAAGAAGAGTAAAGAATTAGTATGTTTGAAAGGTTTATTTTCACTATACCACACTCCAACTTCAATATATTTAATTGTGTGCGCTAATACAAAAAAATGTATCATCATATTCCAATGTGTTAGGATCCTAAAAAATAAATGACTATTTTTTTTTTTTAACAGAAGACCCTTATTTATCATTCCCAATAAGTAGAGCTACTATCGAAACTAAAAGTATGATACTCAGACAACATATCTATCATCTTAACTAAATAAACCAAAATAATTACTGTGAACAAAAATACAGTATATATATTTTTGTACCGGATCTTTACTCTATAAATATATAGAGTAAAGATCCGGTACAAATAACTTTTTTGGTAAGAACTGTGAGAATCAAAGGAGGGTATTTTTTTTTAATTTTTTTTTTCAAAATTTTTTTTCCCATATTGTTAAATATGTATTATAGTATTGAAAACTAAAAATAAAAATAAAAAATTTGGTGTAGAGTAATTACATAATTACTCTAGTGTAAACTAATGTATTTACCTTAATGACGTAATTACACTAAAAAAAAAAATTTTTTTATTTTTTTTGTATTATTCATCTAGAAAGAATGTTTAAGCACATGGGAAAAAAATTCTAAAAAAAAATAAATAAATTTTTTTTACCCCCTTTGATTCTCACAGTTCTTACAAAAAAACTATATGTATTTGATCTTTACTCTAAATATATATTGAAGGTTATAACATTTAGCAAGCAAGAACTTTATATAAAGTAACTGAAAAATTAACAAAAATGGGGATGTAGCTCACATGGTAGAGCGCTCGCTTTGCATGCGAGAGGTACGGGGTTCGATACCCCGCATCTCCACCGTTTTTTTTATTTTTAAATAATCTTTTTATAATATTTATTAAGTCCACCGCTTGGTAACCCTGTTAATATCCCTTTACTAGGAAAACAAAATTACTTAACTAACAAAACTTATTGATTTCAAACTTATTTGTCTTTATATGTTTCCACATATAATTATTTTAAGTATAGTTAAGTTGAACTTGCTTAAAGATTTCAACATACTAATATTTTCACATATAATCTTTTTAAGTTCAACTTATGATTTCAGCTTATTTTTCAGTTTGACTCAATAGCGTCTCTAAGTGAAGCGAACGCATTATTGAAGGAAAGAGATGGCAGGTCGGTCAAGTTCATAGGGTCGTCAAGTTGTGGTTCTGGACCCTTAGAACAATGAACCGCACCCATACCTCAAGGACCCTAACGTTTTGTAGTTAAGGGTTCAGTTTGCGGTTTCCAATTTCATCAATAAAAGGGGGTTTTCGATTCTAGAGGGTCCGGGTCAGGTTGGTTCGTGTGCCAACCCATTTGCACATCTAGGAGTGAACAAGTTGTGAGTATACACCCTCAGAACCATGAACCATACCCGAAGGCACATGGACCATAACCTTTTGTGTTTAACGGGTCGGTTCTTGGTTCCCAATTTCATCAATAAACTAAAGGCAGGATTGTAAAATATTGTTCAAGTACAACACTTATTACAGCTCCATGTCCATCTTAAACGACATAACAAAAACCAAACATAACCTAAACAACACCAAAAGGAACACAGATTTGCTTTGCTTTGCTTTGCTTTGCTTTGCTATTCTCTTAGTACTACTACTCTCTTTGTTGAATCAAACGTTGTTACGGTACCAGTACACACCATCCTTAACCTCCTCATCTTTATCAACATAAATGCACTCCTTTGTTTCCCTATACATTGCCTTAAAAATCGACGTCCCATCGAATTGATAATATTCGCCCAAGATTGGCTTTATCGCCTTTGTGGCTTCCATCGCGTGATAATGAGGCATTGTTGAGAACAAATGGTGTGTGACATGAGTGTCAGTAATGTTATGGAACACCTTGTTTAGGATCCCATAGTCGCGGTCAATGGTGGCGAGGGCCCCACGTAGCCAGTCCCATTCGGTTGAGTCGTAGTGAGGGAGTGAAGGGTGGGTGTGTTGCAAGAATGTGATCAGGACTAGGAACCCGTTGACCACAAGCAACGGTCCAGCGTACATTGTTAGCACCCATGTGAGTCCTTTGGTTATTGCAAGACGGATGAGTACGAAAAGAATGGTTAAAATCCCAGCGTCGGAGATGAATATTTGGGCACGTTCGCGGTTGGAGTAGATTGGGCTGTTTGGGTCGAAATGGCACGCAAATCGGTCATAGTATCGGCCTGAAACGTTGAACATGAGGTATAGAGGCCAGCCGAGGGTTAGGGTGACGAGTAGGGTGAGGATGCGGCCGGGTGGGTTGTTTAGTAATCTAGCGGTTGGCCGCACACTAGATTTTAGTTTCGGGACGAAAACTTCATCGTGCTCGATTGAGCCCGTGTTGGAGTGGTGACGGCGATGACTATATTTCCACGAAAAGTAAGGTACTAGGAGGGCGGAATGTAGGATAAGGCCCACAGTGTCGTCGAGCCATTGGTAGTCACTAAACGCGTGATGACCACATTCGTGGGCGATGACCCACACACCGGTTAAGATACAACCTTGACAAATCCAGTAAACGGGCCACGCCACATAGGCAAGGGGGCTAGGGAGGAGCGCGATGTAATTGTTGGCGAGGTAGTAAAAGATGGCCGCAATGGTGAGGTCATACACGACATATGAGAATGATTTGATAACGGACCGGTTGAAACAATGGGGCGGGATGGCTTTTTTGACGTCTCCAACCGTGAAGGGCGGTTTTTGGTAAGGGACTCGTTGGAGCGGGGTAGATTCGGGTTTGGTTTCACCGTTGACTGGGTTCGACATTCGCCCGCCTGCACCCATGGCTTGAGTGACCTGCAAAATGATTTATTGATTAAACAAAATGAATACTAAACATATTAAGCATTAAGGGTTGCTTTCAAGTTTAAATGTGATTTTTATTGTGAGGCACGAAATTAGACAACAATCATTTGGTTTTTAGCTATTTATGGGAATGCAAAAGGGACCATTTGGTATGAAAAAGGACAGGACCATATGTTTATTTCGATTTCAGAAATTGACAAGTCTAAGCAAGTGAATGAAATTTCAATTCAGGTAACGGTGCAACTTGTTGTCTGTCAAGTTTCAAAACATGTAACGATGCAGCTTTTTGCCTGTTTATATTCCATCCTTATGTTTATTGTCGAATGAAAACATCGTTTTGTCCAATTACATTCGGACTATGGTTTTAAATTATAAAAAGAATTAATTTATGATTTGATATATTTTTTATTTTCTAAAACGAAGTGTTAATTTTATTCTACCTAAGACAATCTATAAAAAAAAGTAAGTTTTGTGATTTTGATAAAGTAAAATATGGTAAGTAGTACGTGTAATGAGGTGTATCATGTAGAGTGGTCATCCAATTTTATTGGTCACGATTTAAAAAAAAATGAACTTGATTTACAATTTGAAAAAGAAACTAAAATTTGAAAATTCTTGATCAAGTAAAGAGAAATATCAAAAGCTTTGTAAGCCTAGCAATATTAAGGTGTGGTGGTAGGATATTGTCCTGTGGCAAACAAAGGTGTAGATTTATGACTAGGATTGAGTGTGTGTTTTAGTCTATCAAAAGACGTATACTGAATTATAAAATACAAGGTAACATACATGTATTTAAGTGTTTTGAGCGAAAAAAATTTAAAAAAACGCCGAGGGAATTTTTTAAAAAAAATAAACAACGCAGATTTTATAACAACGCTGGTAACATAGGTTAGAAAGCAGAAAACATATGTTACCAGCGCTGTAACATATGTTAAAAGGCAAAAAAACATATGTCAACAGCGCTGTTACAAAGTTTGTGTTGTTTATTTTTTTTAAAAATATCGCATCGGCGCTTTTTTATTTTTTTTGGCCCAAAACGTTTAAAAACATGTATGATACCTTGTGTAATTTTTTCAAAAAAAAAATATTTTAGATGGTTTTTACATGGGTTTTCTAAGTTTTCTTAACTCATGGGGGTTTTTAATTTATCAATCCCTATATATATATATATATATATATATATATATATATATATATATATATATATATATAGAGAGAGAGAGAGAGAGAGAAAGGTTAGGGAGAAAACTCTCCTAAACAAGTAAACCCACAAAAAAACCCTACGAAACAAGCTTTTTAGGGTCTCAATTTTTTTGCACATGCAACATACATGATTACATGTGTTTAGGGCAAAAAAAAAAAAAACACCCAAACCTAAATTCTTAATTGGAAAACGGTTTGGTTTGAATTCCAATTTTAGTGTCGGATGCAGGCATGAATACACATATAATCATGTATGTGATCGCTTATTATAGCATATTGGAAAATAACAATACCTAAAAGTTTGTTTATAGTATCTACGGTACACATACATATACAGGCTCAAGTAATACTATACAGTGTAATAAAAATAAAAAGGATGAGAAGGATACAAAAAATACAATATATCACGAAATATGACAAGGTAAGCCATAAAATATAACACACTGTTGAGGAAAAAAAAAGACGCAATGAATCGCAAAAATAACACAATGATGAAAATAAGAAAAGGCACAATGTAAATAAAAGACACAATGGTATAACGTAAATTCTAAAAACTACAAGCTAAAAATCCAAAAAAAACGAAAACCTAAAAACTAAGATCGTAGGGTTCGACGAGACGGTTCCAATACCGCTTGAATGAGTTCAATCGGGGTCCATTTGATACCCATTTTTATGTTACTGTGTATTTAATCCTAACCATACGTAATACATACCCAATAATAAAATAACAAAATAAACACTGGTATTTTTCAAACCATAAAAAGGGTGGACACAACAAGCAAATAAACAACGTAAGTAAAACCGGATCTGAATCTAGGAATATATGTCATAAAATATATACAGTACATTATAAAATACTTTGGCGTCCATTATAGTGGACAAAGACAAAATAGCATCAATGCATAGTGACAGAAACCAAACATTTAATAATTAAATAAATTGACGATTAAAGAACATCAATTGGGCAAAATTAAATGTTTTGCATGCTTGGAAGAAAAAACTACCAATCATCTAGCATTCCATTTTTGACCTCAAAAAGTAAAAGTCTTTTGTAGTTATGATTTTTTTTTTTTTTTTAACGGCCAACAAATCAATTTTCAAGCACTTTCAGGCACCCTTTTGGCGAATCAGATACTCGAGAGTTCCCGGGCCACCAATTGCCACCAATTCCCGGGAAAGCACGACCACTCACCCGCCCGAAAGCACGACAGTGAAATAATCGGTAAAACCGGTCAGGCAAATTTAGATCGCTACATCGTATTACCAGAAAAACTATGATGTTGTAGCCTAGTGGTTGTAATGGAGGTGGGAATGTTTACCCACTTTGTGGAGTTCCTACCTTCGGAAGTACAGGTTCGAATCCCACTCAGAGTAGGGTTATTCTAAAATGAGGGGCTGGACCTTAGGGGGCCCAGGGACAGGACCTAAAGGATGCGGGGCTTCGTTATGGGTGCGTACTGTCGACCGTTAAAAAAAACTATAGATCATATTCATCTTCATTAGGCAATAAAATCTATACACCAATTCAGAAGAAAACCAAATAAATTTGAAGAAAAAACCCTTGGAATAATCAAACTCATAACCAAATTATCCTAAGGCTTATCCCAACCCTCAAGATGCCACCCGTTATGTTTTAAGTTTTTATAAAAAAATTGTAGTTAAACAATCTCAAACTATTTATTAAAAGCGAATAATTTCATTTTGAAACATTTTTCTTCATTCAAATACTTGAAAATATCAATTTACTTTTAAAGCACAGCTATTCAAGTTGCAGAAATCGGGGAACATTATCAGAAAATCACCCTAGGCGATGAATTAGGCGATATGAGGAGTATGCGGTTGGCTTTTTTTTTAAAAAAATTAATTTCTATGTATTATACATTATACATAGGACTTACTTTGCAACTTGGTGATTAGCAGCTCCATAGCTTGAGAATAACGACTTAATGTGTCTGTGTTTTTAGGGGGAAGAAGGAAGATGTGTTGTGTTTTTAGGGTTTGTTTGACGATTGATGTGTTTTAGACTTTTAGGGTAATATATTAGGTTTTAAATTTTAATATTTAACCCTCTAACTTTTAATACTTTACTTTAGTGTCTAAACTTATAAATTTTTATAAAAAAAAGTGTAAAATTAGTATGGTATTTTGTGTATATATCTTAATATATTTTTAAAAAACACCTAAATCTGTGTGTGTGTGTGTGTATGTATATATATAATACGTATAAAAATACCAAAACGCCTAATTCCACCTAGTCTCGACTAGGGATGAGCTCGGGACGGTATCGATACCGAAAAGTCCAAAAAACCAATACCGATACCGAACACATACGGTACGGTACGGTATCGGTTTGGTATTGGTACGGTACCGGTATGGTATGGTATCAGTATTTTACCTTAAAATACTGATACCATATCGATCCCGTACCGATACCGATAATACCGAAACCGAAAATCCATAAATATGGGTACCGATACCGATCCCGAAACCCCTCGGTTTGGTATCGATTCGGTACGGTATGATGTTCGGTACGGTATTAGGATCGGAACGGGATCGGTATTCGGCCTTGTATGCTCATCCCTAGTCTCGACTAGTCCCTAGGTTGGACCTCAACACCCATGTAGCGCCTTCTGCAACCTTATCGCTATTAGCAAATAAACTGTTTAAATAAGTAAACTCCAAAGACAATCTTTTTTATTATGCATTTGCAATAACTTGATTAAAAAAAAAAAAAAAAAAAAAAAAGTGATCACATAACTGTTTTGCTAACCGGTAAAAACTGGGTTTGAAGCAAAGGCTTATATCAGATAGACTCGAACACTTACCAAACTTATTAGTTATTAAAGTGTACGAATTCACATCTTGCTCTAATATTGACTGATATTTGAGATATCAGTAACGTTTATTGAATGTAAATTTATACATATAGAAATTTAACACTAACAACTCAATATACTATCCTACCATTAACAAATAAACCTTTAATAACTTGCAAAACACTAACAATTGTAGCAAGTGGGAACTTATTAAAACTTAAAACACTAATAGCAACAATAAGAAGAAAGACAAATTGAAGAATCAAGAAAAAAGGTATTGATATCTGATATCGAGAATAACAGTGATATATCGGTCAATATCGCCGATATTGTCGACACCGATATTTTGTACCGATATATCAGCTGAGTTAACTCCTTAGGTCATAATCATATATTATGTAGATGTCCAAATCAGAGTAAACTACTAAATTCAAAAGAAAACAGCTTGATTTGATTGGACAGAATCAATGGAGGCATATGCCAAAACTAGAGTAGTTATTTGAAAACTAAATAAACAAATTAATAAAAGATATTTACCAATTTGCTAGAGTTGGGTTAGGCACTTGTGGCTGATGAATGATCTATGTGGAACAGAAGAAGACAAACACATAATACCACAAAACAAAAAAAAAAAAAAAAAAAAAAAAAAAAAAAAAGAAGAAGATGTCACTTGTGGTGATGCAAAAGAAAGTGGGTTGTCAAAGTTTATATAAAGCAGTTCCTCTTTGGTAAAGATAAAGTTTCAATCTTTTTTCTCATGTGACAATGATTTTGCATCACATGATTCAGCCATCAGAGTTTAATATTATCATGGAATGTAAATGTAAAAAACCATTTAAATGTGATTTTTTTTATTTTCATATAGTTCTCTTTAATCACTAATCCAATTAAATTGGCATGTACTTGAAACCCGTGTAATGTATCATATTCAAATCAACATCAACATGTTAACAATAATAGAAGAAAACATTTTCAACTAAATATCGCGGGTTGCGGCGTAGCTTGTTGTTTGTTCCTACCGTAGATTTCTTATGGTTTTCTTTTGATTTACTAAAGGTTTAATCTTGAAATAATAAATTAAAAAAAAAAGAATCTCTGAAATTTTAGATCTATTAAACATAATCACAAATCACAAGATTCAGACATTCAACATTCGAATAAAGATTATAAAAAACTTCAGATCTATCGATTATAACAGCTTTTCAACAACACCCATATCTTAAATCGATTAATATGATAGAATACCACAACATTCGAATAGATTATTAATGAGATTAAAGGAGAAGAAGATGACCTGAGAGAAGGGTATGGAACAGAGGTCGGCTGGATCGGAATAATAATATAATAATATTAAAGGAAATGGTGGGTGTGAGTGGCCGGCCTGTTGTAGTGCAGGTGAAGAGGACCGCTATTTAAGCTTTTAGGCCAATAGGGTTCTTCGTCTCAATATGTGTGCTTACATTACACTTGTTAATATGGTCCACCATTGGGCCCACACAATCGTAACTTATCATATTAAATGCTATAATATCTCATACTTTAAATTCGAAAAAAGATTTTTTTTCTATTTTTTTTAACACAAAGATAATTTTAGGAATGGTGTAAATGATGCATAACGGCTTGAGGGTTACTTGGAATCAGATCGGTAAAAAGTTCAAATGAGTCGAGCCTTAACGAGCCGAGCTCGATCTTGAAACATGACTCGTTTAATTATCGAGCCCGAGCTCGAGCATTTCATACAAAGACCGTTTAGGCTCGCGAGCCTAAACGAGCCCAAACAAATTATTATTTTATATATAGTATACCCACTATTTAACATTGGCGAGTCGAGCTCGAGCCGAGCTTTGGCTCGTTTAAGCTATCAAACCGAGCTTTTAGCTCCTATTAAATTGTTCTATAATTATTTCGAGCCGAGTCCAGCCGAGCTCGAGCCCTTGGGCTTTACTTTCGAGCCGAGCTCAAGCCCAGTCAAGCTCGGGCCCGGCTCGTTTACACCCCTAGTCATTTGTGAAGGTGAGGGCAAGCTAGTTCGTTTGGTATTTGGTAGAATCATATGTCTTTTAGATAAGATGTCTCATGTTTAAATCTAGATGCTTAAGGTAAGTAAAGTGGAGTAACGATTGAGGTATAATATTCACTTGTGACCTAGTGGTAGGAAGGCTTGGGTTTTTTAGTGAAGACCAAGATCAATCCCCAATTGTGTCATTTTTTTTATAGATTATGATAATAAAGGATTTGAGCTACATCTTGTGAGGTTGTCAGTTCGAATTTCGAGCCTACTCGGGTTTTCGTCCCACCGTGTGTTACAGTATTACGTCAGAGACTTTTGCTTTTGTGGCAACACAACGACTGTCAAGAGGCAGCCTGCGGTATGATTTCGTGGAGGAACGCCCAAGCCAAACTCTGAAGTTAGTGTGAACCCAGTTAAGACAACATAGTTTGTTCAAAGTGCGGCGACGAGCCTCTCCAATTCAGAAAGTACGGTGGCTAGACACAAAGAAAATCATCGTTCAAAAAAATAGGTGGAGGGTAATCTATTTTAAAGAATGTTACAAATGATATTCTTGTTATGGCTCAATTAGTGTTTTGAAAACCGGACCGGACTGGCCAGTCGGATCGGGCTCCGGGGCCTGGACCGGTCCGGTTCGGGTGATTGGACCGTTTCTGCAGCGAACCGGCTTCGGACAGGAAAACCGGCCGATCGGACCAGAAAACCGGCCGATCGGACCAGAAAACCGGCGGTCGACCGAGTTTTTTTTATTATTTTTTTGATGTTTTGGGTTTCGAAGCATTTTTTGGCCCGGTCGAACCGGTCGGACCGATTGGACCAGTGAACCGACCGAGGGTCCGGTTCGACGTTCGGTCCGGTTCTGAAATCCTTAATTAACTTTAATAGATTGTTGCTTTCGTACAATAATACACGCTAAAGCATATATACCCGTATCCTTGAGTTGACTCCAAAGCATATCTATCTATCTATATCTATATCTATATATATATATATAAAAGAAAACGTAAATGCTGACGTGGCGTGCAATGGATGCCTCAACCTTCCCTTGAGAGTGCCACGTGGCATCATAATTGAAAGATTTTAGTGTTTTTTAATTATTTCCTTTTTTAATTAAAAAAAAGATAAACATAAAACCATAAATTAAATTGAGTTATCTTAGGAAAAAAAAGAAATTTAAAAATAAATTTAAAATTTTTTCTCTCATGTTTCCTCCCATAATTTTTAAATGTTTATATCTTTTATATACGAGATTTTTTAAAGAGAAAAATTACACCAAATTAACGAGCGTTTTATTATCTTTCCAACGAGTACCATAGTCCTATATAAAAAACGGAGAAAAATCGACTATTTTTTGTGGGGTTTCGTTCATACAAGAAAAAAAAAACACACAAAGTGTTCATGTTATTCATTAATCATGTTTTTTCTTTTAAACCAGGTTCTTATCTACGATGTTGAAAATCAGCCCAATCGCTATGTTATCATTGAAATTTTACTAGGTATACTTCATCAAGAGAAGTTAGGAGAAAGAATCGTGCAACACTGCAACACATGGTGTCACCTTATAGCAAGGTTATTTTTTTATTTATTTAATTACAAGAGTAATAATTATTACTATTAGTATTAGTATTATTAGAATGGTTATATTTTTCAACCCCGGGACGCTCCCAGAAAGAATTGATAGTTGCTGTCGTGGCGTTCAATGGTGGCCTCAACCATCTCTTGATTATGCCACGTGACATAATGAGATGCAATGATTACAACTTTCAACTTAAGTGTTTGTTTAGTTGATTAGGTTAGGAATTATAAGAGCCATTAGAATGTGAGAAATTAGAGAGATGTGATGAGTTTTTTAATAGTTGCAGCTTACATAAGTGATTATTTAAATGATTACTGATTAGGTTTTAGATTAGGGAATATGAGTTATTACTTATTAGAATACTATGAACATGCAATGATTGAGAGGTTTTATGGTTAGTTAACTTGAGTCATTTGCAATAGGTTATCACGTAAAATTAGATTTTTCAACCCTGGGACTCTCCCAGGATATTATATCCTTGAGTGGTAACGACTGTAGAAAAGCTAATTAAAATGAAAGCGGGTCATGTTGACAATTCAAGGTGATTTCTGATTTTGTAGATGATACAAGTGGTATCCGTGTGTTTTTACAAGTGTACGAAACTAGTAAGGATAATTACAATGGTAAACTTATACATCCAATTAAGTGTTTATTTGGGTTTTCTTTCACTAGTGTCAAAGTGTAATCTTTGACTTTTTATCAAACATCAGTTACGGTATCTATTCTGTTTTTTATAACGTCAATTTTTTTAAAACAATGCTTTTAATGTGTTTGGCTAGCAGGTTTTTTATAAATTGACAACATCTTGTGTTGTACTGGTACAGAACATCTTGTGTTGTACAGACTTGGATGGTTGCATGTGTGTTTATAACGTGTTTTGTTCTGTACTTTTTATGTTGAACATTAATTATGAGCTTTTAGCTTCTTCTTTTTATTTAAAAATGTTAAAATAAAAAAATCTCAGATTATTATATATAACATTTCTGAAACTTCGCTACAGTAAAACGTCTTTTCATGACAATTCCGTGAATAAAAGAAAACACATAGGCAAAGCTTAGAGTAATTCAGTCTACAACCCTTTTTTTCTTTTTTGGACTATGGCAATTCAGAAAATAAAAGCAAAGAGAGAGGCAAAGCTAAAGATCAAAGCCTCAAATAATTGTTGTCTATCTAATTTCTTGTAGTTTCGTGTCTTGGGTCTCTTCTTCCAATGTTCTAGAGAGACTTTTACAAAGAGAAACAGAAACCCCACCCTTTTTTTACATAGTTGCGTAAAAATCGTTGTAGCTCAGTTGGTAGCGCGTCTACCTTTAACCACGTGGTTGTGGGTTCAAGTCTCATGGATGACGTTTTTTTGTTCATACCGGGTTAGATACGTGTCCGCGGGGCAATGCCTGCGGGTCAAATACTAGTTGTTAACAAACTTTAAACAACAACAAGTATTTCTTTTTTGAACGGTGACTTTCTTAACTGGTGTGGCAGAGATCATCACACCCGCCTAATCGGCAGGCCCTGACCACCCACGCGTTCAGACTATGTTGTCTGAACCGGGTCCACGCTGATACGGTGGGGGCTGCGACGTTCGCCCGGAAACCGTACTGCCTCCACACGAGTTAACCTCGTTTGAGTAACAACCAGATGAAAACCAGGTCGCCTCAGATTCGAACCTGCGCATCCACTGGCTTACAGGCTCTCCTCTTCATTGGAATGCTTGTGTTCGAAGTCGAACTTGGGACCTAAACCGGTCCAAGCTCTATCCATCATCCATATGACCACTCCACCATAGGTGGAAGGTCAAACAACAAGTATGCCTAGTAAATCTTATATGCAACAAAGTTGTTGAAGGTCTGAAGAAGGTGAGATGTAGGCAAGGCTTACATCTATTGTTAAAAATATAAAGACTGCTTCTAGAGAGACTCTTGGCTTGAAAAAAAAGTAAGTAAAAAATAAATAAATAAATTGGTACATGAATAAATAAAATAATGCTAATAATAATAGTTATAAACTTGTAATGGTTCAACTTGTTTGTTTTATTTTTGTACAACATTATATATACAAATATAAAGACAACAATAGGGGGGATAATTGCTCCTCTAAACATGAATAGTTTTTGACTCAATAATTACACATAATTCTTTGACTCAATACTTTGACTTCAAGAACTATGTTATTGAATACACTTTGACTCAATAATTAGTTAATTACACATAATTCTTTGACTCAATACTTTGACTCCAAGAATTATGTTGTTTCCTTATACCTCCTCGTCAATGCAAGTCGGTGAAGGTCCAAGACGAAGCATTGTTCGAAATCTTTCAAATAACGGTTTTGGTAAAATCTTGGTGAATATATCGGCTACTTGTTTGTCGGTCGAGATGAATTTGGTGTGTAGTTTTTCAGCGGTTACCAATTCTTGTTGTCACATAATGATAGCCGATGCCAATATGCTTTGCTCGTTTGTGTGAGATATGATTTTGACTTAAGAACAAAGCACTCTTGTTGTCACATAAGAGTGTAGAGCGACCCGGTGGTAGAGCATGAAGTTCCCGAAGAAGAGTAGTTAACCAAATAATTTCAGCTGTTGTATTTTCCATTGCTCTATATTCGGATTCACAGCTGGATCTTGACACTGTTGGTTGATTCTTTGCGCTCCAAGAGACCAAGTTTCCTCCTAAGTATATACAATAGCCGTATGTGGATCTTCGTGTGTCAATACAACGAGCCCAATCTGCATCTAAAAAACCTAATAAAGTAGTGTTAGGTGGACTAGGGGTGAGCATTTGTAGGTTCGGACCGAAAAAAACCCGAGAATTGGACCGACCCGATACCGAAACCGAACCGATATGTTGTTCCTGGGCAAATTTTTGGTTCTATTTTATGGCCCCTTTCGGGTTCGGGTTCGGGTCGGTTCTGGTCCAGGAACCTAAAAAACCCGATGAAACTCTTTGGACCGAATATTATAACCATTTGTCAAAAAGAATGGGTCGAGCCTTGGTTTGATTTAACCTAATAAGGGATGAGTACGTCAACCTAAACAATTAATGTGGAATCCAACTTTGTTGCTTCTTTCGCGTAGACAACACTTCCAGCAGAATGAGATCTAATGCATCCTTTGTAAGCCCCAAACAATCATCAAAATAATTGTTACGGATAAACCATCAACCGTGACTATATAAACGAATCTGATTAAATACCAAATTGGGTATAGATAGCGGTATAATAACTTCAAATCTAGATGATGATTGTGGGCAAGCAGCAGTGAAATTGAAGGATTACGAATATCAATTATCGGGTTCGGTCATTGGATTTGGACCGACTAGACCCAAATTTACACGGACCGAGACCCGACTTTTCTTTAGGGTTTGTTGGTCGGTTCTGTATTTAAGCTTCAGTCGGTTCTCGGGTCAGGTCGGGTGTTTATCGGGTCGGGTCGGTTTTTGTCTTTTGCTCACCCCTAAGGTGGACGATCAAAAGTTAAACCATGTGCTAAAGTGCCCTTAACATAACAAAGAATCCTTTTAACTAGCTCGAAGTGAGTGGTTGTGGGAGTTTGAAGGAATTGGCTAGCTTGATTTACGGCATAAGAGAGATCAGAACTGGTGATTGTGAGATATTGAAGAGCATCTACAAGGGAGCGATAAAGAGTGGGGACACTAAATGGTTGGCCTTCGGAGGTGAAAATATCTTTGGTTGTTAAAGGAGTGGCAACGGGTTTAGAGTCAAGTAAACCGGCTCGAGTGAGAATATCATGGGCATATTTGGATTGATTTAGAAAAAGACCCAATTTTGTGTGATGAACTTCTAGGCCGAGAAAAAAATTTAGAGAGCCAAAGTCCTTTATTTTGAATTCCTTGTTAAGACAAGATGTGAAGTTGTTGATGAAATTTTCATTATTCCCGGTGATAATGATGTCGTCAACATAAACAAGAAGATAAATTAAGATACCTTGGTGATTGTAAATGAACAAAGATGTATCGGCTCGACTGTTTTGAAATCCATGATTAAGAAGGAAGGAGCTTAATCCTTGAAACCAAGCATGGTGTGCTTGTTTTAAAACATATAGAGCACAGTTTAGTTTACACACATGGTTGGGTCGGTGAGAATCTTCAAAACCCGGAGGTTGTTCCATGAAAATGGTTTCGGTGAGGTGACCATTTAAGAACGCATTTTTGGCGTCTAATTGACGAAGATTCCAATTGTTGATGGTGGCGAGACTAAGAACCACCCGGATGGTGGATGATTTGACAACGGGACTAATGGTGTGAGAGAAATCTAGCCCCGGTATTTGCGTGAATCCTTGAGCTACAAGTCGTGCTTTGTAGCCAGTGGCGAAGCTTGGTTTCGGAATCGGTGGGGGCCGGACTCAATTTTTTCCGATCGGTGGTGGCAAATCGGTGGGGGCCGAACTCAATTTCCCTATGAAAATCACAAATTTATACCACTGCGCCATAAAACAGGGGGGCCAGGGCCACCCCTGGCCCTTCTTATCCTTCGTCCCTGTTTGTAGCGGTCAATAGAACCTTTGGATTTATATTTGATTCTATAAATCCATTTTGAGCCAATGATGTTGGTGTTAGTGGGACGAGGAACAAGAGTCTAAGTTTGATTTGCATGAAGGGCTTTGAGTTCGCCATGCATTGCTTGGATCCATTTAGGATTTTTTTTAGAGCGGTTTTGATGCCTTTTGGGATGTGGTGAGTTGAGCAAGGTGTGGAAAATGTTTTGGTTTGAATATCCCAGCCTTTGCTCGAGTGGTCATGGGATGAGAGTCTGTGGTTTGGGTAGGTGCGGTTGTTGAATTTTGAGGAGGTTATTGATGAGCTGGGTTTGAAGTAGATGAGATATGGGCATTTATTAATGGGTTTGGGACTATTGAGGGAGGCATTTGGTTGGTAGATGGGCCGGTGGAAACGGAAGGGGTTTGGGCCAAAGGGCAGTGAGCTGTTTGTAAGCTGGAAGGGGTGGAGGTGTATGGGCCGATTGCGAGTGAAAGGGGTGGGCTTTGGATTGGGCTGGTAGGATCAGAAGGTAATGGTTGGGATGTTGGGTTGAGAGGAACATCACAGAAGAGGAGACACGAAGTGGGATGAGTGTATGATGGTGTGGTGGTTGGTGAGGGAATTTTAGTGACCGTGGGAGTTGGTATTTGTTCCTCAAAATTTTGTGATAGGTAAATCGGTCTTATTAGTGGATGTGTAGTTGTTATGAAAAGGTAGAATGTCTTCATCAAATTTAGTATGGCGAGTTGTGTAGACACGACCTGATGATGGTTCAAGACATCGTAAACATTTATACTTAGGACTATAACCAATGAATATGCAAGGAGCACTTCTTGGTTGAAGTTTATTTTTTGTTTAGTCTTCAAGGTAGGAAAAAACTCGACAACAAAAAATACGCATGTTTGTACGTGGGTGGTTGGTTGAACAAAACTTCAAACGGTGATTTGTCATCTAGAAGTTTTGTGGGTAGGCGATTGATAATGTAGGTAGTAGAGGTAAAGGCATCGAACCAAAGAGTGGGTGGGGCATTGGCATTGAACATCATGGCAAGACCGGTTTCGTGATGTGGCGGTGCTTTCGTTCTGCCCTACTAGTTTGTTTGGGTGTGTGAGGGCATGACAATCTATGATGTATTCCTTGTTGTTGAAAACAGGTTTGAACTTAATGATTGGTGAATTCGGTGCCACCTTCACTTTGAAATACTCTAACATTTGTTGAAAATTGGTTTTGAACAAAGATTAAGAAAGTTGAGAGAATTGAAAAAAAAATCGGATTTTGCTTTTAATGGGTAGAACCAAGTGAAACGGGAATAGTCATCGATAAATATAACATAATACCGATAACCATCCTCGGAGGGCACGGGTGCGGGTCCCCAAATGTCACAATGAATTAAGTCTAGAACATGTTGTGCGCGTTTTGGATTTTCAATAAATGGTAGGTGTTTTGCTTTTGATAATCCATAAGATTTACATAATCCTGGTTTGGGTAATATATTGGTAACAAAAACACGACCAAGTTTATTTAAAGTAGTAATTGTATGAAAAAAGACATGTCCTACCACACTATGCCATTTATTGAATGATGCACGCAAGTGGGATGCAGAATGCACAACAACGATAAACTTGTGACCTTGGGTGAGAACATAGAGACTATTTTCGCACATGCCTTTAGCTAGAACTTCTGCTGTTTTTCAGTCCTGAATTTGGGAAAAAAATCATTAGAAAACAAAACATTAACCGGATAATCATTTATTAACCTACTAATTAAGAGTACATTTTTTGTTAAATTAGGAACTACTAAGACATTTTGTAAAGTTATGGATTTATTTAATTTAGTGTTCCCAATATGAGTAACGGGTGATGATTTTCCGTTTCCAAAAGTAACACGAAGGTCACCATTGTGAGATTTTGAATTAATTAAATCATTAATGGACGGCAACATATGTGTTGTAGCACCTGAATCAGCGGTCCAATCAGAAGAGTCGGATGCTATGTTGCATTGGGCATGAAAAGCCTCGGTAAGATTAGCATCAAGAGGAACCGATTTTTGGGCAAAGGTGGCGAGTTGAGGACAAGTACTCGCATAATGGCCGATTTTGGCGATAAAGTTGGAAATGAGGAGGGCGTTTGGTGTAGGCAGAGGTACGGCCTCATGAGGAAGAGGCGTGGCCTCTTACACGAGAGGAAGAAGATCGGTTGTGAGAAGGTTTGTTTGGGTGGGCATAGAAGGCGGCTTTAGGTGTTTGAGAACCATGTAATTGTTGGACAAACATTTCTTTCTTCTCGGCGTTTGCCAAGAGATCATGAAATGACGGGACCGGACGAATGGCTCGTTGAGAGGTTGAAAAGTTTTCAAATGAGGGGCCGAGTCCACAAAGGATCGAACCAATGACGTTTGTCTTCGTCACTTATGGGATGTCCAATAGCCGAAAGTTGATCGGATAGAGCTTTAAATTTTTGGCCAAATTCTGAAACCGACGATGTCCCTTTTTGAGGGTTTCGAATGGAGTCTTTGAGGTTGTGGATTCGTTCAATAGAGGAGTGACTATCGGCATCGACTAGTGCTTTCCAAACGACTTTGGCTGTGGTATGACCAATAGTTTCCGCCATGGCTTTTTCGGTTAGGGTAGGATTAGGGACAGTTTTGTTATCAGAAATGATGGTTTCGGGTGGAGGAGAGTTGTCACCGGTAACATGGTCGAAAAGTTTGAGGTACGAAAGGACTGGAGTAAGTGGTTTCTCCCATGGGAGATAGATGATGGAAGTTAATTTGATGTTGATAAGGTGACTAAGGGAATCGAGAGGGAGGGGGGGATTGTGGGTTGGCAGCCATGGGAACAAGGAAGAATACGACGGGAAATGAAGAACAGTAGGAAAGAAGGGAAAAAGCTAGAAAGAAATGATCTTTTTTATGTTATTAGGCTGATACCATATAAACTTGTAATGGTTCAACTTGTTTGTTTCATTTCTATACAATACTATATATACAAATACAAATACAACAATGAGGGAGATAATTGCTCATCTAAACATGAATAGACTTTGACTCAATAATTACACATAATTCTTTGACTCAAAGAATTATGTTGTTACCTTATACTAGTAATGACACTAATGAACAGAGAAAGAGAACCGGGGTAAAACTGATAATACGACCATATATGACATAATATAAATCTAAGAGGTTGTTTGATATTGCTTACTTAACCCCAAAATTGCATTTTGTTAAAATTGTTTATTGGCCTATGACTTTTTTGAGAATGAGTTTTTAAAAAAGTGTTTGGGTTAGCTTTTGTGATGGGAAATATCAATATAGTGTTTTATAAAAAGTGTTTATTTTATCTTATTGTGAAGTTTAGTTGTGTGGGTGGATGGATTTGTAATTTTTTTTAGAAAATTCAATATTTATTAACACATAACCACGGAAAAATTACATCAAAATAGCGGGCAGGCGGGCAACAAGCTGCGCCGTCACCCCTGTCTGGACGGCAAACCCTAAGCTACTAAACACGAACCCCCCCCCCCCCCCCCGCGCGAATTCGAGACACTGCTATGAATAACCCGTTGGACACTGGTCAGGAAACGGATGGCTTCTGGTGCCAAGGAGCCAAAGGTATCAAATGTCAGGGGTACAAAAACGTGTTGGTTCTCCTCACAAGCTTTAGCATGCTTCTCAACTTTCTTCGCCTCTGCTTTCTGCACCGCTTGCCCTGCTACAAAACCACTATCCCTCAAACCAACCAGGGGAGATACATCTGTTAGTTCGACACAAGCGTGTTTCCCCCGCCCACCCAAAGACAAGCAGGTCTGCTGAACGTAGGGTGGATCTCCCTTATGCGGGTCCGAGAGGACATTCGCAAGAGCCTCCTTGTTGGCTGAGATCCCAGCCCTTCTTAAAATGCCTCAAAGAACGTCCCGGACCCAATCATGCCTATATTTGAAAACAGGCAACTCCTTACAGTGAACCGCGTGTTCCCCATATTTATGACTTCTTAAAAACAACTTTTCAATCCGTATCAGAAGGCCAGTACAAAAAGTGTATCTACTGTAGCAAAACAACTTATTTGCTTTTTGAAAAAAAAAGGTCAATAAGTTGATTTCAACTCAATTCCAAACACCCTCTAAGTACAAGAATGCTTCGACTCACCTTGCTCACCCAAAAGCAGGCATATCTAGCTCTTAAGATAAAACAAAGACACAAACATATCCAACCCTAAAAATCCTGAGCTTTAATTACGGTTTCACAAAATCATATCCTAAATCATGTCCTAAAAAAATGTAAAATTGTTAACAAACTTTCAATTTTGACAATTCACATTCTAAGACTATGGGATATGGTCCCCTTCCCCCTTTCCTCCGGCTTCTCTCTCTCTTAAACCTCTCTCTCTCTTAAACCCCTCCCTCTCTCTCCACAACATTTAAAAAATTAGAAAAACAAGAAAAAAGAAAAAGAAAAAAACAGGACGGGGAGAACGGGAAGAAAGTCCCGAGCACACCGAAGGCATTTCAGGGGGGGGGGGGTTCCCCTTCGGGAAAAGCTCCATATCAGCCATCCCGAGCTCCTTCCCGATCCATACCCCATAGTATAGTTGTTTTAGTCATTCACAATATACATCAGCAATGTTTCGTGTTTCACATTTATTTAGCTGAAAAAAAAAAAGAAAGACAAACACACAAATCCTTTCACGGTCCTATCATAAATAAACATTATTGATTTTGCTGACAATTTAAAAGAAATTAAAAAAAATAATCTATATATATATATATATATATATATATATATATAAAAGAAAACGTATATGCTGACGTGACGTGCAATGGAGACATCAACCTCCCCTTGAGAGTGCCACGTGGCATCATAATTGAAAGATTTTAGTGTTTTTGAACTATTTCCTTTTTTAATTAAAAAAAAAGATAAACATAAAACCCTAAATTAAATTGAGTTATTTTAGGAAAAAAAGAATTTAAAAATAAATTTAAAATTTTCTTTCTCATGTTTTCTCCCATATTTTTTTAAACGTTTATATCTTTTATATACGGGATTTTTAAAAAAAAATTACACCAAATTAACGAGCGTTTTATTATCTTTCCAACGAGTACCATAGTCCTATATATAAAACGGAGAAAAATCGACTATTTTTTGTGGGGTTTCGTTCATACATGAAAAAAACACACAAAGTGTTCATGGTATTCATTAATCATGTTTTTTCTTTTAAACCAGGTTCTTATCTACGATGTTGAAAATCAGCCCAATCGCCATGTTATCATTGGAATTTTACTAGGTATACTTTATCAAGAGAAGTTAGGAGAAAGAATCGCGCAACACTGCAACACATGGTGTCACCTTATAGCAAGATTATTTTTTATTTATTTAATTACAAGAGTAATAATTATTACTATTAGTATTAGTATTATTACAATGGTCATATTTTTCAACCCCGGGACGCTCCCGGAAAGAATTGATAGTTGCTGACGTGACGTTCAATGGTGGCCTCAACCATCTCTTGATTATGCCACGTGGCATAATGAGATGCAATGATTACAACTTCCAACTTAAGTGTTTGTTTAGTTGATTAGGTTAGGAATTATAAGAGCCATTAGAATGTGAGAAATTAGAGAGATATAATGAGTTTTTTAATAGTTGTAGCTTACATAAGTGATTCTTTAGATGATTACTGATTAGGTTTAGATTAGGGAATATGAGTTATTACTGATTAGAATACTATAAACATGCAATGATTGAGAGATTTTGTGGTTAGTTAACTTGGGCCATTTGCAATAGGTTATCACGTAAAATTAGATTTTTCAACCCCGAGACCCTCCCGGGATAATCAGCCAGTGTAAAATATATGCTTAGCTGTATTTTCAGATAATTCGTAACATAATTTCTGTTGTGGCGAGTATTATATTGTGGTGAAAGTGCATATTTTGATCGGTTGTCACGTATCCACGTGGGGACATTTAGTTCGTGGTAGTCATTTTTTTTTATTTTAATTGCTTTTGCTTTTTCTAACATTTTTTCTTTTGCTTTTAATCAAGCTCGTCCGATCCAGCATTGTAAATCGACGGTTTTAATTTACGAGTGGGCGAAAATATCTAGGTTGCATTAAGCGGCTTTTGTGGAATAACTGAACATGAGAATGTTTAGGCGTTTTGAGTGTGAACTTGATTTTTAGGCGTCGCTTTATGTTATATGGTCGTGGGGTTTCTATTAGGATCGTAGAACACATACGCACACAAAAACGAGTATTTATGTGGTTTGGTTTTAAGCTGATCTACGTCTACGGGGGCAACTGAGGTATTCTTTTTATTGAGTGATGATAAAAAAGTTACAAGTACAAGAGGTTATTTATAGGCCTAAATTAGGGTTAAACCCTATGCTAAACTTAATCACCAAGTTAAAACAAACTGGGCTTCAAACGACTGGGCCTATAGGTGGGCTGAAGACAACATCTCCAACAATCTCTCACTTGGTGTATTCGGACCACGAACTGCACCATCTCTTCTGTACTTCTGTAAATAAGATCTCCCTTAATCTTCAATGCACCTCCAGTTACCCCGATCTCCTCAACATTATTCCTGGAGATCAGCTGAAGCTCTGCACAACTTCAGCTTATCCAACGTTACACATTTAGTGAACATGTTTGCTGGATTCTTAGCACCTGAGATATTCTTCAAGTTGATTGTGCCATCAGCAACTAATCCTCTCACGAAGTGATACCTTATCGCGATGTGCTTCGTCTTCTTGTGATACACAGGATTCTTAGCAAGTTTCACTGCACTTTCATTATCACAGTGCAACAAGTACTCAGTTTGCTTCTTCCCTAACTCTTCCAGAAAAGCTTTCAAGCATACTAGCTCCTTACTGGCTTCAGCTATAGCCATGTATTCTGCCTCTGTTGTGGACAAAGCCACACTTTTCTAGAGTCTGGACATCCAACTGACTGCAGTTTCTCCCACTGTGAAAACAAAAATTATAGGTTGAACAAGAGATTTTATCACAGTGTACTTTTGAGTGGTGGGTTTCATTTGAAATGGTGGCGGGCCAGATCACCAACATCGTCTGCGTTCTCAGGAGCGAGGGGCCTTTTACAATTGGGTTTGTTTACCCAGGCGACCGGACTTTCGTTAAACGTTAAAAAAACAATAACATTATTTTCACATATACATGTATTCTAATCAACTTTATTTATTTTAGTATACGTTTTTTTTTTTCATTTCAAAAAAGACATTTTAGTATACTAAAATTAGATTGGAGGGCGTTTTCATTAAAAAAAAACAAGTTAGGTTATTTTTGAACGTAGAACTAAGTAGAAGTCGGGTACTCTGTATGCGGCTCCTAACGGCCAAAGATGCTCTAGCCGGCCTTTACCCAGACGGACGGAGCCCCTGGCCCACCAGCCATCAGTTTCGGAGAAAACCCAATCATTCACCCGCCCGAAAGACACAACAATGAAATAATTGGTAAAACTCAACGCTCTCAAGAATTGAAACCATGACCTTTCAGTCATAGGTATTCTATTACTGAGGGTCCATACCACTCTACTATAAGATGGGTGGTAAAAAAAAATAAGTGAAGTGTTTTATAATATTTACACCATTTTTAATATTATAATAATGATTTTACGGAACCTGATAGTAATTAATAAATACGGCCAACTTGTAATTATTAGCTATTAAAAACATTAAACCACCTCTTGTACGCGGCTCCCAACAGCCAAAGAAGCTTTAGCCGGCCTTTACCCAGACGGACGGAGTCCCTGGTCCACCAGCCACCAGTTTCGGAGAAAACCCAATCATTCACCGCCCGAAGACACAACAATAAAATAATCGGTAAAACTCAACGCTCTCAAGAATTGAAACCATGACCTTTCAGCCATAGGTATTCTATTACTGAGGCTCCATACCACTCTACTATAAGGTGGGTGGTAAAAAAAAGTGCAGTGTTTTATAATATTTACACCATTTTTAATATTATAATAGTGATTTTACGGAACCTGATAGTAATTAATAAATACGGCTAACTTGTAATTATTGGCTATTAAAAACATTAAACCACCTCTTGTACGCGGCTCTCAACGGCCAAAGAAGCTCTAGCCTGCCTTTACCTAGACGGACGGAGCCCCTGGCCCATCAGTCACCAGTTTTGGAGAAAACCCAATCATTCACCAGCCCGAAGGCACAATAATAAAATAATCGGTAAAACTCAATGCTCTCAAGAATTGAAACCATGACCTTTCAGCCATAGGTATTCTATTACTGAGGTTCCATACTACTCTACTATAAGGTAGATGGTAAAAAAAATAAGTGAAGTGTTTTATAATATTTACACCATTTTTAATATTATAATAATGATTTTACAAAACCTGACAATAATTAATAAATACGGCCAACTTGTAATTATTGGCTATTAAAAACACTAGTGGGAAACCCGCGCGTTGCGGCGGGGTCGACAATATAGGGCGCGGACATAATTCAAATCTTAAAAAAGATTTAGAAAAATTTACATGTAAGTTGTGTATGTGTTAGTGTGTATTATGTAGCTTAGGAACACGATACACTTCTCTTTAGTCTGGTCTAATTGCTCCATCGAACCAACCATCGTATTTAACAATCACAATCAAATAATAATACAAGCTAAACTAAAACAAACTATCTTAATGTGTCATTATTTTTTAAAAGTTTAAGAAGGATCAACATACGGTGTCTTCATCATAATCAACAAGGCATTGTTCATCAGGCGCGAATATCCCAAACATAGAACCCGTGGTCAAGGCAATGTCAATATTAGCTGATCCATCAATCGGGTCAAACACAACAATGTAGTTACCCGAATCGGTTTCTTCCACCGCTACAGGCACGTCTTCTTCCTCGGACGCTAAAACCCAGTTCTGCCAATTGACCTCAAGCAGTTGCAGAACAAGTGCTCAAAATAGTGAAATACACTATAATTAAACATGTCCAATAATGCACAATTTAAAAAGTGAAGAATATACAACCTCATAGGAGATAACATCAAGTTTCTTCTGGTCTTCTCCCTGGATGTTCATGATACCTTGAGCTCCAGTAATATTAATAATGCTAGACCTTTGTAACAAGGATCTTGATCTAATAACTTATTTATTCAATATAACATAGCAACAATTAATATTGAAGTATGCCACCTAACTTCCATAACCATAAAATGTATTCATAGAAAAGTTAAATATCCAATTATATAAATAAATGTTCTAAAAACTAAACTGGTTATCGAACCTACCACTTTCATGATTCACTTGTGAAACCGGTTAGGCCGTAAAACATGGATGAGATCATAATAAACTTCCGATTTTAAAACTACATAACATACAAAATTATAAATACAAATAAATCATAATTACGAATGGTAAAGTTCAGTAACCATACCCTTTTTATGAAGAACATATTCAACTGCCTCTCTCGACATTCTCCTTCGATATCGTCATTCCAGTTCCTGTCCTCTCCGGTTAAAATCACTCAAGTGACAACTTCTCGTGGGTTTAAAATATGCTCCGGTACTTGTTAGTCATTTCAATAATAACTGTTGATTCAACTCTAAATGGTCCAACTAATGCATATCAAACCAATGGAAAGATCCGTAATTAGACTCTTAAATGATTTACTCTTGATCTAATAACTTATTCATTCAATATAACATAGCAATAATTAATATTGAAGTATACCACCTGATTTCCATAACCATAAAATGTATTCATAGAAAAATTAAATAATCAATTTAGTCGGAATTAAGTTAGAACATATTTTGTTATACAAAAATGGTAATAGAAGATATTAAAATTTACAGAACTTCTTTGATTCTAAAGAAAAATAATATAAAACCCAAGTTTTAGTAAACACAAGGGAGAGTGAAGCAAAGACCCAACTTGTTAATAATAATTGGACTGTTTGTAACCAGATTGTTGATCAATGTCATCATCTTCCCCATATAGGGCATAATAAACAAATTCCTATCCCACCCAAAACGGACTAAGTCATCGCCATTGTTTACCCTATAATCCAGATAAAGACTTGTAAACGATCCTGAGCTCGAATTGCTTACCTGAATGACCGATGCAAAGATTCATGTGGACTTTTCGAGCCATTGAACTGACCTGAAAATTAACAACACAAAACTGGTGAAAATTGAAGTGATTGGAAGAATTCTAAACATAGTGATATTAACTGAAGTTGGCTCACTAAGAACATGAAACAACACAGGATCAAAACCTGGAGTTGACGAAGAACGACTGACATCACAGTAACCGCGAAGAACATTAATTTCGTCTACCGTAACACCAACAACAGCCAACAAGCTCGGCCAACAATCACGTGTTATAGTCTTGATCGCTTGACAGCAAGAAACCCCAATATCAATGGTGCCATTGTTGAAGTAGGCCGCAATTTCGTTGCTACATGATCTAACATCATATAGAGCCGTCCAACAGTCGCCAATTATCCTCGTACCATTGTTAATAGTATTGTTTGTTCCACCGTCACCGAGCGGAACGAAAATGTCCCTTGATGAAGCAGTATATGCCAATATGAAGCAGGTGGTGAAGGTGATCAATGATATTATGTTTGCCATGAATGAAAGCTGTAAGGAAATTGACAAATGATGAAGCTTTATATAAATGCTGGTGGGTCGTTTATAAATTTTAAACGGAAGAACTGATGAAGTTGAAATGATGGGGTTAAATTATTTCTACATGTTTATTATTCATTAATCAATAATCAATTATGCATTTATGGTTTTATTTACTTTGCAACATGGTATAGCTTGTGTTGAAAATGCACTAAATCAATTTCGCAGCGTATTGCATTTTAATTTGGCTAAATTTCAACTGCCTCTCTCGACATTCTCCTTCGATATCGTCATTCCAGTTCCTGTCCTCTCCGGTTAAAATCACTCAAGTGACAACTTCTCGTGGGTTTAAAATATGCTCCGGTACTTGTTAGTCATTTCAATAATAACTGTTGATTCAACTCTAAATGGTCCAACTAATGCATATCAAACCAATGGAAAGATCCGTAATTAGACTCTTAAATGATTTACTCTTGATCTAATAACTTATTCATTCAATATAACATAGCAATAATTAATATTGAAGTATACCACCTGATTTCCATAACCATAAAATGTATTCATAGAAAAATTAAATAATCAATTTAGTCGGAATTAAGTTAGAACATATTTTGTTATACAAAAATGGTAATAGAAGATATTAAAATTTACAGAACTTCTTTGATTCTAAAGAAAAATAATATAAAACCCAAGTTTTAGTAAACACAAGGGAGAGTGAAGCAAAGACCCAACTTGTTAATAATAATTGGACTGTTTGTAACCAGATTGTTGATCAATGTCATCATCTTCCCCATATAGGGCATAATAAACAAATTCCTATCCCACCCAAAACGGACTAAGTCATCGCCATTGTTTACCCTATAATCCAGATAAAGACTTGTAACGATCCTGAGCTCGAATTGCTTACCTGAATGACCGATGCAAAGATTCATGTGGACTTTTCGAGCCATTGAACTGACCTGAAAATTAACAACACAAAACTGGTGAAAATTGAAGTGATTGGAAGAATTCTAAACATAGTGATATTAACTGAAGTTGGCTCACTAAGAACATGAAACAACACAGGATCAAAACCTGGAGTTGATGAAGAACGACTGACATCACAGTAACCGCGAAGAACATTAATTTCGTCTACCGTAACACCAACAACAGCCAACAAGCTCGGCCAACAATCACGTGTTATAGTCTTGATCGCTTGACAGCAAGAAACCCCAATATCAATGGTGCCATTGTTGAAGTAGGCCGCAATTTCGTTGCTACATGATCTAACATCATATAGAGCCGTCCAACAGTCGCCAATTATCCTCGTACCATTGTTAATAGTATTGTTTGTTCCACCGTCACCGAGCGGAACGAAAATGTCCCTTGATGAAGCAGTATATGCCAATATGAAGCAGGTGGTGAAGGTGATCAATGATATTATGTTTGCCATGAATGAAAGCTGTAAGGAAATTGACAAATGATGAAGCTTTATATAAATGCTGGTGGGTCGTTTAATAAATTTTAAACGGAAGAACTGATGAAGTTGAAATGATGGGGTTAAATTATTTCTACATGTTTATTATTCATTAATCAATAATCAATTATGCATTTATGGTTTTATTTACTTTGCAACATGGTATAGCTTGTGTTGAAAATGCACTAAATCAATTTCGCAGCGTATTGCATTTTAATTTGGCTAAATTTCGTAAAGCATGTCTCTTTCTCGCTCTCATTCTCATAAGAGACGGCTTTTGAAAGTAAATTTAAGATTTAACAATCAAAATTACAATTCTTGTTTTTTTTTACAACCCACATATGTTTTTATGTTTATTTTGTTCATACAATCATTCAAGCTTAACTTCCTTAGTATAATATATTGATTTTAAAATTTATATTTATATTATAGTCATTTTGCAATTGATATAGACGATCACTTTGTCTTTTTTAATTGAAATCATATAAGGGTGAGAGCTTCAAAACAACTCAAATGATAGTAATGAACATTTTTATAAAAGTAGAATTTTCATAGAATACTTCAAATTTTATTTATACATAAGTACATGATAATCAGTGTACGGACATATTAATTCGCATGTGATAAGGTAACATAGATAAGTCTCTAAATTGATTATATAGTTATAGTACAAGTGCATAATGCAATAAGGGGTTATTATGGGGAACTTTTACATGACATATTTATGTTAAAGCATGAGTTTCTTGATATCCCATCTTAAAATGGGTGTAAAATTACTTTTTTAGACATGTCTCCTCCTTAATAAGGAAAAAACATATCAATTCATGTGTTTGCTACAAATTTATAATTTTTTCTACAACAACAACAAAGCTTGCTTCCAACTGGAACTCCTCTTACTCGGTCCAGGCGAATTCTTTAGACCACTCACCTGAAAAATAGAACTGAATTTGTATTATAAAAGCAAAGAAACATAACAAGAAAAATCAAGAACATATAACTATAAAAACAATAAAATAGAAATCCAACCTTAGCAGAATCAACAGATTGTCAATCGAAGAGAAGAACCAGCAAGATGCGAACATCTGGGTGTGATGGGTATGGAAGAACTTATAGTTTCAAGAAGATGGAGTTATGGAACTCGAAGAGACGATTTCGAATTTCCGAATTAAATTTTTGGTTAAAGTGAATTTGTTTTTTATAACAATGTTATGCGAATGATTATTGGAATGTGAACTAATCACCATTTGTGTAGTTAATATTGTATTTATTATGATGAACCACCAAGGAAGATGAAAGGTTAGTATGAATTGAATTGACTAAGATGCCTTAAAGTGTCTTAAAAGTTTGATGAATGTCCAACTTTAATCCCTCTAAATTGGCTTTAAGTGTATTGTAAATTATGCTTAAATATTTGTACACAATACAAAATTACAATGGTGTACATCCTTGGACATAATATTTATGAAACTCTTTGAAAGGCACTAAAATTCTATTTACAATGTATACAACTTCCTAATAATCGAATATGCTATACTGACACTATATAAAGGTAAAACTTGGACCAAAAACAAATTGTATGCAAGGCAACCAAATCCTGAATTGGCATGTTTCAACCAAACAAACTGTATTAAAGCAGCAGTGAAATAAAACGACGGGAAGATATTACCGATCCAATCTCGATCTCTAAGAACATTTTCAGTTTAGCATTGTGATTCTTATTGGAAACTTCCCTCAATTACCCAACCTGCAGTTCCAATAATAGTTTTGAGTTCAGCTTGTTAATAAAACCAATAGCAACATGATAAATATTGATCTCAACTCTATAGATAAAACACATTAATATTTATAAAAGATATTAGTAATCAAAGAAAAACAATTCCGATTGGGTTTCCTACCAAGCTGTTGAAGGTCGATTAGGATGATGTGTGTGGTTCTGCCTATTTGGCCATACAAGAAGTGTTGAAATTGAACAAGCACACCAATTCTTTTGCAACCTCATCCTGTACACCATAAATATTTGATGAATATAAGTAAGTGTATGATTCCAACAACTAAAGGTATATTATTAACAATATATAAAAGGACAAAAATTACAAATCGACAGTAAAACAAATCGAGCAATGAAAAATACCTCAAATTGGTTAAATGGCGTTTCTTTCTGTATGCGAAATCTATGAACTTTGTCATGGTTGTAATGATATTAGTAAGATGGGTTTTTGAAAAGTAAAACAAGTGTAGAAGACAAGAAAGCAATGACTATAAAAGAGTATTCAAGAGTAATGAAATGGTTTTATTGGGTGTTATGAATGTAGGTTACATCTTGAGAGACATATAAAGTGTGTATTACACAAATATACAATGTGCATAATATGTTATACATGAGGGGTAAAAAGGGTAGGAAATGATAAAAATATAGGGATTTGTAAAGAGGCTTTTCATATGCCATCTTAAAAATTGAGAGAAAATTACTTTCATAGACATGCTTCCTCCTTAATAAGGTAATCTAGATTAAACCACCTCTTGCACATTACCCCCCCCCCCCCCCACCACCCCCCCCAATCAGCCTAATATTCAAGCTATAGTTTTGCTACCCACAAACGAATATTCACGTTACATTTTGTTACCAACAAAGTAATATGTTGTTGGATGCTTTGATGAGCCAACTCGTATGCGTAAATACATAAAAAAATATATAGTAATATTAATAAAATATTAAGAATCAACCCGTATATGTGACGGGGGGTCTTGGAGAGATTTGAGTATGTGGTTATGATTGTAGCACAAAATCTTTAACATGGATAACAATACGATTTTTGATTGGATGTGTTCACGTTGCCTCTTATTCACCATACAATCATCACCTCCATCTAGTGGCGTTTATTTTCTTTGAATTTTGAAGCGTACTCTTTCTTGTTTTTTTGATGAACGGCTTAAAGTACATTATATTTGTCTTTAGCGGAACTTAAACTCTGAATCTCAAGAGAAATAATACCTTAACTTCAATAAATTTCTCAATTGGATCTAACCCCCCCACCAAAAGCAATTTTTAAAATTTGGAGTACGCTTTCATCTTCATCCCTATATTTTGGTCACTTTCATAAAAAAAAAAAGAACATGCCTTGTCGTATTCCTGGCTTAGGAAACTTCGGGTTTTAGTCCACTTTGTTAACCCCATCCATTTTTTTCGTTAAATAACCCTAACCTTATATATTGAATTTCCCCAAGAATGGTGTAAAAAAAATACGAGTACTTTATTTTTCTTTTGGCTTGTACGGCGAATGGTAACAGACTTAAACTATATATAAAACGTTCGCTGTAAGGATTAAAGTGGATAGTTAGTTTCAAAAGACAATATTTGTACATTCATTTATTCTAAACACAACGGAAGTTTACAAATTAATAAGTTAGTTAAGCCAAAGACGATTTTGACTATAAAGACCATTCACAAAAGATTGGACAATAGACAAAAATAGACCTCGAGCTGTTTTAAGTTTTAACACGTGCTAGAGATAATACTTTTGACCTGTTATCCAATCCATCCATTTTCCGCCTCTCAAATATGTAATCATTACACAATTACAATTTGAACATGTTTGCATGACAATGAAAATGAAAAAAAAAATATGCATATATTTATTGCAAAGTGTGTGTGCTTGTATGTTCTATTTGCGTCATTTGTAAAGAAGGAATTTAAAAAAAAAAACCCTATAAATATGATATTCCAGCTCTATTTTTTCTTTTAGAGCACATTTGGGTGATGACATGGTGCTGTTTATTTACATGTCTACACATGTCACGTGTACTGTTATACAGATTTCTAACTATTTTCCTTTTTAGGCAATGATGGGGCCTCATGTTTCATCATTGTGATTAGCTTTCAAGTCATGCATGAAACCTTATTTCACTTTTAGCACGTCAGTTAACCAAGAAATATAGCAACCAACATTGAAGTTGCATGATCATAAAGTGGATGATATGATTCCTTTTGATTTTAGTAGATATAAGAGACCAAAGTCCCAAACGGTTGGAAATACACTATATGGGTTTAGTGTTTGTGTTGACAAAGTTAGGGGCTGTTTGGTTGATTAAGTGCTGAATCATTCAGCATCCCTTATGCTTAATGGTTCAACACTTAATCATTCCATTCAGATGCTGAAACAAACAGTCTAATGCTGAATTATTCAGACCTGAATGGTTAAGAGGCTGATTAAGAGGCTACCAAACAGCCCCTTAGAGAAGCTAGGTTTGTGTTCATTGCTCGTATTCGCATGCTTGGAATTGGTTGATTGGACACTAGATAAAAAAAAATAGATATTAAAATGTTTTAACACGTGCTAAAAGTAATACTTTTCAGGGTTTTTAATTCTGTAGTATCTAGATCATGTTAAAGAATTGGGATAGGTTATGTTTTTTTGGGTATCTTGCAGGTTTTCTCTTTTTGATGCATTGTACATATGTGGCCATTTCCGTTGTTATTGAATAAAAGGTTCGTTTTGACTATTCATTAAAAAAAGTAATACTTTTGACCCGTTCTCCTATCCATCTGATTTCCATCTCTCATATATACAATTACTAGTAGGAAGCCCGCGCGTTGCCGCGGGAGCGATAATATAAAATGTGATATTCTATATTTAGTTTTATCAATTTTCTCGTGTATCGTGTCCATGAGGATTTATGTACCCTAACTGAGCCTTAAAAATATGCTAAAACTGTGTGGAATGCATATACATGTGTTGGTAACGATAAATACTCTAAATCATTATATCCACCATTCAAATTATAAGTTTTTTAATCAATTCAAAATCGAATTCCATGTTTAAATAAGTTTGAAATTAGGAGTGGAGGTTAGTGGTCGATTGAGGGTGCCCCGCCCCACTCTCATTTTCATTGCTCAATAGTGTAAGTTTACGTGTCATTGGCCTAAATTTTTATACGCAATATTGTGTCCAACCCCTTCCGTTTTATGGGTCGTCCCTAACTGTCGTTGCGCCAAGGATCCGGTGTGTGTGCAAAACACTTAGGACCATGTAGCAAACTAACCATGCTTCTAATCAAATTCTCACTTCTAAATGAGAATTAATTTCCCTATGTTTCAATACTTATTTAAAAAAAAACATAACATATATGAATAACCCATTAAAAGCTCAATTTAAGATTCATGTTATTAATCAATACAGGAAATGAGTTCAAAAATCATTAATCAAAGTTGTAGACTCTAATTATGCAGCACACCTAAATGATTGTAACCTTTGATATAGTTATTTTAAAAAGCATAACATGCATGAATAACCAATTAAAAGCTCAATTTCTAGTCTAAGTTAAGACTAAAAGATTGATGTTACCAATCAAAACAAAACAGGAAATATGTTAATAAATCATTAATCAAATTTGTTAGTTGTAGTTATACAACACAACTAAATGGGCGAACCAATCCTCATGATTGAAGATTTAAACATTTTTATAGTCTTAACCAGACATAGCATAGATCAATAACCAACAAAAAAATAATTAACAGCAAAAAAAATATATCAATTCATGTGTTTGCTACAAATTTAGATTTTTTTTCTACAACAACAACAAAGCTTGCTTCCAACTGGAACTCCTCTTACTCGGTCCAGGCGAATTCTTTAGACCACTCACCTGAAAAAGCACTGAATTTGTATTATAAAAGCAAAGAAACACAACAAGAAAAATCAAGAAAATATAATTATAAAAACAATAAAATAGAAATCCAACCTTAGAAGCATCAACAAATTGTCAATCGAAGAGAAGAACCAGCAAGATGCGAACATCTAGGTGTGATGGGTATGGAAGATCTTATAGTTTCAAGAAGATGGAGTTATGGAACTCGAAGAGACGATTTCGAATTTCCGAATTAAATTTTTGGTTAAAGTGAATTTGTTCTTTATAACAATGTTATGTGAATGATGATTGGAATGTGAACTTTTTTTGAACGATCAACTAAAGTATTGCCGGGTACTCTGTACGCGGCCCCCAATGGCCGAAAGGGGCCCCAGACGGCCTCTAGTCCGTACGGAAAGAGCCCTTCGGCCCACCCGTCTCCTGTTCCAGGGAAAACCCGACCCACAAACCCGCCCGAAGGCACGACGGTAGTGAACCGGTAAAACCTGGAGGGATCAGGAGTCGAACCCATGACCACAAGGGTCAAGGGTCTCTCCATCACTTCCCAACCACCTACCCCACCACAAGGGTGGGGGTATCCATCACATGCCTCCCGTGGGAATCGAACCCGGCTCCCCCAAAGAAAGAACCGACCCTTTTACCACTAGGCCACATGATCAGGATAATTGGAATGTGAACTAATCACCTTTTGTGTAGTTAATATTGTATTCATTATGATGAACCACCAAGGAAGATGAAAGGTTAGTATGAATTGAATTGACTAAGATGGCCTTAAAGTGTCTTAAAAGTTTGATGAATGTCCAACTTTAATCCCTCTAAATTGGCTTTAAGTGTATTGTAAATTATGCTTAAATATTTGTATACAATACAAATTACAATGGTGTACATCTTTGGACATAATATTTATCAAACTCTTTAAAAGGCACTCAAATTCTATTTACAATGTATACAACTTCCTAATAATCGAATATGCTATATCGGACACTATATAAAAGTAAAACTTGGACCAAAAACAAATTGTATGCAATGCAACCAAATCCTGAATCGGCATGTTTCAACCAAACAAACTGTATTAAGGCAGCAGTGAAATAAAACGACAGGAAGATATTACCGATCCAATCTCGATCTCCAAGAACATTTTCAGTTTAGCGTTGTGATTCTTATTGGAAACTTCCCTCAATTACCCAACCTGCAGTTCCAATAACAGTTTTGAGTTCAGCTTGTTAATAAAACCAATAGCAACATGATAAATATTGATCCCAACTCTATAGATAAAACACATTAACATTTATAAAAGATATTAGCAATTAAAGAAAAAAATCCGATTGGGTTTCCTACAAAGCTGTTGAAGGTCGATTAGGACGATGTGTGTGGTTCTGCCTCTTTGGCCATACAAGAAGTGTTGAAATTGAATAGGCACGCCAATTCTTTAGCAACCTCATCCTGTACACCATAAATATTTGATGAATATAAGTAAGTGTATGTTTCCAACAACTAAAGGTATATTATTAACAATGTAAAAGAACAAAAATACAAATCGACAATAAAACAAATCGAGCAATGAAAAATACCTCGAATTGGTTAAATGGCGTTTCTTTCTGTATGCGAAATCTATGAACTTTGCCATGGTTTGCATCATGAGTAACCTAGACATGTCAAGTAATGATATTAGTAAGATGAGTTTCTTGAAAAGTAAAACAAGTGTAGAAGACAAGAAAGCAATGACTATAAATGAGTATTCAAGAGTAAGGAAATGGGTTTTATTGGGTGTTATGAATGTAGGTTACATCTTGAGAGACATATAAAGTGTGAGAGGAAATATAAAGATTTGTAATATGTTATACATGAGGGGCAAAAAGGGTAGGAAATGACAAAAATATAAAGATTTGTAAAGAGGTTTTTCATATGCCATCTTAAAATTGAGAGGAAATTACTTTCATGGACATGCTTCCTTCTTAATAAGGTAATCTAGATTACACAATTATAAATTGTACATGTTTATTGTTTCCACGATAATGAATTAAAAAAATGAAAAAGAAATATACATGTATTTGTTGCAAAGTGTGTGTTGGTATGTTTAGTTCATATGTTCTATTTTTTAAAAATTTATTAATTGTGCCATATGTAAAGAGGGATTTTAATTTAAAAAACCCTCCAAATATTGTATGATATTCCAGCTCCAATTTTTCTTTTAGAGCACATTAGGGTGGTGTTGTTTATTTAGAGTTAATTAACAAAACCGTCCATCTGGTTTGGGCCAATATGCCACTCTAGTCTAAATTTTTAAAAATTGCTTGAACAGTCTCTGACTTTTGAAGAAATAGGCCAAAACAGCCCAAAAACTTAACCCAGTTAAGTTTCTGTCGTTAAGTCATGGGCAAATTGGTCAACTCACTTAATAATTTTAAATTACTTAATCTCATTAACTTCACCTAATCATATATTTTTACTGGTTTTTGGTTCAAAAAAGGAAAAAAAATTAATGTAGACTTTTAACATCATGTTAACATGTTAACACATAACTTTTTTAAGACCCCTTAATACAAAAAGTGAGTGATATGCAATGCAAGTTAACATGACATGTCACCTTTAACACCACATATGATAGAGAATAGCCATAGCCTAATAAAATATATAAATTCAGTACTACTACTTGTTTCCTTTTAGTAAGTTCAATATCTGGTCAACATATAAGATTTCCAAATTCCATGCACATGCATTGTGAGTGTGGGCTTGGGCAGATTGGTTATGAGAGAGATTATTTTAGGTTTTGTATATCTACATTAGATGGTCCAAGCCCAAATAATTGGGCTCTTTAAAAATATAAACTCCAAATTCCAAAAGCCGAAGGGGTCCAATTTGGTGCTGTACATGGACTCACTTTTGTAATTTTAATTTTCTAACAGTAAATTTAATAATAATAGTCAATTAGTCATGTATAAACAAACTATAAAGTGAGCATGTCATATGTAGCTCGTTGGTATCATACTATCGTCTGTTCTTGTCATGTGACTGATTCTATAAACCAAAATTCGATTCCTTTTGATTCAGTTGTTTTTTCATACTAGTGGGAAATCCGCGCTTTACGGCAGGACCATTGAACCGAACAAAAAAAAAACAGATAAAAAACGTAGAATAACGCACACGCATGACGGCAAGTTTACTCACCAAATTAAAAAAAAGGTTAGAAATTATCATAGAAAAAGCTAAGTAAGTTGAAACCTTAACAAATCTACATAAAAAAAGGAAATAACAAACTAAAAAAAATTGTAATGACTTGTTCGTCTATGCTTAGATGACTTGTACATTATCACAAACAACTTTAATTTAAACGAAGCTTACATTAAAACGTATATAAAAATAGAACCAATAAAGGAACTTTGTATTTCTATTTCTTCTAAACACAAGATAATATTATAAAAAATAATAAGTTTGACCCATGTCATATAAAATAATTTTAAGAAAAATATAAAAGCACGTTATTCTATGAATAGTGCAACTTTACGTTGCTTAGTAAGGTATGCTCTAATGATGTCAAAGTATTCAAAGTTTTATAAACTATATAATTTTATATAAAAGATTATAACAAAACATGTAAAATTATAAATTGTTTTTATATGTTTTTTTATTTCATATGTTGAAATTAATTGTAGAAATAAATGTCATGAGCTATCATAAATATCTATTGACTCTTGAATTCATCTAGATTAAATATGTTGTTTTAAAGACCAATTTGCCCCCAAAATGTAATTATTATGTGCATTGTGTGTTGTACCATAATCAAATTAACTTGTACCTCTTAAATTTTTAGAAGTCCTTGTCAAATGCTTTATAATATATATACTAGCAGGAGCCTGCGCGTTGCGGCAAGGCTATAGAATGTTTGAATGTTGCGTTTTGGTCAAATTTATGATTTTCGATTCGATTCGACCTGAAAATTCAAATTGAATTATATATAACTTGAATTTCTTGTACAAAAAGTATATATATATATATATATATATATAATTTTTGTTTATTTAGCTCGATTCGAACTCAAACATAAATCAAATTGTAATTTAAATAACCTGAATAACCCGAAAACAGTCGCGCTAAACATCCATATTCCACTTATTACTTTTACCTGTTATATTATAAAGATTCAGACCAACTTATAACTGGATCAAATTTATCCTATATTATTGTATAAAAAAGAACATTACGTTGTTACCCGAAAGCATGATGGGTAAAGTGCATTCTTGCTAGTTGTTTATTAATCTCCAGAGGCTAATCCAAAAATTATATAACGAACATGTGAGTTTGTTACAGTTAATTTATTGTAGATAAGACATACAAAATATAGGAGGTTAAAATTATGAATCGTGTAATATTATACAAACTAATTTTTTGTTTCTTGTTTTTGCTTTTTAATTTTAACCTTCAACTATTAATCATTAATTTGTTGTTTTTTTGTCATTAACTAATGAAATTACAATTTTACCCCTATGCATAAACATGAAATGACAACTTTACCCGTCCAGCATCCATTATATAGTAGTATATATATAGATATAGATAGATAGATGCTTTATAATATAGTATATATATATATAGTATAGCTATAAATATAGATAGTATAGATATACGTATATAATTATTTTACACATTTTATTAAATAAAAGTTATTATACATATATATACACACACATACACATACACACACACACACATATATATATATAGGATTAGGATCCGTTGAGAACTCGACGTAAAATGCAAAAAAAAAAATTGCACCTTGTTGTAAAAACACGTAAACTCCGCTGTAAAAAAATACATTAATTTACGCCAAATTATACCGGTGTAAGTATATTAATATTTTATTCATTATTTTATTGTTGTTTATTTCTGGACCACATCTTTATTTTTATATTAAAATAAGTGTGTGGTTATAAAGTGAGTTCCTGAGTTCTCACAACTCAAAGGAGTTCTCAAATGATCCGGATCATATATATATATATATATATAGGGTGTGGCTAATATGGAAACCCTATCTTTTGGAAAACCTTGCAAACACTATTATGACCATTGATCAAGTTTGATCAATGGTTCATAATTAATTTGTATATAATATTCAAAAGCAAGTGGGCCATTATAATAAAAAATAGGAATAAGGGCATTAAGGTAATCTTACTTTATGACACTTTTTTTCTGAATCCTAGGTTTAAAAAGGTTGATTTGACACTTGTCAAGTCACCTCTCTCCTACTTTATGGCACGTTAGTGTTGTGATACAAAATGCTGACCTCGTGTGAGACATCACTAACATGTGTTAACAGGCATGTACTAATAGAACATAATAAAAGAACACATAAAATGTGTATTTATTTAAGAATTGATAAAAAATTCTGACCTTGTGTGAGACATCGCTAACATGTGTTGCCAGCCATATACTAAAAGAACATATTAAAAGAACACATAAAATGTGTATTTATTTAAGAAATGATAAAAACGGTCATAACAATCAACACTAAAAACACATCAAAAACCGTTTAATACAAACATAATTGTTTGTGAATTTTCAAAAAAAAAAAAAAAACTATCATAACAACATAGAAAAAATCTAGCTATGCTTCGTTCTTGATCCTCATCATCATCTTTAACTCAAACATCTATTCACCTACAAAAAAAAGTAAACACGTGTTAGCTGGGCTCTACAAAACACATAATGGAACATCAATGACATGTGTTAGTGTATTCTAAAACATATGTTTTACTGAAATAACGTATGTCATACAAACCGTAAAACATGTTAGTTGGGTATATACTAACATGTGTTAACATCACTAACATGTGAAAGGGCGTATACTTACATATGTTTTCTGAAATAATGTATGTCATATGAACCCTAAAAAGAATAAACCCTTTTTCAGTTTTCATAAACATGTGTTAGTTGGGTATATACTAACATGTGTTAACATCACTAACATGTGATAGGGCGTATACTAACATATCTTTCCTGAAATAATGTATGTCATATGAACCCTAACACCTGTTAGTTAGGCATATACTATCATGTGTTAGCATCACTAACATGTGTATAAAAACACATGTTAGTTGGGATCCTAAACCACATAATCAAAAAAATTTAATCACATGTGATCTATCAACCTCATGTCCCCCATCCAATAACAATCTAACATAAACAAAATAGTAATAAAAAAAAATAAAAAAGGTTAACATAAGTTTTTTTTTTTTTTCATTCAAGCATTTGATCAAACACTTGGTGTGCAACCAAAAACTATCCCCAAAAAATAATAATATTATTATTTGTCAAAAAAAAAAAACACTCCTCACGTATACAGAGACGCACGCCACTAATAATAATAATAATAACACTTTGACAAAAAAGAAAGAACACAATACTGACTTTCAAAATGACTTTCAAAATGAGTTTTATCTCAGCATACACAAACAGTTTAAACCAAAACCCCCAAATTATTTTAACTTAAACCTTAATTAAACCTAAAAATTAAAAACTAAAAATTAAAAAATACTTACAGAGATGACGTTAATGATGGTGGTTGTGGCTGTTCTTGTTCGACGAGTCAGTTGACCTGCAGTTGACTTTTGTTGACTGATATTGACCGATTCTTGACCTGTATCCCAAACCATCGTCAATAACCAAACATTTCACCTATCACATGTAGCTCCATGACTCCCATTTTCTGGAACCATCACCATCTCTATTAACTGAAACCACCATCTAGCATCACCGACTAATCCTCCTTCTCTAAACAAAACCCCAAACCATTTCCTTATCTGATTAGAACCCTAAACCGCCGCCTCTATCATGTCAATAACACTACCATAAACCCTTCCATCTCAATCATACCACTTCGATTATTAGAGGAAAAAAAAGGGAAATTCTGATGGTTAATACCTGTGTTTGCCGACAACCTGGTGAAGCAAGCGCCGCCGCTAGGCCTGTAAACGAACCGAACAAACACGAACACAGGCGTGTTCGTGTTTGTTCATTTAACTTTAACCGAACACGAACACGAACACATAATCGAACACATTTTTGTGTTCGTGTTCGTTCATTAAGAAATTTGTTGTGTTCGTTTTCGTTTATGTTCGTTCATTTAAACCTAAACGAACAGTTCATGAACATAAACGAACGCAAATGATCAATATAAACGAACACAAATGAACATAAACGAACACAAACAAAAACAAGTTAATAATGATTCATGAACATAAATGAACGTTAGGGTTTGGGTGGAGAGCGGCTGTGAAGTGTGAAGAGCGGCTAATAAGTGATATGTTTAGAATGTTAGGGTTAGGGTTAAGTTTTTAAACATATGAATTAAGGTTACTTAACAAAAGGAAATAAATAATAAAAATAAAGCTAAGTTTAATTAAACGAACATAAACGAACAAAATAAACGAGCATAAACGAACGTTCATGAACATAAATTGAAATATAAATTTACTAACCCATTTCAATTTCTCAAACCAGTTCGGGTTGAAAACAAGTTTGGGTTCTTTAAGAAGGAATAGAACCGATTTTGGCCAAATCGACACGGGCTAGAAACCAGAATGGGTCAAAAATAAACAAACCTCCTACAACTGAATTGTGTTGGGGGAAACTAAAGCATTTTTCTTATTTTTATGATCTTTTAGTTTTAGGTTTGTTATTTAGTGTTATTATTACTATTTCGTCTACATTTCTATTTAACTTTCATTCAAAATTGGTTTGTCCCGCCGCATAGCGCGGTGTCACTTCTAGTTTGTATATAATAATCAAAAGGCAAATGGGCCACCATAATAAAAAATAGGATTAAGGGCATTAAGGTAATTTTAAATTAATTTTTTATAATTTAATTTTTTGAATCCTATGTTTAAAAAGGTTAATTTGACACTTGTCAAGTCACCTCTTCCTACTTTATGGCACTTTTTCCAGCACAAATATTAACGTATGTTAGTATTGTGATACAAAATTCTGACCTCGTGTGAGACATCGCTAACATGTGTTAACAGGCATATACTAAAAGAACATAATAAAAGAACACATAAAATGTGTATTTATTTAAGAAATGATAAAAACGATCATTACAATCAACACTAAAACATATCAAAAAACGTTTCATACAAACATAATTATTTATGAATTTAAAAAAAAAAAAAACTATCATAACAAACATAAAAAATGATCTAGCTATGCTTCGTTCTTGATACTCATCTTCATCTTTAACACAAAACATCTCTTCACCTACAAAAAAGATAACACGTGTTAGTTGGGCTCTCCAAAACACATAATGAGATATCACTTACATGTGTAGTGTATTCTAAAACATATGTTTTACTGAAATAACGTATGTCATATGAACCTAACACATGTTAGTTGGGCATATATTAATGTATGTCATATGAACCCTAACACCTGTTAGGCATATACTAGCATGTGTTAGCATCACTAACATATGTATAAACAACACCAAATCTGCAGTGCCAAATGTATCATACTCAATTTTACAACTATGTTAATACAACTACTCAAATACGATTAATAGGGTTTGAAATCCAACAATAATACATTTAAAAAAATCAAATCAGAACCAATCCAAATCCATATACCAAAAATTTGTCCTCATATTCATGAAATATATAATACAATAAAAGACATCAGTAGCATGTGTTAGCATATTCTAAAACATATGTTTTACTGAAAATAACTTATGTCATATGGACCCTAACACCTGTTAGTTGGGCATATACTAGCATGTGTTAACATCACTAACGTGTGTGAGCATCACTATTCATGAAAACCAAAACTGGAACAGATACACATGTTAGTTGGGATCCTCAAACACATTATGGGACATCACTTATAACATGTGTTAGCATATACTAACATAAAAAGACTACACATTTATTCATTATTCACAAGTGATCTATCAACCTCATGTGCCCAATCCAATAACAATCTAACATAAAAAAAATAATAATAATAAAAAAATAAAAAAAGGTTAACATAAGGTTTTTTTTCATTCAAGCATTTGATCGAACACTTGGTATGCAAACAAAAACTATCCCCAAAACTGTTATTATTATTATTCTAACAAAACCCAAAACCTAACAAAATGCACATGTTGTATATATGATTTATCAAACAATAAGATATAATGTTTTTATAATATTTTTCATATAAGTTCAAAAAAAAAATACAGTAGAAAAAAATGATGATGCCGCTTGTTTTTATAATATTTTTTCATATAAATCCAATCCACATGATCTTCAAACGAACAAAGTAGAAAAAAAGATCCAATCCACGAAATATGGTGTTTTTATAATATTTTTTGTATAAACGTTCGTTTCTACCCTTATACGTTTATATGATGATGCCGCTACTCTCTCGTATTCTCACAAACAGAGCAGAAAAAAGAAAGGGGAGAGGAGAGAGAGAGAGAGAGAGAGAGAGAAACAGTACTGGCGCCAGATGTGTAGTTGTCGGAGCTTCCATTTTCACCAAAGCTCTGTTTATCCGATGCTCTGTTGTGGTGGCGGCGGTGGTTGTGGTGGTGGTGGTTCTAGAGAGAGACAGAAAGAGAGGATGGTAGAGAGAGAAAGCCTGCATTTGAATTTGAAAAAAAAAATGAAGAAAGAGAGGGGGAAAATAATATATATAGGGAGAGAAAGGGGATAGTGTAAATGTCCAAAGTACCCATTCATAATATAATATGGTGCAATATTGACTTGGATGGTGGCACAATATGGGCCAATGGATGGGTTTCTTAGGGTTTTTTTTATTTGGGAAGGTTTGCTACCTATACTTCCACTATATATATATAGGGTCAAGTTATTCTACACAGTGTAAGAAAAATGACAATGGTGAGAAGGATAAAAAAACACAATAGATAATGAAATATGACACAATGCCAAAAAAATATAACACAATGCTGAAGAAAAAAGACACAATGAATTGAAAAAAAGACACAATGATGAAAATAAGAAAAATACACAATGGTACATAAAAGACACAATGATATAACGCATATTCTAAAAACTACAAGCTAAAACCCCCCAAAAAAGCGACGACTTAAAAACTAACGTCGTAGGGTTCGATAAGACGGCTCCAATGCCGCTTGAATGAATTTAATCGGAATCCGTTTGATACCCTTCCTACGACTTCCTATGTTTCTTTCACTGTGTATTTGATCCTAACCCATATATATATATATATATATATATATATATATATATACACGGCAATGATTAATAGAAAACCTCAAAAATTTAAGGAAACTCTAGAAAACCCATTGAAAAACCCACTTCCCGAGCTTTTTTTATTTGACAATTTTAGGGCATGTAATATACATGTTTTTAAAAGTTTTAAGACAAAAAAAATAAAAAAAGAGCCGATAATTTTTTTAAATAAATAAGTTTTGCATCGTGACAATATGCTAACATATGTTACGATGCAAAACTTATTTATTTAAAAAAACGATCGGCGTTTTTTTGATTTTTTTTGCTCAAATCTCTTAAAAACATGTATTATACCCTAAAATTTTCAAATAAAAAAAGCTCGAGAAGTAGGGTTTACTCAAAAAACGTGGGTTGACTACCAATACTTTGCCTATATATATATATATGTGTGTGCGTGTGTGTGTGTGTGGTGTGGCTCCTACACAAAGTGCATTTTTCATACAAAGTGTGATAAGTCTATATAGGCATTGTGTTTTAAATTTTGGGCATGTTGTTTATATTCTTTTGGCATAGTATTATATATAAAAAACACAAAATGTAACAATTTAAAATACTAATTATTGTATTTCTCGACATGCAGTCTAAAACACCATGCGAAGAAAGTAATCAATGTGTTTTGAATTTCATGTCTAGAATACATTTGATTGTGTTTTAAATCGTTGAGTTTGGTGTTTTTCAATATAATACAATGCAAAAGGAATAAAAAAACGTCATAGCCAAAATTTAAAACACAATGACTACATAGAGTTCTCAAACTTTGTACGAAAAATGCACTTTGTACAAGAACATATATATATATATATATAGGTTTGATTTAATAAACTGTTTTAGATCATATGAAGGTTGTTCAATGGTTTGATTTAGCCAGAAGATTTCTCCAAAATCTATTTGTGATTTTATCATACATGTTTGTAGAAAGTTTGTTGCTCTATTGTGTTCAATAAAGATTCTCTTTCTAGCTGTTCTGTAAATGTATGAATATGCAAAAGGAAATGATGAAATTATTTTGCGACCAATAACTGGCATGATAGCTCTGGCTGCTATATTTCCTGTTGTTAATATAATCTTCTCCCCAAGTTGGTTGAAAAGGTATTCTTTCTTTCTATTTAGCTTGATTTCCAAATAATCAATCATACCATGATGGTATAATGGAATTATTTGTTCTTCAGTTATCTTTGTAGAATGAAAGACCGGTAATAATAACAACCCTGTTCCCTTTCCATTTTCATATGTTCTTTCTACTATGTTATATCCTTTGTTTTTGCTGTCCATTGCGAATGCTAAATCTACAAGTTTGTGTTGTAGATTATAAAGGATTAGAGAAAAACCCTCGCATATCTTTTATGAAACAAGCTATTCAAATTTTGGAAATCTTTCTATAACAGGTTTTAAGCAATGCCTTCAAAGAGTATCAAGAATCCTTGTCCTGAAAGATTCAAAAGTCTTGTATATTTATGTTATTTCTTTTTCATTTTTTTCTCGAGTTTTTGTAATAACTGTGTATTTTTTGTCTTGAGCAATGCAATTTTTTGTTTAAGAATATTATTTTCTATTTTCCACACACACATATATATAGGCTAAGTATCGTTAGAAAACCCACGTCTTTTTTAGTAAACCCTCAGAAAACCCTACTTCCCGAGCTTTTTTTTTTTTTTTTGAGAAATTAGAGCAAGTAATATACATGTTTTTAAGAGTTTTGAGCAAAAAAAAGCACCGGATGGTTTTGTTAAAAATAAAATAAAATAAGTTGTGCTTTGTAACATATGTTAGCATATTTTTACACTGGTAACATATGTTATGATGCATAATTATTTATTTAAAAAAAAACCGTTCGGCGCTTTTTTTAATTTTTTTGGCTCAGAACTCTTAAAAACATGTATATTACATGCCCTAATTTTTAAAAAAAATAAAAAGCACGGGAAGTAGGTTTTTCTAGGGGTTTTCAAGAGTTTCCTCAAATTTTTAGGGTATCTATAGAACTTTACCCTATATATATATATATACGGGGATGATCAAATCAAAAGAAACTTATCATGAGAAGAAAAAGAAGAAATGACATAATGGTAAAACATTAAATCCTTCAACTCTTCTTACATTAATTATTATCCCTCTAATTAATTATTTATTAACATTTTATCTTACACATATCAAAATTCATTCTACATGTATCAAAATTATCATATGTTTATCATACACATATCGAGATTATCATATCTTTATCCTACACATATAAAAATTCATCCTATGTATATCATACACATATCAAATTATCTTTCACTCTGAATTAGGTATGCATTGAAAGAATTTTTTTTCCATATATGATGAGGGGAATGTTTCTTCCCCCCCCCCCCACATATATGCTTTGAATTGAAGTGTTTATTTATATCTACATGCTTTTTCTATTTTAATTATTTTTCATTTGATGGTTTTCGTGCTGATACAACATGTCCTTAAAAGATCCCTAGCTTTTAGGTTTACACGAGTGTGTGATTCATAGTTATGTATAGTAGATGGTGTTAGAAAATGAATCAAGCGGGATCAGAAAAAATATCATCATTTCCCAGATTAGAAGATTGTGACAGCCATGGATATCTCGACAACTAATCAAGATCAATTATATAGTCGTTGGGCTATTTTACCTTATTTAGATTATTTGAAAAACTTTTAAATTGTAATCTTTTTTGTCAATCTTAAACACAAGAACAATATATTCAACTTTCAATCTTTTCAACCTTTTATTCTCTGATTCTCATCATGGTATCAGAGCAGCGTTCGTAAACCGACCTGCTCATCATTTACCGAGTAGTTTGTTCCTTTTAAACCCAAGCCATCATGTCCGGAAATGGCAACTCGAATTCCGACTTACTCATACAACTCGCAAATCTGTTCAAAAACTCCCAGCCACAGAACCCAAAATTATCCGACAGTTTACAAATCAACCTCAAACTCATAATGTGGATACATGGGAATGCGGGTGTCCGCGTTTGGGGATTTTCAATAGTAGTTAGCATCCATGCCCATACGTTCGGGTGGGCTTAGGCCTCTATTCGACATAGTATGTGTCAGCTTATGCTTTCGTGGCTTCCGAAGCCCAATCTTGGAAGTTGCATGACCACATTATGAGAGACATAAGATAAAGTTTGAGTAAATAGCATGTCTATTTGGAGTTCAAGCTTCTGCCAAGTGAAATACTTTAGATAAGCATGCGATGAACATTGAGAGACATGATGACATAGATGTCTGTGTTTTATGAGGGACATTAGAGGTTAGACTTTTTAATGGATATTACTTATATGTGATGTGCGTGAATGTTTATGTATATTTAAAAGGTTTTTTCACACAGATTTAGGTTTTAAATGGGTTTTCACAGAAAACAAACAAGCCACATATTTACCTATCACAAAGTAATGTAGAAAAAAAAGGTAAGAACCGATTATCAATATGCGGACACGGTAACTCTCGATACTAATTTTTTTCAAACCTTAACCAATCAGTTAAATAGAATGTTGTATTAAACTAAGATATTATGTGAAATATAACAACTAATCTAACTAACACAAATACAATCAATTGAGGAGGAATGTTACTTTAATCTCGAATCCAATTAGCTAACAACCGTCAATAATCATGGATTCATGAAAAGATCATTAAACACGTAAATGACTAAAATTTTGCTAAAGAAATCTAACCTTATGATTTTTTGGAAAGTTAAAATGAAAGTACAAACTAACTGGCTAAAATAATGAAAGTAAAAAATAAGCCATACAATCATGTTAATGTTTAAAAATGTGGATTAATTTCCCATATAGGATGAGTAGTCTAACAACCATGTGGAAAGATCACTAAAAAAACTCACAACCCAGTAACCCACCTAAGGTTGATTAGACTAAGTAGTACTCCTGCATTTCTTTAACAAATGATTTTCATGTCAAGATTACATAAACCAGCAAGTTCTGAAAAAGGAAAGAAGTATGGGTGTGCCCATTTAGGCCTCCTCCAACACATAAATATCCATTTTCTTCTACATTTTTCTAATTCATCCAAAATTCTCACAAGCCACCAATCAAACCTGGAAATTCACAATTATACAAATAAGTGTTTCATCTCGTGAAATTTCCAATGATCGTCTACAAAACGGTGGGTAAAATCATGCATTAAAAATGTGTAATTTTAAGAACATCAATAAGTTATGAATGAATTTGTATATTTGCTTCCATTTATTATAAGGTCTATAATTAACAACAATGTGAGAGTCTAAGGGGCATTGTTGTATTTCATGATTGACGGGTTTACATACACACTCATATATATTAGGTATTTGTTGGAAACATAATTATGTACATGTATTTCTATTAACCACGATGGATGTAATAGATTATCATAATTGTATCTATATAGAAATTTATTTATTGAGTATCATAAGAGGCATGACAACAATTGAATTCGATCTAAGGGCATTTGAGGAGGTAAAATGGCGATAAGAGGGAATTAACTCATTTTGTTATATCAGTCTACCGTGTCCATGTAAATGAGGCTTATTTTAGCGTCATTATGGTTGGTTATGATATTGCAACACTTCATCGAACATGTAGACTTTGTTGGGGTGCGCAACATTTTATAATGATTTGTTTGTTGGATAAAAGAATCATGGATATTAACATAACCCTTTTATGTATTTTATGTATAATTTATATTTGGGTAGTATGGAAATATATCTGTATGCTTTAAGTAGTATATTGCTGGTAGCATACTTTAGATTGAATGCTCGTTTAATACATAAAAGTATTTAATGCAAAATACGATTTTCTTTCTTGTCAATGGTGATATAATTATGTTGAAGTTGATTGAATATTTAGTAGATGTTCATATTGTGATGTATCCTTTAAAAGGTAGTTAAGTTTATATATAATCATGCATAGATTATGCTAGCCATGGATAACGTATGAGACAACCTCTCAAATATTATGTTTAATAGGTTGTCTTTTCATTATAGCCTTTTGTTCTCACACACCTTCATGATTAGCTTGCATGTTCTACTTCATATAATCATATGTTTATGTTAAACCTACCAAGCCAACTACTTTAGGGTTTAAGTAGATGACGTTACAGTGACTGTAGATTTATGATAGGATCTTATTTGGTATGTATTTACCATACCATTAAAAAGTGGAAGTATATATTACGGTTATGAGAATGTCACATGTCACTTTTAGTGTGATGGTATAACATGAATTTCCAGTGGTTGACATGCTTAATTAAAGTTCATATGTTGACCAAGTGAAATCCATTCGATTATCATGTAAGGTTGTGATGTTAGATGTGTGAAATAGCTTGATGATGGGAGTATGAGGACTTATTGATGAACACGGAATAATATCATATACTTGCTAGTATTCATTACAGCTTGTTTAATTAGCTACAACGCCATATATGATGAGGGGAATGTTTATCACGTGAATACATGACATATTTTGAGAGTTTATATTATTCCCATATATATATATATATATATGCTTTAAATTGAAGTTTTTATTTATATCTACATGTTTTTTCTATTTTAATTATTTTTCATTTGATGGTTTTCGTGCTGATACAACATGTCCTTAAAAGATCCCTAACTTTTAGGTTTACACTCAAGTGTGTGATTCATAGTTATGTATAGTAGATGGATAATCATGTAAGGGTTTAATGTTGGGCATCATGAGGACAAGGTGTTCCTCATGTAAAATATGGGTAATAGCGAGATATATTTGGATAGAATTATATTTGTATTATTGTCATTCAATGTGATTATCTATATCCTTAAATAGAGGATATCCCTTGTATTATATAAAAAATGTAAATCAATATGAAAGAGGCACTGTTTATTCTTTATCATGGTATCATGGGTCCAAGATACCTAGCTAAACCCTACTCCTCTCACCTGCCGTCTTGTTGATCCCCTCTGTTTCGTCTTTTTTTCTTGTCTGTCAGCCTGCCCATCCTCTTTCTGCCACGCACTGCACCTTCTACCCAATCTCATTCAACCTCTTTCCTACAATATCTCATTACCTAATGCCATGTCGATCATGACAACCTCCCCACAGTCACCACAAACACAAAACATAACGGTCGAATCAAAGATACACCCGGCCACCACAGTTTCCAACATCAAAAATTATGTCCCGAAATTGAATCTTCTCAATACGCATCTTGGGCGACCTTGTTCACAATTCATTGCAAGGCGTTCTTGGTGCACGGCCACATCTCCCCTCGATCCCAAGAAGACGCCTCATCCTCCACACCAATCTCCCCTCGATCCCAAGAAGACGCCTCATCCTCCACACTCAATCCCGATTGGGATCGTCTTGATGCCATCGTTTTACAATGGCTTTATAGCACGATCTCAAACGATCTCTTGCACACAATCATTGACAAAACCGCCACTGCCTATGAAGCTTGGAAAGTAATCGAAGACCTATTTCAAGACAACCAAGCCTCCTGCGCCATCCATCTTATGAACAAGTTCTCCAACACCCGTCTGGATGGTTTTAATAGCGAGATATATTTTGGATAGAATTATATTTGTATTATTGCCATTCAATGTGATTGTCTACATCCTTAAATAGAGGATATCCCTTGCATTATATAAGACTATCCGTTGTGGTGGGCGACCGAGCTGGCGCGAACGAGTTTGCGAGCCACGTGGATAGCCTGAACCACGACACCTACACGTGAATGGCTGCGTGAGCGAGCGGACGTGAGCCGGGTCGCGTGGGGTAGCGAGGAGAAATCAGGGTTGTTTCTGTGTGTATTGTGGTTTGTTTCTTTTTCTTTTTTTTTTTTGCTCTTGGAGGATGAAAAAGATGAAGGAGATGAAAGGGAAAAAGATGAAGGAGATGAAGGGGAAGAAGATGAGTTGCGGAAAATAAAATGAAAGGGGATGAAGATGATGTGAGAGAGGAAGACTTTGTTTGTTTGTGGGTTTTTTTTAATTTTTTTTCTTCCTATGTATTTTTTTTATTTAATAATGTTTTAAAATATTTATGTTTTATTAATAATGTATTTTTTATGTAAAATATTTATGTTTTATTATATTTATTAATTTGGCAAAAAAAATGACCCGCTCACCTCTAGCCACAACGGAATCAAACTATCAGCTCGCGGTCGCGAGCTAGTGCCACATCGACGCCTACATGGCACAATATTATTCGATAAATCATCCGCTCATCTCTACCCACAACGGATAGAGAAGTATATATTTTGGTTATTTCACATATCACTCTCAATGTGATTATATGTGATCAATAGAAAGAGGCACGGTTTATTTTTTATCAGTATTTATCCACCATAAGAATGAGAAGTATATATTTTGGTTATGACACATATCACTCTCAATGTGATTATATGTGATGACATGAATATCTCGTGGTTGGCATGCTTTTTGTGTTGACCAAGTGAAATCCATTATATTATATTAGGGTCTGTCTATTGGCACCCCCTCAGCTTCTATTTAAACCCCCCTCCTAGGCGCCTCGCTTAGGCCTAAGCGAGGCGCTTGGGTCACATTAATTACTAATCAGTACGAGGTTGCATGGGAGTTTGAAAAAAGGGGGGCCAAGCGCCTCGCTTAGGCCTAAGCGAGGCGCTTGGCCACAGGGGGGATGAATCTGGACATTTTGATGTTGGGAAGGTTTTGGTTTGGATTTTTTTTGTTTTTTGTTTTTTTTTTTTTTTGTTTGTTTTGAAGTGTTTTTTTTTAAGTGTTTATTTATTTTTTTGTTTTTTACTTTTTTATCTATTTAGGGTCTTTATCTATTGTAATTTTTTTAAATTTAAAAATTCTAAAAGCACCGAAATAACTCGTGTTTTTTTTAAATCGTTTTTATTGATTTAGGGTATTTATCTATTGTAATTTTTTAAAATTTAAAAACAACGTAATGACCCTAATCAAACTATAATTAATCAAGTAATCCCAACTTTAACCTATTAATAAAGTGTTCGATTGTCACTGTGACTGGATAAATTATTCACGGAGAAGACCTCGTCGAAGAAAGATTGAACGAATTCGCGACTTTTGATACGAATATGGTGGTTGATGGTCAACGTGGCGTCGTTTTGGTTCATAACATGTGATTTGTATTTGGTTTGGGATTGAAAGGGTTGAGTGATCTTTTAACGTTTATAATCGAATGTTTACTGTTTGGATCTCATTGGTTTTACTGGCTTGCAATTTATAATTTGGTTTTAGTTCGTTTATTATTTATGGGTTTAGTATTTATTAGACAATTAAACATTCAAAACACACAACATATATAAACAAACGATCAAAATGCATAATAATAAAAGGTAAAAAGAGTAATAAGTTTTGTCCATACACATCATAAAAAAAATACAAATAAAAGAAGTCTACTGTGGCGGTGGTGGTGGGGCCCCCTCTGCTGGTCCACGGTGTGGTGGTGGGCGTAACTCTACCTGCCAATGCCTCACCATCGCCTGCATCGCGTCGACCGTCCACTCCTGAACCTCCCGGAGCTCACCGATGCGGCGATCCATGTCCTCTGCCACGAAACGCGCAGCAGGAGTGAGGTCATCATATATATGACGGGGGTACTGCTGCAGTGGTCGCGGCGGAGGAGGTGGGGGCGTCATCGTCGTCAGCACCGTCGTCCACACCCGCCATCTCTACCAGGAGAGGATATCCCGGACGCACCTCAACGTAGGGCGGTATATCACCGAGGGTAGGAAAGGGGCCCGGCACAAAAGGCTTCTTGGTTCCGTATGCTCGAAACCGATGCACACCCTTCGAGACCTCGAAGAGGATCCCCATGCTCCGGACATTGGCGTCAGCGAGCTCTACCGATGGGATCGCGGGCAGCAAGCGAGGGTCGGTTTCTGGC